>JAJAGP010000112.1:0-600000 GCA_025084515.1 Ancistrus triradiatus | reverse complement strand
AATCCTTCATCAGTACTCTGACACTTTGACACTGTAACTTTGACACTCCATGACTTTAGTTTTGCTCTTAGATTTATCATCTACGCCGCCCAAGGAGGTTGGGTCCCTTTTTAAGTCTTGGTCCTCCCAAGGTTTCTTCCTATAACACTCAGGGAGTTTTTCCTTGCCACTGTCGCCCTAGACTTGCTCAGTTTGGGATTGGACGTAGTTATTAGGAGATAATCTAAACTTGTAAAGTTGCTTTGAGACAATGCTCCATTGTAAAAAGCGCTATATAAATAGAACTGACTTGACTTGACTTGACACTGAGCACATTCTGATGATTCACCAAAAAAAGTTGAGATTGACTTCTCAGTCATAGTTACAATATATATTCATCAGAAAAAAATATCTTATTTTTGGTCTTACCATGGTCTTAAGAAAATCCAGACACTACAACTTCCTACTGAACTTGCGGTATGTCCCCTATTTTTCAAGAGTGGGAATATGTTAGGGTAACAGGACTGAGTGAAAACCTGGGGACATGACTAAAATATGTATAAGTAAAATAATAAGTAAAATAATAAGTAAAAAAATTATGGATTCCTTATTTTTAAAAAATAGTCATAGATGGGATATGGAGTGACACAACAATGCAGGAAAAAAAGATTTCTGGAGAATTTTAATCATTATATTTCATTGTAAAATTTTAGAGGGTGGCACAGTGGCTTGGTGGGTAGTACCATCGCTTCTCAGTGAGAAGATCCTGGCTTCAATCCCCAGGTGGAGCAGTCTGGGTCCTTTCTGTGTGGGGTCTGCATGTCCTCTGCGTGGGTTTAGTCCATTTACCGGATACTCCAGTTTCATCCCACAGTCCAAAGACATGTGTGTTAGGTTAATCGGTGTCTCTAAAGTGCCCCAAGTGTGTGTACGAGTATGTGAGTGTGTGCGATACAATGAATTGACACCCTGTCTAGGGTTGTACCTACCTTGCGTCATGTTGCCGACAAGGCACCAGCTCTCCCACAATTACCGGTACGAGAATAACAATGTGAAAGTGACCAGGGACAGCTAACAAGTACTATTCTTGTGTTCTGGGTAGTTTTTATTAATATTTTAAGTTATATACCTTTAATTTGCAACTGCATCAAATCACTAAATAATAAAATATTGCAATACACTAAATAATAAAATATTTTTACAGTTAATTTTATTAATTATCCATACATGTAATATCTTGAGTACGGAAGTGGTACCCATTCGGTGGAATGGATTATATAATGGCTTGAAATAAGAGAGTAGGTATTTCCTTTTAGGGACCATCTCAAGCTCCACATCTGGGCCCAAACTACCACGAGTCCGTGGCATTCATTCATTCATTATCATACACGATTTTCCAAGTTAGGGTCACACTCACAGTGGGACACTTTAAAGACACCAACTAACCTAATAGATAAGTTTGAAATTTGGACGGAAACCCACACACGAGGACAACAAAATCCACAAAAATCCACAAAATCCACACAGGTGAGTCGAGGCCAGGAATCAAATCAGTAATCTCTGGACCTGTGTGGTGACCATTCTGCCTCTGTGCATCTGTCTATTGGTTAACAATCAATTAGAGAAATTACAGAAAGCTAGATTCAGTTAAAACTGATTTGATTTTATAGTATTATTTTATTTTATTTTATTTTAGATATTTTCATGCTTGGCGACAGATGTCCCACATCCCTCCCACTCATAGCCAAGTCTCTGATCTGCAGTTCTCCGAGTAGGGAACAGGGCTTAGAGCTTAAATCCTGATACTTAGCAGAATTCACAACTATATAAGGTTTTTAGACAAGGCCATGGAACACTTGTCTTAAAAATCTTAAACATCAACTAACCTGCCCCTTTGTGAAACTGAGATATTTTGCTTTTCCTTTGCTTTAGTAAGAATCTGTGAAAAGGATTAGTATGTTTTTAAGTCCTATTTTGTCCAGTTACAGCTGTTCCATATTTCTGAAACATTTTATTGTGTCTATCGAATTCCATTCCAGGCCACAAAGTTCAGAAGCAGCACACACTCTCTCTGGAGTAATACACTATAGAAGACACAATATACAATTACACACATACACCAATCAGCCAAAACATTAAAACCACACACAGAATACACCAGTCTTATGTCCTATTTTAGGCCAGTTATAGCTGTTCCATATTTTTGAAACATTGTATTGCGTCTGTGATTTTGTGGAATGCATTTACACTGTAAGTAGCAAGAAAAAGTTTGTGAACACTTTTAATTTAGATTGATCTCGGCATTAACAGGATCTGACCTTCACCCATGTCATAAATAATATAAAACACAATCTGACAAAACTATCAACACACAGTTACTCAATCCTAGTCCAGAAGCTGGTCACAGGATCATCCCCTGATGATGCAACAGTGATCCCTGCATGCATGCCTGCACCCTGTTTAAAGTGGAAAAAAAATAAAAAATAATATCATTCAAGGTCCAGACTGGAAAAAGTATGTGAACCACTGTAAATAAATAATAACCGAATCAGCATTTCTTAGATGGAGGAGTAATGTTTTAGTTGATGATCAGACTTTGATAATGAGAAATGATAAACATAAAGTTCTCCCATAACCAGCACTTTTCAGCTCAAAATCAAATCTTCTCAGCTAGGTAAGTGCTCTGACATTGTTATTCCAAAACACAAATTTTCTCCTTGTTAAACCACGTTGTTGTTGATTTAATCAACAGCGAGTTAATCAAATGTTTGTGGTTGTTCATTCTAATTATATGTTTAACTGTGTTTTGGTTGTTGTATGCTGTCATAAAGATAATGTTTATGTGATGTCCCACTATAACTGTGGGAGCCTAGCGGGTAAGGTATTGGACTATGGACCAGAAGGTCCAGGGTTGAAATCCCACCTCTGCCATTGTTGGGTCCTTGAGCAAGGCCTTTAAGCCACAATTGCTTGGATTGTGTGACTGTATCAATTGTAAGTCGCTCTGGATAAGGGTGTCTGCTAAATGCTGTAAATGTAAATGTAAATAATACAGAACCCTCCTGGTGACATCTCTTCTTAATAAAATTAAGGTATGGGAACAAGACTATCTTATTATTATTAATTATGTTTTTATTTTTAATTATCTTATTGTCTCATGTCACCTCAGAGATCATAAGTTGTCCTGAACCAATATAAGACCCAAGCTATTATGCCTCCTCCACCATTCTTCACGGTTGGTATTTGGTTTTGGTGCGATGTGTCTTTTTATTCAACTTTTGGCTTATCTGTCCACAAATGATAAAATATTATCACATAATCATATTAATCATATGAAGCATATCACATAAGCATATGAACACATCCAGATGGTCTTTTGTCAAACTGAGATGTTCATTTCCCTGTTTCGCTCCAGTGGCATGGTTTCTAAAGGTGATATGTCTAACAGGTCAGGTTTAATTATATTCAAGCATTTTTACGAAAACAAATAATGCAATTCCTGCATTGCAGTGTCACTGCTCAGTGTCAGTTATGGTGTCCTCGGTATATGTGTGTAGTTGTAATTGAGTACTAAGATCTAAACCTACCAATAGCCGTGACATGGTGTTGCAAGTCCTGGTACTGGATTTATTTTTCTTATGTTGTTCCTGCCCAATACACAGGCAGAGACTTTATATAGCGCTCTACCTTCCTTTATCAGTCACATGCACTAAACAACTCAGAGACAGTCAACAGTGGGACTAAGGGATGGATGGGTGTCACCTCCAATAGCCAGTCCATTTCTCAGGAGCTGCAACATCATGCCTGTGTATGTTCTAGTGAAAGTGGCATTGTGATGATAAATGAAAATGGAGGCTTTTCCAAGCCTTCACGTGACATTCCCCTGTGGGACATAGGAAAACCTCTTAAACAAGCATTATGTGCCTCTTAAACACAAAATAAATAAATAAATGAAAAATAGCAACGAAACACACAAAGTATAAAAATATATTTTGCAAAATACTGAGTGACAAGAGACACCACTTAATGTTCCCAAATGTGCCACACCCTTGGGAACAGCTTCAATTACTTTTGCACATCTGATGAAGAAGACCAGAGATGGTGTGTTTGCAGAGATAGACATCCAGAAGAAGAAAATGCATTTAGTGACAGTCTCTTACAGAAAGTGTTTTATTTGTAGACACTGTAGTGTTGATTGACATAGCCATTTGGACAAACTCTTCTGTGCACCCACTAATAACTGTAATGTTATTCAGATGTGTATTTTAAACACCTCACAGCAAAGAAGAATATATGTGTATATATATATATATATATATATATATATATATATATATATATATATACAGTGGGGCAAAAACGTATTTAGCCAGCCACTGATTGTGCAAGTTCTCCTACATAGAAAGATGAGAGAGGTCTGTAATTTTCATCATTATGGTGGAAAATAAGTATTTGGTCAATAACAAAAGTTCAACTCAATACTTTGTAACATAACCTTTGCTTGCAATGACAGAGGTTAAACGTTTCCTGTAAGTCTTCACCAGGTTTGCACACACTATAGCTGGTATTTTGGTCCATTCCTCCATGCAGATCTCCTCTAGAGCAGTGATGTTTTGGGGCTGTCGCTGGGTAACACGAACTTTCAACTCCCTCCACAAATTTTCTATGGGGTTGAGGTCTGGACACTGACTACGCCACTCCAGGACCTTGAAATGCTTTTTACGGAGCCACTCCTTCGTTGTCCGAGGGGTGTGTTTGGGATCATTGTCATGTTGGAAGACCCAGCCATGTTCCATCTTCAATGCTCTCACTGATGGAAGGAGGTTTTGGCTTAAAATCTCACGATACATGGCCCCATTCATTCTTTCCTTAACACGGATCAATCATCCCGCCCTCTTTGCAGAAAAACAGCCCCAAAGCAAGATGTTTCCACCCCTATGCTTCACAGTAAGTATGGTGTTCTTGGGACGCAACTCAGCATTCTTCTTAATCCAAACACGACAAGTTTTTACCAAAAAGTAATATTTTGGTTTCATCTGACCACATGATATTCTCTCAGTCCTCTTCTGGATCATCCATATGCTCTCTGGCAAACTTCAGACGGGCCTGGACATGTACTGGCTTAAGCAGGTGGACACGCCTGGCACTGCAGGATCCGAGTTCCTCTTGGCGTAGTGTGTTACTGATGGTAGCCTTTGTTACTTTGGTCCCAGCTCTCTGCAGGTCATTCATAAAGTTCCTCTGTGTAGTTCTGGGATTTTTGCTCACCGTTCTCATGATCATTTTGACCCAAGGGATGAGATCTTGCGTGGAGCCCCAGATTATCAATGGTCTTGAATGTCTTCCATTTTCTTACAATTGCTCCCACATTTGATTTATTTACACCAACCTACTTGCCTATTGTAGATTCACTCTTCCCAGCCTGATGCAGGTCTACAATTTTCTTCCTGGTGTCCTTCAACAGCTCTTTGGTCTTGCCCATGGTTGAGTTTGGAGTCTGACTTTTTGAGGCTGTGGACAGGTGTCTTTTATACAGATAACGAGGTCAAACAGGTGCCATTAATACAGATAACAAGTGGAGGACAGAAGAGCTTCTTAAATAAGAAGTTACAGGTCTGTGAGAGCCAGAAATCTTGCTTGTTTGTGGGTGACCAAATACTTATTTTCCACCATTATTTACAATTGAATTCTTTAAAAATCCTACAATGTGATTTCTTGGATGTTTTTTCTCATTTTGTCTCTCATATATATATATATATATATATATGAGAGACAAAAATGCAGTGCCAGGCATGTCCCCTTGCTCTCATAGTTGAAGTGTACCTATCATGAAAATTACAGACCTCTAACCAACCCCCCCCCCCCCCCCCAGACACTTCTATCGTTGTGGGTACATTTGGTACTCACAGTGTAAAATATACAACCACAAATCAGAAAAAATTGGGACAGTATAGACAATGTTAATAAAAAAAATAAAATAAAAAAAATATATATATATATATAGTGTTCCTTACATTTAGTTTGACTTTTAATATCATTGCAGACATAAGGAACCCAAAATATTTAATTTTTTCTCTGGTCAACTTCACTGCTTTTGTTAATAATCATCCATTCCTGCATTTCAGCCCTGCAACACATTCCAAAAAAGTTGAGACAGGGACAATTCAGGGCTAGTAATGAGGTAAAATAATAAGATCTGGAAAACTGATTGGTCTGACCACTATACATATTTCCACTATGTAATGGTTCATCCCAGATGCCTCCGAGCCTAGAGAAGTCGACGCTGCTTCTGGAAGGGGTTAACATAAGGCTTCTTTTATTGCACAGTAACATTTTAAGTGGCATTTGTTAATGTAACTCCATATTGTAGTGCTTGATAAAGGTTTGATACAGTAATCCCTTGCTGATGTGAGTCTGTCAGCTATTGATAAATGATGATTCTTGATGCAGTGTTGTCTGAGGGATCGGAGATCACGCCTCTTCGGTTTAGGCTTTGCACTGAAATTCTTCCAGATTCCTTTCAATGATATTATGCACTGTGGATGGATAAATATGTAAATCCCTTCCAATGTTTCTTTGAGGTGCATTGTTTTTAAACATTTCAATAATGTTCTTACACATTTGTTGACAAACTGGAGATCCTCTGCCCAACTTTACTCCTCAAAGACTCAGCCTTTTGGTGATACTGCTTTTGTATTAAATCATGATCATAATCACCTGTTGACATTACCTGTTTGAAATCACATCTTTATTTATTTATTTATTTATTTTTACCTCATTAATTGGCCCCGTCCCAGCTTTTTTCTGGAATGTGTTGCAGGCCTGAAATGCAAGAATGGATGACTATTAGCAATGAAATGAAATATCTTGGGTTAATACTGTTTGCAATGAAATAAAAGTCAAAGGAAATGTAAGGATCGCGGCATGTTTTTTTATTTGCATTTTCCATACCGTCTCAACTTTTTCTGATTTGGGATTGTACATGGTACATACAGACACGCTTTATAGACACTGATTCACCTAACACATGTCTTTGGAATGTGGAAGGAAACCGGGTACCCACAGGAAATGCATACAGACATGAGGGGAACGTGCAAATTTCATAAAGGCAGAATCCTGGCCAGGAATCAAACTATGGATCTCTGGATCTGTGAGGTGACAGTGCTAGTCACTGTGCCAATGTGCCACCTCTGTACAAAATGTTCTCTACAAAATACAATTGGTGATAAATCTGGCAACCGGGCAGGCCAAGGAATTGTTGCAATCTGGCTAAGACATTACTGAGAAACCTTTGCTGTACATGCGCAAGCATTATCCAGCTGAAAAATGCCAGTTGGAAGCTCTGCCATGAGAGGCATCACATGTGGCTGCAGGATTTCCTGCACATATTACTGAGCGTATGCAACTGTCGTATGCAAGGGCTCCTCAGATCATCACACCAGCAGTTGGAGCAGTGTGTTGCTCCACAGCAAAGGCAGGATTGAAGTGCTCACCTTAAGGTCTCTATACTCAAACCTGACTGTCATCTGATCCCAAAAAGAACCTGGATTTGTCGCCAAAAGATGATACGGATTCAGTCCATAGCAGTCCAGGTTTCTCGGTCACGATACTACTGCAAATGAAGGCGATGTTGTCTGGCTGTCAATGGCAGGACACATAATGGGCACTGTGACAACAAATGTCCTTTTGTTAAGCACCTGGAAATGGTCCGAGCAGACACAGGGGTGTGTAGTGAAGGTACCACCTGTGTCTGGATGGTGGACAATGAAACTCTGGGAGCTGCTTGTGCTTGTCGGCAGCAGTGTTCATTTTGACAGCAAATTTTGATTTAGTTTCAGTCATAGGCTTTTGACTAAAATTTTATTTAGTTTTAGTCATAATTTAGTTATCTGAATTGTTTTGAGTTTTAGTCTAGTCAACTAATTATAATTGTTATAATTGTATGTTATGTTACCCATATACTCCTTAAAGATAGTATGAACACTTTTTAGACAACGTAAAATATATCCACGTCGTGAACTGGAAATATATTTGAATCCCTACTTTCACTTAGTGAAGTACACTGCTCAAAAAAATAAAGGGAACACTCAAATAACACATCCTACATCTGAATGAATTAAATATTCTCATTGAATACTTTGTTCTGTACAAAGTTGAATGTGCTGACAACAAAATCACACAAAAATCATCAATGGAAATCAAATTTATTAACCAATGGAGGCCTGGATTTGGAGTCACATGCAAAATTAAAGTGGAAACACACTACAGGCTGATCCAACTTTGATGTAATGTCCTTAATTACAAGTCAAAATGAGGCTCAGTATTGTGTGTGGCCTCCACATGCCTGTATGACCTCCCTACAACACCTGGGCATGCTCCTGATGAGGTGGCGGATGGTCTCCTGAGGGATCTTCTCTCAGACCTGGACTAAAGCATCCGAAAACTCCTGGACAGTCTGTGGTGCAACGTGATGTTGGTGAATGGAGCGAGTCATGATGTCCCAGATGTGCTCAATCGGATTCTGGTCTGGGGAACAGGCGGGCCAGTCCATAGCTTCAATGCCTTCATCTTGCAGGAACTGCTGACACACTCCAGTCACATGAGGTCTAGCATTGTCCTGCATTAGGAGGAACCCAGGGCCAACCACACCAGCATATGGTCTCACAAGGGGTCTGAGGATCTCATCTCGGTACCTGATGGCAGTCAGGCTACCTCTGGCGAGCACATGGAGGGCCAAAGAAATGCCACCCCACACCATTACTGACCCACTGCCAAATCGGTCACGCTGAAGGATGTTGCAGGCAGCAGATCGCTCTCCATGGCATCTCCAGACTCTGTCACGTTTGTCACATGTGCTCAGTGTGAACCTGCTTTCATCTGTGAAGGGCACCAGTGGCAAATTTGCCAATCCTGGTGTTCTCTGGCAAATGCCAAGCATCCTGCACGGTGTTGGGCTGTGAGCACAACCCCCATCTGTAGACGTCAGGCCCTCATACTATCCTCATGGAGTCGGTTTCTAACCATTTGTGCAGACACATGCCCATTTGTGGCCTGCTGGAGATCATTTTGCAGGGCTCTGGCTGTGCTCCTCCTGTTCCTCCTTGCACAAAGGATGAGGTAGCGGTCCTGCTGCTAGGTTGTTGCCATCCTACGGCCTCCTCCACATCTCCTGGTGTACTGGCCTGTCTCCTGGTAGCGCCTCCAGTCTCTGGACACTACGCTGACAGACACAGCAAACCTTCTTGCCACAGCTCGCATTGATGTGCCATCATGGATGAACTGCACTACTTCAGCCACTTGTGTGGGTTGTAGAGTCCGTCTCATGCTACCACGAGTGTGAAAGCACCACCAACATTCAAAAGTGACCAAAACATCAGCCAGAAAGCATAGGTACTGAGAAGTGGTCTGTGGTCCCCACCTGCAGAACCACTCCTTTATTGAGTGTGTCTTGCTAATTGCCAATAACTTCCACTTGTTGTCTATTCCATGTGCACAACAGCATGTGAAATTGATTGTCAATCAGTGTTGCTTCCTAAGTGGACAGTTTGATTTCACAAAACTTTGATTTACTTGGAGTTATATTGTGTTGTTTAAGTGTTCCCTTTATTTTTTTGAGCAGTGTATTTGGCTTGAACATAATGAACTGAACTGTCTTTGCAACGCACTACCGTAATACCGCTAAAATAGGAGCTCGCGCCATTTTGGTGAGGATAGCTTGGCCGCAGTTTCAGAATGACATTCCTGCAGAGGTCATTTCAAGTTTGTTGTATTTTTTTTTTTACCGGGGATTACCGGGGGTACTCACTCCACATGGTTTACATAGAGTCTTGTTTTCCTTTTCATCAAATGAGAAATGTGCTATCTGTACAAGCTTCCCGGGATTAGATTAAATTTGCGTCTTACTGCATTACTGATTGGATCGTTACCCAACTTGTCCCTCCTTTCCACATATGGTAAAGTTATGATTGGATCGTTTCCTAACCTGTCCCCACGTATCCAGAAAACTAAATAAGATCTGATGGGATGTCATCTCTGCCAAACACTTTTGTCTCGGTTTTATTCATTGACAAAAGTGTAAATTCATTTTATCCTAGTTTTTGTTGTTTTTAAATTGTAATTTAGTCATCATCTCGTTTTTGTTAGAAAAAAAGGGTCGTTGAAGAAAACTATGATGAAAATCATTTGTCAACGAAACCTCCTAACAGCTAGGTCAGAATGGGCAATTTGTCGAAACAACCATCGTGCTTCTCTCAGTCCAATGATGTGCCCCCTCTCAAAGTCTGTCAGCTCTGCAAAATGATTTGAGTGAGTCATAGAGGCATGTCTAGCAGTTGACTATCATTCACCAAGAGGTATACTGCCCAAAAGTAGCATCTGAGAACCTTTTTATATGGCAGCAGAGGAAGTGGAAGAGGAAGCAGAGGGAGCATTGTCTCAAAGCAACTTTACAAGTTTAGATTATCTCCTAATAACTACGTCCAATCCCAAATTGAGCAAGCCTAGGGCGACAGTGGCAAGGAAAAACTCCCTGAGTGTTATAGGAAGAAACCTTAGGAGGACCAAGACTCAAAAAGGGATCATTCTGTCTGGGTGCATTATGTTTTTGTCAATGAATATATATATATATATATATATATATATATATATATATATATATATATATATAAAGTGAAAAGGATTACATTTCACATAAAAAGCATGATTAAAAAAACCCTTGCTCAGCTACACAACAATAAATAAGTTTCTGTAGGTAGAGTAAACGATATGTGGTTATTAGACTATTACATTTACATGAAGGTGTCCAATCTTATCTACATAGGACTGGTATGGCTGCATGTTTTCATTTCAAAGTAGCAGAAGCTGCGCCTAGAATCCACGTGTTTAATCAGCTGGCCTTGGCCTGACGAGGTGTGTGAGCTGTGTCGGACAAGCTGCAGCTCCCCCGACGCTACGTGGATAAGTGTGGATACTCTGCTGTACAACATATGGTGAAATAGTGATTATATTGCAGGAGGTAGAAATATGTCAGTAGGGGGCAGTGTTACATCACGTCAGCAATGAGCATTGCTTGCTCCACTTTCCATGCGCGTGTTTGACACACAAATAAGGTAAGTTTTTAAGTTTCTATTATAGTTTGAAATACCTATATAAGAATTTAACGTGTGGAAATAATCTACCAGAACAGTAATGAGTTTGTGTATTTGTGTATAGTCCGTAATTGGTGTAAAACAATGTTTGCAGTACATTAGGGTATGCTGATTAGGTTATGTAGTGCTCTAACCACACACTTAGTTGCACATCTAATAAATCCTAAGACTTTATGCACTTTCTGTTTGAACACTTCCTGCATGGTGGAAAAGCCTGAGTGCCCTGTCATGCAGACAGGGGTCAGATGACGAATGGCATGTGGATGGTATTGTCGCTTGGGGAAAAAGTCCCGGGAGCTGACTGTGGGTTGTGCAGAGGCCAGCAATGACATCCTTTAAAAAACAGCACAGAAAGGATCTCCATATCACATCGCCAATACACTGATAGTGAAGAGGAGAAGCTTGAAGTAGGCACAATTCAGGCGTAGGAGCTGTAAAATTAGAACAAATGCCACAAACAAAAGCACATTGTTCTGTAATGGCATTGTAAAATGGGGAAAACCCACAGCCATGGTATGTTTCTGCAAATTGGAAGCAAATGTGGGACGAATAAAATCACAGTTGATTTTTTGTGCAAGAAAAAAACTGGATTTGGAGAACATTCTCTGTTCTGAAATATTCTGACCACATTTGTCTTGGGAAATTCAACAGTTTTAAAGTGGCCTTCTAAATAAACAGTTATGGAAATTGACAAGTACTCAATGTCCTGCAGTCCTATTTAATTCAATCCAGAATGCACTGGCCCTGTTAGACTTATATTACGCTTTCGAAATTCCTGTATGAAAACTTGTGTATCAGGTGCAGAGAAGTGATTTAGTATATAACATCTCAGTTAGCTTGTAAAATGTGTTTGTAATGTAGGACACGTTTAGATAATGCTTTGTACATCTCTAAATTCTATCTCGGAAATGTGCTGAAAATATGGGACGCATCAGGTTTAAACTTGTCCTCTGTTAAAGAACTGTGAACTGTGATAAATAATGCCTTTTGACTTTTATAAAATCCTGAAAACATTAAGGCAAGTTCAGTTAGATTTGGCATCTAGAGAGTTAAACTCTGAGCCACTTCACAGCATCTTTCTGTCATGTCTGTGCCTCGTGCTTTGAACCTCAAAGCATCTGCTCTTTTATAGCCAGATTCAATTAACAATTTAGCTGAATTTAAAAAAGGAGAAAAAACATCTGGAGTAGTTACTTGTTAATGTGATAAATTGAGGGAAGAGCAAGATGGGAAAATATGTCAGTGTGTGATTTTCAAGGACGTGGGCTCTAAGGGTGCATAATACAACAGGCATATACTGGAGTATACTTGCGGAAAAATTAGCTGACCTCCAAAAAGACTGCTCACACACGCGCACGCACGCACGCACGCACGCACACACACACACACACACACACACACACACACACACACACACACACACACACACACACACACACACACACAAAATCTCACTTCCATTACAAGTGTGCTATTATCTAAAGAAATCTTACCTATAGACCTCCACAAAAAGTGAAGCATGTGAAATATAGTGCTTGTGAGATAAAAGTGGCTGGGTTTTTCAATCATCTTATACACTCAGAAGCTGAGACTCAAACAGAGCAAACATGACAGAAGCACTGCTGGCTTGAGAATTATGAATTCATAAAAAAACAAAAAACAAAAATAGCAAAAGAAATAACGGTGGGACTATGGTAGCCAGAAGGTCCAGGGTTCAAATCTCGCTGCTGGCAATCTGCCACTGTTGGGTCCTTGAACAAGACCCTTTGCTTTGACTGTAAGAATATAACTTGTAAGTCGCTCTGGGTAAGAGCATCTGTTAAATGCTTTAAATGTAAATGTCAATAAGTAAATGAGATCCAGCTGTGGAGAGACAGTGCTCAGCAGAGTGTGAACACAATGATCACAAGTCAAATCACAGTTTGCTAGGCCACAAGAAGGTGGAATGGTTATACACATTGATTAAATATTATATACAGTTACAATACTGTATTTGCCTTAAAACAGGAATGCATTTATGAAAAGAGTAACATGACTTGGCCACCTTATTTGAAGTTAGCTAGCTATCAGAAATAGCAGTAGCTATTTCTTCAAAACTCTACACTATAGATGGTGAGCCCATAATGCTTTAAAGACCTGATGCCTCTTGCAATGTTTTCTGATTGAGAGTTAAATACATGTAGTAATTACAGGCAAAGTGTGAATGATGTCATTTGAAACACATAAGTTTTATAACAACAGTGGAGATTTATTGTGCCAGCAATATGATGGTCAGCTCCCACAGTTAGGGAAGCATGGTTCACTGAGTAAGGTTTATTACAGCTCCTGTGCCAAGCCGCAATTAGAAATGTTCTCAACATGGAAAATATTTTTAAAGCAAATATGAGGTACATGGGGGGCTTTATTCTTGAATGGATTATGTTTATTTAGTATAAATTCTCAAATAAAATGAGTTGTTGGAATGCAGTGTAAAATGTTAATAGCACATCTGCTTTTGCAGTTCTTGGCACTATAAATCAGGAGTGCATTTTGTTATCCTGAAGTCTGTGAGAACATACAAAATGCTTCCCAAAGAAGAATTCTGTTATGTTGTGAGTGAAAGGTGGGAATTAACCCAAGTATCAGGTAATCTGATATTCTTCACCTGTTTGGCCTAGATGTAGGTATAGAAGCAAAATGTTAAAATTACCCTTACTTTTAAGAATATTTTGCTTAAGCATAAGTACTCACCTAAATAAATACTTGTGTTACAGTAAAAGTAATACTTCATAAAAAAGTACAGATTTACTCATTATATATGGTTAAATTTGAAAATTGGATAAAGAAAAACATATAATTACGATTTACAGAAGCTGGTCTAATATATACTGTATGTACACTTGTCAGCCACTCAATTAGGTACACCTTGTTAGTGCCGGTTTAGACCCCCTTTTGCCTTCAGAACTACCTTAATTCTTTGTGGCATAGACTTAAGCTGCTGGAAACATTCCTTAAAGATTTGGGTCCAAATTGACATGATGGCATCACACAGTTGCTGCAGATTTGCTGGCTGCACATCCGTGATGAGAATCTCTGTTCCACCACATCAAAAAGGTGCTGTATTGGGTTGAGATCTGGTGACTGTGGTGGCCATCTGAGTGCAGTGAACTCACTGTCATATTCAAAAACCAGTATGAGATGATTTGAGCTTTGTGACATGATACATTATCTTGCTGGAAGTAGCCATCAAAAGAACTGTGGTTAAAACTGTGGGATGGTCAGCAACAATACTCAGGTAGGCTATGATGTTTAATCAATACTCAAAGCTTGGTATTAAGGGGCCCAAAGTCTGCCAAGCCTGAACTGTTGAACAAGGCGGTACGGATCCATGCTTTTATGTTGTTTACACCAAATTCTGACCCCACTATTGGACTCATCATACCAGGAAATGTTTTTTGGATCTTTTATTGTCCCAATGTGGTGAGCCTGTGATGATTGTAGAATCATTTGCCTGTCTTAGCTGATAGGAGTGGGACTAGTGTGGTTTTCTGCTGCACTAGCCCATCTGTTTCAAGGTTTGATTTGTTATGGGTTGTGTGTTTAGAGATGCTCTTCTGAATTCCTTGGTTGTAACAAGTGGTTATTTGAGTTACTGTTGCCTTTCTATCAGCTCAGCTAGTCTGGCCATTTTTATCTGACCTCTAGCTTCAACAAGGCAATTTCTTTCTCATTTTGGACCATTCTATGTAAACCCTAGAGATGGCAGTATTACCAAGAGGTACACTGCCCAAAAGTAGCCTCTGAGAGCCTTTTTATCAACAACGGGGGAAGTAATTTTATGCCCTCTTGTGGCACAACCCAGTGTCTAATCAAACCACACCTGTAATGATTTACATATCTGCCTGCAACATAACTGCATGCTGAGTTTTGTAGCAATCCGACATTTCTATATGGGTGCTTTATTTTTTTGGCAACGAGTATTTGTATATCATATGCACTAAAAAGCTCTTTTAAGAATGGGTGCTAGATTACCGAATGGCTGAGCTGAGGGGCGAGGAAGCTAAATTAAATAATCCCACTCATGCTAAGTAGTATGAGTAGTGGAGCCTTAATAATGCCCAAAATCCACCAACACATAACTAAAGTAATTGAATTTAATCAAGTTAAATCACTTTATGTTTATTTGCTTAATGTTGCTGACACCTTGTGTTATTTCCACTGAGCTTAAGTTGTTTTATAGCTGATTTTTGAAGAAGTCTGAATGCAGTATATTAATTTACAGTGATATTTTGCACTTCATGGTTTTGCATGCTTTAAAAATGTTGTCAATCATCTAAATGTAGTTTGGTACTCTTTAGTTGCCAAATTCTCAACAACCTCCCTAAATTCTCCATATTATTTTCTCTGGCCCCACTAGCACATCTTGGAACTCATTTCTAACATGCCTACATTGTGGACCAAAAAATGCTTTCCTTAATCTTGGCATCTGTTATTCTTGGAAACATATGTCTCAAATAACAAAATCCATAACCTTTTTATTCACTGCTTTTACAAAAATTTGCATGATTTTATACGGCCAGTAATGTGACTCTTTAGTATGGCTATTCCATTCACAAAAGAAAGATCAGTACGTCATTCCCTTTAGCTGCATTCCCACTACCATTTCCAATATGTTTCGATCACCACAAATATTCCAGTCATAATTGCTGTACTGTATTTGTTTAAACACACATGTTATTGTAGCTTTTTGTGTGTACTGCATACAGTGGGGCAAAAAAGCATTTAGCAGCCACTGATTGTGCAAGTTCTTCTACTTAGAAAGATGAGAGAAGTCTGTAATTTTCATCATATGTACACTTCAACTATGAGAGACAAAATGAGAAAAAAAAGTCCAGGAAATCACATTGTAGGATTTTTGAAGAATTTAATTGTAAATCATGGTGGAAAATAAGTATTTGGTCACCCACAAACAAGCAAGATTTCTGGCTCTCACAGACCTGTAACTTCTTCATTAAGAAGCTCTTCTGTCCTCCACTCATTACCTGTATTAATGGCAGCTATTTGACCTCGTTATCTGTATAAGAGATACCTGTCCACAGCCTCAAACAGTCAGACCCCAAACTCAACCATGGCCAAGACCAAAAAGCTGTCGAAATTGTAGACCTGCACCAGGCTGGGAAGAGTGACTCTACAATAGGCAAGCCGGTTGGTGTGAATAAATCAACTGTGGGAGCATTTGTAAGAAAATGGAAAACATACAAGACCTTTGATAATCTCCCTTGATCTGGGGCCCCACGCAAGATCTCATCCCGTGGGGTCAAAATGATCATGAGAACGGTGAGAAAAAATTGCAGAACTACACGGA
This sequence comes from Ancistrus triradiatus, assembly GCA_025084515.1. Taxonomy (NCBI): domain Eukaryota; kingdom Metazoa; phylum Chordata; class Actinopteri; order Siluriformes; family Loricariidae; genus Ancistrus; species Ancistrus triradiatus. The sequence goes on along the minus strand of JAJAGP010000112.1, from coordinate 583,530 downwards.
GGGACCTGATGAATGACCTGCAGAGAGCTGGGACCAAAGTAACAAAGGCTATCATCAGTAACACACTACGCCAAGAGGAACTCAGATCGCGCAGTGCCAGGCATGTCCTCCTGCTTAAGCCAGTACATGTCCAGGCCCATCTGAAGTTTGCCAGAGAGCATATGAATGATCCAGAAGAGGATTGGGAGAATATCATGTGGTCAGATGAAACCAAAATAGAACTTTTTGGTAAAAACTCAACTCGTCGTATTTGGAGGAAGAAGAATGCTAAGTTGCATCCCAAGAACACCATACCTACTGCGAAGCATGGGGGTGGAAACCTCATGCTTTGGGGCTGTTTTTTCTGCAGAGGGGACAGGATGACTGATCCGTGTTAAGGGAAGAATGAATGGGGGCCATGTATCATGAGATTTTAAGCCAAAATGTCCTTCCATCAGTGAGAGCATTGAAAATGGAACGTGGCTGGGTCTTCCAGCATGACAGTGATCCCAAACACACCGCTCGAGTGGCTCTGTAAAAAGCATTTCAAGGTCCTGGAGTGGCCTAGCCAGTCTCCAGACCTCAACTCCATAAAACATTTGTGGAGGGAGTTGAAAGTCCGTGTTGCCCAGCGACAGCCCCAAAACATCACTGCTCTAGAGGAGATCTGCATGGAGGAATGGGCCAAAATACCAGCTACATTGTGTGCAAACCTGGTGAAGACTTACAGGAAACGTTTGATCTCAAAGGTTAAACCATCAAAGGTTATGTTACAAGGTTGGCCAACAAAGGTTATGTTACAAAGTATTGAGTTGAACATTTGTTATTGACCAAATACTTATTTTCCACCATAATGTACAATTAAATTATTTAAAACTTCTACAATGTGATTTCCTGTTTTTTTTCTTCTCATTTTGTCGCTCATAGTTGAAGTGTAGCTATGATGTAAATTACAGACCTCTCTCGTCTTTCTAAGTAGGAGAATTTGCACAATCAGTGGCTGACTAAATACTTTTTTACCCCACTGTAGAAGTTAGTCAGATGTTCTTGTCAGTTCTGAATTTGAGCAAACATAATCATTTCAGTGTTGAACCAAGTTCTTCTGCTTTAACTTTTGACAACTCATGTACAATGATACATTGTACAGCAAATGGAATTAGCTTTACTGCATATGTTGCACAACACATGGGAGAAGCCCAGAGATTGTCATGTCACATATGACATAGAGTAGTCTTTCTTTAATTAGTGCAGTCGTTATGTGTTTTTGAGTGTTAAGCATATACTTGCCATGGATGTAACAGAATTTATTGCAGCTGTTGCGACATTGACAAGACATTTGTGCTGTAATTAATCTTCCTGAAGACAGTAAACCCTATTGTTAAGTGTACTCACTATGTTATTGCCCGATGAACATGTGCGTTAACATGCATCCAAATGGCATTTGTAAATGTCAGCAGCTTTTATCGCCTCTCTGCCAGGATCTAACCTGACTAAGCATGCCCAGGCATATGTAAGACAATATTTGCATACACTGAGTGCATGCCCAGACATGCTTGTACTGACCAAAACAGCTTTATGGGCATTATATATTAGACTTAACTTATTATGGAAGATCACAACAATAGGACATAGCTACAAAACGGTATGTAATAATATTTTAATGTTATTTTCATGCAATCCAAAATTCATAAAATATACTCAAAAACCTTCACAAATAGACATATTCATTGAGTGGTATTTTCGTTCGCATCCAAAAAGATCCACAGCAAATAAACTGTGTAAAGCAAAATAAAGCACAGTGAAAAAACACTTTTTTCAAAAAATAAATTAATAGTAGTAATGTTTTTAAAAAATGTTTTCATCAGTTTTGAAATTATCAGAGCACTGCGATGTTTGTTGAAACACAGTAGGTAATTCTGCCTGTAATTTGTACAGTAGTGAAACTGTGATGTGGCCCATTTGGATGGAAATAAAATCACTGAGTATATCCTGTAATGAAAAATTTACCCTTCATATAATTTTAGTCACTCACCTCTTGTTGGGTTTAAAGAGGAGTTTGAAGGAGCTTGGAGGAATTTTAGCCCATTCCTCCGTGCAGAACAGCTTCAACTTTGGGATGTTGGTGGGTTTCCTCACATTAACTGCTCGCTTCAGCTCCTTCCACAGCATTTTGATTGGATTAAGGTCAGAACTTTGACTTGGCCATTCCAAAGCATTAACTTCATTCTTCTTTAACCATTCTATGGTAGTGTGCGAAGACTTGTGTGCTAAGGGTCGTTGTGTTGCTGCATGACCCACCTTCTCTTGAGATTCAGTTCATGGACAGATGTCCTGACATTTTCCTTTAGAAATCTCTGATATAATTTAGAATTCATTGTTCCATCAATGATGGCAAGCCGTCCTGGCCCAGATGCAGCAAAACAGGCCCAAACCATGATACTACCACCACCATGTTTCACAGATGGGATAAGGTTCTTCTGCTGGAATGCAGTGTTTTCCTTTCTCCAAACATAACGCATTTTTTCCTTTAATCAAAAAGTATTTTGGTCTCACCCATCCACAAAACATTCTTCCAATAGCCTTCATGTAACCCTGCCATGCTCACCATTGTAGTTCAGTGTTCTTCTGATGGTGGACTCATGAACATTAACATTAGCCAATGTGAGAGAGGCCTTCAGTTGCTTAGAAGTTACCCTGGGGTCCTTTGTGACCTTGCCAACTATTACACGCCTTGCTCTTGGAGTGATCTTTGTTGGTTGACCACTCCTGGGGAGGGTAACAATGGTCTTGAATTTCCTCCATTTGTATACAATCTGTCTGACTGTGGATTGGTGGAGTCCAAACTCTTTATAGATGGTTTTTTGTAACCTTTTCCAGCCTGATGAGCATCAACAACTCTTTTTCTGAAGTCCTCCGAAAACTCCTTTGTTCGTGCCATGATACACTTCCACAAACATGTTGTGAAGAGCAGACTTTGATTGATTCTTGTTCTTTCAATAAAACAGGGTACCCACTCACACCTGATTGTCATCCCATTGATTGAAAACACCTGACTCTAATTCAAATTAACTGCTAATCCTAGAGGTTCACATACTTTTGCCACTCACTGATATGTAATATTGGATCATTTGTTTAACTGGGTTCTCTTTATCTACTTTCAGGACCTGTGTGAAACTCTGGTGATGTTTTAGGTCACATTTATGCAGAAATACAGAAAACTCTAAAGGTTTCACAAACTTTCAAGCACCACTGTACATTTACTTTGACTCTTATTTCATTGCAGTTGGAAATCCAGATGGAAATGGTGAACCCAAAGTACAAATAAATAAAATAAAATATATAAAATAGCAAAGAAAAAACAAAAGCAGGATTGAACCCTGGGCGTTAGCGTTGGTAATGATTATATAAACCAAACGCGCCACTCAACCACTAAGGAAAAGAAGCAAAAAAGTAAGGAGGAAGAAGTGCTCCCCCCCACGATCGCCTTGTAATCAGCCTTGTTGTGAGGAGGGGTGACTTAAAGCCCAGAGGGCTGCCGGCAACCAAGTCTACAAACTGCCAGCTACACCTCTTTCCCTATCAAACAAAACACGCGATATAACGCACGCGAGACTAGTGAGGTCTCAGAAGGTCTTTGGGTAAGGATGCGACACCTGACTGAGCTGCTCGTGCTCTTATATACACGAGCCAGCAGGTGTCGCTGATCGCGCAATCAGCATGATCGCCACAAGAGTTCCCAGGCCGAAATATGAGTTGACGATGCTTTCTAGCGTCACAAGACGGGATCAGCGCAACTCCTAATACAGATAGTATCAACCCAATATATTTTATGTTTTCTTACTGTTCAACTTTATTTAATTTGTTAAAATACATCCATTCTTGTATTTCAAGCCTGCAAATAGTTTGATTTTAAACAAGTGATGTTTCAGTTGATTATAATCATGATTTGGTACATAAGCAGTAGCCACACAAGGCTGAGTCTTTGAGGAGTAAAGATGGGCAGAGGATCTCCAGTTTATGAAAAATGTGTGAGGAAATGATAAAAATATTTAGAAACAATGTTCCTCAAAGAAAGATTGGCAGGGATTTGCATATTTCAATCCTAACTTTTTCTGATTTGGCTTGTTTTGCATTGTCTTGTTGAAAAATGCAAGGATGTCCCTGAAAAAGATGTCGTCTTAATGGCAGCTTATGTTGCTTCAAAATCTCAGTGTACTTTTCTGCATTAATGTTGTCATCACAGATGTGAAAATTGAGTTTGCCAACCCCAAACCATGACAAAGCCTGGCTTTTGCAATTATAGCTGATAACAGTCTGGATGGTCTTTTTAGTCTTTTTTCTCCAGAGCACACAATGTCCATTTCTTCAAAATAAAATCTGGAATACTGATTCATCTGTTCACAATACACATTTCAACTTTGATGTTATGATGGTCCATCCTGAATGCCTCCAAGCCCAGAGAAGTCAAAGACGCTTCTGGACATGGTTAAAATGCGGCTTTTTTTTGCACAGTAACATTTTAAGTAGCTTTTGTGAATGTAACTCTGTATTGTAGTGCTTGACAAAGATTTGCCGAAGTAATCCCTTTCCCATGTGGTTAGATCAGCTATTGATGAATGACGGTTCTTGATACAGTGCTGTCTGAGAGATCAGAGATGGGTGTTCAAGCTTAGGCTTGCACCCTTGTCCTTTATGTGCTGAAATTCCTCCAGATTCCTTGAAATATGCACTGGAGAGGGAGAAACGTGCAAACCTCTTTCAATCTTTCTTTGAGCATCATTGTTTTTAAACTTTTTTAAAAATTATTTTCTCATGCATTTGTTGACAAACTGGAGATTCACTGTCCACCTTTGTTTCTCAAAGCCTTTGGTGATACTGTTTTTGAACCAAAAGGTGATTGCTTTTGTACCAATAATCACCTCTTGGTATCACCTTTTAAAATCAAATCATTAGTTATTATATAAATACTATAGTAAATTATACAGTGGGGCAAACAAGTATTTAGTCAGTCACTGATTGTGCAAGTTCTCTGACTTAGAAAGATGAGAGAGGTCTGTAATTTTCATCATAGGTGCACTTCAAGTATGAGAGACAAAATGAGAAAAAAAAAATCCAGAAAATCACATTGTAGGATTTTTAAAGAATTTAATTGTTTGGTCACCCACAAACAAGCAAGATTTCTGGCTCTCACAGACCTGTAACAACTTCTTTAAGAAGCTCTTTTGTTTTCCACTCGTTACCTGTATTAATGGCACCTGTTTGACCTCATTATCTTATAATAGAAACCTTTCCACAGCCTCAAACAGTCAGACTCCAAACTCAACCATGGCCAAGACCAAAGAGCAGTCGAAGGAAGAAAATTGTAGACCTGTACCAGGCTGGGAAGAGTGAATCTACAATAGGCAAGCAGGTTGGTGTGAATAAATCAACTGTGGGAGCAATTGTAAGACATACAAGACCATTGATAATCTCCCTCGATTTGGGGCTCCACGCAAGATCTCATCCCATTTGGTCAAAATGATCATGAGAACGGTGAGCAAAAATCCCAGAACTACATGAAGGGACCTGATGAATGACCTGCAGAAAGTTGGGACCAAAGTAAGAAGGCCACCATCAGTAACACACTACGCCGAGAGGGACTCCGATCCTGCAGTGCCAGGCGTGTTCCCCTGCTTAAGCCAGTACATGTCCAGGCCCATCTGAACTTTGCCAGAGAGCATATGGATGATCCAGAAGAAGAGGAGAATGGGAGAATATCATGTGGTCAAATGAAACTAAAATAGAACTTTTTGGTAAAAAACTCAAACTTGCCGTGTTTGGGAGGAAGAAGAATTCTGAGTTGCGCCATACCTACTGTGAAGCATGGGGGTGGAAAACCTCATGCTTTGGGGCTGTTTTTCTGCAAAGGGGACAGGACAACTGATCCCTGTTAAGGGAAGAATGAACGGGGTCATGTATCATGAGATTTTAAGCAAAAACCTCCTTCCATCAGTGAGAGCATTGAAGATGGAACATGCCTGGGTCTTCCAGCATGACAATGATCCCAAACACACCGCTCGGGCAACGAAGGAGTGGCTCTGTAAAAAGCATTTCAAGGTCCTGGAGTGGTCTAGCCAGGTTCCAGACTCAGCCCCATAGAAAATTTGTGGACGGAGTTGAAAGTCCATGTTGCCCCAAAACATCACTGCTCTAGAGGAGATCTGCATGGAGGAATGGGCCAAAATACCAGCTACAGTGTGTGCAAACCTGGTGAAGACTTACAGGAAACGTTTGACCTCTGTCATTGCCAACAAATGTTATGTTACAAAATATTGAGTTGAACCAATTTTTTTGACCAAATACTTATTTTCCACCATGAATTACAATTAAATTCTTTAAAAATCCTACAATGTCATTTCCTGGATTTTTTTTCTCAGTTTGTCTGTCATAGTTGAAGTGTACCTATGATGAAAATTTCAGACCTCTCTCATCTTTCTAAGTAGGAGAACTTGCACAATCAGTGACTGACTAAATACTTTTTTGCCCCACTGTAAGTACTATAACTAAAGTGCCTCTGTGCCAACTTTTTTGGAATGTGTTGCAATTATTGTCATTTTCCATACCGTTTCCAACTTTTTCTGATTTGGGGATGTATTACACCTTCAAGGTAATTCTTACATTTCAAACTTAATGCTGTTTGGAAAGAGTGCTAAGTGGAATCTAATACAATACCTCATAACAAAAACTATGATGACAATAATAATAATAATAATAATAATAATAATAATAATAATATATTTTCTTGTTTTAACCCAACTCATCCTGGTCAGAGATATGGGGTGGTCCATAATCTATTCTGGAATTCACTGGGTGCCAAAGGAAATTAAATGGGTGGGATGACAACCCATCGCAGTCCCTGTCAGGGGTTACAGTTGCAGTGGTTAGGTCTGATGCCTAACCCCCCGCCCCACCATCAGGCCTCCCCTCCTTCAGACATGGCCAATCATGCCATTGATACTCCAGGTCTGGCTAAAAGGCATTGCTGGAAGGATTGTCAAAGCGACTGGTCCTGCAATGGGCACGCGTCATGTCCATGGTATGCCGCTGCCTGCATCCTATGTATTTGTAATATATCTAGCTGTTCAGCAGAAATAAAGACATCATAACAAAATGGTGGGAAGTCTGCTTCCTCTACACTCAACACAAATCAGCCCTGTTCACTGCTTCTCACTCTTTACAACTTTTCCACTTTCTGTTTTTTCTCTCATTGTACCACTTCATCCTTCTCCATTTGTGCAAACTTATGAAAATGCTCTGAGATGATTAACACAGCTTAATGACTTCCAAAAACAAGTCGGCTTGTAAATTTCCTTTTTTTCGCCTTCGTCTCCTTTCCCCCTCCCGTCATCCATAACCGAGGGAACAATATCCCCCTGCCTGGCTCTCATAAGGATTCATTACCCTGCGTTGAGGTTTCCAGGCCAGGTGAGGGAAGCGTTATTTCCCCTGTGTTGGCTCTCACATTGGCAGGGCCATTACTCTTAACACTCCTGCGCTGGGGCTAATGGGGCAGCTTTACTGACAGAAAGCGGAGGAGAGTGGGGGAAAGGAGAGGGGGAGGCATGCACAGGGGCTGAGATGATATGGTAATTAGAAAAGGACAAGATTTGGGAATTCCAGTAGGGTAGAAAAAGTGGATATGGAAGAAATTGTTCAGTAATACTACAGTGTTTGATCCTTAATGTTGGATTAGGCTGGACTATTAGAAAATGAACACAAACCCTATGAGAATGCACTCCTTTGCATATAGTTGAATTATATATATTTTGGTTTGTAAATAATTGGACAGTGATTCAATGATACAATGTTGTTTTGGCTCTGTGAACATTTAAAAAATAACACAATATGTGGATAATCCAATATAGATGTAAATTCCTTTCAAACTAAAGTTGATATTCTGCACTGTAACCTTAGAGTCTTTGTTTGGTTTTAACTCCCATCTGACAAAGTACAGAAGCAAAACATCTACAATTGTGTTACAGTACAGTTATTTGTGCACTGTACTGGATATACTGTGTATATTATCCATGTTTTACATTGTTAGAAATATCTGTACATTCTACAGAACTTTACTGTGAGAGGAGAAGTTACTGGAAAAGCATTTACAGCCATGACTACCATATTATAGTTAATTACTGGAGCATGTTCATGATTTCACACTGGAAGTGTAAAGAAACCAGTGTGGTGTAGGTGTCCACATACTATACAGACAGCATGACCTAGTAATCAAACATGGTTACTATGTTAGCAATAAACAGGATAAAGCATATAACAAAACAGGAAGGACTTTTTCTGTGTTACAGAAAAATTGAGAAATGACATTGTAGGTTAGGTTAGTGGTGGATCGGCAATTAGGGCTCTGAGTTGTTCATGTAATTGTTGAGAGTTTACAGAATAAAGACTGCCAAGCTTAACACACAGCTGTTACAGTGAGTGCTGTACCACGACTGACCCCAACTAGGTTTCTAAACTAGTTTAAAAATAATGTACAATTGTAATACATATCTACAGAATTTTAAATGTGTATGACATGTAAGGGCATCTCTGTAGAAACTGGGACATATGTTTATATGACCTTCTAGTTAACAGGAGAGACCGAAAGCATCAGCACCATCAAATCAAATCTTCAAAGTTTATTAAAGCCATTTAATTAGGTGACTTGAATGTTTGGAATTGTTGTGTATTGGAAGAACAGGCAGAGAAATAGAAGGGACACTGGACTCTTCAAAAGTCTTGGTGGGTAATCAAATTCAGTGCCACACACACACACACACACACACACACTTGTTTGTGTTAACATGTATTAACTACAACTGGACAGCACAAAATCAGGGGACTCTGGAACTTGTGTCAACCTGTGCTGTTGCTTCTTCGGGATCAAGTAATTTTAGCTTTCCTTTTACCTGTTTGTGAGAGTGATGACGCTACTGATGATAATAATGGTGAAGAATAGGGTTACCAATGCTGTTGATTACTGAACTAATGGACTAGGTCCTGTAGATGTAAAACAAATGAGGAGCACAAGGCTCTGAGAGTTGCAGGAGGTAGTGTCGGTTGCAACACACCTTCTAGTTCATACCTTGCCATTAGCTACTATGCTATTACATTTTGTTGTGTGGTGTGTCCTCCCTTTGTCTGTCTGTGTTCCATTTGGGCAAAATATATGCAACAACAAAGGAATGCCAGCTACAATTGTATGACCAAAAGTTCATTATCTCTGTTATTTGAGCAACAGGGTCATAATGCCAAGATACAGGAATGCACTCTCTATAGACAAACAGTGGCAGTACTGTGGTGTACTGAACACCTCAGTGACCCAACCATAGAGTTTAGCTCTGTGTCTGCATGAGCCTCTTCTGTGTACTCTGGTTTCCTTTCACATTCTAAAGACATGTTAGATCAGCTAGTGTCTCTAAAGTGTCCCAGTGTGTGTGTGTGTGTGCTTATGTGCCCTGCAATGGACTAGTGCCCTATCCAGAGATGGCTCCATCTTGCCTTGCACCCTGTGCTGCCGGGAAGGTCCAATGTCCTTCTACCATAAATTGAATTAAGCAGATATGGAAAACAAGTATGAGTATTAGGTATATTGTACATTTCACACTTTTTTAAATGAAGACTATATGTGGTTTTAATTGCTGTTTATGTGTTTTCTTACAGAAAATCATGTCTACATACAGTGGTGTGAAAAAGTGTTTGCCCCTTCCTGATTTTCTGATTTTTTACAACGCAAGTAAACACAAAATGCAGTTTATAAATGAAGGTGTTTATTATTAAGGGAGAAAAAAAATCCATCCTACATTTTGTGTTTACTTGTGTTGTCTTTGACTAATATTTAAATAGGTTTGATGTTCCGAACATTTAAGTGTGACAAACATGCAAAAAACAAACACTTTTTCACATCACTGTATATGTGTATTAGAATATAGACTGTATTTAAAATTCTTAAAGCAGTGAATCTGTGACAAGTAACAAAAAAAATATGTTCACACTTAAAATGGACTGAATGGAGATACAGTGCCAAAAGCACTTGTAGTTTCTAATTTTCCAGACTTTTTTGAAACTTGGGGTACTGCAAAATGTTGAAATCAATATTGTTATTTCACTCTTAACATAAACATGCCCTAAAACCACGACCATTCAGCTCATTCCTCAGCTTGCATTAATACATGTTTCTGTTTCCCATTATAAGGAACTTGTTTTTTTAGAGACAAACAGGCCGGCAACTTGTGAATGTAGAAAAGCTTTCTAGTCTCCTGGTGTACAATGTCATCATCTCCCACAATGCACTGCTTCACCCTGTGCCCTTGACTTTCCTCAGTCCGTAGTCTCAGCCAATCAGTTGCCTTCTCCTGGGACCAAACCTCATTAACTGCTCACAGAAAGATATTCTCTGTTTAATTGCCCCTCTTAATAGACCCGAGGAGCATGGAGGAGTGGCAGCTGTGCACCCCACAAAATACACACATTTGCAAGCACACACACATATGCACATGCATGCACATGCGCACCACACGCGCACACACAAACACACAACTTGGTAAACATATGTTTTGGGGTCTTTCCATAGACATAATCGTTACTGTAGCTAATTAATACTACACCTACACCTACACCTAACCCGGCTGTAATCTTAGCCTCAGTGACCTAAAGTAAATGTTTTGACTCTTTTGTTTTCTCCCAAAGAAGTTGCAGTTTCTGTAAAAAAAACTGTTTTCTTCATGGGGACCTGACAAAAGTCCCCACAATTACAAAAATGTCAGATCCTTCTATCCTTGTGGGAACATTTGGTCCCTGCCCCTCACAAACACACAAACAAACACACACATGCGTGCATACAGAGGGTGTGAAGGTGTAAAGTCACATGAGCCATGACCATGACTGTTCCATCGTTGGAGGATCACACTGTGTGATCTGTGCATCATGCCCGTGTACACTTAGTTTAATTGGTTGTTCTAAATTGCAGCCAGTGTGAGTGTGTCTGACTAGTATCTGATTAGTGCTCACGAATAGCCACTGATGTTGATGTGATGTTAAATAAATGAATGAACAAACACTAATGCATGTAAGACATTCGATGTATATTTGACAATGTAATGTAATCAGAAATATTTAATTGAAATGTAAGCATTGAAGTATGCTGCGGAAATAACACTATTTCCTAACCCTGGATTGTATCAGTGTATTTTGGTTTATTGATCATATGTATTTAGGGTTGACACATGTATGGAGGTGTTATAATAGTGTTATAATAGTTATTGCTGAGACAATAATGAATATTTTTGCGGTCTCTGGTCTGCTATCTGTATCTGTTTAGCTTACAGCATAAAATTAGTTATCAGTGCTATTGCTCTACAGTAATGTGGATCTGTGGTATATCCCCACTTTGGTATTTGACTTAGGCTTGTATTCCATAGTACAGTACTTTTCTCCAAATGCGTACTTAGTTTTAACATGTATTAACTACAACTGGACAGCACAAACTCTGGGGCCTCTGGAACTGGTGTCATCCTGGTGCTATTGCTTTTTCTGGATCAAGTAATTTTAGCTTTCTTTTTACCTGTTTGTGAGAGTGATGATGCTACTGATGATAATAATGGTGAAGAATAGGGGTTACCAATGCTGTTGATTACTGAACTAATGGACTAGGTCCTGTAGATGTGAAACAAATGAGGAGCACAAGGCTCTGAGAGTTGCAGGAGGTAGTGTCGGTTGCAACACAGTTCATACCTTGCCACTAGCTACTATACTATTATATTTCGGTGTGTGGTGTGTCCTCTCTTTGTCTGTCTGTGTTCCATTTGAGCAAAATATATGCAATAATAAAGTAATTCCAGCTACAGTACATTGTTTGACCAAAAGTTAATTATCTCTGTTATTTCAGCAAAAGGTTCATAATGCCAAGATACAGACATGCAATTTTGGTGTACTAAACAGTAGTGACCCAACCATAGAATTTAGTTATTCTACCCTAATAAATAACTTTACCCTAATAAATAACAAAATTCTATCTTTTGATTCTTAATGCATTTTTAGTTTTAGTCCTTTCTCCATTTAATCTTCATTATTTGCACTTTGTATTTCAGACTAATGCTTCTTGGTAGTTATATAAACCTTTTGTAGCATACTGTGTCATACTTCAGCGCACTCTCAAGTCCAATTCATAGTGTGTCCGTAAAGCCTTTGGAAACATGGGTGCCACAAATAAATAAACAGAACATTATGGTGAATGATGGAAGAGACAACATGCATTCTAAAGTAATAGCCTCACCGCACAGACCATGAACACAGGAATTAACAACACAGTCTGTCTGAAAGAAAGTTGGTCTTGTAACTAATCTACTGTATTTGCTTTGTGCAAGAAGCCATCTAGTGACCATTGTATGTCAATAGCAGCGTCCTTGTCTGAAGACTCAGCAGTCTTTTGACAGCCCTAGTGGCACTTTAAGCCGGTAAATCCTGCATGGTGCAACTAACAGAAAGTCAGAGAGGTCATGTGTTTTTAGGTCAAACCAGTCCGGTGCTTCTAGTGCTAAGGCAGGGTATGGATTGTTACAGTTGCATAGCAACACTTCATTTCCATCCCCAGATGCATACTGTGTGAGTCAGCATATACAGAAGTGGAGCCCATATTACCTCATCCCACCCATAGTGGTATTACAGTTACTATGAAGTCATGAACTGAGATCAGTGAGATCAGAGTCAAGAATAGATATGGATAAAAACAGGGAACATGAGACACATTAAATAGCCTCATTTTAATCCCAAAAGCCTGCAGTTTTAGCACAGATAATGGGGCCACTGGAAACTTGACATAGATGTGATTTTAGACTATGTGTAGTAAAATCTTGCATCAGAGTCAGCAATGCATGTACAGTGTTTATATTTTTTATTACGATATGTGAGTTAGTGGTCAGTTTAATTAAAGTGAGTACTAGAAATTTTATATACAGTAAAAGTATCTATCTCTTTACAACTCTACATACAAAGTTACCACCAACTCCACCCCAGATGGACACACACTGAATTGTTTTCTTTCAAAAACTTAGCATAACTGATTTCTCACAAAGATCATTGAGCTGAACAATGAAAATATAATTTACAGTATGCTCTGGTTTTCTTCCTTAGATGATATGTGAAGGCAATGCTGTAGAACAAACACCCACTGCTTGGTGTATCCTCAATCACTTCAAGCTCTTTTACTCATAGTGAGACAGCAGTACTGCAGTGAAAGACAGTTGCAGAAACAAGTACATGCATTCTCAAACTGGTGATGTGATCACTTTGGCCTGTGTGATAGATTCCATTAATGTTACTATGGACATTTGCTGCACAGGGGCTTGGCTTCTGACAGTTTTCTCTTTCTGTATTAATAAACCTGCTTCACGAAATCAACCAGGACTGAAAACTTCATAGTTAATTCTATGAAGTTAAATACATTGCTTCTGACTTGTTTCCTGAGCAAATGATGGAAATCCTACTCTTTCCAGTCACTTCAAACTCCTGAGAAAAATCAAGAAGTCATCGAACATCAAATGATGTGTTAGAAATGTAATGAAACTTCAGCAGAATGTTGTATATCTGGGGGATAAGGACCTGTGAGGGGCAGGAGAAATTAACCTCCCATTCAGTGGGTCATCATTGTCATGGCAAGTGAAGCGACAATAAAAAGTGACAGACCTCTGTGCTGCAGTGCATTGCTGTGTGACTGGCGCATTGTTTGTGACAGCTTGCTGTAATCCTGGGAGACTACTCGGGGTGCTGGTAATTAGTAGAAGACGTATCAGGAACAATTACGGTGAGTGCACTCTGCCTTGACAGGCCTGAACCATCGCAGTCCACGGGAGATTTCAATCAGGTCGGCTATCTTCTGGGAGTTTATTAACACTTAGCATGTGAAAAGATCTCAGAGAGACAACCATGCATGGGTGACTGCCAAACGTGAATATTTAATGATGTGACTGTATTATGGCGCCACATTTTAATTATTTTAGAACGCACCAAGGGTTTACAAAAACAAACAAAAATCATCTTTAGAACTGGGAAAATACAAAACACAGTTTTGAAAGTGAAGCTCTCGAGATTTGTTGGTAAAGATTGACATCTGCAAAAATAAATAGCTTTCAGAGCCACAATCAGCTCATATACCTCCATATTCATACACTTGTAAACACAATCCCAAAGTTTGTTCAGATGCTTTTTACATATTTAAAAGGACTACAACATCTGTGTAAAAACTACATTGTGTAATTTACTAATAGATAAAGGCATCATACTTTTACAAATGCACAGTGTGAAGTGCATCAGGTTGAATACAGAGGACCCTTAATGTGAGTGTGAATGAAAACGGTGACTTGCCACACACAAGCATTTATAAGTAAGATAAATACAGCCCCATATGTTGCTCCTTCTCCCAGTTGCATATTTCACCAGTTGCACTGATAATTGTTCTTCCCTTGGCTGTCTGAATGCTAACAGGAAGTCATACTGGTTTATCTCGTCGTTTCTGAACAATCTTCCTGTTCTCAGCTCTTGGTGGAATACCAAGAGCTATTCTGTTCTTTCTTTCTACCAGCAATCCTGCTACTGCTGCTCTTCCACGCTCCCATATTAGCGAACTAGAGAGAGCCTGCTAAAACACCACTAATAAATATTGTTAACATAAATGCAAAACAGGATCAACATCTCTTTGAATCTCTGTGCTTTCTCTCACACTCTTTAGCGGCAAACATTTTTCACAGCAGAGCAGTCTTAGTGTGAGGGGTCAAAGAGGGGTGACTGGGAATGGCTCCAAACCCACAGTTCTTATGTTTTCTCATTGTAGCAAAGAGAAGGCCAGATTAGCCTCGTCTTTAAGGGGACACCAACATTCCAAGCTCTACACACACAGCCAGAATAGCTGGGATGACAGAAGGCAATGGATTTGTCTGACTGGTGATGTGAATGTGCATTCAGTCAAATCCAAGTTTGTACAATATCTGCTTTGGAAACCTTAGAGCTATCACTCTTATCCTTGTCCCAACACTCTCACAGGTCAGTCTGCAAGTCAGATTTTATGTGAATTGAATTGTAAATTTAAGGGTTTCCTCCAAACATGGTGCCTATTGCATCTTGATCCTCTTACTTGAGAATCACAATTCTTTTGTTTACTGCGATGTCTAAGTGTGTGGTAGTCACACATCGAGCTGTACGGCTAGAACTAGCCAATGAACCTAGCTATCTAAAGCCAAAAGAGGGCAGCATAGAGCTGCTGATAGGAGAATCCGCACTTTGTGTCACTCGTCTGATTGGAAGAAAGCTGCTGAAGCGCCTCACATTTGAGCTGTAGAATTAAATTACAGCGCCTCATCACCAGCTCCATCCAATGTGCTTAGCTGGAATCACGTAACCCAAAAAAATCCCCATGTTTCTAAGCATTGAGAGGAAAACACTGTAATCTCCTTTTCTGTTTAACATGAAAAGGAAAAGGACATTACATAAAACATTTTTAAAACTCGGCCGCCACCGTGGCATTCTCCGGTTCCCTCCCACAAACACAAGCGTTAGGTCAATTGGTCTCTCGATAAGTGTGTGTGTGTGTGTGTGTGTGTGTGTGTGTGTGTGTGTGTGTGTGTGTGTGTGTGTGTGTGTGTGTGTGTCCTGGGATGGATTGGTGCCCTGGTGTGTGTGTCCTGTGATGGATTGGCGCCCTGTCTAGGGTTGGTCCTGCCTTGCACCATATGCTACCAGTTAGGCTCCGCCTCCACATTACCGTAAACTGGATTAAGTGAGTATGAAAATGAACAAATGCGTGAATGCATTCTTGGGGCATACATGTAACGTGCTGAGGATGAGATTCTTACCCATCACAGGGTTGGCTTTGTGTAGCAGGTGCAGCACTGGCTGACGATCACCCAACTGGCCTCTGCTTCCTCAGGCAATCGTGTCTGCATGTGGCCCCCATCCCCTTTAAGGCAACGCCAGGACTTGAACAGAGCAAGACTGTAATTTCTTAACATAGTTCTATAGCACTAATACACATGCTTAATCCAATTCAGTGTTTGGGTTTTGGGTGGGCGGGTGGGGGTGTGGGGGGATGTCCATGTGCCTAGACAAGGTGCCATCACAGGGCACCTGCACGCAGACACACCCACTCACTCACATGAACAGCTTAGAGATGCCAGTTAAAATAACACATCTTTGCAACATGGGAGGAAACCACAGTACCCGGAGTAAACCCATGTAGACATGAGGAGAACATGCAAACTCCATAAGGCAGTGGCCGCCTCGGGACTCAAACATTAGACATTTCTATACACAGAATTACTGTAAAAGAGTACAATAAATTAATATTAACATTTTGACAATGCAATAATTCATATTGTTAGTAATCTGTTTCTGTGTACTTCCATATCAGAAATAACACTTCATTTAACAAAGGCTGCAAAGTTGTCTAAAGTACAGAGATTTTATCTCACCCAGATATCTCAGTCTAGCACGTGTTTTATATTTCCTCATTTATAATATACAATATAACAATGGTCTGCCAAATGTCAGCTGGTTTGAAATAAATGCTGTTAGTGGATTTATCCTTGTGTGTATTTGCTATAAAATCAGATCTTGTTGTAGTGACTAAACCATTCTAGATCTTGATTGACACTGTAGTGTTTTGTTTTCTTTAATTACTTGATTTATTACTATATATATAATACGTGAGGCTGATGTACTTTGGAAGTAAACATTATTCTAGAGACATATATGGACCAGGCTGTGTGGCTGTTGCATTGTTTATTTCTTTCCTCCACTGTGAACACAGAAGTCATATTCATATTTGACTTGCGTGCAGAGCAAAATCATACAAATTTAATGACTTTTAAGTGTCACATTTTTCTTTCCATTTTTCTCGCAATGCAGTAACTTAATATGCATCAGCTGCACTTGTTGGTTTGTGGTGACATTTTTATAATTCCATACCAGGCTCTGGTATTTATTTATGCACAATAGGCCATATTTTTGTTGAAAAATGGCACAATCATGCCATGGCACAATCGTTTGACATTTCATAACGCTGACAGATTTTAAGTGTCTGTTCGCCTGCCACAACGCTGAAAATAAATAATTTTTTAATGAGGTTATAGGCTCCATTGTTTGCGGATCCAGCGATGATATTTCAGCGGTAACTCATGCTTAGTGTTGAGCTGAGCTATGCAGGGAGACAGAACTCCTTCAGGACATACAGTGTTTGGTTCTGAATCTGATTTCTGAATCTGATTTCAATTTCTGTTAAAGGTTTTATATACCAAGGCTAAGATTAAGGGCTGTGCCCCCTTTATTATTTAGCAATAATGTTAGTAATGTTAAAGCAGAACAATGCAATGAGTCCAGCTGAGATTATAACTGGAGTCTAATGCACATGGGTGCACATGTATCAACACACATGCATGTTTACAACCAATATGCAAAAATACACAGTGCATTGCTGTCATTTATCCTGACGTTGAAAGCTAATTAAAAGAACCTGTGCTGCACCACACTGGATTATAGGGTGAATAAATACAGTGGATGATAAAGCTGATAAAGTGAAGATATATAAATCAAAGAGTTATGGTGGCTCCATGGTGTACAACTTGGGGCATGAATCAACAGATAGACATTGGACTTCAAAGCCTTTACACTATTTTAACAGTGGCAGTGCCACTTATATGCCTATTAAAATTTGTCCATACCTCCTTAAAACTGCTGCTTTTGTAGAAAGTGTGTACAGGAAGTAGTTGGTTTTGGGTAAAGCAGTGACTAAAAATGTTAGCCCCAACCCCAACCTAGTGAAGATCCAAAAGGCAATGGGGAGCGTTTGGCTGTGCCTTGCATTTTGGGACAGTTATTCAGCTGAGCCAGTCTCAAGGGAAGTACGAAAGGGGCAAATGCTTCCTTAAAAATAGCTGAGGGCAGCTGGCTCACACTGTCTTTCAGCAGGGCCCCTCCTGCATAGAGGGCTGCACAGAGGCCCCCACTCCTGAGCTTCAGACCAGAAGCTTTAAAGGTTAATGTGGACTCACAGGTATCAAACTAGACGTGTTCCATTACCACTGTACAAGTGAATGGGTTACGGAATCGCTCCCAGTTGACACAGAGCAGCACTTGCGGATCCACAGAGAGATGGTCACTGAAATAATTTATGGCCATTAGCTTTCTCCCCCTAACATAGTGCAATGCGTAAGAGGAGCACTCATATTGTATTAATGGTTAGTAATTCATTTGATAAGCTTTCACAAGTCTCTCCCTAAAGCACACCTGCATTTAGATCTATGGTAACAATGTGTAAAGTGATTTCTGGGTACACACTGCAGGCTCATCTGGCAACATGATGTTATCTTGTATGTTGAACAAATCTCCTGCTGGATTGATTCATATGTAAAATGAGTTCAGCATACATTTTATTTAATATATGTTGTAATTATCTCTAGCTCTGAGATAACAGTTATTATACTAGCATTGAGGAAAAGTATGAATATGTGACCAAGAAGATAATTAACATGTGTTCACCTATTAAAGGATACATAATTCCCTTTAACAGCACTGTCAGTCTAATATTGCACTATTACAGCCTAAAGATGAACAAGTGGCTTTTCTTAGAACCAACCAATTAAAGTTGTGTACCCAAGAGTGGAGTGACCAGGTCTAATAGCTCAATCAGGCTAATTTAGACATATCTGTTCATCAGTTGTACGTTCTCTGCCAGCAGATGCTCCTTGGTACAGGACTTTAGTATTACCCACAGTAATGCTCTTCACCTGTCACTCAGAGCAGTGTTTAAGCAGGGCACATTGTAGGATAACACCTCCAACCATCATCCTTCACCCAAGCAGCCATCATTACTGCCTGTCACCTTGAGCGGCTCTTTTTAGAACTTTGTTTGGAATAGTTCAGCCACATGTGTCCTCCTGCTACTGACAAACTATGAGCAAGTGGTGAATGAGCTGTCCTGAAAAAGACATTACCCCAAAGCCCTTGAACTTCAGATCCGGCAGATGAGGTCATCACACTGTGCCTTCATCCAGCTGTCTTTCTGATACAGCAGAGACAAATGCTTTGAAAAAATAAACCCCAAGAACCTCCGCCCTCATATGCAACAATGACATAAAATTATAGATATGTCTAGTATAATTCCAACTTCTGTCTTCCAGCAGGTTGGTTACAATTCAGATATTATATTGGGTAGTTGTATCTGGTATGGACGTGTGATCTGTGTTTTCCTTGGCAGAGGCTGTGTGGGTGCACGTGTCATTTGAGCAGAGGTGGTGGAGCAGATACTGCATTGAATTGTCAAGGTGAAGGTCTGTACTCTAACATGGTGACAGGCCAGGTACAGACTTTATAACATTTTAAGCAAGTGCTTCCTGTAAAAATTCTTTTAAGCACCCAGTGCATGTTCCTTTTATTTACTGGACCCGTGTATGTTCATCCTGCTTCTTTTTTGAATTTGAAGTGGAAGAAAATAAAAGTGGTGGTTATGTGGGGACAGGGGTCAGGGGGAGTGCTATGGCATTAATAATGCTGTAGAGCACGTTTAACAACTTACAACACTCAAAACTTACCTCTTCTACAGTACAAATATAAAAATGGAATCATACTGTTTGGTGAATAAGTGCTTCAATTAAAATTAATTAGGAGCAATCACAAATGAGTCTACACAGTATTTCCTGGCTGTACTGTAATACATTATACACTGACAATTTAACTTAAATTCTTAGACATGCATTTTCTCTTTTTTACTCTTTCCTTCTTTCTTTCTTTCTTGCTGGCTTGCTTACTTGTGTTTTCATTGTGGCAATGATTAGTGGAAAATGAGAGTCTGCTTGGGGTCATGGACTGTTAATGGTTGCATTTAGTTGTCCTCAAGTCATTTGCTCGTCTCTGATTCCAATAACTCACTCCTCACTTGTTCACAAGCCTAAAGCTGCACTCTCACTGGCTAGGGGAATGGGTAGTAGCTATGAAGTTACAGACAGGTGTCAGGTCTATCCTCAGAGACCTAAATAATGTTTTTTTTTAATCAAAGTTGACCAGCTCCAGATAGAAACACACTAAACAGAGGTTAACTGCGGAGATCTTTAAAAGCACGGCATCAGCAATTCCACTGAGAGGTGAACCTAATGTGAGAATGGATCCAGTCTAATACTGAAGTTGTTTGTCAGGACTGTGGGAGTCCTGGTTGTCACGGTCTCAGTGTGCAGAACAATTACCTCTTCCATATAGATTTAATCTCTTTAAAGCCACTTGCCAAAGTCTTACAATGGCTCGATGATTTGTTTGCTCTTCATCCGTCATGTTTTGCAACATGTCTAAAGTGTACATGCATAAATATTTAGCACAGGGTTGCACAATGATGGTTGGATCCCAGCACCGATTTTCCTGCTCTACCACACACCTGGTAATCAATAGATAAGTTGAATTGAAGTGTTGGCACAAGGTAAACACCAAACTTTATTTTAGAGTTTTGCACCCTTAATCTAATGTTATTAATTCATACAGTCATTCATTTTTCATACCCTCTTAATCCAATTCAGGGTCACAGAGGGTCAGGGTCTATCCAGCCACAAAGGCTGCGAGGTGGGAACCAACCCTGAACAAGTAACCAATCCATCACAGGGCACACACACACACACACACACTGACACACTTACACTTTTTAGTATCACTTTAGAAACCAGAGTACTCTGAGAAAACTAATGCACTCTTTACACAGGCTTAAATCTGGTTCTCTAAAGCTGTGAGGTGACACAAATGTGACTGATTGGCATGATGAATACTCAGGAGCAGTCACACAACTGGACTGGCCTGCAAAATCCCCAAATGTGAATCCTTTTGAAAATCTGTGGAGCTACCTGGAACAACAAGTAAGACACCAGGGAAGGCATCCATGAAATCTGGCTGAACTGTGCAATTACTTGATGCTAAAGTGGCTGAACACCAATGTCGCCTACATCCAGAAAATTGTCCAGTCCATGCTAAATCGAATCACAGCTGTTATTTATGCTCATGGAGATATTAGGCTATTAGGTCATTTCAGTCACAGGTGACTAATTGTTTGTCCACTAAGCATATTATTCCCGTTGAAAGTTTGCTGATGATGGTTTTTGCACTCACCAACAGTATGACAAAATCAGTGTCTCAGTTAGGTCTTACATAGGCTTTCTTGGTGATATGTGTATCACTAGCAAGTGCATGATTGGCAATAAAAAAGGTAGTTGTGGCAGAGTGTGTCTTGTTCTCCTGACAGGTGGAGAGCTATTTAGATGACTGGGAGTGAAGCAAGGCACACGGCCTGACTTAGGGAGAAAGCCACAGAGCAGGGAAAAGAGAAAAGAGAGACAGAATCCGATCCTATTTTCTGACGATGATGTGCCCTACTGCCTGAGCTGTCTGCACCCTCTCTCTAAATGTTTCTTTATGACAGATAAACACAGTAAACTGAAAGACTATTTAAAACTGTCAGGATTTGACAACCATTACCCATCCATTTACATGCCTCCATGCTTGTATCATCAGGGAAACTCTCCATTGTACAGGGCATCAAGATTGAACCAAGTACACCTCTCTCACCTATGGGTTCCTCTCTCACTATCATCCTGGGCTTGGCAGGCAAAGATCATGACTTAGTATTAGTATTTAGTATTTTGGCATGTGTTTCACCAGAACTCCCTTCTAGTCCCAGGCAAACGTTTTCGATTCTTCATCAGCTGTTCTCCCTTCTTTCTCTACTCCGTCTCCTTTATTGCCCTTATTGTATTCCCAACTCGTTTAACACTATTATTAGTTAAGCAAAGTATAAGGAATATTACTAAGTCTGAATTAGAACTTGAATTGCAACTATAAATTGCAATTACACTATTGCAGAGCATAATTGTCTATTCAATATTTACCACATAAATACTGTAATAAAATAGAATGAGAAAGTGAGAAAATAAAGAGAAAAAGATAATGTGTTTAACCATGCATGTTACAGGTCACGAGGAAACATCTCTATATATTTTATTTACATTGAGTTATATTATAATTAATTTATCTACGTGTAACAACATGTCACTGTAAAGGTCTCATTATGAAACTCTACTGCCTACTCCACCATTTACATATTCCTGGGTTTATGTGAGATCGCAGTAGTGATGTCCCAGTTCCTAGATAGGAAATCTGACTGAAATGGGTTGGAGAGTGTGTGTGTGTATTTTAATGATGATGAAGAAGAGTATATTGATGTTTCCTAAAGTTCAGTTGTGTCGCAGATCTCTGTTATAGGGAGGAAACTATAGCAATTGTGTGGCATCAAAGGTTGCCCATGAAAACAGAGGTCTGCCAAATAATCTCTGTGAATTTCACAGAACTTTCTTGTGAACAGCTACAGAGAAATTCCAGATTCCAAAGACTATGTTGACCAGATGTTTGGATGAATATGATTGTTGACTTTGGATTTCAGGATGTGTGTGACTAATGCAGTTTTGATAGCCACAATGTCATAGGGGCTTTTATAAAGATGTATATATAAACCATGTAGTGGTCTAAATTGTGGAGTACGTGGCCCAGCCAGTGTCAGCTCCCCACTGTGGGAAGTACAGAACATCCTTAAATAAAACCTCCCTGGGGAATGTTACTGATTAATAGATGTACTGAGTCAAAAATGATAAAGGTCTGAAAAAAGCACTTTGAAAATCTTATTCTCTGTGTTCATTAGCAGTCAAGACCTTCTTAGTCAAGACCAATAAGACCAAGACCCACTCCAACTTTGTGCTAGAGATGGCAAACAAATAAAATAGTGAAGCAATTTGATCACGTTAATTGTGATTAGATGCATTTTTGCTTCCTTGTAACTGACAGGAAAGACATTTTGTTAAAAACATTTTTCACGTTGTAGCCTCGCTATTTCTGTTCATGGTCCTGGGGGTTGGGGGTTGTTTAATTTTTTTTTTTGCGGTGCATATCCCCAAAGAGCAAGTGTGAGTGTGCCATAGACAGGATGCCAGTCCATTGCAAGCCTCCCAAGGGTTGCTGTTGCAGCACTGCCAGCCCTGCGATGATCTCCTGACCGGCCTCCCATTCATGTGATGCTCAACCCAGAAATAAGGCATTACTGAGACTCGAACCAGGGTATAATTAACTTAACGTATTATTAACTTCACAACTTCATCAGCACTATTTTGCACATTTACTTTAGCTAAAGAGCACAATAAAAAAAAAAAAAATATATATATATATATATATACACACACCCAATGTATAAAATATAGATGTAGTTTTTTTTTAAGTGAACAACTGCTCAATAAAAAAAAACAGTTGACATTAACTGAGAAAAATAGTAGAAACTTGTAACCACATTAACTTACAAAAAATGCAAAAACCCACATGTTTACTTAACTTACAAAAGTAGTGTTAGAAATCAAAACAAGTAATCATCACAACAATAGTACAATAATCCACATAATACAATAGTACAATAATCACTGTAGCCACATAAATCAAACCTCATCTCACCAGAGGCAGGATAGGAATCACAGTGACTCAGCAGTGTAGTGCTGGTTTGCTGTGCTGAGGCTCCCAAGTGTCAGCATTCCTCAGGATGGAGGCTGGGTCTGTGTATCACATTGTGTAGAGTTAGGGGCGCCCCAATGTTACATACATGTATATTTGACTTGTACCAGCAGATTCTGTGTTTGTCCTACAATATAAGCAGTCATACACACCTGCTTTCTTCTCTGGTCTACTGGAAATATTTGTATGATAAAACTATATGCAGACTGCACTGCATAATGTGTGTGTGTGTGTGTGTGTGTGTGTGTGTGTGTGTGTGTGTGTGTGTGTGTGTGTGTGCATGTGAGACTGGGTGTCACAGCATCTGAACGCATCTGTACAATATTCAGTAGGAGTTTATGGTATTTTTAGGTTGCCACCTATTTTGAGTTAGTATGAACAATGGGCATGGAATAATAAAGTTTATCAGGTTAAAAAAAATTCTCTCTTTATCACTTCCATCTCACTTTCCTAAGCTCTACTGTATTTCCTGATTGTGTTTTTTGGACAGGTCCATGGACCTCAGCATGATCGCTCCTGCCCAGAGCACTCTCACTTCTCACCAAAGCAGCTGTTTCCATACAACTCTATTATTCTCGGGGGCTCCTGAGAGATCCCATGCAGCATCGTTAATCAAAGTACCTCATGCCTTACTGGAGCTGAAACTCCTTTGCAGCATCATCAATCATAAAAAAGCAGAGTGTGTGCTTTGGCTTTTGAGAAATAAATTGAGACTCAATGAGAAAAAAGCAATTAAGAAAGGTCTTTGGCCTACCATTCATAAGCTAATGTATCGAGTGAATTGTGGTAGATGATTTTTATTGTATAACCCAGTGATTCAGTGGGAAAATTGAAGTTTAGAAAGCTGTGACATGATGATGTTATAGTAAACATACGTGTTCTAGTTTGTTTTCCTGAACTTTACATGGACCCTAACCCTAGATTTATGATAAATTGTCACAAAATTGTCACTTTAGTTGCAGGACAAAGCCTGAGAGAGAAGGAGAAAGGGGAGAGGGAGGAGTGAAAGAGACAGAAGTAAAGGATAAGAATGAGAGAAAGAGTTTCTTTGACGGTGACAGGAACAGAAATAATGTATGCTGATCCTGTGCCTTCAAGACATGAGCGACAGAGGAATGTGGAAATGGGTAATGAATTCCTCATTATGTCTGAGTTAAGGTATACTAATGAGGGGTTGATATTGTGTAATTATCTGTCTTCATTATAGTCAGAGTTAAGTGTTCCATTGCATTTGTAGCAAATTGACCATAGTTGGAGGTTTGGTTGGGGAGGTGAATTGGGCAATTTTCATGCCTCATTAAACCCAATATAAACAAGAGTAAGCCATCTTCCTGCAGCGTCAGGTGTCTAATAAAGACAATGGTGATAATGGTACATGTGTAAAATGTCCTGTCACAGCATTATGTTTATTTCAGTTCTTTTAGCATAATTAATTATAACTATCCAATCACCTGCTTCAAGTTGAACAAGTTTGGAATTAGGGGATGTATAAACAAAATGTCTAGGTAAAAAGTGTTCTACTTCTAAATTTTATTTGTACCATTTAGTAAATCAGTCACAATTTTATAGAGCCTACAAGCAGAGCCCATAGAA
Source organism: Ancistrus triradiatus (assembly GCA_025084515.1). Taxonomy (NCBI): domain Eukaryota; kingdom Metazoa; phylum Chordata; class Actinopteri; order Siluriformes; family Loricariidae; genus Ancistrus; species Ancistrus triradiatus. The sequence continues at coordinate 558,360 of JAJAGP010000112.1, read as the reverse complement.
AATCATACCCTATCAAAATACTTTTGTTACATTACACCTTGAAAATTAAAATGAATTAAATCTATACTTTTCCATCTGGATTTAATCATTATAGCCCTCAACATCAAAGTTAATGTAATATTTTTTAAAATCTGATCAATTATTAAAATTGAATCTAAGTTAAAATATCTGGTTTTGGTTTGGATAAGTAATCAGCTCCTTTAGCGTAAACATTATTTATTATATTTGCTCAAGTACAACCAATCACCTTCTAGAGCACACTCCAGACTAACTGACATGACAAAGTGCTTTTGATTACTTCAGAATAAACCAACTGCTAACTGAGAATTCTATGGCTAGCATTACAGTACAGAGCATTATTAAGAGGTGGAAAGTATATAAGCTGTGGGACTGTGATAGCCTAGCGGTTAAGGTACTGGACTATGGACCAGAAGGTCCAGGCTTCAAATCCCACCTTTGCCACTGTTGGGTCCTTGAGCAAGGCCCTTAACCCACAATTGCTTGGATTGTAAGACTGTATCAATTGTAAGTTGCTATGAATAGGGTCATCTGCTAAATGCTGTAAATGTAAATGTAAATGTATATAACACCACCTTGCCTAAGCTGGGCTGAACCTCCAAATTTGAGTCAGGAGGTTATTGACAAATAACTGTTGACAAATGTTCTGTTGTAATGTTCTAATTTTTTTTGCTTATGTTTATTTAAAACAATTACTATGAACATATTTCTTAGGTTGTTTAGTTCCCTTCCTATATATAACACTTACGCTTCCCAAGGAGTATGGGTGCCTTTTTGAGTCCTCCAAAAGTTTTTTTTCCTTATAGAGTTTAGGGAGGTTTTCTTGGGCACTGTTGCCCAAGGCTTACTCAAATTTGGATCTAGATAATAGAAAAGTGTAAGGCTGTTTTGAGACAATGCTCCATTGTAAACAGCACTGTAGAAATAAACCTAACTTTGACTTGGACATTTAAGCTACCAAAAGGTCAGTGGCAACTTTGAAGAAGTTACAAACCCTGATTGACAAGCCATGGCTTTGACTGATTGATCTATGCATGGGACATCAAGCCATATACAGTGGGGCAAAAAGTATTTAGTCATCCTCTGATTGTGCAAGTTATGCTACTTAGAAATATGAGGGAGGTCTGTAATTTTCATCATAGGTACACTTAGAAATTAGAAACAAATCCAGGAAATCACACTGTAGGATTTTTAAAGAATTATAAAGAATTGTAAATCATGTTGGAAAATAGGTATTTGGTCATCCACAAACAAGCAAGATTTCTGGTTCTCACAGACCTATAACTTCTTCGTTAAGACCTCTTCTGTCCTCCACTCGTTACCTGTATTAATGGTACCTGTTTGACCTCGTTATCTGTATAAAAGACACCTGTCCACAGCCTCAAACAGTCAGACTCCAAACTCAACCATGGCCAAGACCAAAGAGCTGTTGAAGGACAGCAGAAAGAAAATTGTAGACCTGCACCAGGCTGGGAAGAGTGAATAGGCAAGCAGGTTGGTGTGAATAATTCAACTGTGGGAGCAATTGTAAGAAAATGGAAGACATACAAGACCATTGATAATCTCCCTCGATCTGGGGCTCCATGCAAGATCTCATCCCATGAGGTCAAAATGATCATGAGAACAATGAGCAAAAATCCCGGAACTACACAGAGGGACCTGATGAATGACCTGCAGAGAACTGGGACCAAATTAACAAAGGCTACCATTAGTAACACACTACGTCGAGAGGGACTCAGATCTTGCAGTGCCAGGTGTGTCCCCCTGCTTAAGCCAGTACATGTCCAGGCCGTCTGAAGTTTGCCAGCAAGCATATGGATGATCCAGAAGAGGATTGGGAGAATATCATGCCGTCAGATGAAACCAAAATGGACCTTTTTGGTAAAAACTCAACTTGCCTTGTTTGGAGGAAGAAGAATGCTGAGTCGCATACCGAAAACACCATACCTACTGTGAAGCATGGGGGTGGAAACATCATGCTTTGGGGCTGTTTTTCTGCAAAGGGGACAGGACGACTGATCCGTGTTAAGGGAAAAATGAATGGGCCATGTATCGTGAGATTTTAAGCCAAAACCTCCTTCAATCAGTATTTGCTATGTTTGTCAAAATCCAAAACACCTCACCAACCAAAATAGACCATACTTACTGTGAAGCATGGTAGTGGCAACATTATGTCATGTTAGTGTTGTTCTTCAGTGGGGGCTGAGCAACTGGTCAGGATCGTAGGGATAATGAATGATGCCAAATGCACCCATGTTCATGAGGAAAATGTACAGTTCACTGATCCTCAGCTGAAGGTGAACATGTGGGTCACCCTCCAGCAATGCAACGTCCCAAAACATGCAGTGGCTTAGGGACAGGCTGATGACTGTCCTTGTGTGGCCAAGACAGAGTTTTGACCTAAATCTGTGGACAGAAGAAAGCAGTTAATTTTCACACGAAAACACGAAATTCACGAACTTTTCATTCAACTTGAAGAATTCTGCAAGGAAGAACAAGCAAATATTTCCCAGTTTTGATGTGCAAGTCTGGCAGAGACATATACAAACCCACTGATGGCTGTAATAAAAAAAATAAATCAATTATTTTTTAGAACTGTTCCCAATTGTTCCCAACTGTTCCCAACTGTTTTTCAGTACTTGAATGATGTAAGGCAGGAAAATTGGTTTGGTATGTAATAGGTTTGAATTCAGACTTTAGGACTAAAAATGGGGTTTGATGATTTTCTATAGGCACTGTAATGTTCAGCATACAGTCATTCACACTTACTGACTGCAGAGCAAACAGTCTGCATAACACCTCTCAGAAATACAGTGTGAGATGTGTCTATTATCTGCACCATTTCCAGGCTATGATATCAAAGACAGGAGGCAGCTGTGACGGTGTTCCTCCCAGGCCTGTATTTCAACACGTGCTATTAGAGGCAGTGTTATTACCATCTGTAACTACATCTCTGTTTATAGAGGTGTTCACTTAATTGCATGAATGTACAAGATAATCAAGGCCTGTCATTCAAATGGCTGGTCATGGGGTCAGCAATTCAAAGCCTCTGATTAGCTGACGTGTTACTTTAACCATCTTGCTTCTTGGTTGTCACCAGTACAATGATAGACTAGCTGAGCAAAAGAGAAGCTGTGACCAAGACAATATAACATCTGAAGAATATGGACACTATTGTTTGGAAAGGGTAACAATTAAAAAAAATCTGTAATGACCTCCTGTTAAAAATGCCTACATCCTTCTGGACTGTGCAGCAAACATGATATAATAACTCAATCAGTCCAGACAGTAATGAAAATTAATTCCAGACTCGCTTGTATTAGAGATACAATTACCAGGGATTACAAGTGAATCATTTCCACATGTTCATGATGAAAATGCTATAATCTCTTTCTCCCAACACATTAAGGTGCTTTTTTTGGCATTCAACCATAACACAGGGAAAGGGCAAGAAAGAGAAGTGAGCGATTGAGAATGACAGCGTGAGTAATACAGAAACACTGGGCATTGCTTTCATAATTTCATTTTACTGATTTTGACTAGAGCATGCTCAAAGTGAATAGATATTACACTTTGGACAGAACTGTGTTTACATGACTGTACTGCCTAAAATTCATTCATTCCACATTCTGCTCTCTCTCTCTCTCTCTCTCTCTCTCTCTCTCTCTGTGAATGCAGTCTTTGCCAGTTAATTTGAGAGCTTATTTTTTAATTATACATCCATGCTTATTTGATTCACAAGTACAGAGTGAGTTTTTGAATCTATTTTTTCAAAAGGCTACAAATGAACTGAATTGATAACCTGGCCATTTTGATCACAATTTTTTCATTGATCCTTAATTCTTGAAAGTTGTTTAGGGTCACTGTGGAATTAGATCCAATCCCAAGAACACTTCATGGAAGGTAAGAATACCATCTCATCAGGGTACTAATTCATAACAGGGCATCATACACTCACTCACTCATACATTAGTACTCACTCAGAAAGAGGGTTAAGTTAGAGTAGACAATCCAACTGCTGGCATGTCTTTGGGATGTGAGAGGGAGCCTGTGTATCCATAGGAAACTCAGATGGTCATGGGAAGGACACGCAAACTCTGCCTACATAGTAACTAGAGTTAAACTTATGGCCCTGGCACCTTCTGACCTACTGCATCGCCATGCCACTGTAGGTATTCCTATTTAATCAAGCCTCCAAATTCAGTAAACTATTTTTCCAAGTACTGAAAACAGACAAACAACATAATTCATCTTTGTATAACTCACGTGTTGATGCAAATGTTTACAATTAAGATTTCAACATAGAAAAAAAACAAGAGCAATGACAATATGAACTGGAGATCTCAGAACAAACTATTTCAGTGTGTTAACTGCATTTGTCTAAAAACAAGACAAGGAGCAGGGAGTAAATCTAAATACCCTAAATCACCCTAGCACCCTAAATCACAGCATCATAGTAATAGAGTCATGGTCATTTCAGGCTGGTTAGAAGAGGATACACTCTTAGTGCAGTGTGTGTGTAATGGCTATGTATAATGTGTGTCCATCTGGCTGAGTTACAATGAAAACTACAGCACAGGGCCAAAGAAAACAGGTTCCTCTGACAAGAAAACAGCCCTGACAAAATCTCCACTCAACATGCCCCATGACCAATGGGATGCACTTTCTCAGTGTAGATGGGAAAGCTTTGTTCCGGATTGATTTCTGGAAGGATCACTCAGGCCATCACTCCACTCCACTCCAGTTCACTTCAGTGTGTGTGTGTGTGTGTGTGTGTGTGTGTGTGTGTGTGTGTGTGTGTGTGTGTGTGTCTGGGTTTAAGTGAAATGGCATGATGTGGGAAACTCCACATACAATGTCAGAACATTTAGCTAAGGTTATGGTTGGGGTTAAGGTTAGGTGTAGTATTAATTAGCTACATTTATCATTATGTCTGTATGTCTATAACAAACCTGTGTGTGTGTGTGTGTGTGTGTGTGTGTGTGTGTGTGTGTGTGTGTGTGTGTGTGTGTTTGTGTAAGCATATAAGAGAATGAATGAATGAATGAATGAATGTACGAATTAATGTGATCAAGATTTTGTATGTGCATTGTTTCAATAATGCTTCCTTGATGTACTTAGTTTGTTAAATATATATTTTTTGCATAAATGCAAATAAGTGTTCTGCAGAATAATTATTTGATGTTTCATGAGACCAAAATATCCCATGAAGTACAGTGCTATATTTGTCTTTTTCAATGGCTTCTACTCTCTTCTTTCTTACTGCTCACTAAGACACATAAATAGGGAGAGAAAGAGAGAGCGAGAGAGAGAGAGAGAGAGAGAGAGAGAGAGAGAGAGAGAGAGAGAGAGAGAGAATGTTATACATCATAAGTTTGTTTCCCTCAGGACCTAAAGGGATATACACATAATATATAGTAAAAGCCCTCTATCTAATATGATATTCTGCTTCCAGTCCTACTCGTATAACAGAGCAAGAGCTCTATGTACTGCCATTGCCGTACTGATACAGTCTAAATCGAAACGCATGTGTTTCAAATATGGAAAGTTGTTTTAGTTTTTTTTTCAGTTTGGCTGTCAAACAATGTGGTGGTGTTTTGAAATATAATTGTAGAAGTGTAACACTGAAACCAAAACATGGCTGCAATTGGGGTTACTAATGTTTCTAATTTGTTAAAACATGTGAATGAATGACAAAAGTTTAGCTTGAGCCAGCCAAGGAAAACATATCGGACACCAGCCCAAGTGAAGAGGGACATTCTTCTTGAATTGCACAAGACTGGAGACTAAGTCTAATGTGAACTTGCATTAAAATAACAGCTGGGGTGCATCAGGTATTTTTATACGCAATACAAAAACAGTATGAGTAGTGTGCTGTACTCTTTGAAAAAGAGATAGTGGGTGGGTGGATGTATGTTTGAATGTCTTGACTTTCTTTCTAAGAGGAAAAGTCCATGAGTCACAGATGAATGTTCACACAGTAGGGAGAGAGCATTGGATCAATCTAGTTGATTCATGCAGTGCAATGACTGTGGCTACCCAGGTGTGCCCTCCATCCTGCTGCTGAGGGAGGACATCTAAAGCATGTTTGTGTGTGTGTGTGTGTGTGTGTGTGTGTGTGTGTTAGACTGAGTGCATAGCTCCTGGCCACAGGCTCTTTGAGGGAGCTGAAGAGGGGCCAGAGTGGTTCTTACCTGCCACTTTCCCATCTTTTCCCCACAACCAGGAACAACAATTCTTCACATTGCTGGAGTTTCTCACCTTGGTGAGCCCAAAACTAACAGAGTGCAATATGGAAAAAAGATCCCCTTTCCCCCAAGAGTGTGCAAGAGAGCTCACCAGATGTTTATAAACCATAACTTTGAAATATGGCACAAAGTGCTTACAGCCTGTCATGTTGTGTTCATGCTGAGAGGAAGACAAAAAAGATTTAATCATTTCCAGATGAGGATTTTCTCCGTCTGTATTTTTTTCTTCCTCTTTCTCTCCCTCAGAGTAATCATGCAGGAACGTGAGGAGTGTCCAAGCTGCATAAACTTGAAATATGCACTATGCTCGCATTTTCTCTTCCTTGGGATGTCCCCCACCCAGGCTGAGACAGAAGAAAGTACACAATGAAAATGGGCTACAGAGAGCAGAAAAGTTTTGTACTGCCCTTTCATTCATTCATATTGGTGTCCATGTTCTGCTGCTGTCCCTATTCTGTGACTCCATGGAAATAGTGATCCAATATTTCTCATCACTTTAGCAAAGTCAAAGCCACAAAACCAATCCAAAAACAGTAGAGGGGAAATCATTTATTGGTCCAAAAGATTAGGCAAACAGCAGCATTACAAGGATTTTTACAACACCTCGATTTAGTGCCTATAATAACTCAACCTGGCAAGAGGTTTCTCATGCTCTTTGGCTCTATCTGGCTCAGTTTGAGGGGCCAAGTGAAGACCAGGGGGCTTTTGGGGCACTGCCATTAGAACAGTCCACCCAAGACGTCAGGAGTGATGGAGGAACACACAATCGACCTGCTGGTCTGGAAGTCATTAGACCAGTTTGAAGCAAGACGTTGTTCATGCACTCAACCATAGCGAATGAGACTGCAAAGGGTGAATGTTGCGGTATTTTCTGTTCAGTTTGGCTGCAAATGCATGCTGGTCCGCTCCTGAAAGCTTTGGAAGGGCATATCTTTCAGATACACCTTTGTGGTCCCTGATATAAATCTATAGGATGAGAGAACATAGAACATATACAATGATATACAATAAACATATAATATGGGAAGAAATCTGAATGTGAACGCTATTATTTTTCATTTGTACACACTTGACCAGTTAGAGAAGCGTCCTCTTAAACCAGTCCCTGAGATTCATAGCAAAGCCTTCTTAATAAAGCCTCATCCTACACATATCCAAACAGCACACATAGGATTTATTCATAAGCACCCGATCGCACAATTCAAGCAGACAGCCTGGGAAGCATTACAGTCCCATCTCATCTCCCCAAGCTGGAAGCTAAATCACAGCCCTCTTCACCTCTCCATTAAGCACATAACACTCACCCAAACATGTTCGCTTGACCGTAATTGGGATACATACATAAATTAGACGTGCAAAGTTTGCTCCCTCAGGACACTGAGTTCCTTGGTCCTTGAGATTAAGCACTCATCTCTGTATTGACGTGCCGGTGCGGCTGTAGGTGTTTCGATTTAAACCCAATCGATTCCTTTAAGTATCTAATATAAGGGAGGCAGGCCGTAAACATGCCAAATTAGCAGTAACAAATAGCAGCGCGCAAGCTGAAGGGGCTTGTCGAGACCTGTGAGAGCGACAATACATTAGGAAGAGTTATATGTGCGTGCCCTCTCCGACGGACCGGGGTTAAACAGCGCCTTGGCAGCTTCGGCATCAAAGTGGAGAGGGCCGTGCCGTGGTCACACACTGGTTCATTGGCTGAGCTACAACAGCAACAAGCAGAGATTAATGGCAATCTGTAGCTGATTTTTTGTGGGCAACAGGGCCTGTAAACACGCGGCTTTCACAAGCCCTCCAGCCTGGAGGAGAGGAGCCAAGAGCTGGGCACGATCCCTGCCAAGAAGGAGGAAGGGGGATTCATGTGAGGACAGAGGGATATTTCACAATCAGTCACCCAATAGAGAGAGAAAACTGAGATGGATGAACAGAGAGTCGAAGTAAGTCTAACAGTGAAAGAAAAAGATACAGTGAGAGAGAGAGGAAACTAGGGAAGAGGGAGTAAAAATAAACTGGCACATTTATTTTCCCTCACAGTATTTATAAAATCTCTCTCCTCTAATAAGCCACAATTTCTTTCACAGGGATTTGTATATTGTTCTAAGGTCAGTTGGAGCATTTCTCTTTCAAGAGTAAGTGTCCCTGTCGTTAAACTGCCTTAATTTCTGTCACTGTTTGCATTTTTACCAATTCAGCATTTAAATACAGAATAGTCTCATTAAATTACAAATCTTCCATTTGCTACCACTGATACACAACATTAATCATGAATTAGCTTGACTTGTGACTCTGCATTTGTCCCATTACACTATAATGGCACTTAATGATGCTTACAAAATATAATTAAACGAATAGAATATAAAGCATGTGAGATCACCAGCAAGCATCAATCAGTGTGCTTCTGTCAATTGGATGCACAAGATTCCAGTCAGCCAAACATGGCACCATTGTGACCCCATTAGGAGCGAATCAACGGCTGATACGGCCCTGTGCTCAGATGTCCTTCGCAACACGAGACATCGTTTGAATATGTGTCGTTGTACAACACTGATTACAAAGTTACACACATTCACATAATCAACAGTTTTACACTGAACAAAGCTAATAAAGATATGTACAATATCATGCTTTCACATGCTTATTCAGGTAGTGTTTTAAATTTTCCAAAATGATCACAACACGTAAACACAAAAACACAAAACTCTGACAGCTATCAAACACATTGGATGTAATTTATTGTTGCTAATGCACCAAAGACCTACCCACTTAGCTTTGTGGATTTACTCTGATCTCTGTCCATTTATCAAACTCATGGTGTTGTATTCATAAAACACATTTAGATAAATAATTACTTCTGTGACAAAATTAATAAATAAACTGGTTAAAACCACACTGATACCTGCACTAATGGGTCTGTGTTCATTATGCAGCCATCTCTCTCTCTCCTCTCTTATCTGCAGGATTGAATCATTGCCAGTTGGCAGCTGTAGCAGCCGTGAGAAAAGAATATGCTTGTTTTTAAGCAATAGTAATCAAAAGGATTTATGCAAGTAAAAAATACCAAAAAGGTCCATAAATATATAATATGAATTTGTCTAACATGAGTTCATGTGTCCCATTCCTCACAGGTGGCACAGGTCAGAGCTAAACGGCTGAATGCAGTTTCCATCATCCATTAGGTCCCTCACACCCTCTCATTAAGTCCGACACACAGTAAATTATCCACAGTAATTATAATATGTATAAAAAAAGAGATGCTCCAGCCTTCTGGGGCACATGGTATCTGAGCCGCCTGTGGGTGTTCTGATCATGCATATTTACAATTGCACCTTGCATAGTGTAACACATGCCATTAATGGGGCAATGGCACACTGACCTTTCTGCTGTACGAGTGAGATTTTTTATTTCTTCTCATTTAATTGGAAGAGGATTAAGACTGAAGTACTAACATAGGCAGATGCTAACAAAAGTGAGACATGTAGGGAATATGAGCAAGGCTTGTGGTTTTCTGATATTTTGAAATGAAACTACAGCTTTTTGATAATCGCTTAGGCATACCACATGATGCAACATGCAACCCCATACATACAAATATAAACTACAAATAGCTGCAGCTTTATTTCTCACTACAAATGTGTACTTCTTTCAAAAGGTCTTTGGTTAATGATGTTGTTCATGCCATATATCTATCTATAGTTTTGGTTTATCTTCCTTTGCTGTTGTGAACATGAGCATTAATAATAAATATATCCATAAAGCAATTTCTGTATATGAACGTGTAGACGTTGAACTATGGAACTACTAACTAGCCAGGTAGCATTAAAATTTGACACAGATCATGATGCATTTACACCAGTCAGCCATAACATTTTTTTACATGCACTTCTGATCATAGCATCTGATCATAGTCGGATTTTTGTAGTTCTGATTTGAATCTGATTTGGAATTTGATTATATTATATGGTTATGTATGCAGCAAACTCTGATGTAGAAATCAGATTAAGAAATCTGATAAAGAGAGCTGGATTGTAGCCCAGTAATTTTCCCATAGCATGTATACTAGTTACCCGATTTCAGTCGGTTTTCTCATTTTGCATCCAAGCGTAACTGACGCGGTTGCCAGGTCCACTTATTCTAAAGATTTGGTTTCATTTGGGAATTTTTTCCATTGACTTGTGGGGTTTTTTTCTTACAAGATCTGGCAACCACAGAATTAAACGCGTCACGGAAGTAAAGGCAGCACAGCGGCTACCGAACACTTTGTGGAGCCTCTGAAACACAGTATATGAATTTTATTTAAGAATTTTATTAAATAATATTAAAGTTTGAAGTTTCCATCACATCTGTCTGTGAGAATATTGGCTGGTTGGAAAGTAGAAGTCTGATTATTACCTGAGTCAAGTAAACCCAGAAGTTACCGACTATCTGATTACTCAAGTGCATGTATACTCATGGATTGGATTCCTGACAAAATCTGATTTTCTGCAGTTATCGGATTATTAAGTGCATGTATACACACTCACTGACAGTGTAATGCTCTGGGTAATGTTCTGATGGAAACCTTGGATCCTGCCATTATGCATGTAGATCTTACTTTGACATGCACCACCTTCCTAAACATTGTTGCAGACCAAGTACTCACCTTCATGGCAGTGGTATTCCCTAAGAGGCAGTAGTCTCTTCCATTAGGATAATAAACCCTGCCACACCGCAAAAAAGGCTCATGAATGGTTTGTGGAACATGACAAAGACCAAGATCTAAAAAATTTTCAGATCTTAGTCCGATGGAGCACTTGTGGATTGTGCTGGACAAACGAGTGTGATCCATGGAGGCCCCACCTTGCAACTAACACAACTCTGACAGTGATCTGCTGAGAGATCTTGAGAGTCTATGGATGGGCCAGAATCTTGGCAGCATGAGGGGGACCTACAGAATATTAGGCAGGTGGTTTGAATGTTATGGCTAATTGGCTGACAAATAAATAGTATACCATACACATTTGAAGCAAATATCATTATATCTCAACTGAGTGACAAAACAATAGAAGAAAATATCTTATGCAGTACAGATATTATCAGAACAAAAATGGCAAATTTGAAGCTATGAAGTAAATCTCAATTTATGTCTTTGCCCTTTTCCCTGTAGCTATCTCTACTGCTATAAATCTGTCTGCAGTCGAAAGAAAAGTGTCTACAGTGCAGAAATCAGGAATACTTTTACAAATCTAGAATGGAGCTACAATGGATAAAAGAATGGGAGGATGCATAAAGTTGAAATATGTTGAAAATTGAAATCCTTCCTTAAAAAGAAGTGTAAAACTATCTTATCAGTAAGGTTTATTGCTGGACATCTCATACAACACAGAGCAACTGATTTTTGTGTGACATCCATCAAACCAAGTCTGATATTATGTACATTTCCTCTGTACGTACTGTATATTCATTCTTTCAGCTTGTTCACATCTTTATATCTGAATCTCTTTCCCCACTGCCTTATGTTCAGAGGTGCACTGGTGAACTGAATTACAACCAGAGGATGCAAAAATACAAAATATGTTACTCATGTAAAAGCACCATACACTGGAACCTCGGAACAGGAACTTGATTGGTTCTGGAAGACTGTTTGGATCTGGATTTACCCAATGTTTGAAGACGGAATTTTTGTTTGAATTTGGGGGCAAAAAATTTCAAGCGGGCAGTTTGTTGTCTGATTTGGTCAAATAAAGAAGCATTTGAATGCCAAGGTTTCACTGTAACTTAACAATATTTTACTTACATAAATGTAAAAGTAATAATCCAAACAATTACTTCAATAAATGTAATAAAGCATCTTTCTTAAAATTCTAATATGGTTCACAAACTTTCAAGCACCACTAAATGTAAATAAAGACAGAAAATTTATTAAACCATTAATATTTCCATATATATATATATATATATATGTATATATATATATATATATATATACATATATATATATATACATATATATATGTATAGATATATATATATATAGAATATGGAAATATTAATGGTTTTTTAAAAATTTTTCCCGCTAGGCATATAAATATATATGTATATATATATATATATATATATATATATATATATATATATATATATATATATATATATATTTATATATTTATATATATATATATATATATACACATATATGTATATACATATATACTGTAATACCAGTTTTTCTGGTCAGGTTTGTGGGGGATTCAGGGCCTATCCAACGAGAACACAGGACATGGACTTGACACAAATCTGGGTCCCTGCAGTGGTGGACTACTATATTAGATCACTGAGCCAAACAAGTGCCCCCACTTTTATGTGTGAAGGCAAATCCTGAATCCAAATCAAATGCAAATACCTCAAATCAAAATCCTTCAACCTACACCACAATATATCATGAAGCCATGTACCAGTTCATAACTGAATTACATAGACAGCTACACAGATAGCAAAAGATAATACAAAAACAAACCAGTTAATTCAAAGACAGTCACCATTTCCAATCCGTGATTCCTTATTTAAAATAAGGATCTAAAACAACATGGCTTATCTTTAAATATTGGGGTTCTATTACAAACCTATTTTGATTTACTCCAGCATGTTAGTACTGAGGTTACAGACATCTTTAAAACTTCCATAAAACAACTCTAAAACATTTAGCTAAAAATGCCTTGATGTTATGATATATCACAGCCTGTGAGGGTGACGTTTGCAGTTAGCATTCAAATCGTAAAGGGTTGTTATTTTAATTTAAACAAGGTTTTAATATTAGACTGTCACATAACTACAGGACATAAAATCTGTTATGTGAGTTATTTCCAACCACAATATAATGTCTTTCACACGCTGCACTCAGCGGTTGTGTACCATACCCTATGCACCGCACATGCACTCCACCTATGGTTTAAAACAATGATATTCAGACATTAATTCAGATCATATTTAGACCTTTGTGGATGTCTAAATATTCAGCAATAAACCGAAAACCCAATATACCAACAAAATAAAAAGTAAGCAAATGCAAGTAAAGTTTGTTCTTTATAAATTTACTCAAATGAAATTAAAATGTTTCTATTTTCCAGAAGTTACTAAAGTAAATGTGAAGGAGTAAATGTAGCATGTTACTCCCCAACTCTGAGTACAACTGCTTTGTTACAGTATGTAAATTCAATTTGAAGATATATTTTATTTGAATAAAAATTATAATTTAACTTCACTACATTTTCAGCTCATAACTTTACCACAACTTCACTACTACTTTTGCATTTTTGAATTTACACACACATACACACCTCCTTACATTGTGAAATATTAAAATGATTAATTTTTTTCAAATGATGAAATGTCCAGAAGCTTCTCTTCCAACACTGTACACTACCATGCTAAATAAAATGACTAATTAGTAATATTTTGTAGCATTTTGGTACTATTTTAACAAACCTACCTTTGGAAACAGCATAAATGATATAGTGACTCAGTGGATGCACTGGATAAAAGTTCTGACACCTTACAATAAACACTAGTGAATTATTTGCAGAGATGCCCAAACCTTCTATATAGCAAGTTTTATTTTATTTTCACTACAAACATTACACATGCAGTAAATGCTGAATAAATATTTACATTTCATTTTGTTACTTTTTTTAAATTAACTTTTAAATTAAATAAATGGAATTAAATTAAATTGTTAAATTAATTAAACATTTTATTGGTGTGCAAATGTTGTCTACAATTGTCTACTGATACACTGATACAAACCTCAAACTTCCAGTCAATAGCTACAGTATAGACTTTACCACTAATCACAAGTAGCCATCATACAAAAAGCAGACCCTTCAAACTTCTGCTTGAGTAACTTCACCATAACGTACTTAAAGTGGTGCTTGAAAGTTTGCAAACCCTTTAGAATTTTCATAATTTCTGTATAAATATGACCTAAAACATCATCAGATTTTCACACAAGTCCTAAAAGTAGATAAAGAGAACCAAGTTAAACAAATGATACAAAAATATTATGAGGAAAATGAATAATATTTCATATTAGTGAGTGGCAAAAGCATGTGAGCCTCTAGCATTAGAAGTTAATTTGAAGGTGAAATTAGAGTCCGGTGTTTTGAGTCAATGGGATGACAATCAGGTGTGAGTGGGCACCCTGTTTTATTTAAAGAACAGGGATCTATCAAAGTCTGCTCTTCACAACATGTTTGTGGAAGTGTATTATGGCACGAACATGGCAAAAGAGTTTTCTGAGGACCTCAGAAAAAGAGTTGTTGATGCTCATCAGGCTGGAAAATGTTACAAAACCATCTCTAAACAGTTTGGACTCCACCAATCCACAGTCAGAGAGATTGTGTACAAATGGAGGAAATTCAAGACCATTGTTACCCTCCCCAGGAGTGGTCGACCAACAAAGATCACTCCAAAAGCAAGGCATGTAATAGTTGGCGAGGTCACAAAGGACCCCAGCGTAACTTCTAACCAGCTGAAGGCCTCTCTCACATTGGCTAATGTTAATGTTCATGAGTCCACCATCAGAAGAACACTGAACAGCAATGGTGTGCATGGCAATGTTGCAAGGAGAAAGCCACTGCTCTCCAAAAAGAACATTGCTGCTCATCTGCAATTCGCTAAAGATCACGTGGACAGCCAGAAGGCTGTTGGAAGAATGTTTTGTGGACGGATGAGACCAAAATAGAACTAGAAATAGAAATAGAAATAGAACATCGAAATGTTGTGGAAGGACCTGAAGCCAGCAGTTAATGTGAGGAAACCCACCAACATCCCAGAGCTGAAGCTGTTCTGTATGGAGGAATGGGCTAAAATTCCTCCAAGCCGGTGTGCAGGACTGATCAACAGTTACAGGAAACGTTTAGTTTGCAGTAGTTGCTGCAATGGGGGGGCAGCAATATGTACACTCACTAATATGTAATATTGGATCATTTTCCTCAATAAATAAATGACCAGCAGTGTTTGGCCAGTTCACAGCTTTTCTGAACTAGTTCAAGTTCAGTTCATACATGCTCAGAGTGAACAGTTCACGTTCAAAGTTCACAGTTTTAATTCTGAACTAGTTCAACGTTCAGTTCATTTTACTTTTTTCGTGAGATATTCAAATAAATACTTTTTTTCACACTACAAGCTAGAAATCACTATACGTTCTTTGAAACTGCTCATTGTAGACATTTGCTCATGACACTGCAATTGTGTACGCGGCGTTGCTATGGCTACCCCGCTCTGCTGCAATTCATCACGGGTAACGTCGTGCGGAAGCCAGTATGTTATTAACTAGCCAGTATGTTAACTAGTCTCAGCCGGACACTACGTTGCCCGCAATGCATTGCGCACACAATGTCAAAACCATTTCTGTCTGGTGATACATGATTTAAGCGGCACCAGCGAGAATACCTGAGGGAGGAACTTTCTCTCGTTGCGTTTCAAAAGAGAAAACAGATGTCACTCAGTTTTCAATGGAAAACAAATTCCAACGTTCATTTACAGTGATGTCTGCCATTCATGACACATAATGTGAACTAATTCACGTTCAAGTTCTTTATTAAAAAATGTGTTGCGTTCAGTTCATCATTCACGGAAAAATGAGCGTGTTCAATGAACGCGTTCTTTTGAACTCGTTCACGCACAACACTGATGACCAGGTATAATATTTTGTCTCATTTGTTTAACTGGGTTCTCTTTATCTAAGTTTAGGACTTGTGTGAAAATCTGATGATGTTTTAGGTCATATTTATGCAGAAATATAGAAAATTCTAAAGGGTTCACAAACTTTCAAGCACCACTGTCGACTTTTTATTGAGTCATTAAGATACCGCTACTGTTAATCATGTATAGGTAATGAGTATGCAGTACTGCTTGTAGGTAAAATCCTACCAGAAAGCATTAACACCAGTCAAAAAGCAGGACATGACAGTGCATTAGTCTAGATTATTTTTTGTCACACTGACTCTGATGTCCTTGTAGCCGGCAACATCTCTCTGCTCTTTATGAAGATGTGTCTAGAGTGCCTGTCAGGAGGTGTGCATGTGAGGAGAGCCAAGGCCTGAAACACTGTCCCTACTCCATTTCCCCTGCACTCCCCATCTTCCCCGTTGGTATGGCTTGGCCCCTGGTGTTTTTGTGTTGTGCGTTGACAGGCATTTGTCCCATGGGACCCTCCCTTTCCTCCAACCACCACCTGTACCCCCCTCCATCTCCGAGCCTGGTCGCTTTCTTCTCTCTTTGGCGCCTTTCCCCATTGTCTCCAGCATATCTCTCTGATCTCACATATCTCATAGGACCCCCTCTCTCACTCTCTCTTCCTCTTTCTATAGCGACCCTCCTCCACTCTCTTGCCTTGTTATTTTTTCTCGTTTTTCCTCTCTTAAGTTCGCCATCTTTGTCGCACTCGTCCCTTGTCGCCCCATTTCCCCCTTCTACCCGAGGTCCCTGGTGGGACCCCTGTTTTCCCCCTCAAAGAAGCTTTTCAGCTGTCCCTATCCTCCATTGCTGTTCACGCAGGGAGCCTCAGATGCTTCGCTTTATTAATTTATTTTGCCGCTACAGGCAGGGCTAGTTCCTGCATGTAGCTCTCTTGATCTCAGGCTATTCATGCAGTGAAGAACACTTCCTCAACGGGCAACTGGTGGCAGTAGACTACTCAGTGCTGTAAGAGGGAACGTAATACTTAGAATGGTCAGCCTTTGGGAGAACGTTAAAATGTCATGCAGTGGGATTTCAAATCTGTAAAATGGCCAACATTAGAGTAGTGATAAAATGAATGAAATTAAAAATTCATAGAATTTTGCAGTTATAGCATTTGTTATTTTGAAAATGGTGTAAATGTAAATAAATGTAAGCAGAGTTGTGCAGAGCAGCATGATTTACTAATTCTAAAAGGCATTTCAAAAATGGCCAGACATAAACTAATCATACACTAGAAGGCTGTGAAAAGACTAAACCCTTCACTAAACATCCTCTCACGTCTAGAGACAAGTCACAGATTATGATTTTGCAAAGCATCAGGATCTCACTTGGTCACTATGTGCAAGACTGTAACTAGATTCCTTCTGAGATAGATTTCAATGTAGATTATTATTTATGAATAGCTATTGGTTTGTAACAGCAACATAAATGGCTATCTCTTCATAATATTTGATCAAGTGATGGTCATTAAATACCAATGGTGGCCAATGAGTCGTGGCATGGTTGCATAATGTTTTTTTCCCAGCCAACTCTGCTTTGTACATACAGCATATTCAGAATAAGAAGCTAATTGTAGTTAACTTCTGGAAAGTCATCAATTCACTTTCATATTCAAGCATTGCAGCATGTTGGAAACATGGATGTGGACTAGAGGATACAGCTTATCTATTATGCCAATACCATAAAGCTGGCATTATGGTATGAAATTACAGAAAATGAAAACACTTTTGGTGTTTTTATTTATTTACTCTTGGCATTTTAACAGGGAAATGGCCGGACCGGCTTTAAAGAACTGCTCCATTTGACAGAGCACTCCCAGAGTCTAATCCATGTCTCATTTCTCTACCCACCAGAGACGTTCCTATACACGCTTTGCAGCTTCCTGTTTGGTGCTGGAGAGAGAGAGAGCTCACCTATTGGTTGTCAGATATGTTCACGTTACAATTTGCGTGAGCCAAGACTTAACACTTTTGATAATACTAAACATGGTTGCAATGCTGTGTACCAGCAATAGTAAAACCATGATTGCTGATTTGTACTGTGTGCTACTATTGTCACATTTTCATTAGTATAGTGGTATGTGATTTAGGGTACTCCTTTTAAAAAATACTTTCTGCCAACATTTTTGATATTTCAAAATCAAAATAATGCAGATTATCTAAACACTTTATTAGTATAACATCCGTACGACTACTCATTCATGCAATTATCTAATCAGCCAGTCAGTGTGGCAGCAGTGCAAGGCATAAACTTGTACAGACATGGGCCAGCAGCTTCAGGTGATCTCAGTGATTTTGACTGTGGCATAGTTGTTGGTGCCAGAGGGGCTGGTTTAAGTATATCTGCTGATCTCCTGGGATTTTCACACACAATATTCTAATAGTCTATTAGTTTCTAATAGGAAAAAACTGTCAGTGAGTGGCAGTGGTAAATGGAAAATGATGACTAGTTCAAGCTTACAGAACAGCTTCAGTAAATCAGATGTCTGTCTGTCAGTCTGTACAAATGTGTTGTTTGGAAAGTCATCACATGCACAACACATAAAACCTTGAGGTAGATGGGCTACAGCGTCAGAAGACATCGGGTTCCAATACTGTCAGCCAAGAACAGAAAGCTGAGGCTGCAGGCCTACAGGCTCACCAAAACTAGATATTTGAAGACTAGGATAACCTTAGCCTGGTCTGAGGAATCACAGTTTCTTCTGAGGCACACAGATGGTAGGGTCAGAATTTGACACCGACAGCATGAATCAGTGGAGCCAACCGGCCTGTGCCAACAGTCCAGACTGGTGGAGGTGGTGTAATGGTGTGGAGAATAATTTCTTGGCTCACATAGGGCCCATTAATGCCACAACATATTTAAGTATTGTTGTTGACCATGCACATCCCTTCATTTTCACAATTTACACGTCTTCTATTGGCTACTTCCGACATATTATGCAATTAGCAATATTATGCTGACGTTACTGACAGTCAATGAGATTTCATGTAGGAATTCTCTGTAAGAAATAATGGAAATAGAGCGTCCTCTGAATGTTTCCTATCTGAACTGTTTTCTGGAACAAGGTACCTTGCGCTTAGATAATGACACTTCACTATATTCGTCATTTTCTCAACACAAAGAAATATAGATAACACTTTATAGTCCCAAATGGCAGAAAGATTTTACTTCATAATGTAAAAGCTGAAACAAACGTACATACATAAGTACGCAAGTTATTCATCAGTAGTACAATTTGATTTCAATCACTCTACTGGTGATACTGAATTTGATTCATTCAAGCTGTCATCATCTGGGTGAATACGCGGCCCCAAGTACGCCATAAATTTAAATCCCGTATGCCGTTATCCGATCATGCTGAACACAGAGGCACAGGGCATCCACACCTGCTCATCTAGATGGGTGATTGTAATTCATTTCCAGTTGATGATGTGTCTGTACAGAATGTGTGGACTGGATCCAGAATGGTGGAAAATTTGATTGAGTTGGAGCCTGTCCACGTTGGAGCACAACAGCAAATTCACTCGCACATGCATCAGTGACACTTTATAAAACGGTCAAACGATCAGCACATTGGGGTTGAGTGATGCTGGAGGCTAATCTGTGGTATACCCTAATCCTCACACTCACCACGTTGATGATGAAGGCATGGATGAAATTCATGAAATCCTATATCGTCAGCAGACAGATCACAATCAAGTTGGTGAAGCAGATGGTGGAGGTACAAGCAATAAATACTTATTAATACCTGATAGGTTATTTGAAGTAAATGCCGTTCATAATTAGTTGACTTTGAAGTAACTGGCCATGGAACAATAGAAGAAGGTCATCTGGCCCAATGAGTCCCATGTACACAGGACTCCACAAGACCTCTGAAAGTGTCCTGTGGTATGTTGCACCAAGGAGTTAGCAGCAGATGCCACAGATGCCCAATCAGACTGCAATGAACTTTGCAGTGTCGCAGGATGAACTACCCTGCTGAAAGAAGCCAGAGAATACCAATGTCATGAGGGGTGTTACTTGGTTTGCAACAATGTTTAGATAGGTGGTACTTGTCATACTGGGGCACACACAGAATTTAGAGGTACACAGATGTGACGCTACCCCACTGCTTGCTAATTAGTAGTAAGAGCACAATTGTGCAGAAAATATTAGCCTGTTAAACACTAAATTGATGAAGTGTCTTAACACCAAACTGGGCGTTACTCTAATTGCATTAATTTTGTTTATACTAATGTAAATGATGCCTTTGCAAGTTTAATGAATGGTTTAATATGTGCTTTTGTTAGATTATAGTGGTAGATTATGGTTATAAGTGCCTAGCCAAAGCATATAGCTACGAGCTACCATTTCCTTGTCTGCAGTGTGTCTGACCTTCTTTTAAATATTTGCAGTTGTCCATTAATATATGAGAAAAACTTAAAGAAACTGTCTAGTCACTCAAGCATTTGGAAAGATGCTTTGGCATTATGGGAAATGTAGTGCTTCTACAGTAGTGAATTTGTGTGGTGTGTCCTGTAGTGTTGCTCAGCAATCCAGAATAAAATAGAATTTTTATCGCCATGATTTTAGTGGGGCAGCGGGGGAGGACTTTCCACTGACATAACTGACATTACTGTAGCTAATTAATTCTACACCTACCCCTTACCTTAACCTCAGTAACCTAAAGTAAATCTTTTGGCTCGTTTAGGTTTTCAAATAAAAGTTGCCATTTTTGTTAAAAAAAATTTTTTTTAAGAAAAATTAAACCAGTGAGGACATGCAAAACAGTCCTCACATGCCTCACAAGTCTTTGGCATTTGGTCCTCACAGGTATAAAATGTACACACACCCACACACACACACTCACGGCTCACTATATTTTTGGGGACCGCCCACGGATATAATGATTAGCTACACCTACACCTACACATTACATTTACAGCATTTAGCAGACACCCTTATTCAGAGCGACTTACAATTGACACAACGAACAATCCAAGAAATTGTGGGTTAAGGGCCTTGCTCAAGGACCCAACAGTGGCAGCTGGGAAGAGGTTGAACCCTGGACTTTCTGGTCCAGAGTCCAGTACCTTAACCAGTACCTTAACCGCTAGGCTACCACAGTCTTTTTTCCTGTAACAGCAGTTAACTGAATGGTGACCAGCAAAAGGTCCCTACAATGTAAAAAAAGTCAGATCATTGTAGCCTTCTGGGGATATTTGGTCCCCAGGATGTAATATAAACGTGGACGGACACACACAAACACACACACACACACACACACACACACACACACACACACACACACACACACACACAGTTTAACCCTGAAATAATACCACCCAGTTTAAGGGTGAAAGGGTAGTATTCTGAGCCGATCCCAGAAATCATAGGTGGGACTTGGTAGGAGTCGCTGTTGCAGTGCAGGGAGATAATCCCCCCAGCCAACCTTCCCTCCCTCAGACATGGCCAATCCTACCTATGTAATGCCCAACTGGAAGGCACTGCTAGAACTTGAAGCAGAATCACTGCAGTCTTAGGTTTGTCAGTTGTTTGCTGCAATACCCAAACGCTCTAAACATTTTGGCCCCAAATTCTATTTTTAAGGCATACTGATACTGCTGTTCATGTTGATGCTGTTACGGTCAAGTCTTCTCTTTTTATGTGGAACTTTCAGATGTTGTGTAATCCATTATGTTAGCAAAAAGTATGTTTTCCAGTAGATTCCATTTAAAATGAGAAACTCATCATATACAGTGGAGCAAAAAAGTATTTAGTTAGCCACTGATTGTACAAGTTCTCCTACTTAGAAAAATGAGAGAGGTCTGTAATTTTCATCATAGGTACAACTATGAGAGACAAAATGAAAAAAAAAATCCAAGAAATCACATTGTAGGATTTTTAAAGAATTTAATTGTAAATCATGGTGGAAAATAAGTATTTGGTCAATAAATTTGGTTCAACTCAATACTTTGTTTGGCAATGACAGAGGTCAAACGTTTCATGTAAGTCTTCACCAGGTTTGCACGCACTGTAGCTGCTATTTTGGCCCATTCCTCCATGCAGATCTCCTCTAGAGCAGTGATGTTTTGGGGCAACACGAACTTTCAACTCCCTCCACAAATTTTTTATGCGGTTGAGGTCTGGAGACTGGCTAGGCCACTCCGGGACCCTGACATGCTTTTTACGGAGCCACTCCTTCGTTGCCCGAGCGGTGTGTTTGGGATCATTGTCATGCTGGAAGACCCAGCCACGTTCCATCTTCAATGCTCTCACTGATGGAAGGAGGTTTTGGCTTAAAATCTCATGATACATGGCCCCGTTCATTCTTCCTTAACCATTCGTCCTGTCCCCTTTGCAGAAAAACAGCCCCAAAGCATAAGGTTTCCACCCCCATGCTTCACAGTAGGTATGGCAGAATTCTTCTTCATCCAAACACGGCAAGTTGAGTTTTTACCAAAAAGTTCTATTTTAGTGTCATCTGACCACATGATATTCTCCCAATCCTCTTCTGGGATCATCCATATGCTCTCAGGAAAACTTCAAGCCTGGACATGTAACTGGCTTAAACAGGGGGACAACGCCTGGCACTCCAGGATCTGAGTCCCCTCTCGGCGTAGTGTGTTACTGATGGTAGCCTTGTTAATTTGGTCACAGCTCTCTGCAGGTCATTCATCAGGTCCCTCCGTGTAGTTCTGGGATTTTTGCTCACCATTCTCATGATCATTTTGACCCCACGGGATGAGATCTTGCGTGGAGCCCCAGATCGAGGGAGATTATCAATGGTCTTGTATGTTTTCCATTTTCTTACAGTTGCTCCCTCAGTTGATTTATTCACACCAACCTGCTTGCCTATTGTAGATTCACTCTTCCCAGCCTGGTGCAGGTCTACAACTTTCGTCCTGGTGTCTTTTGACAGCTCTTTGGTCTTGAGTTTGGAGTCTGACTGTTTGAGGGTGTGGACAGGTGTCTTTTATACAGATAATGAGGTCAAACAGGTGCCATTAATACAGGTAACGAGTGGAGGACAGAAGAGCTTCTTAAAGAAGAAGTTACAGGTCTGTGAGAGGCAGAAATCTTGCTTATTTGTGGCTGACCAAATACTTATTTTCCACCATGATTTACGACTAAATTCTCTAAAAATCCTACAATGTGATTTCCTGTATTTTTTTCCTCTTTTTGTCTCTCATAGTTGAAGTGTACCTATGATGAAAATTACAGACCTCTCTCATCTTTCTAAGTAGGAGAACTTGCACAATCAGTAGCTGACTAAATATTTTTTTGCCCCACTATATTTGTTTTATTACAGGAGGTTATACTTTTTAAACTTAAGTAGTCAATCAGCATGTCAACCATGGTAAGTTCCATTACTTTTATTACTTGGGTAAATGATTCAGTTAACGTTTATTGAAAGTAAGAGCCCCATGAAACAAAGATGGTGACACTCAATACTCATATTATCTGCTGGAGAAAGCAACAGTAACCAAACCCCATTTCAAGAACTGTACTGTAGTTGTAATAAAACAACAAGACTTAAAACTCAGCACTCGTAGGGCTTTATAGAGAGCGCTGGAAATCGTCATACTGGCAGTACAGTAGCAAGTGTCTATGTGAATGAAGTGGAAGCGGAAGTCTACGATACATACAGAGTATGAACGAAAGCTTTCTCAGTAATAATTCACCAGCACGTCAGTCTTATAAGTGGAGTATTAATCAACAGCACCATTAACGCCGGGAGTGGTCAAATAAGCTCTGCAGAGATTCTGTCAACAATGATAAGAGATGTCCACACTCACCTACGCACAAACTGTCATCTATCAATCATTCCCTTTCCGCAGTCTCCAGACAGACTTCCCCTGCGTTTCTGTCTGAGAGAGAGAGAAGAGCAGAAGAGCAGAAGGAAAAGCTTGATACTACACTTGGGATCTATAATGTTTAAAGCAGGCTTTGTGTGCTAAGTGGCTCTCAGCAGGGGTGCAGACTTGAGGTGAAAGAGGGTGTTGGTCATGTCTCAATAATCCATTAGCTAATGGCTATCTAAAGCTCTTCCTCCTTCCTCAATACAACAGCTGTTTGAACAATAAAACTCAGATTAAGCTGAAGATGAAAGCCCATTCTGTTTCACTTCACTTTTTATTCAATTTATCAATGTACTAAAACAGCAGGGCCAAGTTGCTGCTTAGATCCAGTTTCTATACAAAGCAGGGGGGCATAAATCATCTTGTCAGTATCAAAATAAGTGTACATTTTTCTGTACTTTTCTATTTTGTTTGGATTTTTAATCGGAGTGATCATTTGCAGTCTCAACAATTTTTGTTTTAACACTTTTTGATCTTTAACCTTGTTTGCAGTCTTCTGTTGGGTCAGTACATGACAGCAAACACCAGCTATCAGATCATGCCTGAAAGGAAACAACAGCCTGCTGAAAGCTTGGATGTACTCGTTGAAATTAAGCATTCAGTCTCACAGTTTATACGTACAGCTTTTCTGGCAGCTCTCCCAGAGGTTCGGTCAATGACTTCTAAAGCTAGTATCAAATTAAAAGATTGTTACGTTTAAAATGCAAACTATAAAATACCATTCTGAAGTCAATCAATGCTAATTATTGTCAATGTATTGGAAAGTGTGGTACCATTAATATGTTAGATGGAGCGTCATTACAATATTTGATCATATTAAGTACATTCTCAGGTGTTGTAATGCATGAGACTACTTATGGTGTGCTTCTTTAGAAGAAAGAAACCAATGATAATAACGTTTATGAGGACTTGAGTGAGAAAGATCCCTCCTGCTGGATGCTAAATCAGCACAGTAACATAAGTTTTGTTACCTTAGACATCTACTCTAAAGTTTTGAAGATATTGTTACATCCCAAAATAGTGCCTGATACAGATAGGCAGCTTGCCTTTTCGGTATTTGGTTGCGAGAGAGAATGCCTAATTTAGGTACAAGCAACAGGAAGCAGCTAAAGCCGACAGTAACAATTTACATAAAAGTGTAAATGCGAGAAAAGTGTTTACTTTACACTTTTACTACACTTATATTGAAGCTATCATTGAATACAATTTACAGTAAGCAACAATAAAATAATGTAGTTACTGTACATGTAAGAAGCATGCATGCCTACAAAATCATTTTCTTATTTAATGTTAATCATTTTCTGCATGTAATATTTGAAAATGCATCACTTTTTCCAGATATATACTACATGCTCTTCAACTTCTTTAACTCAAGACAGCAGTAAGCTGTCGTCTTTGCTCCACAATTACTGTTGAGCTATTTTAACAGCTTAAGAGTTGGAAAACCTGCAACACTGGCTACTGTGTGAACAGACAGCTATAGATCAAGTTTGCTGATCAGGATAAGAGTCCCAAATACTGATTGGTGCTTTTATATATGCTGCATGATTGAATTAAAATGGACCATTTAGTTGATATTACAGAACTGTGGAATGAGGAATAGGAAATATCTGATGTTGATTGACTTACAGTCATTGACAAAAATATAAAGCACTAAAAAGTTGTTGGGATTGAATAAAACTTTATATGTCTGAACGTAATGATCATATACAGTATGTACGCGACTACAATATTAGAGCAAAAGGATAAGTTGTGGTAGGATAACTGTGGTAAAGGATAACTGTGGTAGCCTAGTGGCTAAGTTACTGGACTCTGAACCAGAAGGTCCAGGGTTCAAATCCCACCTCTACCAAGCTGCCACTGTTGGGTCCTTTAGCAAGGCCCTTAACCCACAATTGCTTGGACTGTAAGATTGTATCAATTGTAAGTCGCTCTGGATAAGGGCGTCTGCTAAATGCTGTAAATGTAATGTAATGTAATGTACAGCTGAATGGAGATACGGTTGGGTAATGGAGGCAGGTATATGGTATCCTGTGACACATTTGCCTGTAGATCCTGCACACTTGTAAGTTGCCAACCCTGATGTCCCAGTTGGTCCCATTAATGCTCTATTGGCAATAAAGATTTAAACCAGGTAGGCCAAGGAAGTGTTGCAATCTGGCGGAGACATTCCAGGGAAACCTGTGCTGTGTGTGGGCAAGCATTATCCTGCTGCAAAATGCCAGTTGGAATCCCTGCAGGCAACACATGTAGGATGTCCTGCACATATCACTTAGCTGTTAGTGTCCCTCATATCACTACTAGGGGTGACCGACTGTTTTATGTGATGGCTCAAAACATCATCACACCAGCAGTTGGGGCGGTGTGTCGCTCCAGAGCAAAGGCAGGATTGAAGCGCTCACCACAAAGCCTCCATACTCGAACACAACCGATACCAAACAGAACCTGGATTCGTCGAGTAAAATATGGTTCCAGTCCATAGCAGGTTAGGTTTCAGGTTCATGACACCACTGCAAATGAAGGTGACCGTGGCTGGCTGTAAATGGCAGGACATGTAATGGGATCCATCACAACAAATTTCCTTCTGCTAAGGGCCTGGAAATCGTCCGACAGGGACAGGGGTGTGTAGTGAAGGTGCCACCTATATCTTGACGGTGGTCAACAAAACTGTGGGAGCTCCTTGTGCTTGTCTGTGGATCAAATGATCCTCTGTACTGGTGGTCTGTCTGGGTTGTCCAGAGCCTGTTTGATGTGTGTGTGAGCCCTCAAGCAAGCACTGCTCCCAACACCTCCTAACAGCTAGCTCAGAATGGCCTAGGTGGTGAGAAATTCATGAAAGCAACCATCCTGCTTCTCTCAGTCCAATGATGCACCCCCTCTCAAAGTCTGTCAACTGAGCAAAATGTCATTGAGTGTGTTGTAGAGGCGTGTCTAGCAACAATCTCTCACCAAGAGGTATACTACCCAAAAGCTGCCTCTGAGAGGCTTTCATAGGGCATCAGAGGAAGCATTTTTCCTCTTGTGGCAAGACCCAGTGTCTAATCAGACCACGCCTGTAATCATTTACTGTACATACCTGCCTGAGACGGAACTACATGCCGAGTTGCAGCAATCCAACATTTCTATCTGCGTGTGTTATGTTTTTTGTCAATGAGAATATTTTACAAGATATGTGTAAAGCCAGTAAAAGGGACAAGTAAAAGACAAGTGCAAGATCACAGACAAGAAGTAACTTTAATTTAATATTGTGATTTTTAAAAGTTATTTTACAGCCTTCATCCAAAAAATGATAACAATCTATACAGTAGTTTTGTCTTGGTTTTCCTTATCAATAAAACTGCTCAGTGTGTATCCAGTCACGGACAAAAAAGGAAAGAGAGAGAAATGATGAGTGAAAGAAAAAGATGGGACCAGCTTTTTTGGTTCGAGTCTTGTTTCCTACAGAATGCTTGTTGCTTCATCGACTGCCCATCCTAATCAGTAAGATGGAACCATGTACAAACAGGCCATTGTTGCACAGCCAAATATTTAAAGTTCATATGAAAGGACATGTTACGCTCCCGTTGTCCGAAAGAGTGAGAACACGAGAGAAGAGCTTAAACGCTGCTCTGTCATCAGTGGCTCCTGTTAAAAAGTTTTTGCACACACGCGCACACACACACACACACATACACACAAAAACAAAAAAATACCCAGCACTGGCAAATGAAGAACCATATTGTGTGTTTGATGGTGTCACACACTACACTCTGTAGCCTGAACACTTGGGGCTGTTGGCAACATTGTTACATCAGGCAGTTTGGCTGCTGACAGAGGAAAAGGACTTAACAGCAAAGCAAACACAGTTAGCATTAGAGCCTGAGAGCCACTGCTTGTGCTCTGACATTCAGACCTCTTACTCCAGAGGGAGAAATGTGTCAGCACTACTTACTGGAGCACTAGGACACAACATTTACAACGCGCACTCACACACACACACACACACACACGCACAAAAGTGTGCTACAATCTGCAGAGTTACACCACCAGATTGGTACTCTGTGAGCTGAACTTGTGGCTTGAGCAATATGGCTTTTTAACTTCCTCTTAACTCATGTAGATTTTGATTTTAGAATCAAAAGCACACCAACAGAGCACAAACAAAAACGAAACCTTTCATTTTAAATAAAAAATAAAGTGCACCCCATTTCCCCTAGCAACACACAGCTACAACACACATTAAATACGACTCGTATGGTCTCTCCACATTCCATATTTTCCTTCATAATCCCAACAAATAAAAAAAAAATCAACTATTCTTTTAACCCCTCCTTTGATGACTGAGGTCTTCTGAACAGTATTCATGTAAAACGGACCAATTTGTGCTTTTCTTGACATCATATATCCGTCACTTAAGAAGCTGGATGGCCTCGTCTGTCGCCGTTGGGAACTGTACATGTGATTGTATGCTTATTAGCTTGCATTGTTAAGGCATCTACACTGCTGGTACTGATAAAGTGGAAGGACAAAGACAGAATTGTACAGATATTAAAGCAGGCATAAATAATCGAAAAATAAAAAGGATAAAGGAATTCAAGGGGAAACTAAGCTGAACACAGAAAGAAAGTATTTTCATATTTCACAGAAAATGTCCCTCTAGTTTCAACACAAAAAATGGATCTGTCACTCTCCGAGGAGAAGAGACCATGCATATCATTAGATTAACAGTATCAATTTTTCTAAGCCTCAACAAGAAAATAAAAAAGGTATAGATTTATATATTCATCATATAGAGATTTTTAAAAATCTACACTACTAAATGCTATCAGAATAAGATGCTACTTTTGTCAGACAATACAAAATAAAAAATGAAAACAAATTCTTTTAAGTTACAAATGATACAAAAATAGACAATGGATTTTTTTTCTATGAATGTAACTTAAAATTGAATGAATGGCAAACATGATAAGTAAAAAAAAATCCAGGAAGTTCATTTCGACAATGAAGAAAATGGTGGCTAAAACAGCACATGATCACATATAAAACATACACAGTTGAAACAAATGAAGAAGCAAAGTAATGCACAAACTCACAATGCACAAATAAAATTTTGTATATGGGTATTTTACACAATCTATTTTATGTGCAGAATCCAGGTTTCTTGCTCTTGCTTTTCCTTGCTGAGAATATGCAGTAGACCGGTACATTGAAAAGCTGCCTTAAGACATTTTGTTATAAATATATTTTACAATTTTGGCAAAAAAAAGAAAAGAAAAAAGAATATGTACAAAGTAGAGGACAGTCAGAGGCTGTTTGTGGGGTGTTTGACACTTTTTCAAAGTGGAGACTATTACTGTGCTGGCAAAGCATCTCCATCCTCTGCTCATCCATATCATTTCCTTCATAGTCACTAATAACGAAAGGGGTCTTTTTAGCAGCCAGCACCAAACACGAGGTCTTCTCCTTTCTGTCCTTCATTTAATCATTTACTAACAACACACAGGAAACATGGAAAACATGTCATGATCGCAGACCTTTTTTGTTCTTTTTTTTACATTTCAAAAGAAACAAACAAAAACTGAAATTTGATCAGATTGTGCAGCTTTACACAAACATCCTTTAGCACATGTAAAAATTTCTAAAGCTAAAATGGCAAAACAACTCATAGTGTACTTTTTTTTCTGACATTAAAGAGCAGCAAATTATTTTGTACACATATAAATTCATTCCTCACTCTTCACATTCTATGAGCAGGATGTGGGGCACTCTCCTCTTGGTTCATTGGGCCAGAAGCCGACAAGTCAGTTCATGTCTGCCTTATAAAGCGTTCTACAGTCTTTAAAGACTTAAGTAACCAAACCAGCCTGTACCTGGACCATCAACAAAATGAATGCAAAAAATTGTGGTAAAACCTCAAACAAAAAAGCAACTTTTATGGCAAATATATTTGTTCACATAGCAGATATTTTGTTTAGACTATATCTTGAGAAAACTGAAATTTCAATCGACTCCACCTGTTAAATTGAGCTTCTTTCACTGCTACACAACATCCAGTTCTTATAATGCCAAATGTGGATGGTACAATTTGTATAAAAGGTAAATGACATTGACTTTAAAAGGTCTATGATGTTAAATTTAAAAATGAATTTAGAAAAGGAAAAATCAAACCACCACCACACATTTATCACTTCCCTTCTTGACATGTAAAAAGGCCTGAGTTTTCAAAGTCAGGATTTTCTGTTTTTTCCCTGTTGTCATCGAGACAGGGAAACCGTGGGGGTCCGGACCGTGGGGTTTTGAGCGTGAGCCGATATAAAATGTGTCTTGTCAGCGGCCCAGGAACCACTACATGGGAGGAACGATCATCCCTGGAATTGCTGTTTATGAGAAACAAAGAGAGAAACAGAGAGACAGTGTCAGTCGTGCATATCTATTTCCTTCTTCTAAGCAGTTTTAGACAACAGCTGTTTTGGCTTCAGGAATTCACAACCTGTTCAAATAACATGTACACAGTAACTTTAGTCCTGAATTATTTGTCCTCAAACTCCATTCATCTCATTGATTATAAACTAAATATTGTGCAAAAGTCTTAGATTTTTTTAGAAGTCATTAGATATGTTGCTTTAGCAATGGTATAATGACCATATACACTGGCTGGCCAAAAAAAGGTCACCACCTGGATTTAACTAAGCAAATAGGTGAGAGCCTCCCATCGATAATTACTGCGTTGGTGATTATTTTTCAGCTGGCAACAAGTTCTTTAACCCTAACTGATGCAGTGAGTAGCTTCTCATTTGTTAAACAACCTTGTCGAAAGACACATCCTGTGGTCGTCAAAAAGATGTTAATCTGTTTCAGAAGGGCCAAATTATTCTCATGCTCCAAGCAGAGAAAATATCTAAGGAGATTGCTGACACTACTAAAATCGGGTTAAGAACTGTCCGACGCATTATTAAAAAGTGGAAGGACAGTGGGGAAACATCATCTTCGAGGAAGGGTGGTTGGAAAAAAATCTTGAATGATCGTGATCACTTCAGTGTTAGAAAAACAAGAGTAGAACTCAGGGATATGTTTAATAGTGAAAGTAAGAGCATGTCCACGCCCATAATGCAAAGGGAACTTTACAGCTGTGTAGCCTCAAGAACACCACTTGTCAGTGAGGCTAACTGGCAAAAACAGCTTCAGTTTGTTAGAGAGCATAAAGATTGGACTCTGGAGCAATGGAAGAAGGTCATGTGGTCTGATTAGTCCAGACTTACCTGTTCCAGAGTGATGGGTGCATCAGGGTAAGAAGAGAGGTGGCTGAGGTGATGCATCCATCATGCCTAGTGCCTACTATACAAGCCTGTGGGGGCAGTGCTATGATTGGTCAGGTCTAAGTTCAGCAACGTTATGTGCCCAAAGAATGAGATCAGCTGACTACCTGAATATACTGAATGGCCAGGTTATTCCATCAATTGATTTTATACTTTCCTGATGGCAGGGGCATATTCCAAGATGATAATGCCAGGATTCATCAGGCCCAAATTGTGAAAGAGTCGTTCAGGGAGCATGAGACATCATTTTCACACATGGATTGAATCTTTGGGATGTGCTGGAGAAGATTTTGTGCAGTGGTCCAAATCTCCCATCATCAATACAAGGAAAAATTAATGCAACTCTGGACAGAAATAAATGTTGTGACATTGCAGAAGCTTGTGGAAACGATGCCACAGCGAATGTGTGCCATAATCAAAGCTAAAGGCGATCCAACGAAATATTAGAGTGTGTGACCTTTTTTTTTGACCAGACAGAGTACAGTATATAACAAACGGATTATTGACGATTGGACCCAAAAATGTCAAACTTTGATAATAATATTGTTTTACACTGATCTTCATTCCAATCTTTGAAAGCTTTAGCATATCTTAGCCGTTTCACTCTGTTCATCCTCAAAAATCTTTTGGCTGCTATCCTTCCAAAAGACCATTCCTGATCAAACATCTTGATTCCTGATCTTGGCATCCCAATGAAGCTGCCACGTGCTGCTACTGCTCAAGCGTACGAGGAGGTCACACCAAATACTTGCCAGTGTAGCCGATAGAAGACGTTTTTCAGATTTTGTATTTCAGTTTTTAATACTGTATACACATTTCCTGTATTTTCTGGTTGTATTCTAATAAACAGACTGAGAAATAATTACATATGGTCATTATATAATTGCTAAAACAATGGTATATCTAATCTGATGATGGCCTAAGACTTGCATAGAGACTGTACATATTGTGCAATGCATTTTTGTTAGGTGACCAAATGAGACGCATGCAGTAACTAATGAGAAAACACCCAACCAAGTTCTTAAACCAAAGTGTCTTAAAGAAATCAAAATGCCATGCACATTCTAAAGTATGTAAATGGTAAAGACAAAAACTATGTATGATGGCAACTGAAACTGAAAAGCACTGACAAGCACAAAAAGATCCAAGAGGATCTGAGGAACACAAAAGGGGCTAAAATGACACACTGTGATCACTTATGCTGAGCAGTCCAGCTCAATGTTGGTTTTACTTGTTGCATGGTAAACACACACTAACTGACTTAAAAATAGTCTTTGCTCACTTTGATCCCCCTCAGTTTTGTATGCCCTCTATGTTTAATTAGACTCAATCGTCAGGATAAATAGTGCCTCGGTTTAATAGTTGTAAATCAGTCTTTCCTCCATCAGGGACCCATTACATGAACAATTCATCTACAGAATTAGTGATAAGACTCTGGGACAGTCTATGTGCTCAGGCTATGATTGAGTGTGCTGAGGAATGCATTAAATAATGTCCATCTGCCACAAGGGCTGAGCTCCATATGTCTAGGCAAGACGAACAATGTACTCCTATGGACAGAAGACAAAGCGTTTGCTAAAAGTACATGCTGAATATAGCTTACGTGAATCAGAAGGCAAATCCGCTGTAGGGAGTGCCTTTCAGAAACAACACTTATATCGCTTTAAATAACACAAACGAGATTAATTACTCTCTACTTCTTCCTCTAAGATGGATTCCCATCTATTCTTTCATTCGACAAACTAACAAACAAATACTGAAGGCAATAAACAAGCAAATGCTGTCATTTTTTTATTCTGACCATCACTAAGTTGGCTGCCTTCATAAAACAGCTCAGGTGTAGAAAAATCTCGTGTTTCTCACAGGCATGGGAGCCTTGTGAAGCTGCTCATTGCAGCAAATCAGAAGAAAAAAAAACAGTGGCATCATTTTCTTCTTGAACAGAGACATTATGAGGCTCTGTGCAGTGTTTTTGCATTTCTCTGCCTTCTAAACAACACTGGAACATTTTCATACACTATATTGTCACCCTATTGATTGGCTCTCCAAATGCTGTTCTAATTCCCAGGCTATTTCCTGAATGTCTCATGTTCATTCAGAGGAAGGAGAAATGAGCTGTGGTTCAGCAGGTCAGAGGTGCTCAACACATCGAGATGTGGTGGCCACTGCACAATGAGAAGAGCTGTTTGCCTAATACACTCAATTACTTTTACATTGGACTTCTGACTCTATGCCTGATCAATGTGCTAAAGCTTTAGGCAAAAGCAAAAGGCCAAAGAAAAACAATTCAAGTGTTTAAATGCACATTTAGTCATTTAGCACACGCCCTTATCCAGAGACTTACTGTGAATGCAAATGACTATTATTTTGTGTCTTTACTTAAACCTGCCTTATACCATAGAACCTCGGAATACAAACTTAATTGGTTCCAGAAGGTCGTTCAATCTCCGATTTGGTCAAATTCAGAATCAAATTGTAACATAAGCAGCAATGAAAATAGGAGTAATCCGTTCCCAGCCTGCCTATATTCATATGTAATTAATTATTAAAAGCCTGAATAAAGCAAAGCAACGTAATGCAATAATAATAATCCATAAATACATGAAATAAGTGAAAATAAAGTGACACTATAACGGCACTGAGGCAAACGTAGTTTCACTGCATGTCTTATCACTGGGACAGTGGCACCAAGACAGGTGTCTGAAATCGTACCCATAGACTATATAATAATAATAATAATAATAATAATAATAACAATATAGCTGGATCATTCTCAGCGCTGCAGTGACACTGATGTTGTGATGGTGTGTTTTTGTGTAGTGCTGTTATGAGTAGATCAGACACAGCAGTGCTGCTGGAGTTTTTAAATACCTCATTGACATTGCTGGACTGAAAATAGTCTACCAGGCAAAAATATCTAGCCACCAGCATCCTGTAGCATTCTGAGCACTGATGAAGGATTAGAGGATGACTAACACAAACTATGCAACAACACATGAGCTACTGAGCTACATGAGCTCTCTGACTTTACTACTACAAAGTGGAGCAATATATTTAGATGCATTTAATAGAATGCCAAGTGAGAGAACATGGTGTTTACAAACTCCAGCAACACTGCTGTCTCTGATCCAATCAAAGCAACAAAACACACACCAAGACACCACCACCACTACATCAGTGTCACTGCAGTGCTGAAAATGATCCACCACCCAAACAGTACCTGATCTGTGGTGGTATTGTGGGGGGTCCTGACCATTAGAGAACAGAGTAATAGGGGCTAACAAAATATGTAGAGAAACAGATGGACTACAGTGGTATTGGACTCTCTGAATCACATTTATGGGGAAGCATAAATCAGGCTTTAGACTAATTGTAGAGTGAATGTGTCAATCAAATATTTCTGAAACATCTTTTGATAGGAACTGGGTAACGTGTCCTAAGTATATAAAAATAGAATGACAAAAATAATACACAGTTAACTGACAGCAGAATGAGCAAGCAGCACGACTCACACCCCAGAGGTAATCAGACACAGGAAACAGGAAGTTAGGCAGGAAATAAAACACATATGGCATGCGCTCAGCGATGGCTAGCAGGCCCCCAGTGACCCAGTAGATGAGACATGGACATGAAGAAGCAGAGGCACAGAAGGCTGAGGTGATGGCCAAGCTAATGAACTGAGAGAGAAATAGAGAATGCAATGTGTCACATACTTCAGGAGAAGGCCAGTCCCTGCAGGGAGCTAGCTGTGGAGTACTTGCTAGAGTCCACAAAAGACTGATCTACTGGAGTCATGGAGAGCACAGGGTCACAGGAAGGATGGAGGTAGAAGAGAACACAAGAATAGTGTTATTATTTACACGTTAATAGGGAGAACAAGGATTTGGGCCACACAGAAACACAGTTAGTATAGGACAGACCTGTTGTACCACACTATGATTTAAGTAGTAGAAGGAAATACAGTATGCAACAGGATATGTACAGTAGTCAGGAATGCAAATGCAATGTTAGTGACTATTAGCAACATCAATAAGCAAAATATTTAAGCTGTGAAATCAACATTCATGTTCTCTTCAGGACATGCCTAATTTTCCAGGGCCTATAATACAGCAGTGCCACATGTTCACAACAAATATCAGATCTTAGTCACGTATTAAGATTTCACACTGTGAGCTTCTTAACCGTGTAAGATCACATGACAGACACAAAATGTATATTAATATATACATAATGTGAGCCTAATCTTGGCAAAAGTTATTAGTACATACTGAAACGGATCCAGGCACATGCAAATTCATGGTAAAATTAATACTAAACTATAATGAGTATATTCCAAAATGGGTGGGTTTAACATATTTGTTAAAGATTCCAGATTTCACTTTGTGCCTGTACAGTATATTTACAGGAGATTGATACCTTGCAGGCCATTGCCGTTTGCACTGGTGCAGGTGGGAGGTGGGGAGGCCTGGGGCCGCACTACTGGGGCAAAGGCGCTTTTCTGTTTAACAGCTGACACCATGTTGGCTGGCGAGAAAGAGAAGATACCCGAGGAGCTGCTGCAGTTGGATGGAAGGCTGGTGGAAGAGGCCATGGTGGGACTGGAAGGAACAACTGAGAGAAAATTGACGGCACAACATTAGAGCAAGGTAGCGGTAGTGAAAGAGATCACACTGATGACAACACATGCCTCATAGTCCTACAGTCTACAGACAATACAGATGTTGGAGCAAACATATATGTACAAGACAATAAGCATATGACTTCATATATACTGTGTACTTACACCAAATGAAAATTTTTGAATTGGTCTCAGGTCTCTACAGGTCAAATGCTGGTACCAGAGAGTATACAGTATGTAAGCCCTGCACCTTCTCTTGCATATCGCTATTTGCTCCTCCTCTGCCTGCTCATTCATTAAGAGTATTTTCTTTGTCAGTGGATTTACAAGTCTGTTTCAGATTTTTTATACTACGCTTACAAATATTATGGCTATCTCCCAAGTAAATTCACTTGATAATGTCATAATTCATTTATGAAGGCCCTACTAATCTATTAATGAAAATTGGACCATCCAAAGCCTGCCCACCTACATTGATTGAATGTGTCTGTGCATAGTCACAGAGCCTGTTAAAATACTTGTTAACACGTCCAAATCAAAGCTTCTAAATTGAACGGCTTCTCCCGCAATTAGTTTATTGATTTAATTAAGACTCTTTAATTTAGAAGCCACAGTAGAAGATTGGTGTTACACCAATGGCTGCGAATTATAGTCAGGATGTGCTCCAGAAAGTAAAGGGTGTGCATTTATCTCTGCACTTTATAGACAGAGACACAGAGTAATAGCTTTATCTTTTGTTTTATCACAGCTCTCTCTAATAGCCTGGAGTATTTTACCATTATATCATGTTGTTTGTTACACACTACGATACGAATGCCTTGTTTGTTAATATATAGTGGCAGAGCTGAGCGTCTTTGTTTGACAAACTGGAAGGACACAATAACGCTTCTACAGCACATGGCAGCAGTAATACCCATAACCACAGCTACAGTAATTATGATCACATTGCTTCTTAGTTCTTTTGTTTAAAGGCTTGGTGATGACTGGGTGTGTTAAAAAGATATGAAGTGCACTTACTAGCATAGGGGGAGTTGGCGGCTGAGCCATTAAGGAAGTTGGGTGATCCTCCCAGCGTGGTCATGCCACTGTTGCCATAGCCGTTCATACTTGTGCTCACTGTATTGTAGCTGCTCTGCTGAGGTGTAGAGCTGGGCACATAACCATGAGGCGACACGCTACTTGTGTTCCGACTGAAACCTGACACAATTGCAAAAACGAATAAGGGGAATGTCATAAAGAAGAGGAGTTCAGAGTGAGAAAAGAGAGATGACATGATGCATGAGAAAGACAAATGAAACCTTCACAGAGGTTAACAATCACTGAATGTTACAAATCAGTGCTATGTACAGTCTAACCTCGTTATCTCGCCCCCATTATCTCTCCAAACTCATCTCATGCAACCTGTGATGGCAGAACCAATTTCCCTCCATGCACTTTACCTCAAAAAGCTGCCAACCTTGGATTTCACCCTCGCCATTCCGAAAATGTGACAAATGTCTTGCCAGCAATGAAATTCTTTGCTAAGCCACCAAGATTTCAGCCCACTGGTCAGTAAGATGGCACTTTAATCCTACTGACAGAATCACCTTGGAGGATGACTAGCACAAACTGTGCAACAACAGATGAGCTACTGACTTTAAATCTACCAGGTGGAACAATAAGGTGAATGTCTCTAGTAAAGAGGACAGTGAGTGAACGGTGTTTTGAAACTCCAGCAGCACTGCTGTGTCTGATCCAATCCTACCCGCACAACACACACTAACATAGCACCAGCCCATCAGTGTTAGTGCAGTACTGAGAATGATCCAAACAGCAGTCTGTGGTAGTTCTGTGGGGGTCCTGACCATTAGAGACCAGAGTAAAGGGGAGTAACAAAGTATGTAGCAAAAAAAGAAGGACTACACTCTGTAATTGTACAACTACAAATTGCAGTGGCCACCACAACAAATTAAGAATAAACAGAATCTAAATTGAAAAATATAGAATGCCTAAGACATTTGCATTGTACTCTATCTATCTATCTATCTATCTATATATATATATATATATAGGCATGTGCATATCTATACTGAAGTCTGTATACACATGGCATAGGGACTGTGGGTGGAGATAAGGAGTAAAAGGGGGACGTTGAATATAAATACACATCAGTACATTATGCTCCGACAGAAAAGCAGCAGCACATTCTTGCTACAGGAGTTCCCCCAGTGTCTGATACAAAAGGCAGCACACATTACAACTCTGGTCCCAAGGCTTTAATCCTATTCCTGATAGATTACCACTGACTTAACACAAATCACTCACTGTCCCAGAGGCTGGGCATCTCTGGAGCAAAGGGAGGTGACAAATTCTGAAAGCAGACCAGAGAACTTGTGTCTGTTTATCTTCTTTCTCTGTCTTACCCAGCTTGTCTATCTTTTTCCTTCTGGTGAAATTTTAGTTTGACTCGTTGACTTGTGAATTCTTACTGTAGGCACTTACATTTACATTTAGTCATTTACATTTACATTTACAGCATTTAGCAGACGCCCTTATCCAGAGCGACTTACAATTGATACAGTCTTACAATCCAAGCAATTGTGGGTTAAGGGCCTTGCTCAAGGACCCAACAGTGGCAGCTTGGCAGAGGTGGGATTTGAACCCTGGACCTTCTGGGCCAGAGTCCAGTACCTTACCCGCTAGGCTACCACAGTCATTTAGCAGATGCACTCATACAAGCAATTGATGGTTAAGGACCATGCTCCTGGAACCAACCAGCTTGGCAAAGGTGGGATTTGAACCATGGGTTTCTGTCCAGTACCTTATCCACTAAGCCATCACAGTTCCACAGTTACACAAAACCTGACTCTGCGTTCAATTATTGGCTTTTCATTTCGCACTTTAGCTCCTAAACATCCAGAAACCACCAGAATGTGTGTGTGTGTGTGTCTGTGCTCACCCTGATTGGCTGCCTGCGTAGACTCGGAGACATTAACAGCAAGCTGGCCATGGAATGAGTTGACTCCCATCATCCCAGCATGCACAGAGCTGTTTGCCAGGCCTGACAGCTGGTTGTGGGTTCGTGGGACATTGTAGAGAGCCTCCGCAATGTCCGCTGCCCTCTTTAAAATGATTTCCTGTGACAACCAACAAACATGTCAGAGACAATCAGACAGGCTGGTGTCCAAGTTAAAGAAAAATGATGCATGATGTGCAAAGAAGGTCAAATGTAAAGTTGAAAGTCTGTACAAGATTTCAAAGAGTATAGTTGAATTTGGTCATTTTAATGTGTGGTTTGAAGTGTAATTCTGCCAGTGGTGTGTGATGATTAGGGAATGGGTGTAGAGAGGTTGGAGTGAGGAATGAGATAAAAAACAATGATTAATAAATTCAGACATTTTCCCCACGCACTGAAAAATCTGTCAGACGAGCACAAAGCACTACAAACAAACAACAGGGGAGCCAGCACGCTTCATAGAGCATGCGTCTCTCACAATTTACCCCCAATTTAGTGCTTATGTGGATATTTGTTTGGTAAATGACAAGGGCTGAGGATTTGTGGGAACGGTGAGGCGGACAGCAAAGAGGTTCCTTGGAGACAGACATGACCAGAGGCAGACCCTCATTCACTGTCTAAATAATTCAGCATCCCTGCACTCGCAGCACTCAGCCCTGCAATCGATGACCTGGCTTACAGGAGTGGCCTACTGCTACTCCGCAGGGAGGATGCCTGTCTAGCTCTCTCGAACGTCGATAGAGAAGTTTCAAAGAGTTCTGTTGATCTGTGTGCAACGGTTGACTTATTTCTCCAGACTTGGGAAACACAGTGTTTTCTGTTA
The DNA here is from genome assembly GCA_025084515.1 of Ancistrus triradiatus. NCBI lineage: Eukaryota > Metazoa > Chordata > Actinopteri > Siluriformes > Loricariidae > Ancistrus > Ancistrus triradiatus. Next base: position 518,808 of record JAJAGP010000112.1, on the reverse strand, counting down.
ATAAGGTTTGAGAGCTTTCATACTTTATCTGAGATCAGCGGAATTTAAAATGTGAAGCACCTTAAAAGATGCCATTGTTTCATGTTTCTGCTGTTCCCTTTTGAGTAGGGATACTGGTGGAAAGTCATTTTATAACCTTACCTGATTATTGTGTGGCATCCCATACAGGGCTTCTACAAGATCTGCTGCTCTCTTCAGAATCACTTCCTATTCACGAAAACAAATTACAGTACGTTATAGTGATTACTGATTCATTATGTAGGTGAACAATCTGGACGTATATGACCTAAGTCAGAAGGCAAACAGTACATTTTCCTTTTCCGACTCAATGAAAACTTTTACACGCAGCCTATCAGTCCTCAACTATTTTTCTTCAGAGCCTGTCTGCAATACAGCCAGTATTAGAGTCCCAGCTGTGTTTGTCTCATAAACATGAGCTTTCCATTCAGCACACTACACCTCATAATATACCTCTCTACTCTACAGTAGCCTCCATTCCTCATCCGACACTAATACAGTCCATTATATGTGTAATACATGTACCCAAACATATAGAGCGAAACAGATGAATTCATACTTGTACAGGTAAATTATTGGCCAGGAGGCAATGGATGTGTACATATAACACCCTACTCTTGCGGGTAATTGAGTTTCAGCTCCTCAACCAGAAGCCTATTTATTACCATACCTTCCCACACATTAAACATTTATTTACTGTGTTCTTTACTCTGTATTCATTTTCTTTCTCCCCTCTCGCTCTCCCTTCCGTTTCTCTCCTCTTCATTTTTTTTCTCGTAGGCGAAGTAGGTGCCTGGAGCTCCCATGGAACCCTTTTTAAAAGTTAATGTGCCGGGGCTGAGGAAATGTGTTCGCGGCGCGACAACCAGAAAATTGCTCTCACCCTCGGTGTGTAACCCTCGCTGTGAACAAGCCCCCGAGCATGTGTGCCCGCCCGCTAGCTGACATATTGCCTTTCAATCAGAACCCGTCTCTGCTGCCACCCCCACAAAATGCAGGCACGATCATGACGAGGGGGTCAGAGAAGCAATAAAGATTTTTAGTGTGCTGTCCGAGGTGCTAAATTCACTCAATAATGGGAGCACTGGCACTGCGTTAACCCCTCGTTAGGGGCGCTTTAGCGGGGGGAGCTGGGCTCAGGTGATTGAGGGAGGCGCAGGGGGCCTGGGGAGACCTAAAGTGCTGCTTTAGTATGGATGCCCGCCTCTGTCGCCTGCTTTTCTCTCTATATTTGCTGCATGCTCGGTGGTGGTGCCTTCCCAAGTAGAGAGAAGAACATAAGGGATGGTAGGCATTAGCCCACAGCTTGATCCCCTGCTGTATCTGGGCTGTGCTATCCATCCTGCTTTTTCTTCTTGCTAGCTAGTACCAGGCCTGCATCCCTCCATCTATCCATTTTCCATCATTGTAACATGGGGAAGGGATCTGTTGGGATTCCAAATCCAATAAGGAAGAAGCCAAAAGTTAGCCCAGATAAACAAATAAATGCTATTAGCAGGAGGTTGTATGTGGTAGCTCTGTGTCTGCAAGCAGAGATAATTTCCTGGGTGAGCAGCATGACTTCCAGTAAGGGCTGAGCAGGGAGACGAGAGCGGAAAACAGGAAAGAAACCCGATCCTAGATCTGTGTGTCTGTGTGTCTGTCTATCAGTCAGAGTCATCATTAGCCTGACGATGCTCTCCTTCCTGCTCTGTACTCAGTTCCACAGCCATGATGGAGGGTGGAACACCCTTAGAACTTCAGTATAGGACTGAAATGACAAGTATTTTCTAGAGAAACATTTCTAGTTTCTATACCCGAGTAGACTACAAACACTCAATGCATGCATTCTCATAAGACGGTAAAGAAGCAACCTCCAGGCACTGTATTTTGCTCAGTTATAATTTAATGTACTGAGGTCATTTACACATATATGTGCTCCAGAAATCAAATATTTTCTTGTGTTCTTTGTGGAAGAGATTTTTAAATGGTCAGGTGATACTGAGAATGTTAAGGCAGCACTCTCTCTAATTATACAAGAGTGCTTGTACTGTGAAAAAGAATGATTCATTTATTCCAGCGATTGTCAACTTGAAGGTGATGTTTGGGTGGTGTGTTTACGGAACCCTGCAATGAACTGATTCGCTGACCAGAGTGCATCTCTCCTGGTGCACAGTGAATTCCACTTGAGGCCAGAGACCCTCCCCAGCGCCCCTGTCCAGGATAAGTGGGGGTAGAACAGGATGATTTAGTTTGCTTTGAATGTATCGCTCATATCAATGTGAAACCAATCTAAATAACAATAAAATATGCCTGAGTCTCCTAATGTCTTCAGTCTTTCAATATCGGTTCATCATAAATACCAGTCCCTGTACTCTTTAACTAACATGGCTCCCTTGCATAATTCATATTCTGTCTCTACAGGCTTAAAAGGTTATTTTCTGAAAGTCAATAGCAACCTGCCGGGCTGCATCTGCATAGTAAACAATAATGGGCATTTTCTGTATGCACCAAACATGCAGACATTTTGGAAGAGGTTCAAATTCACTGTAAGATGTAATTTAACTGTACATTTCGGTTGGATCAGTTGGTCTGGGCAAAACATATTCAGTCGATGCATATTCAGACTCAGTGCAATATTCGTCTTGTTTCTTTAGTGGAGCATGAAGCAAAACTCTGCAATCTGCTCCCCAGTGGCAAGGACTGTTTTGTGGAAGCACAGATTGAATCTTGGGTCCTGCCGAGGAGCCCAAGAGGGGATCAGGTGGATGTGAAGTGACAGGGAAAATGGGAAGAACAAACACTGACAGAAGAGACTGGCCACTCTGGAGCCTGGCCAAACTCATCAAACACGGCTGCAGCTCTGGATACAAACATAAATGTTCAGTGAGCAATTAGGAGCTGCTCTTTTAAATGATTTCTTCCCTTTCGCTCCCTCAGACACGCAGCATACACCCTCTCACAAAAAACATGGCTCACTCTCACTTGCTTACAGTCCAGATCGACTCATGACTTTTCACTATACTTTCACCATACACTATGCTGACTTTTCAGTACTTAAGCCCAGGCACCATTTTGAGTCACTTACCTAACCTGTCCACAGATTTCCTCAAGGATTGAGCGAGACAAGTTAGACTGCCTTGTTCCCTGCATGCCCCTCACCTGTGATTGAGTCCAGCAGTTGAGAGAAGTGCCGTCAACAAACTGTTATTACCTCAATAAAGGGCAAAATCGATAGTGCAGAAATGAGCAGCCAGACCGAGCGACCAACGCTGTTAATATCTAGCTGGGAGTGTTAGAGGAAGCAGAGGAGAAACTGAGAGAGCGACAGAGAAAGAGGGTAAACCTCCACTAGTCACAGAAATTGAGGGTAAAATCCATCCGCACACATCAACCCTGTCACCACAATTTACCAGACATGTAGAGCCACGCAGAGCAACGATTTCTCATTTAGCTTATCCCGTATGCTACCAAGTCTCCCTTTTTTTCTCTTTTCCACTCCCTTTCTAGTCCGACTGCTTCTTCCCCCTTGTGGTGACTCAATTACTGTTGGCCGAGCAATAATAAAGTGCGGGCAGCAGTAGCTTCGATCGCCTGACCCAAGAGAAGCCAGCCCTGGACAGCTGACTTCACCATGATGGATCACCTGGAACCCTCTGTTTCTCTACCTCCTGCTCTCCCTTTGTGCCCTTTTTTCTCTCACCCTTCACCAGAAATCTGGAAGCGCTCTCGACTATAGCCCTCCTGTGGCATGGTGAATTGCTACAGGGTAAGTACCGTGACTTGTAAGAGTACAATATATATTTTAGCGCATATGATGCATACCATACATCAGTTAAAAAATGTACCAACTGTACATATAACCAAACCTAAACAAAACTGCATCCTCCGGGACTTCCCCAACACCTGATCCTAAAACGGTTGGGCAGCGAGAGGCAGTTGGGTATTTTTTCTTACTCATCTCATTCACATGCACCAATGTTGCAGGCACACAGCTGCTCAGTGGCTGCTTGGTGGCTGTCCAATCTTTTTCATTAGAACTGTAAGGGAGTCAGTTAAAATATGGCATGCCGTTAAGAAGGTTCTCCAGGGAGGAGGACGTACGTGCTTTCTCCCCTCGCCTTGAAAATGTCAGAAATGTATGCTTCTGGCATCACCTATGACCTGCTTAATGTATTGAAATTGATCAGTGATCCAGTGAAAAGAAACCAGGACAAGTCGTGGTTAAAAACATAAACGCATAAGCCATGTGAGTGTGTATGGAATTAACCAGGCTACTGCTAACATGACTAAACTCTCTCCTCCGGTTCACTGAGCATGCCCTGCCATCAAAATTTCCCCGCTGAGGACACAAGAACCCACAGTGTCTCTGTGTACTGGACTAAATAGTGCTGATATGCATATTTTCACAATTTGCACAATTCTATTTTATTATACTCTTCATAATATTACATTTTCTCTAAAATAGCAGTCTACATATTGTTATATTTTATTTTAATTATTATGTTTTTTAAATACATTCTCTCTGTTAATATGTATTTAGCTTCTCCTTACTTAAACTATTACTTTTATTTACTATTAGAACTTAGTTTAATTCTTACATGTATCATCTAAGCCGCCCAAGGAGGACAGGTCTCTTTTTGAGCCTTGGTCCTCCCAAGGTTTCGTCCTTATAGCATATATCGAGTTTTTCCTTGCCTCTGTCGCCCAAGGCTTGCTCAGTTTGGGACTGGGCTTAGATAACAGAAGATGATATAAAATGTTTAAACTTGCTTTGAGACAATACTCCACTGTAGAATGCGTTATAAAAAATAAAGGAAAGATTTAGCACAAGCATTAGCACATGTAAAGGAATTTGACATTAGCATCTTTATTCAAAAAGGTATGAATACTTGTATGTACTGATATGTATGCACTGGGTCAAACCAGTAGTGAAGTGCAGGATTATGTGTGCTGCGTGAGGCATGCTAACAATGTACATGTGGAGATTTAGGGACAAAGATCAAACAGAGTGGCCCTATTTAGCCACACTGACAGAAGCCTGTACATCTGTCCTCTCCAAACCAGCTGAGAGAGAATGAGCGAGTGCTAATGCCTCACAGCTCCAGAGAGCCCTGGTTCCCATTCTGGACTCTGCCTGTGCTCTAATCGAGTGGGTTTTTCACGTACTTTGGTTTCCTCCCACATTCCAAAGACGTGTGTTGGGTCAAGTGGGCTTTCTAAAGCATCCCGCAGTGATTGAATGTATAAGTGTGTTGCCTGCTAAGGATGGTACCCTGTCTAGGGTTGATTTCTGCCTTGAATTGACCCTGATAGACCCCGGTTCCCATGGCCACGAACCAAATTAAACAGATATGAAAATGAATGAATTAATATTGTTTATTATACTGGTTAGTTGGCTACTTGTTACAGCCTCTCTCAAATTAATCCTTGGTAGTACCAGAAAAAAGATCATCAATAGCTGAGTCTCTCTAAAAGTCCACAGTCTAACATATCGTTGTTCACATTTACCATTTATTGTATAATTTAACTGACCCAGCAAAGAAAAAAAGTTTCTTTTGGGTATTTGGCATGATGTACTGTACTGTGTGGTCACCTCTCCATCTAATTCATTCATGTTACAGGTGTAATGGATGCCGCAGTTCATGGATAGTGAATACCAATAGCCCACGTCTAATGTGGGGAGGACTTATAACACTACAAGGTCAGGCTTGGCCTGACTACAAAAGAGCATGGCCAGCCAGCAATGATTACTCTTTTTTAGTCTATTAAGTGCTGTAGCTCAAGGGTATAGGACATGCACAAGATAATGCATTGTTTATTTATCACTCCCAAAGGCTTCATTAACTCCTCTTAAAGTGCCATGGTTTTGGAAGACGAAGGAAACACACATTCTGTAGTACAACAGGAGTGAATAAAGAATAAATGAATGAGCCATAAACTCAGAACCTATTTGAAAAAAGAACATTATGATATGATCGGTAAATTAATAGGTGCAATTAATAGATCATACAAATGTTACGTATAGATAGCAGTTTTGTCATGTACAGTACTGTGCAAAAGTCTTAGGCCACCATTAAATTTGTTGTTTTAGCAATGGTACAATGACCATATTTTACATACTGTCGACGTTAACTGTTCTGATCACCCAGGGATAAGCAACTGGGTAAGTAGTGGAGCAGTAAAAGGGTACTGACCTTTGGTAGGCGTTCAGGATCACCTGGATGTCTTGGGATGACCTTCTGTAACCGCTGAAAACCATAGTCAATGGTGGGCTCATTCAGTGCTGAAGAGAAAAAGTAGAGAAAGTGTGACATATAGTTCCTTGTTTACTGAACACAAATAAACAATATTTTAAGACATCTAGAATGCCTAAAGAAAATGTAGAGAGAAGGAAATAGGACAATGCAAAATTGATTCAATTGAGAAACAATCCAGAAAAGGCAAGCAGGAAATCAGCTAGAACAGGGGCTGCAAGGCACTGCTTTATGAATTAAAGAGGGCTCCAACAATCAATGTGAATTGCTCCTAACAGTTCATTTTGTTCCCTTTGCAGCAACTCACATGCAGCATTCTCCATCAGACAGTGGCCTAGCCAAACAAAGCACTCCATGCTGGCTTGCGTAAAAGGTGTTTGTGATAGCAGTTCCCACAGAGCCTTTATGATGGTACATTAAGAAACATTAGGATTTTTATTTGACTCATACACAAGTTCGGGAATGCCCAAAAAACATCCCAGACATGGGTATTCGTTTGGAATTTGCTCCCATCGTTAATGCTACAGCCTTTGTTCTTCTAAGTGGGCTTTTCACTAGATGTTGGAATATGACTGTGAGGTCAGCTTTTGAAATTAGCCAATAAACCCTATCTACAAATGAGTGTTGCTGAAATAGCTGAGCTCACTAATTAGAAGGGATGTCCATAAACTTTTGGCCATATAGTTTTAATGTCTTAATTGACAGTGTTCACAGTGTTTCATGTTATGTTGATGTGGTATCCAGTCCGTAACCCTAGGATTTTACACTAGGTTAATTCTAAGTTCATTAGAATTCAATATGTTAAAATAACATATAGGCCTACAAAAAATATATACAACATTTATAAATGGTATGAATTAAAGTAGAATAATTTCAAAAAGGATACAAATACTATAGTAATAGTGTGCCACTTTAAAATGCAACATGGCCGACAGAAAGAGTCAAAGTTGTCACTAAAACCCAATTACAATTTGCTGGAAGGAAATCAGAGGCAATCACGTTTAGCCTTGCGTCCTACGTGTCATTGCAGGGTGATGGTGTGGTGAGAAATGTGCAAGATACAGAATCATACTTGAACCAACAGCACTGGTAAGTTAACAATCTTCATGAATGTCTTTGCAATTCTATTTCGACAATTTAAGCCAGGTGAATATAATATAATTAAGTATGACAAATGAACAAGCAGTATTGCCACATTTAATTGATCACATCCTATGTTCAACTGATTTGTTCATTGCTATTCCAATCGTGTGTGAAGACACACCTTTGGATTCAGTCAACATGGCAACTGTGCTGAAGTAGATAGGCTTTAATTCACACACCCTTCCAAAGCACACACAGTTCCAACACCTTCCATTTTCCAAACACAGATTTTTAGCTCGGACATTGCATGGTTCAAAAGTGTAACGTTTTTGCTAACATGTCACTCTGCTTGCAGATTTAACAGCAATGATAGAGACAAGTCATGGTAGACATTATGATACACATAATATGTTGGGATCCTACTGAGTGAAACCAAAATCACTTTTGTTCACGCCAACCGATTTTCCAGCTTAGCCGCATCAACTTCAAACCCTAATACATTACTATAGTCTCCTTTATACCAGCCTATGAATGATAGGACTTTATTATTATTATTTAAAAATGCAAATTCTGTAACTAAATACATAAGCAACGATGATCTAAAAAAATTATGAGACAGTAATATAATTAAACTAATATCTGTGGAAGCAGCATGACAAGAGCCACAGAGTCCCAGGCACATTATCATAGACCCTTGCTGAGAACATGGCAATAAGACAATACTTAAATAGGAACCTGATATGGGGGACAGGACCAAACATCCTGCACAGCTAGACCACATGGGCCTCAGTGTGCTGTTTTCCTAACCTCCCTGTACTGAGAGGCACTTCTTCATTGAGACAATGGGCCTTTCTCCCCGACCAGCCTTCTATGTTTGCCCGTTGTGCTGCTAAATGCTCACCCTCTAGGCCACACATACACAGAGATCCTCTGTGCTCCATAAGTGAGTCAGTTAGAGAGAGAGAGAGAGAGAGAGATAGCAAAAAAAGGATATATAGGAAATAGAGTAACTTCATGTATATATGTGTTTGAAACGCCATATAACAGGACAGTTATCGTTCAGTCCTCCCAATTTATTATAAACAAAAGCAACAACAAAGGAAGATATAAACTAACTTAATAGTGATACATACTGACAGAATTCCTAACGTATGCACTCTGCGTCCAACATCTGTACTTCAGGGAAGAGGAAACAAATGATTCACTCTCTCTTTTTGACCTCCCACTGGTGCACCTTATTAAAGATACTTAATAAAAAAGTTGGCAAGCAGGACAGAAAGATCTGTGTCTCTGTGGCTTTTTTCCTCACTCTGGGCACACACTGTGACATGGCACTTACAGCGGCAATTAGAGGGCTAAGGTAAATATTGCCGGAGGTGCATAGCTGTGGGGGCTTAGGTAATGTGTGTTACACATTCTTAGTCACTAGATAGTGGATGAATTTGCCAAAATATAATATTATAAAATTAAAAGAAACACAATGAGGTGTTTTTAGATTGCTGGCACATTTATTCAAAAGCATACGATATATGGACATAACCTTTTTAAAGGTTTTTCCCTTCTTTTAAAGTGAAACTAAAAGAGTTCAGAGGCATAGTGGTGCATGTTCTCTCCATGCCTTTCCTCCGATTACTAATTAATTGGTGTCTCTAAAAGTGTCCCAGAGTGAGTGTGCACGCATGTGTCCTGCAATGGACTGGCATCCTGCGTCCTGTGCTGCCAGTTAGGCCCTGGTTCTCTGCAGCCCTGAATTGGATTAAGTGGCTATAAAAATGACTGAATGAATGAACAAACAAATAAATCAAATAGTTTAGTTTTAAGTCCACCAAACGTTATTCAAAAATGCTATCTCATGTTATCATGACACTGATATATCCCTCATGCACTCACCCCCCATGGCCACCTGGTGAGTATTTAGATCCCACTGTTTTGAAGGAAATATTTCTCAACGTAAGAAAAGCAATGTGTAACATAAAGCATTGCCAATAATGAACATGGATTTGGTTTTTTGCTAATGGTCTTTATATTCCTAATTGCCACATTTCCTTCATTTCTCTTTGACTTTCCGTTATGGTTGTTTTATCTTGCCTATAGCATCAGCTAATGGCACAACAGAAGCTGAAACAAAAAAACAGCACTTGGGTCATTTTAGCCTGCAGTTAACTCTTCTAGTGAAGCTGGACTAAAGGCAGAGTGAATGTGGAGGAAGTGTGCTGTGTCTCCTGATTTGCCAGGCCACCCTTCTGTTTGCCCTGTAGGCCACAGCCTGGTCATTTCCTAAGGGAGCAAACCCAGTTCTCTTTAGTCCCCACAGCTGAAAGGACAGACTGTGGGCAGCCTTTTCATGTAGTGGAGTGCGGTCAGGTGGCAGAGGACCCAGAGAGAGTAAGATATGCCCAGTTTGGTCATTTTCCTAGGGAGCAGGCACATGCAGGAAAGACTGAATGTTGATCAACTTTCCTAGATACAGAACAGGAAGGGTTCCAAATAGCAGAAGGGTTCTAACACTTAATGGGAATAAAAGTGGAGCAAATGGCTCTCAACCTAGATTGAATATCCTTTCCCATGAATCCTCTATACTTGCCTCAATATTTGTACACTTCTGTTATAGATCATTTGTGTTTTAAACCCATCTATATGCTAGAGCAAGATGTGGCTGATTGGAGTTAAACTCTGTAAAAAGATGATAATGAAGGGCAACTAAGAAGAATAAAGATGAATAGTTCCTGGAAGCTTTACAAGCCTTAAGCGATACTGAGAATATGAATCATTTTGAGTTATGTTTATTGATTATTTATATATTTTTATACGTTTTTATAAACATACAGTGTGTGAAAAACGTCTGAAACCACTAGTGTATATGCTTCTGTTTTGCATTTTGCTTTAATTTAACACAATGTTCTTCATTACAAACCATTTGAAAATTTTAGTGAAAAGTAGAATCTTTGAAAAAAAATATGATAAATGATCAGTATTTGCTAGGTTATCCATTGTTGCTGTAATAACTGCGTGCACTTGAGCTGGCATGAACTCTGCTAGTTTGTGCAAGATCTAATGATCCATGCTATTATAGCATTATTTCACAATATTCCAAAGAGCATCTTGTGATGTCACTGAATGCTTGGATATTTCTGTCTTCATGTGACCCCCTAAATGCTCAGTGAGGTTTAAACCAGATAACCTTGGAGAAAAGTCTACGACAGTCAGCAATCTTCTTTGGTGTACAAGTTGTTGCTGGTCATCTTCTCTACAAATATCCAAACCAGCATTTTCATTAGCGGCCATGCTTTTGGCCTCCACAGTATATACTGGAAATTTAAGTATTTTTACAGCAGTCAGGTATATATGTATATAGCTCTTCTGTCCTCCACTTGTTACCTGTATTAATGGCACCTGTTTGACCTCGTTATCTGTATAAAAGACACCTGTCCACAACCTCAAACAGTCAGACTCCAAACTCAACCATGGCCAAGACAAAAGAGCTGTCGAAGGACACCAGGAAAAAAATTGTAGACCTGCAGCAGGCTGGGAAGAGTGAATCTACAATAGGCAAGCAGGTTGGTGTGAATACATCAACTGTGCGAGCAACTGTAAGAAAATGGAAGACATACAAGACCATTGATAATCTCCCTCGATCTGGGGCCCCACGCAAGATCTCATCCCGTGGGGTCAAAATGACCATGAAAATGGTGAGCAAAAACCCAGAACTACATGGAGGGACCTGATGAATGACCTGCAGAGAGCTGGGACCAAAGTAACAAAGGCTACCATCAGTAACACACTACGCCGAGAGGGATCCTTCAGTGCACAGGCGTGTCCCCTGCCAGTACATGTCCAGGCCCGTCTGAAGTTTTCCAGAGAGCATATGGATGATCCAGAAGAGGATTGGGAGAATATCATGTGGTCAGATGAAATCAAAATAGAACCTTTTGGTAAAAACTCAACTCATTGTGTTTGGAGGAAGAAGAATGCTGAGTTGCACCATACCTACTGTGAAGCATGGGGGTGGAAACATCATGTTTTGGGGCTGTTTTTCTGCAAAGGGGACAGGACGACTGATCCATGTTAAGGGAAGAATGAACGGGGCCATGTATCGTGAGATTTTAAGCCAAAACCTCCTTCCATCAGTGAGAGCATTGAAGATGGAACGTGGCTGGGTCTTCCAGCATGACAATGATCCCAAACACACCACTCGGGCAACGAAGGAGGGGCTCAGTAAAAAGCAGTAAGTCCTGGAGTGGCCTCAACCCCATAGAAAATTTTTGGAGGGAGTTGAAGGTCCGTGTTGCCCCAAAATATCACTGCTCTGGAGGAGATCTGCATGGAGGAATAGGCTAAAATACAGTTTGTGCAAACCTGGTGAAGACTTACAGGAAACGTTTGACCTCTGTCATTACCAACAAAGGTTATGTTACAAAGTAATGAGTCGAACTTTTGTTATTGACCAAATACTTATTTTCCACCATAATTTACAATTAAATTCTTTAAAAATCCTACAATGTGATTTCCTGGATTTTTTTTTCTCATTTTGTCTCTCATAGTTGAAATGTACCTATGATGAAAATTACAGACCTCTCTCATCTTTATATATATAAATATACATACTGTATATCTCAGTATATCTGCATACGATGCAATGGCACAGGATATCAAACATTACTTTTATTATTCGTTAGTTGCATTTTGTGTATAACTATGACAAATAATGTAATATGTTCACTGCCGTTCACATAATGCAAGTTATGACGGGGGCTTAATTTTGTAATGTTTGCATTTGATGCTGTGCCCTGCTTGATACTTAAGGAACAAAGACACATGGTCCTGTTATAAAATCAGCCAGTAGCATTGAGAAGTCCAGACAAAATAACAAATCCAACTTTGTCCAGTAAGGATATGATAAGAAAGCCAGCCAGTGATACTACAAGCTGCTTGCTCTAGCTTGTGACTGACAAAGTTTACTAAAGGATCGTGATGGAGTGTAGAGCTCAGTTATCTTCCTGGAAAAGTTCTACTGACATCCTCTAAGACTTGATTAGGTAATTCTCAAGGGGACAAGCTTACTGTGCCCACTTCATATAGTCAATGTAAGCACACATTTTAGTAGCTTTTCCAGGTTTGTAGAGACTACTGTGTATAGAATTCGTCGAAAAACAAGCGCAAAATAAGGCAGGACACCGTGGCTACTGAGAAGGCTGTTTTAATGTGGTGATATAAAGATGGATGGGGAGGATCTCTAAACTGTACTCTACTGCCCTCTCAAACAGCTTCACATGTTGACTCCCTCTCATTTCTATTGATTTTAGCATTCTGGACAATCTCCTCACGAGTCAGGCCGATAATGCAATCTTACTGAGAGAAGAAGGAGAAGCGGGGGGAGTGGTTGGAAAGGGGTAAGCATATATTGGAAGATAAAACAAAGAGGGATATAATGTTCCTTAGCAACTCCAAGCGCTTCATAAACAGACTCATTAATGTTCTGTTAAATGTCAAAAATGTACTCAATGAGAAGCAGTGACGACAGGAGGTATTTATGCTAACAAAATAAAGCCAACAGGCAGATCGTATTCTAACAGTACTCTCTCAAATACATCACCATTTCAAATGTGTCTGTCTTTAATCCTATCTACAACGTAAAAAAAAAAAGAGTAAGAGGCTCACACTTGACTTGCTGATCCCTCTCCTTGAAGAACCATTTAGCAATTGTTTGTGTGCTTTCTGATTTTCCCACATTTAAGAGGTGAGAGATATACACTAGGGCACATATACCCCTCTGGATTGCCTACATAGGCTGCATATAAAAATAACTAACGATGACACTGGATATTTGCCAACATACACTACATGAGAGACTTGCTCTCACAGGACACGTACAGAGTATCACTTTCCCTTCTCTGGTATCAGTCGTCAGAGGAGGTATAATAAGGTTATGTGTGATGTCATAAATAATAACTCTAACGTTGAAACCAAATATTCTGAATCAATAGAGAAAGAAATATACGGAGCATACTGTGCCATCTCATTATGTTTACACAATATAATCAATGTAAGTAAATACAGAGTCACTGCTCACTGGCGCTGGTGCCTCGATGATCTTCAAATCAAATTCTCTGCCACCTTGACAAAGTGGTAAGGGACAAAACTGTTCCCATGCAATGAATGTACTGACATAGCAACTGTGCAAGGTTGCTTCTTTTACAACAGTAGAATTAGAGCAAGAATGAACCACACAATACAAACAATAAATATATAAATGAAGAGCAACCACTCCTGAAGGATTCTGTGCAATCACACAGATCAATGCTCATCGAAATTTCATGAACACAGAGCTAGATCGCTTCATATTTCACAATAACAACAAGCGCCCTGCAGGAGTATATGAAAGGGGAGAGAGTAGGAGGAAAGGAACCTAGGAAGAACTCAACCCAAATGACAATCATCCAAAAACCTCTGGACTGGTCCAATCAAGCCATAAAAAACCATACTCTGACCCATGGCATGGCGCAAACCTCTTAAGAATGATTAGCTAACGTAAAACTGAAACTTATTCTTACAGTCTTTGTGACACTGTAACTGACACATTCGGCTAATTGCTCGGAATTGTTGATGATGAATTGAGTCAGAAAAACACACTAGACCTGCAGTGCTCTAGCTGTACGCCTGATTGACAGAGCAGAGAGGCATGCTGGGTAATTGGTCTTTAGCGGAACCTTTTAACAGGCACTTGTGGGCTTTGTACAGAGCTGTTAATGTCAGGGTAGTAATGTTCTCTCTTTTCTCTCTCTCTCTTTTCCCCAGAGCTTGCTCTCAGGTGTGATCTCATATGCTGTGGATGGGAATCGATAGCCTCAGTGGCAGGGTGTTCGATGCCTGCCTGAATTATTGCTTCATTTTTCTCCCTATATAGATGAGGCCTGTTTTTCGCCAACCCACCCCACACTAGGATCAATATCTTACAATCTCATTTTTATCCATTTTTCCATAAACCCAGTGATTGCGTTTATTTGGAAAATCCGACAAACTAAATAAGGCATCACTTTAAGAAAGGGGAAAACATATAGGAGGAACCAGTGGCCGTAAAATGGATGACTTGTTTTCCTAGATCTTGAGTGGAGGCTGCTGTGAGGCAAATACATTTGTGTGAAATGGTCCTCTGAAGACTTGCTGTAAAGCAAACCAATTTCACTATGTTTTTATGGTGACAATTTTCACATGTCCCAGATCAGCAGTTTAACTGGAATTGATACCATGATCAAGCATCCTCATATCATTTATCACTTAAATTAAGGAGACTCATTATTATAACTATTCAAAAGAAGAAAAACATACTTCCAACACTTAGGGTGTTAAAGACCCACTGAAAATGGGGCATATTTATTATGGTAAATTTGGGAGTCTGCACATGACATCCTTATATATGTAATAAAATCTACAATATAACAAAAAACATGACACGTTTTAACCCATTCGTCACTTTTGGTCAGCTCCATTTTTGTAGGGGTCAAAAAGCCTGGATCTTTCTTACATCCAATGAATAATGCGTCCTACAGATTTCATCATTGGGCAGGCATCATAGAACTCCCCTAATGTGATCCAGTAGAGTCTTTTTAATATCAGGCCTGATGGGTGATGCTCAGCCCACTGGCCTGCATACTGAGCAGGGAAGAATTGCCTGCTGAACCTCCCAAGCGATTCATCAGCACCTCCAATCTATGGCCATGTGGGACCGTACACAGGTCTTTTGGGAGATAGTGTTATAACTCTGCCGCTTGCCACTGTGAAACAGATGGAAAGCCCTTTTGACAAATGATGCAAACATGGCAATCTGGTGCAAGGTAATATGCAACCAAACATGGAAATGCCTTTTTTTCTGCTGATTGAGGGAGAGACCGAAGAAGAGAACAATGTCTTAGTCCTCTTATTTGCAGAGTGCCTATGTAGGATGGATAATGACCCAGACAGAAAGAACTTAATTGTTTCTGATGACAAATATAATTCTACAGAGCCCTTGGAATTTTAATTGCAGAGAGGACTACTAAGAATCTGCATTCACTATCCCAAACATCTGGGCTTTCACTGCAGTAGCATACACCTATGGATCAAACAAAATAGGGCAAAGTGTGATAGGATTCAATTGACGAAATCAGAGACTCAATTAGCCTTCTCCATAAATGTGGGTTGCATTTTACGGCAAACACTTGCATTGACCAGCATGTGCCAAGAATGTGAGAGCCCTAAGATGACATCATCCAATATCTGGCAAGCTTTTAAGACATCCATTAACCAAGTGAATTCTGGGTTCATAAGCAGACCCAGCATTTGGTTACATTACCTGTAGAAATTAAATATCACTGCATTCGAAAGTAAACAGGTTTAATATTAATCCCATGGCCCAACAGAACAATTACTACTTTGTACTATATATAGGAATTTATAATCAAATGTAATAACAGTGAGAAGGAAATCAATCACCAGTGTTGATCTGCCCAACTGCCCAACATTTCTGCATGGCTGTGCAGTGTGCAAGCATGGCAGCATTGGTGCACCATTGATTTAATTAGGTCTCCATTTCCTCTGCCTGACAGAAGTTGATTAGAGGTGCCAGATGTCCCCTACGTAATTCTGATGCCAGATGCCACACAGCCCAGCCAATCCTCTATGATTAGTATCCAATGGCAACTGGGCATGGCCCAGGTGCCAATTGGTGCCAGGGGAGAAAAACAGTAGCCTGATAGGCCAAAAACTGCACTGCAGTCCAGGGGTCTACTGGGACATGGGCAATAGAAGAAAAGGGATACTGTAAAGTACCTTGATGACTGTTCTTTTGATTGCTGTATTAATACTAGCATTGCTTGCTCACTCAGTATTGTGTAAACCTCTAGAATGTACATGATCCTTTATTGAGTTTGAGAGTTCAGCAAAGAAAAACACATTAAGGAGCATGGCTGAAATAAAAAGGTCCATACCATCTGCCCTCTGCTGAAGAGGTGTATGTTTTGTTTGTGCGTGTGTGTGTGTGTGTTATGAAATGCCTCCCCTCATGCCTGGCCATGTGCTCAGTGAATAGACCATGAAGAGAGCCCAAGCCTAGTGCCATAAACCCAATGAGCACACACATTTACACACATGAATGCGTAGGCACAGGCATAGAAGCATGCTGAGGGGACAATGGCCACAGCTGAGCACGCTGTAAATGTATTTATGAAATCTAGTCTTACAGTCTCACATGCATTAATGTATTAATCACACTAATTGATAAATTCAATAGCCGGTACCTAACCTCAGATTGGACCAAAAGGTGATACTTTACAACTGATTAACAAACATTCCACAGACCTCTTTTGTGTGTCTTTTTGTAAGGTTTGTTAATTGTTTGCTTGTTTGTGTCTATTTTTTTACCTAGGTTAGTTGTTACCAATTCCCTGTTGCATGAGTGGCATGGGACATGTGCATGACTGATAAAAAGGAAGGACCAAGAAGAACTGCATGTTAGCACAACCCTTCACCATCATGGGTGAAGCCAGCAGTTGCATCTTTTCACATACTTCAACATACAACATACATCTATGGGGAGTAAAATGTATGAGGTGGATGCTATGGTCCCCATATGCACCATATGTACCATAACATCAACCCACCAGTAGGAGTTACTGTTGCAGTGACAAGGGGATGAACTTTTCTAAGACATGTAGAATTGTGCCCGTAGAGTGTCGAGAGATTCTTTTGTAGACATGTCCTATTCATTTTAATACATTTTCCATCGTTTTGACATCCATTTGCCATTATTAATCCTTAATTCTTGCTGGTATGAAGTACTATGGATCCATTTAAAGTATATAGTTGTTTTTAACTGATATCCAGTAGATGTCAGGTGAAAGACAACTCATACATTTCCATTGTCTGTGCAAGATACAGGATGTTCCTGATAGTTGGGTGCCAGTATTTGTTTTTTTATTAAACTTGTGAGAACAGGAAAAAGCTGTGATTTCTCTACAGTAATGGTCCAAGAGTGACCAAACAGAAAAGAAATAACTTTTGCACAGTATTTGCAGTGTAAGTCAATTAATAGTGTTTACATATTGATTTTACCTGTGTAAATGAATCTGCCTGGTGTTCCCTTGCAGAACTGTTTAGACTTGTAGGATAGAGTGACTTCTACCACCCCAGGGATGTGCCTGGGGGGAGTCTGTACCCGAATGGCATGAGGAGTGATAAGCTATGAAAAAGAAGAAAAAGAAGAAACAGAGGGAATGAGGGCAAAAATGCACAGTCCACGCTATGACTGGATAACATTTATCTATAAATATATAGTATAATATAATATGTATATACATTTTGTGAAATTACTAAGGTATTGGTTCCAGTCAATTCAGTCTATTCCAGTTACGGTTTAAACAAGACGGTTTTCTAGCTATCAGCTATCAGGCAAATTATTTATTAATAGGCTGCATTTAAAAAGAAGGCATTATGCAGATTATAATGAGCTCACTCATTTTCACACTGTAGCACAGTGGTACTCAACTATATTTGCATAACATCTGATTTATTTAAAGCAAACACTACTTTGTCATTCTAAAACAGTGCTGGCATTAACAAATCTTAAATTAGTGAATACTAAATAAGCCTATTACATCTATCTGTCTGTGAATACCACTAATGTCAAGGCCTTCATGTGCTGTAGGGCTAACAAAGTCCACGACCAGCTGTTTTCCTTTCAGAACTGTTTCAAGCAGTTATATTAGATCTGATGTTATTCTGGCAAAAGGTAGGTCATAAAGTTCTAGGTTTTTGTCACTAAATCCAGTGTTGCATGCCAAAACAAGACAATCATTTACCATCTCAGGACACTGTTTATCCTTTTCAAGAGTTTCTAGTGTTTTAATATAAGATCATTTATGCAGCATTCTTTGCTGTGTTCTTAGTGATGTTAACATTGGTTATGTGGTGCCTTAGTAATCTGGCATTAGCAATTTTCTCTCTTACTTCTCTTTTTCTTTCTTGTAAAACTCCACAGCTACCACCAACACTACTTTCACCCCAGGATTTTGCATTGATTATGTATTAATTGTTACTTAGCCTGATAAAACACATCAAGTAAGTATGGTCAGATAAATATCTACTCACATACCTGAGACATATGAAGCTCAATGAAGTGGATTTAATTACTTGACTCTCTGATTAAACTTCAATTTGACTGCTAAAGAGATTTTGTTGTAGCCACCTGGAGGGTAGTGTGACTTTTCAAGGCACTGATAAGTGCCTGCAAATCAGCATGTTAAAATCCAACAGCACCGGTGGGGATGTACATGTCTTTCAGCCACCCCTTTCATTGCATACTTGTCTGGGCTTTGATAGGCAGCCACAGTTCCTCTCACCTCCGAGATAAATTTGGCAATGCCAACGATGGGCTTTTAATAGCTTTCCCTCTTTCATCCAGTAGCTCACCTTTTACACTGCAACTCAACTCTTACAGAGAGAAGGAATGAAGAGGAAAAGCAATAACTCGACAATCCAGGACTGAATGAAGAAAGAAATCACAGCTTCTAGATATTATCATTTTGAGAATACGAGAATTCTGGAAAATTCCATCCTGGTTTGACAGAATTTCAATCCACTTAAGCTGTTAACATGTTTGTAATTATTTAACAAGACCCTAGCAAGTGTAAATATTGACGGAGTAAATATAGACAAGGTGCTGTTCAATGTGATTTACATAACTGCTGTTCGGTAATGAGTGTACATGATTGTGTGTGTTTAGACAATAGGACTAACCTCACTCCAGACCAGCATAGTGCCAAAGATAACCTGCAGCCCATCAAAAAAATTGTCCCCGATGATGATAACAGTGGCCCCTCCTGTTGTCCAGCCTTCACTGGGACTGATGGCTTTAATGCATGGAGTTGCTGCAGTGGGGGGAGAACGAGAGAGGGCGAGAGAGAGAAACCTTAAACATTGGTTCAGAACAACTAACAACAGATAGTTGTATAGCTACTTGAATTACACATTGACAACTTTATTTTATGTAAATTTTTGGCAGGGCAATCAGTGGTTGCTCTAATGGGTTTAGTTGTCTTAATCTCAGTCTGATTCTTATGTGCTTCATAGTTGTCTTTCTTTGTTCATAAGCCCTACGTTCATAGTTAGGCCACAGATAGAGTTTTTCGCCTTTATTCTCCAAGTACTAAGACTTTATTCTTGACATACGAGTTTATTCTCAAAATCCAACATAAATTTAAATTGGTGGCCCGAAAACAGCGTCAAAAATTTCACCCACAAAATGTATGAAATGCATCAGTGCACACCAAAGGACTAAGCAGTTAACACACCTTTTATTGAAGGCAGCAAACAAATTCATGGGGGCCTTTACAAACAGAGGCTTACGCAATCTTAATAACAACTGACAGAATCATTAACGTTGTCACGTATGATTATACTGAGGATGGTCCTTTTAGACCATCTCAGTATGCTTCCTGACACTGTTGCTGGAGTCATAGATGGCCTGCTCTCACCCTCTCCAGTAATCAATTTCAAACAATAATACATGAAGCTGTGGTTCACTATTAGAGCCTGCTGCCTCAAATACACTGCTCTGGCCTTACCATGGCATACTAAGGGTCAAGACTTTCAACACTTTTAACCAAGGGTGAACCACTGTTGGCTAAACTGTGAGCAGTTTTCTGAATTTCAATTGACAGCAGCGGTGAACAGGTAGAGTGGGAGGAATGTGAATTAAAGGAGCGCAGAGAAGTGCAGTGTCTGTCAGCAGGGTCTCACACATGCACACATGGAATAGCATGTAAGATGTAGTCAGCTTGTTTTGGTTTGGTTTGAAGGATAATTAATGGAATTTAAGGGTCTGTCAAAGAAAAGATCAGTCCAACACCTCTCATATTTTGTCACAGATCATCTCACAATAAAGCCCCCTGACCCCCCTCTACACCCAAGGGCAGAGAATGCTAATTTGGATGATTATACACACACATTTATTAAATGTTACCCGACCCATGAGCAGGGAGGGCCCATCACGGCAGCTTGCTTTACGACACTCATGTAAATGTCACGAGATCCCGAGTCTGTACAGGAGTTGATCAAAAGGCCAGGCGCCATGGGACACGCTGGCAAAACAGCAGCCGGCCATCAAAATTCAACACCTTAATGAGTCGCAATTTCATTTCGCTGTGTTGAACTTTGGCTCAGGCTCCTGATGCCCGCTGTCACACCAAAAGCATTTTATCTTACTAATTACTGCTATTTCAGGCTGAGGGTGGGTCAAGGGAGGTAAATGTGAGGCAGGGAGGGACAAAAGACATGTAAAACAACATGTAAAGAACACCTGGATGTGGTTGACTGAAACAGTCAAAAAGTGCCTATTTGTTTAGCTGTATCTTAAGAGTAGTGCCATATTGGACTCAAATAGCCTTGTTGCTTGCTAAGTGGCAGTTTGTTTTTCATTTTGCTTCACTGCTGATTACTCTCAATAGTAATATACAGTATACTGCCTCTGCCACATGACCGTATGATTGTTAGATTATGAAGAGCTGAATCAAAACATGTTTCAAACCCACAAATAACCACTCGCTAATTCTTTAGTTGACATGCATTTAGCATGACAGATATGCTTTAACTTGCAAAATTGGTGTAATATACTTTGCAGCTGTGTGCCTTTTGCGCACACATGTGCCCACGGTGATTGCAACCATGTGCCATAATTCAATACGGAGGCTGTGCTAAACTGGAATAGATAAAGAGGTACGATGGAGCAATCTGCGATAGTAATCTTGGCTTGGGATGACTCTTTTGCAGTGCTCTGAAATCATGCATGGATTAACCAGATGGTGGACTGGGAATCCATCTGATAGGATTAAACTTTGGTGCCTTCCTTTGCTGCCATCTGTTCCCCTGCACTGTTTGCATGTGTACAGAATGCCTGCATGCACATAAACACACATGCATACTCATGCACACATCACGAACAGGCACACACAGAGTCGATTCCTCTGGGTTTATAGCCTGAAGCTGACCATAGCAGTCCCCTGCCACAATTATTTTGGGCCATGGCCTTAAGTTTTGGTGTGCCATTCTGCTGTGTTTACAACCTCCAGCTTACAGACCTCAGTGCACAGACAGCTTCTGCGATGGCAGCCTTGTTAGCCAGCAGCGAAAGAGAATTACATTTCCAAACCAGTGCAGGGCTACACAAGCTGGGCTGGACAGAGAGAGGCTGAGAAAAGCTGTGAGCAGATTGTTTGTTACTTGACCTCTGAAACCTAACCAAATGTTAGAGATTCAATGTAATGAGTGCAAGACTTTTTGCATTGCGGTTATTATGCTATTTGACAAAATATCTAATGAAGTAATAAGAACGCCATATGGCTTACATATTCCACAGTTTTTACTAGAATATGTTTGAGCTTTAGAAGCTATGCAGTGTGTACACAAGTTTCCAAGGGGACTACAAAGCTATTTGCTGATCTGAAAAACTCAATCACCACTCAGTTCTCATCATTGTGGGTGGTTAAATGTCAAACTGAAATATGCTTTCCTGTCCAGACCTAAACCAGTAAATGATTGGATTTGTTTGTGTCTGGAAATCAAATGAGATCTTAAATCATCATCTTGTTTTATTAGGTCGTATTAGAGAAACCCATCTCTAATCTGATAGAGGCAGTGATGTAATGTGAGATGGAGGTTGCCAGATAAGGCCAGGAGATAACCGTGCTATGCTTAAGCAGCTATGGTATTCTAAGACACATGTAGGATTGTAAAGAGAACAGACCAATTAGGAGATGGCTTTTTTATTCCATCCTGTTCAAATTTTAGTGGACAAAAAGACTGAAAGGTTAACAAAGTTTAACAAAGAGGTGATGGTAACTGTTATTTGTATTCAGTTAATTACTAATAATTTTAGTTAATACTTTTCATCTTGTTGGAGTTTCATTTATTAAAATATCATCTGAGGGCGGTATTGGTTATGTGAGGCAACCAATCACGTGTAATACCGCCCTCATAAGATATTTCAATAAATACAACTCCAACTTGCCACTTTTTAGCCAATAATGTGTGGTTTTTGAAGGAATAAAAGTTGTTAATTGCTTAATCCTGATTTAGGAAAGTGGCTTCCTTCCTTAGTCTGCAGCCTCTCCTCTACTTTGTCCTTGATTAGCCTTGTATGTCATGTGTGTCACACCTATTGGCAATAATAATTCTGGCTATAACGTTAATTTTTATTAAAAATATTTTTTCTTTTCATTATATTTTAATATTTTATTCCTGGTCAGAGTCGCATTAGAGTCTGGCATCTACCCCCGCAGAACATTGGGGTCGCTATTGCAGCACCAGGGGACAATCCCAGACAGACCTACCATCCCTTCGACACAGTCAATCATGCATACTGTATATGTGATGCCAGACCTGGCCGAGAGTCGAACCCAGGTTCCTGTGGCATTGTGCTATTGTACCACCTTAGCACTATTATTAATAATGATAAAAAACAAATATAACGAAAATCATATTACAATTCATAGTTGGCTTTTTTAAGTTTACCTGGATATTTAGTAACCCTTTAGTTGCCATTCATAATTTCTTGGTTTACTTGAGGGTACACAGAGGCCAAATTCCCTGAGTCATTTGTCAACATGATAAAGATTAGGCAATACACGAATGAAATGAGACAAACGTGTGTTGACCTTCATAACTCAGGAAATAGCTGGAGCTGTAATGAACTGCACTGAATGATTGTTAGAGAGGAGGAGGTTACAGAGGCAACATTTCTCACAGTTCTACACACTATCTAGAGTTAGTGGATACAGCGTCTAATTAGTGAGCTCTGCTGTGTCAGCAACACTCACTTGTCATACATTCATAAGATAACGCATACATTTCTGGATTCCCCATAGACAAACAGTGGCAGTAGAAGAGTTGTACTGAATACCCTCTGACTCTCAACATGACACATTTATAGGTTTCTGCTTCCAACGTCTAAGTTCATCAACTTTCTGCCCTGCTGTCCTTAA
Source organism: Ancistrus triradiatus (assembly GCA_025084515.1). Classification (NCBI taxonomy): domain Eukaryota; kingdom Metazoa; phylum Chordata; class Actinopteri; order Siluriformes; family Loricariidae; genus Ancistrus; species Ancistrus triradiatus. The sequence continues at coordinate 495,461 of JAJAGP010000112.1, read as the reverse complement.
ATTCTATAAAGGATTGGTTTGCCAGCTCTGATTGAGAACCTTGACTGTAGACACCTTGAAAATCACTGGAATGCCAAAAGCGAGCCAGGGCTAATTGTCTAACATCAGAAGCCAACCTCACAGTCATGTTCCAAAATCTAATGAAAAGCATTTTTAGAAGAACAAAGGCTATCAAAGCAGCAAAGTAGGGGGCAAACACATCAGCGTGTCAAGCCACTTTTTAAGGGTGCTCAAGAACCCCTAAATTGAGTCTCAGCACCCCTAAAAACAACAAAAGTATTTTGTTTTTGTTGCTGTTGCCATTTTTTAAATGTAAATTTGTCTCTGATGAGCTGAAAAAAATGTTAAACATAACATTTTAACAACAAAAATACAGCAGTGCCCCCTTGCCTCGCAAATGGTATGATCCAAGTGATGGCTTTGTGGCTCAGAAAGTACCCAGAAAGCCAGTTGTTCTTCCTTCACAAGTCTGTGAATAACAGTCCAAAATTATGTTAAAGTGCACAGTTTTATGTTAAAAAAGGGAGCTGGTCTCATTGGGCGCTCAGCACCCCTAATGCTCTGATCCTACCATTGCCCCTATAACACCTATTTTTTGGTCGATAGTGTATTTGAGAAAGATGGTAGCATTTTGGGGTCACCACGCCATCAAGTCTACAATTATTTGCCACCTCTGTGCCACCCTAAATACCTTTTTGTTTATCTAACCACAAATGTCAGCTGCTACAGCTCTTTGACGAGAACCACTTAACTGTAAATATTTTGATTAATGGATGGATGGATGGATGGATGGATAGATAGATAGATAGATAGATAGATAGATAGATAGATAGATAGATAGACTGAATGATTGAGAGATAGATAGATAATAGATGTGTACTTTCTTGCTACCAGGAGGGGAAAAAATATGAAAGCAGTTCAATCAATGGTCAACCGATCTACTAATCTCCAGATTACTTTTACAGATTTCTAAAAATTATTTCTATGCACATTAACACATTCACTATTTTCTTCAGACTTAATATACAAGGGTATAAGGGGACATGTCACAGATTATGATAGGAAGTATTTTTTTCGCTTTCACTTGAAAATATGTTTTATTAAAATAAATCAAATGTACGGCTGTGTGAATGATTTAATCTGCATCAGGACAGTCAGCCATGTTACAATATAATATTCATTAAGACAAGGGAACCTAAGGTTGTGTAAGGAAAACTATATTGGTTCTCAGTTAAGTTAGAAACATATGGATCCACATGTAGGAGAAAGAGAATCAGTTGGACCACTAAGTACATGTCTAGACAGAGCGAGTTAACTCAGAAAGTTATTTAAATATTACTGTATATTATTATTCCACAAAATCAAATACTCTAGCTACAAACCTGTTAATGTATCACACAGAAATAGGTTTTTCTTTGCTCTGAATTGATAATATGACACAAGCACAAGGTGGTACTCCATTCCAGCCACATTGAGTGGCCTAGTTTTGCTGAATGCATGCAGACTCAGACCTTGGTGTTTTTAATTAGCTTTGTGCACATGAAAGCATATTTTTTGGTTATGGGAAAATACATTGAAGGGTACTTTTCCTAAGTCCCTGAGTTATGTGCACAGGTTCTGAGATGTAATCTAATACATATCCAGTGCAGACAAAAACACTTTTCTGCCATTTATCCTCTCAATCCATCTTTAATTTAATCTGTTTCATCATTATCGTACATTTTCCCTGGCCCTCTCTATTTCTGGGCAAAGAGCATGACTCTAGTTCCCTCCTACTCCTGAAGGACATGTGCAGGATGTTAAAGAGACACAACTATGTATGCTTTGTAAAATGGGTGACTTATGGGTGGTTAATGCTCATTTTGTAAAGTGACCTTTCAAAACCTAAAATTACAAAAGCTCAAAAATAAGATTAGCAATCTGTAAAACATAGAAGCCTCATGTCTTATAATGTCTTATGAACCACAACAAACAAACTCTGTTTCTATTGGGGTCTTATCTGCGTATTAAAATAATACACTTTTCATTACTACTTATATTAAATTGGTGTTAATATTTTAGTAATTACAACTAGGAATTTTTTGGGTGTGTGCCACAATGGTGCTAGTGGTTAGTACTGTGACCTCACAGCTCCAGGCCCAGACTGTTCTCCCCGTGTAAAGGTTTTCTTTGGGTTCTCCATGTTGCTCCCACATTCCAATGATGTGGATTAGGTCAACTGTTTTTTGTAAAATGTATGTGTGTGTGTGTATGTGTGTGTGTGTGTGTGTGTGAGAGAGAGAGAGAAGACATTGGTTCCTGCGCTACTAGTTACACCTCATCAAAATATAAGATATTTACAAAACATAAAAACGTATTTTCATTGTGCTGAAAGAGTGGGTAAACCAGAGTGATTGGGAAGAGAGTGAAACCAAACGCTGAAGAGACACACAGATACACAAACATGCTCACCATGCTCCAAGTATGAGGGGGTGCCTTCCGAGGGGTCCAGTCGGCGGGCCCTGCGCCCGTGTTTAGAGTTGTTGTGTACAAACATATTATCAGACACTGCCAAGACGTGACCATCCACACTGACTGTCGTAGATACCACAACCTAGAGGGGAACCAGACATATTCAGTACTCCCAATTCCAAGAATAAACTCCCATTCCCACAGTAACCACTCATATATACATATAGTCCCATCTTCTTGTAAGCAGCAGGCCTCTTTTTTCAATTATGGTTCTTAGGCTTCAAGAGGTTTCAGTTTTGAGAGCTAATGGTGTATGAGACATGTTGACATGCTCCAAGTGTTCATCTCTACCACTTATTGTCTCATGCTAACTTTTTCTATGCTTTAAACTGCATTGTATCGTCTGTAAAGGTATATATATTTACTTAATACAAGCATCTATTCATCAGCCAAATACAACTAAGTTTAGTATCTCAAATCTATGAGAAAATGCATGGACTGTGAGCTACAATTACATCCTTTAAACATAGTCAACCCAAGTACTCATTAAATGTGTGTACTGTACGGCAGGAGCACCACAATTACACTGAATAATTAGAGTCAGAGATCGACAAGATCATTAGCATGATGTGTGTAGGCTGAAGAGCCTAGTCAAGCTGCCAATAACATATCTTCCAAACAATATAAATTAAGGGGAGGTGTTAGGAAGAGAAATGACAAAGTCTGGGGAAAAGAAACTCACCAAGGCAATAGAAATTAAAATGCCTAAATTATATTACAAACTGAAACAAAATCAAAACTGAAATTACTGCCTTTAAGACGAACTAAGTTGTCCTTGAGCAAGAATAAGCACTAACTTTTAGTAAAATAAGATTCATTTTATTTTAAAATTTGTACACCATTAGTGACAATCATGTTGAAGATTGAAACTCTGATGAAACTCATCATTCCTTGATTCATGTTCAAGTTGCAGGGAATCAGGGCTCAACTGGCAGCACAGGGCACAAGGTGGCAACCAACCCTAGACAGAACACCAGTCTATCGCAGGGCACATGAACATACTCACACACACACATACACACTCACACTAAAGCATGTCTTTGGCATGTGGGTGGTATCCCATGCAAGGAGAACATGCAAGCACCACACAGGTGGAGTCTGTGCTGGAATCCAACAGGCCACTGCAGCTGTGAGGCAATAATGCTAACCACTGCGTCACCGTGCTGCCCCTCTGATGAAACTAAGGTATTTTAAATCTAACTAAAATAGCTATAATAACTAAGAAGAAAAACTAAACAACATTAGGTACACATCCTTGTTGTACACTTGTTCTACACCATTTTATCAGTTCCACTTACCATATAGAAGCACCACTGTAGTTATACACCTACAGACTGTAGTCCACCTGTTTCTCTACATACTTTATGTGTCCCCTTTATTCTGGGTGGTGGTGTGTCAGTGTGTGTTGTGCTGGTACGACTGGATCAGACATAGCAGTGCTGCTGGAGTTTTCAGTCAAGCAGTAACATTGCGTTGTCAGATCCACTCATCCCAGCACTAACACACGGCCACCACATCAGTGTCACTGCAGTGCTGAGAATGATCCACCACCCAAACAGTACCTAAACTGTGGTGAACCTGTGGGGGTCCTGACCAGAGTAAAGGGGACCAACAAAGTCCTGACGAAATGGACAATGAGTGTAGAAAGGAGGAGGTGCACCTAATAAAGTGATCAGTGAGGGTATAGTAAGTAAGTGGGAGTGATAAGTACTATGAAGCACAAACCCATTTAAAATATTTGCTATCAAACGTCATGTATTACCTGAGAGAAAGGCCTTTATAACAGCACATTACAAAATGAAGGTTTAACCTGACAGCAACTTCACATGTCCTTATGTGTACTGCCCTAAAGAACAGAATTTTGAGCCAGCTGTCACCTGGAAGCGTCGCATGTCTCGTGGGTTCCCTGCATTCTTTAGGCAGTTCTGGTTGCATTTCAAGAAGAACTTGAGGAAAAATCTGTTAAAACACAGAGTTATACAACACGTTACAACACGCTTTGAAAAGCAAACGCTTATAAGTTACAATGGAAACCATCAGGTTGCAAACATATGCTTATAAGACTGCTTGTAGCTGGGGTAACCTTATAATACCAAGACTTTGTTAACAGAAACAAAAAAACATGCCATCTTTAGTTTGCGAGAGGCATGCCTTCCAACATGCGATGAGACAGACTTCATATATCAGTGCCATGTCTAATTATCTTAACAACAGGTTTAGTCGTAGGCTTACTTAATCTTGATAAAAGACTCTCTGAGCACATCCGACAGACAATGCAGATGTTGCTACTGAAGCCCTGATCACATATAGTAAAAGGAACAACATATTTCACTTCCGTTAGAGATTATGCTTTGGCCCTTCAAATGGTAATTTTTGCCTTTAATTAATTCTTCTTTTGAGGATTGGTTCTCCTCCTAAATATAAATTAATTGTAGGTGGTTGCAACAAACCCAGCAGGTTTTCCCTGCATGTTTCTCTGTCTCCTGATTTCCACTATTAATTAACACAGTAGGGTTTCTATTTAACTCTCTTGCTCTCGTTTGTCATGGCTTTTGCCTGAAACGGTGCTTCTCTGACTGCATACACACGCATTATTCAGCAATGTTGGGTAACACAATACAATAAAGCAATAAACCTGGTCTGTTCATAAGTTGTCTGAATTATTGCAATAAATAATGATTTCTACACTATGCAAAGTAACTGTGATCGTTTCAGCCACTTCAACTATTATTGCTGTTTCAAAATTCCCGCACACGTGCAGCAACAAAAACAAACAGCAAGACATGTATGTGTAAAACCCCCTGCACTGATTATGTTTATGTGTTTGGAAAACCCATTCTGTAATTCTTATTTGTATGCACTTGTACAGGTGAGTGTTTGAGTGTGCTGTCACTGTTTGACAACTGGTGTGAGTGTGTTGGCTGGAGTTTGTGCTGGATCATCATAAATTCTGCCCTTTATCTGCTGTCTGTCTGATGTTTTTGTCATTATACATTCCACATTCATCCTTGTGTATCCTTTCATCCCTTTGTCATCTCTTTGTTCCAACCATTCATACCTCTTCCAGTAGCTCTAATGAGCAGAGGTCAGAATGACAGAACAGGCACACTACACGCACCCAGAGACCTGCACATATGTCAGATGAGTGAGTGACATGCGATGACGATGTCTTTGCTTGTGGTAGCATGGCTATCCTGACACAGAACAATGCAAAGACACAGATTAGTCAGTGCATGTGTGAAAATGTGAATGTGTGCGTGTGTACACAAAAATCATGGAGAATGACGCTGTTTCAGTAAACAGACTCTTCCCTGAGGGCCAGCTGTATTGGGGACTGCAGGCTTCAATGATATCATTTACTGTAAGACCTCTGAGCCCTGCAGTGTTTCTGTCTGAATTTGCACCACTGTAGTATGTCTGAGCTCCCCGTGATCTCTCTATTCGTCTCTCCCTCTCTCCCTCAGCTGCCCCTGTGTGTCAATAACACAGCGAGTGTAACCCATTCCTCCTAACACTCGGCTTAACCCCAACACTGATATCACACACTCCCTCTGTCCTACTAAATCCCCTGCAAAACCAGGGGTACTCGCTATAGCATCGCAACTGACACTTTTTCCTCTTCACACCCGCACTGGTTATCCACATCACAGGTTGGTGACATGGTGAAAATATCATATCACCTCAAGACATTGTCACTATACATATGTTCATATGTTTAGAGTTCTTTTTTTTTCAACTGAACACCTTATTCAACCCAATTAAAATACTGTAAAAAAAAACATTTTGTTTGTTCATTTTCTCCCAACATGGACAGAATGAAATACCATCAGTTATCTTGTTGATCATCTGAATGTTCCTGGAGGGGGTTTCCAACTGCCCAATTCTGTGTGTGCAAGTTCACAAACAGCTACTGTTGATTTGTTTAATCTTATACCAATTCCAATTATACCAATTATACATACCAATTCCAATTTCGCCCCATTGGACTCACTGCAGTGACAGGTTTGGGGGACAGCAGGGATCAGTGCCCCTGTGACAATAAGCTTGACCCAACAGCAAATATTTAGGCTTTGGGGGGGGATGTCAAAAGGAACTTTTTATAAAACACCGTTTTCCTTGTCAGGACAAGCATAATGTCCCACATGGCAAAAAAATACCCCGCATATTTTTGTCCTAGTGGGAAAATTTGTCTATACACTGATATATAACCACCCCCCACGCACACATACACAAACACTAACACATTAAATAACACTCTCACCTTTCTGAAATGAACATTGTAATGTATGTATATTTTGATTGCATTGGCTCACGTTGCTGCAAAGTTTTGTAGCGTGAATTGTTTTCCCCTTCATAACTCCCTTTAGACAGGGACCATATGCCTGTAGATGTGATTGGATAGCAGATTGCTAAAAGCACTTCAATCACTAAAGGCTATTACTAAAGTTATTATAGTGAAATTAGGTAACACTCCAATATTGAGTTAACATGGGAGAGCTACAGAGCTGCCGAGTCCACCCTGACCCACAAGACTTGGTTTGCCACCTGACATTTCTTGCACTGTATTTTCTCCATTTACAACCATGCAAACAAGAAGAGAAACATGCAGGCATATACCACCAAAGAAGAGAGAGAGAGAGAGAGAGAGACTGAAGAGAAAAAGATACAGATACAAGCAAGAGATGAAGTAAAGCTGCAGCGTGTAATGTTGGGTCACACGGGGTTAATATAATTCTCAGAACATTGACATTTGACCTTAAACTAGTAGTTATATCCATTTAAGTCCTAGTTTGCTGCCTTTTTAATAGCCTCTTCTGCCTTGTAAAGACACAAATATGATATTCATGTATGCTCTTGCCAAAATACTATCAATTTCTCAATTTCAGTTCCAATTTCCTTCTTTTTTTCTGGTGAGGTTCGTGGTAGCAACAGGCTGAGAAGGTCAGCCCAGATTTCTCTAACCCCCACCACAGAAATCTTGTGAAACAAAGATAAGTCACAGCCATATATTAACAGTACAGTATAAATGTAATTTTCGTTTTTTTTATCATCATACTCTTTAGAAGTTTATTTCCTCCATATATACAGTACTGCGGCCTATAATATGTGCACAGAAGCATATTAAGAAATTTGTGGGAGATTAGTTACATTAGTTAGACAGAATGAACAGATGTCACATCTCTGATCTATAATCAAATTGATCTTTATACAACTGGCATTCAATAAGATGTTAGAAAGCACCTAAAAGACGTCTAAAATCTATCACTGATCTAAAATCAATTCACTATTTGCTGTGCAGGCTATGAAGAATAAATCTAAGCACAGAACAGTACAGAGAGAAAGTGTGTGGTAATCTCAAGTCAGCAATAAATGCAGCATTGTAGCATTGAAGCATTGGTATATGGGAGTATGGTGTTACCCACACCCTCAGTAAATGAGACCAAGTTGACGGCACTGGCCATCAATTATTCAGAGGCTGAGATGGCAATTATGGCACTGAGCACAACCAGCATGAATTTTTTATGATAGCTAAGAAGACAGAGAGAGAGAGAGAGAGAGAGAGAGAGAGAGAGAGAGAGAGAGAGCTCAGCGTTACCAATTCTTGCCATGGAGTACACTCAGCCTTCTATTTCTCAATGGCTTGATATCTCTCTTCATCTCCCTGATCTCTTCCTCTCTACTCTCCTTATCTTTATATACACTGCCAAGATTGGTTTGCCTGAGACTGATCTGAATGAAACATCCTAAATTGTCCCTGGTGCCGTTTAGGCACCCAGCTCTCCATTACTTCAGGAATGCTGCAGTTGTTTCAAACTGTGCCACAGAAGACAAGGCTAATTGGGTAACAGGACACCAGGCTGAAGAATGATGGCCTAATCTTTGGAGCAACAATGTCAAAGCTTGCCAACAATGTTGTGCCTCTGTGCCTCTTATGAGAAACTCCCCCAAAACACACAACTCAGACTTCAAAAACTTAAGTTTCCTCTACCTTTCCCAGACCAAAAAGGAACACTGTGACAACACTGGTTACCTTTGGATTAATTCAGCAGTCTAAGAACACTAAGAAGACTGGGAGATCACAAAATATCAAGAACAAATAAAAACACATCACTAAGTGAGCAGAAGTGTCACAATGTGACAGCTACAACAAGTCTGCTACACCCCCTTAAGGAAAGCAAAGAGCAATCATGTGGTGCTGACAGCTTGAAAATGTCTTACAGTACACAACTCTGAAAAAGGTAAAAATATCACCAGCTTGCTAAGCTGGTTATTCAGATGTCTTAACCCCCAACCACACACACACACACACACACACACACACACACACACACACACACACACACACACACGTCACTTTCGGCTGTGCCTGGATTTCTGCACTGGCCTTTAGTTTGCAGCCAACTGCTATGCAAGAACTAAGGAGAATTTGCTCATACCACAAAAGCAAAGAACCATTTTCTCTGAGCAGATGCACAACAGACATAATTAGCACATGCAAAAGGTCACAAAATAACTGCAATACTAAATGAGTATTACAAAACCACGAACAGGTCATTTTTAACCATTAGCATAATCTATGTAGAACAATAATTGATTCATATATTCATATATTTTTGCCCACATGATATACACTCACCGACCACTTTATTAGGTACATCTATTCAGTTGTTTGTTAATGCAAATATCTCTTCAGCCAATCACATGGCAGCATCTCAATGCATTTAGGCATGTAGACATGGTCCAAACGAGAGAACCTATCCAGTGAGCAGCAGTTAGCTGGGAGAAAATGCCTTGTTAATGCCAGAGGTCGGGGAGAATGGCCAGACTGGTTTGATCTGATGGAAAGGCAACAGCAACCCAAACAACCACTCATTACAACCGAGGTATGCAGAAGAGCATCTCAGAATGCACAACACATCAAACTTTGAAGCAGATGGGCTACAGTAGCAGAAGACCACAACTAGAGCCACTCCTGTCAGCTAAGAACAAGCAAATAACGCTACAAAAAACTGGACAATAGAAGATTGGAAATGTGTTGCCCAGCTGAGGAATCCCGATTTCACTGGTATGCGATTATGAATGGTTAGAATTTGGTGTAAACAACATGATCCATCCTGCCTTCTTTCAACAGTTCAGGCTGCTGGTGGTGGGGTAATGGTATATTTTCTTGGCATACTTTGGGCACCTTTTTGGACACCACAGCCTACCTGAGTATTGTTTATGACTATATTCTTCCCTTTATGACCACAGTGTACCCATCTTCTCATGGCTACTTCCAGCAGGATAACGCACCATGTCACAAAGCTCAGGTCATCTCAAACTGGTTTCTTGAATATGTCAGTAAGTTCACGGTACTCAAATGGCCGCACAGTCACCAGATCTCAAGCCGTCTTTGGGGTGTGATAACACAGGAGATTCACATCATGCATACGCAGCTGACAAATCTGCTGCAACTGCATGACACTATCATCTCAATATGGACCAAACTCACTGAGGAGGTTTTAACTGGTAGTAATATATGGGAGAAAGAGAAAGAGAGTGCCACGATTTTATTTGTCATCGTGCTACTCTGTCTCCTTTCACTCCTTATTCGATTACTTCCTAATGTACATCTGTTTAAGAGTATGAATCGCAGAGACGTGGAGCGTGGAACACACATGAAGAAGAAAGACGAGAGGGAGAGTGAAAGGATGGAAGTGAACAATGATGAGCGGGATTTCACATCAGACAGACAAACTAAATCCTGGGAGATGAGTGCAGTGTGGATGGGCAATTTATTTTACATAATGAACGCTTCATATTCAAGCTCGAAATTGATAGCTGAAGTCGGGCAACCCAGCACAGCCGCCACATTTGTGCTTTGGGAGCTGTCAATCACTGACAAAGTGCTGGAGGAGGAGAGTTAACGATCGTCATCCGACAACTGCTTCGTTTAACACTATCATTAGTGGTAACATAAGTGTTTACAATGCATGGCTGGCCTGAACAGTCATGTCAAGTGTGCCGATACTTAGGGTAACAGCAACTGCTGTTACAAGTTTGTTATGTTATGGAACATATTGGTATACCAACAAATGATAGTGAAGAGAGGATAATGTGATTAACCAGATCTGGACTTGGTGGGTAGAGAGACTGTAAGAGGAAGGGGAGGAGAGGAGTGGAGTTGTCCAGTGAATATCCCAGCTGATTCTGCCTTCACACATGAAAGTAATTGTCAAATTACTCACAGATTACAGACCAGATTACACGATGACTCCGGCGTAACTAATCTAACAAATAAGATCACACATAATCTGCAAATCGTCTCTAAACATAGCGTTTGCATTAGGGAAATATGGCAAATATAGCTGGAGTAGAAGAAACTGTCTGGTGACCCGTTACAGTATGGATTTCATCGAATTTACTGCAGAGGCAAACACAGCATGTTAAAGCATTGTACACAGCAGATAAAGATTTAAGAGTTGTAAATGTGATCTAGATCTATATACTGTCCATGGTTTTACATAGATCTTAAGAGAAACAGAGAGATAGCGAGCGAATCTTCTGTATATTTCAGAAGATGTAGGCAAACAACTCAATAATTCATGGTGTGGAGATTGATTTTTTTTCCTTTGGCGAGAAGCAGCAGATGTGGCGGAGAAGAGAGGTAGAGCTAAAGAGCGAGGGTGATAGGGAGGGCAACACTGGGGGTTAACAGCTAGAGGGATCATTATCCTGCCCACTTATTGTGGGAACAATGGAGCTTTAAAGTGCACTTTCAAATTACCCCAAAGTGTGAGAGCACGCTCGCTTGTCTTTGGGAAGCGCTTATTTATGCCTGTAAAATAATCTCAATGTATCCCTTTTACTGTCTTGCATGGAATACAGCAAAGACTAGTGAATTCTCAAGGTAAGCAAAAGGTGAATGCTGAGCACGCTCACACTGAGAGCGAGTGGGAAAATGGCACATTTAGCTATATTAGTAAAAAATGACCCAGAGGTCTAAGCTTAGGGGTCTGCTTAGCAAAAACATTCTGCATTCAGAAAACGCGTTTGAGCTTTATTAAACTGCTTAGAGACATCTTGTTTACTGTATGCTGACTGATAAATTGTACCAATAAAATAAGCTACTGAGTGAGAGAGAGCGAGAGAGAGAGAGAGAGAGAGAGAGAGAGAGAGAGAGAGAAGAAAGGTGGGAGGAGAAAGTTGACCAGTAATCCTGCATTGGTTTGTCTGATAGCATCAGCTCTGAGTGTCTCTGATGTGATGGCAGGTGAAGCTCTGAGTGAAAGCGACATCCTTTTGTCATCCCGCATACTCACAAATAATTCATCCCTTCACAGTGGAAGAGAATGTATATTGACACGGAGCACTTTTGCTTCCCTTCACCTGTCTTTTTCAGGTAGGATGGACAGAACAGACGGGCATTCCACCAAGAGGATGAACACACACGCTCTTTATCGCCAAACTCTGCCTTAATTAAAACTGTGAATCACTTGCTTCTGGGGGCTCCGCAGCCCGTCTCCAAAATTCACAGGACATACTGGAGTATTTTTCCTGCACACGGCCCCCATCCATCGCCACCTTTGTCGCACTCGTCATGAGTCGAACCCTGGTAGGCTAGCCTAGCATATTTAATGAGATTACATAATTTGATGCTGGGACTATATATATATATGCTTTCTTGAGAATGTGGGGAGTGAATGTAACACACAGACAGGGAGCAGGGAAGGAACAAACCCTGGACAGGATGCATTTCAAGGTACATGCGCGCACACACACACACACACACACACACACACACACACACACTCCCACTGAGCCACCAATTGACCTAACGCATTTATTTGAATGTGGGACAAAATATTCTCAGAATACTCAGAGTGAACCCACCCCAACACATGGAAACTACGCAAACTCCACACAGGCAGAGGTCGAGCCAGGACTCAAACCTATGTATCTAGAGCTTTGCGGCGACAGTGCTAATCACTGCTCCTCCATGCTGCCCTAAATTGCACTTAAATAGCCAAACTGATCACATGCACCACAATAAACCAATATCAAGTATAAGCCTCTGTGCTCAAAACCTCTGAACTTTGTTTGTTCCGTACATGTGGAGTAAGCAACATTATGGAAGCATGTACTACCACGAATGAGTCTGAAGACGTCAGGTAAGAAGGGACAGGAAGGAAGACAGAGCTGAGGAGAGCTAAAGAGGGAGAGCTCTGTGTGTGTAGTCATTCCCATTAGAGGCAGTAGCTGTGTATGTCAGTCAGTGTTCAGTGTAAGACCGAGCGTCTCTCCTGCCTGCTAATCTGCTCCCTGATAATTTATTATTTAAATTATATTAGGTAGCGGTGTGCAGTCAAGCGGAAGTGCTACAAAACTGCGGCATATTGATTTTAACAGCGTGCTGTCTCCTGTGATTTGTGGCAGCACACGGCTGTCTGCGAGTGCCAGCCTGAGGATCACAGGGACAAGATGCTGCCGCACAACATGCTAATGTGCACTTTAAACATTTAGCAGTAGGAGGTGCTGTAATTGCTTGACGGCTGACAGGTGACCAGCATCGTGTAACCTCTTCTCTTCTCTGCAGACAAAAACTCTTGATCTATTCGGCCTTTCTCATAAATTTTTATTACCAGGTGAGAGTTATGACTGAAAATTGCCAAAGGATCCAAACAGACAGTGTAACAAGGCCATTACCTTTTCATTACTGTTTTTGCTAACTACTTGTTTCGGGCAGTGTATAGTTGGCATCATTAGCTGGAAGTGTTGGAGATATTACTACGGGAAATTGGTATGTCTTTCTATTGGGTTACAGCGCAAAACATCCCCTCTTCATAAAAAGAGAGGTGAGCTTTATTAAATTAGCCTGCAACGCTCATGGAGTAAATGGCTTCAAATGAGTGGAGTCTGCATTCCGTGCCTCCCAGCACAAATTTACTAAAATAATTACACTCCCTGCCCAGCAATGTAGGCATATTTTAATAATCTCACTTTCTTGCTTTCATTAAATTAAAATAGGGATTATATGTCACTTTGGTACAATTAAACACACAATCAACCCCGCAAAACAAAAATATAAAAACATATGAGCAATAATAACCTAAGTAATCCCTGTAGCTACCAGAATTATTACACCAGAAATAATAAACATGTTGGTAATTGCAGTGGTACAGCACGCTCAGTGGGACATTTCTGATTATAAGCCCCAACCAATATCAAGTTCTGCAAAGCAAAGAGAAGTGCCTGCACAATAAGGGTTATGAGAGCATGAAGCACATGTTATATGACTAATGACTGGAGAAACTATTAATCCAGGCATAGAGATGGTACTGGAGTTTGGTGGATTGTTGGTCTTCTCAGATGAATTCATGTCATAAACGACTAAGGAGAGTGAATACAAGATAATACAGAAGCATATCCTACAGGATAACAGACATGGGGACATTTCCAGTTACCAACTTGCTTATTCCTTGTGATTTGGACCTTTTACCTACAAGTGTGCTGCAGAAACTCTCATTCATGCTTTCATTTCCAGCCGCAGAGATTACTGTAACTTCTATCTTGTATCTTCTTGCAGGCATTAGCCCTTCATTACTTCATAAACTTCAAATGGTTCTGCTGCTCGTGTTCTCACTCATACCCGGTCGCAGCAACACATTACACCAGTTCTCCAAAACCCCCACTGGCTTTTTATAAAGTCTAAAATTCTTCTGCTCACACACAAGGCTCTCAATAATCTTGATCCTTCCTACCTACTTGATCCTTTAACCTTCTTCAACCCTCAAAACATATGCAGACTTTAGGAAGATCTTCTACAACTAGGCCGCTCATTACTCCCTCTTCCAATAGCTTTGATGACCGGGTTTCTCTACACTTGCTCCACGCCTCTGGAACTCTCTTAAACTGTCAGTCAGGATCATTGTCTATATCCAAAACTAACTAAATATCTGTTTTCTCTTGCCTACCACCTCCCTCTATCCTGGTTCTCATGTTGATCCCTGTTTTGTGTTGTTATTCATGTGTCTGGTGTTAGACATTACATGTTCGACCTAATTGTAAGCGTCTTTGTGTTACTGAAATGTCATATATTATTATTATTATTACAATGGTTGCTGTTAAATCCCAAAATCAAATCAGGCTAATCCATAATTGACAAATTCAGGCCATGACAAGAGAACTGGAGCATGCACTCAAGTTATGTGCTTACATGTTTATAAACATGGCATAACAATTATTCCCCATCACTACAGGAAATGGAGAAACTTCGCCGTGCCTTTTAATATGGCTTGTGTTGTCACATGGCTAGCGTGTTGTTTAAAGGGCTTATCTGATCCATATTAATGGCACTTGAAGAATGGAGTTAACCTGGGCAAGCCATCCCTCTCATCTCTCAATTAAAAGCTCTTACTCACACACACGCACGTGAACATGAAGTCTGAAGCAGTGCTCTGTCTCTATTACCCAGGAGGCATTAGCTGGGCTCTTTCATTATCCAATGAGGCAAAGGTTTCTTTTTGATTCTTTTCCCTGCCCATTTCCTTTCAGTTCAGTTCCTCTCTGGCAGGTAAAATAAATAGCAGGAGAAGGATGAAGTCATTTATCAAGCGGCATTGGCAGGCCCTTTCATTATTTATACTATTTACTTCGGGTGGGCTGAGTCACGGCACACAGCGAGATTTATCCGCCTGAGAAATCGGTCTCGCCTTGCATATCATCCATGGAACAAAAGCGACATGCCTGATTGTTGCAGCACATTACTACCACCACTAATTTGGTTCATGAAGTGTGTAATGCCGACTTTTCTGGCAAGGGTTACGCCTAGGGGGGCTTCATTTGTCTCTTGCTTTATTAAACTAATATATAACAATCTATTGCCCACTAGCACACAGCCACAGCACACAGCCAGAGTGGCCCAGAGCGAAGCCTGGGGGAGAAGGAGAAGAATAGACAGACAATGTGAAAGAAGCAGGCTGCCCTGACAGGTTGCTGTGCAGAAAGGGGCCAGGGGCCATCTGAAGATTTAGGAGACAAATACAACAACCAAATTACTCTCTGCAGTCTGACCCTGAGGAGTAGCATTTGTTTGCTCACCCAGTTAAGCATCAAAAGCCCTCTCACACATACCCTGTAATACATACACCAAAAAGCTTAAGTGTCCTGTATAATTTTATAGTTTAGTTTTATTAAAATATTAAAATGGAAACAGAGGGTAGCAGAACACTCCATTTTCAACATGATCTCTACATCTTATACACAGTACTGAGCAAAGGTCTTAGGCCACCATTACATTTGTTGTTTAAGCAATGGTATAATGGCCATATATAACATATTGTCAACGGTTGGACCAAAAAATGTCAAACTTGCATTCGTCACTAAAACAATACTCTTTCCCGCTGATCTTCATTACAGTCTTTGTGAGTTTTAATAAATCTCAGCCTTTTCAACCTTTGGGCTGCTACCCTACCAAAAAGACCATTCCTGATCAAGCTTTGTCGGACTGTAAAAGGGTCGATTTGGCATCCTGATGAGGTTGCCAGATGCTGCTATTGCTGA
This sequence comes from Ancistrus triradiatus, assembly GCA_025084515.1. Classification (NCBI taxonomy): domain Eukaryota; kingdom Metazoa; phylum Chordata; class Actinopteri; order Siluriformes; family Loricariidae; genus Ancistrus; species Ancistrus triradiatus. Next base: position 479,408 of record JAJAGP010000112.1, on the reverse strand, counting down.
AGTATAAGGTTAGGTCTCATTACATCCACTGTAGCCGACCGAAGCTGTTTTTTAATACTGCATACAAATTTTCCTGTAGTTTCCGGTTGTAACAAAGATTATGTTACAAAGTATTGAGTTGAACTTTTGTTATTGACCAAATACTTATTTTCCACCATGATTTACAATTAAATTCTTTATAAATCCTACAATGTGATTTCCTGGATTTTATTTCTCATTTTGTCTCTCATAGTTGAAGTGCACCTATGATGAAAATTACAGACCACTCTCATCTTTCTAAGTAGGAGAACCTGCACAATCAGTGGCTGACTAAATACTTTTTTGCCCCACTGTACATTTACTAAAACAATGGAATATCTAACCTAATGGTGCCCCAATACCTTTGCACAGTACTGTACATATGAGTCAGTTTCACATACCATAATCTCATCACTTTCTAGTGGCAACACAGAGGCACAAGTGGTTAGTGTGGGCTTGCCACACAGCTCCAGAGATCCCTGGTTCGATGCCAACCTTAGACTATGCCTGTATGGAGTTGCATGTCCTTCCCATGTCTATGCCAGTTTCTTCCCACACACCAAAGATATGCGTTATGTTAATTGGTCGCTCTAAATTTTTCAAGTGTGAATGTGGTTTGATTAGTATTGTTATATCTTTATTCTTGTCAGGAATAACCACTGATGCTGATGTGACGTTAAATAATCAAATAACACTTTCCCTGTATTTGTAAAAGAGTAGTGAAATCCAAACATGACCAGACTGAAACTAATAACAACAGGAACACCCAGCTAAAGACGTACCATTTCTGAAGGACGAATAACACAGATCTAGAGAAAAGAAATGACAAATAGCTTTAACTAAAGTATTCCTGGATGCTTTCTAAAAATGTGGTTTATGCACAGGTGTATAGACGTCCAAGGGCCACTTCACATCAATCGCCCTTAGATAGCTATTGTATGGGAGTTAACATGTTTTCTAATGTTTTCCCTTTGCAGTGTTTTGCAATTACTGCAAATGAACTCTAGATGTGGCAGATATAGATTAGACTGAGAAATGCTGGAGTATTTCTCTAAGAGTTAAAATAAGTTTAGATAAACTAGATGGATAGATATGTATAATTCGAGATGGAAGACTGAGATGGTTTGGACATGTGCAGAGGAGGGATATTGGATATATTGGTAGGAGGATGTTGGCGATGGAGCTGCCAGGCAAGAGACGGAGAGGAAGACCAAAGAGGAGTTATTTGGTTGTGGTAAATGAAGATATGCAGGGAGTTGGGGTGAGAGTAGAGGATGTGGAGGACAGGGTGAGGTGGAAACGTTTAACTCGCTGTGGTGACCCCTGATAAAGGGAGAAACTGAAAGACGAAGAAGAAGAAGATGGATAGATATGTATTTGACTGTTCTCCAAAGCAAAATGCATCTACTATAGGACTATAAAAGGAATGAAGCTTTAGACGTTGCTATCCATTCGCATCCATTTTCTATCCTAAATGCAGGAAGTGCTGAATGGTTTAAAAGTTTAAAAACCTTTCAACATATGTGAAAGTGACATTTGCAAACAGCACAACAATACGTCGTGGGATGTGTCCATCATCACTCAGCGGTCCACAGGCCCAGCACCCTGCTCAGCTGGACCCCAGGCAAGGTTTCTAATTCAAACCACACGCTCTCTTCGTGGAACGGCCCTTCCACCCACTTCTTCCCTTATGTAGATCTCATGCAAGAAGTATGTCTTTGCAGTATTTCAGATTCTGTGGCTCATTACACATGATCAGCAATTTCACCATGCAGCTCTAAAAACTTTCCTCATCATTTTGTTTGCACTTCCCATACCCTGTGTTTTTTTTACCCCTCTTCCTCCCTTCCTCCACTTGCATCTGGGGAAAGGAAGTGGCTACCTGTGAGCAGGGCATGTTGGCCATGCATCACTGACACTTCATCTCAGCCTGACTCCCTTGTTTCCGCGCTGACCCTTTCCCCTGTGGCTGCCGTATTACTGAAGGAGATTTATGAGGCAGAGTCCCGTGCCAGGCTGACCCTCAGGGGCTAGGCCATCAGCAGGGGGGCCCATTAATAACCTGCAGCCCTGGCTCAAATTCTCGCTCTGGGCTACACACTCCTTGGCACTGTCGCCACTCAAGATCCAGCCATATGACAATAGTGATGACTGGCACGTTATAGTGTGCGATTCTGCTAGAGGAGTCTGGCACGGCCGCCCGAACTCCAGCCATGCATCTTCACAGAGTTGCTGAATGTGATGGATGCGAAGGGGCAGATTTTATCTGAGCCAGAGCCATCTGTACGGGCTCTGTGTAACACTAGGGTCACTGACAGAGTGAGAAAGAGGGAGTGTGATGGTGACAGAGCATGAGAGTATGGGACAGAAATGGGAGGGGAGATTAAGCATGACAGAGCAAAGACACAGGTAAGAGGTGAATAAATGTGTGAACAGACTTGTTAAATGGTGCTTAGTCAACTAAAATTTGTGGTCTGTCCTACAGTGTGAAATGGCAAGTTGCATAACATACACGGATCTAGTTTATGTTAAGTCATTTAATGCATTGTGAGTGTCAGGAAAATAACTGGATAAGGATGAGGGACATAAATTGCAGGTGGAAATATGCCCAAGATGCATTTAAAACAGACCTAGGCCTCTCAAACTATTTCACAAGGCCTGGTTGCCTTTTACCCAGATTTATGACTTTCAACCTGCAAGGGCACATTTCACAACCAAACTCCCTCCCAGCACATAATATTAGGACAAGTGGTAGCTGGTGGTTTGTAAAATATGGAAAGCACAAATGTTTGTGTGTATACATTGTATACACACACACACACACACACACACACGCACACACACAGACGCACACACATACAGTGCGCAAAAAAGTATTTAGTCAGCCAATGATTGTGCAAGTTCTCCTATTAGAAAGATGAGAAAGGTCTGTAATTTTCATCATAGGTACACTTCAACTATGAGAAACAAAATGAGAAAAAAAATCCAGGAAATTACATTGTAGGATATTTAAAGAATTAATTGTAAATCATGGTAGAAAATAAGTATTTGGTCACCCACAAACAAGCAATATTTCTGGCTCTCACAGACCTGTAACATCTATAGGAAGCTCTTCTGTCCTCCACTCAGTACCTGTATTAATGGCACCTGTTTGACCTCATTATCTGTATAAAAGACACCTGTCCACAGCCTCAAACAGTCAGACTCCAAACTCAACCATGGCCAAGACCAAAGAGCTGTCGAAGAACACCAGGAAGAAAATTGTAGACCTGCAGCAGGCTGATAAGAGTGAATCTACAACAGGTAAGCAGGTTGGTGTGAATAAATCAACTGTGGGAGCAATTGTAAGAAAATGGAAGACATACAAGACCATTGATAATCTCCCTTGATCTGGGGTTCCACGCAAGATCTCATCCCGTGGGGTCAAAATGATCATGAGAACAGTGAGCAAAAATCCCAGAAACAGAACTACACGGAGGGACCTGATGAATGCCCTGCAGAGAGTTGGGACCAAAGTAACAAAGGCTACCATCAGTAACACACTACGCCTCGAGGGGGACTCAGATCCTGCAGTGCCAGGCGTGTCCCCCTGCTTAAGCCAGTACATGTCCAGGCCGTCTGAAGTCTGCCAGAGAGCATATGGATGATGCAGAAGAGGATTGGGAGAATATCATGTGGTCAGATGAAACCAAAATAGAACTTTTTGGTAAAAACTCAACTCGTTGTGTTTGCAGGAAGAAGAATGCTGAGTTGCACCATACCTACTGTGAAGCATGGGGGTGGAAACATCATGCTTTGGGGCTGTTTTTCTGCAAAGGGGACAGGACGACTGATCCATGTTAAGGGAAGAATGAATGGGGCCATGTATCGTGAGATTTTTAGCCAAAATCTCCTTCCATCAGTGAGAGCATTGAAGATGGAATGTGGCTGGGTCTTCCAGCATGACAATGATCCCAAACACACCGCTCGAGCAACAAAGCATCATTGCCCCAAAACATCACTGCTCTAGAGGAGATCTGCATGAAGGAATGGGCCAAAATACCAGCTACAGTGTGTGCAAACCTGGTGAAGACTTACAGGAAACGTTTGACCTCTTACCAACAAAGGTTATGTTACAAAGTATTGAGTTGAACTTTTGTTATTGGCCAAATACTTAATTTCCACCACAATTCATAATTAAATTATTAAAAAATCCTACAATGTGATTTCCTGGATTTGTTTTCTGATTTTGTCTCTCATAGTTGAAGTGTACCTATGATAAAAATTCCAAACTTTAATTAAAATAAATGTAGTACCTCGTCAAGAAATAAATATTTTTAACAAAACTACACGTGCCACAATTATTGGCATCCCTGTATTCAGTACTCTGTTCAACCTCTCTTTGTCAGTAAAACAGCACTTAGTCTTTTCCTGTAACATTTTATAAGGTTGGAGAATTCAGAACAGGGAATTTGAGACTATACTTATGTACAGAATGCACTCGCCTCTTTAGCTCATCCCACAGGTTTTCTATGGGGCTTAGATCAAGGCACTGAGATGGCCATGGCAGATGCTTGTTTTGTGTTCAGTAAATACTTTTTATGTTGATCTGGACATATGTTGTTTATATCATTATACTCCTGAAAGATCCAGTGATGATTCACTTTTAGTTTCTTGGCAGAGGCAGACCGATTTAGATTTAAAATGTTCTTATATTCATGATGCCATGTACCCTTTGGTGAAAAAAAAGCCCACAGCATATCAGACCCTGCACCGTACATATAACAGTGGGCATCAGATTATGTTCGGTGTCGTCATGAGTCTTCTTACACACTCATTCACAGGACAGTCTGACACTTTGAGCAAGTATGATTACCACAGACACGTGGTTGTTAAAACCTGACATCCGCAGAGACGGAATGCCTCAATATGCCTACAACCATGTAGATATAAAGTGTAATAAATTATTTAGCCCCAACATCACCTTGCACTAAAAAATTCATCAATTCGAGCTCTTTGCCTAATCCTTCACCATGTCACCAATTTCACAACACCTTGTCTTTAAATATTAATTAATAAAGAACTAATAGACAGTAGAAGTCATCAAATCCTCCTTAAACCAAACAGGAGTTTAGGGATAAGAGGTCTACTAATAGGTATAGAAAAAAAAACGAGTGCAAATATAAAGCTGGAACCAGCAGAGATTTTAAACAGAGATTTAGAGGGCATGTTCCCCTTTTCTGGTTAAGCAGAGATATAAAATCGAGATGGGGTCACAGAGGGGCAAGTCTGACATAATCATAGGGCAGCAAAGGGAAAGCTTAAGCACATAAAACAATATGAGTGCTTTAGATGTGGGAACTATGCTGCTGGGAGTGAGATATGTGTATATTGAGGGGAACACAAGCTTTAGCAATACACAGTAATAAATAAAGGGCTGTCAAGGTGATGGACATGCTTGGCAGTCAGGGCTGATTGAAACACTTCCTCCCTAAAGCCACCCCCATAAATCTGAGCCAGACGGTGTGATGACAGTCACAGACCTCACACTGGGTCTTTCACAGCTGTGTGTGCCACCATGGTACTGAATATTGGCCAACTGCGCGTGTGTGGCTGTGGGTGCCCCATAAACGCCCCATTTCCAACTCTAATTCTGTATCCGTGAACAATGAACAATGGCTCCATCACAGAGCCGCTTGCAGAGTGAATTTAGTTAGCCCTGTAAACACAGGCACCATTTCAGCATCATTACAAACACAAACACACCAGTTCTGGCCTTACCAACTATACGTAAACAGCTTTGCCAAATCCCCTTTCAAAATGTCCAGCACCGAGAGCACACCCAGTGAGGACAAAGGTCACCTACTGACCTAGCAAAGGGGCTGACCTCGACTGAGGAATCTAATAATGCTTTTATTGCGGTGGGACTCAGCTAACAAAATGAAGCAGCTGTGAAAAATCTGCACTGTTGTGCAGATTATAGTGGACAATGGCAAAAAGGGGATGCATTTTTTTTATACTTGAAAATGCTCGAGGATGATATATAAACTCTTGCGTTGGGTATACATAACCTAAATTATGAGCACATACTGTAAGCAATATACAACTTGACAAAAAGCACCCAAGCAGGCAGAGGCAAATAGTGCAAGGTGTCATGTAAATAGATGTCCTCAATTTATCATTCTTTATTCATTGACTAAAGCAGAAACAAAACTTAAAGCACCCTGCTTTGAAGCAGAGCATGAACAAGGCTTGATTTGAACAGCTTTTGGATTTGTGGCTAAAGTCAAATCAAGAGCTAATGCTAAAGGTGCAGGCTAAGGGGACGCGAGGGTTACCGGGGTGACTGCAGCGCAGGGTGCCAGAGGACATGTTGTGTCTCCCTCCATGTTTGTCAAACAAATTAAACACGTTCTGGAGCGTTCACCTGCCCTCGCCACCATGCCACATATGGCCCAGCAGGAACGAAATAAGGCACTGTGCATACATTATCATACTTAATCAACCACCCTCTCCATTTAATATGCAAATGTGCTGAAATATTACTGAATGCCGTCTGTTCTAAATGAATAAATTTGAATCGCAATTAGAATAATCCTTTATAATTAATGAAAACTGTCAATTTTGGTTTATAACTAATTTGATTAACGAGATGATGGTGCACTTATCAAGTTCAGTGTACTATTAGACTTCAGAGTGAGGCCAAGTGAGAGGATGCTGAGCCATTTCCGGCACGGAGCAGGTCAGACATCAGGAAGACTTCGCTGAATAATTAATTTTAAAAAGTGATTAATAAACTTATGAGGTCAGACTGGCCCTCAGCGGGGCTGCCAGAACTAAAAAGCTGAACCTTCAGATCTGTTTATCCAGCAGAAAGAGGATCCTTGAACCTGTCTGCCACTCTTTCTCTAACTCTGCCCCCTTATACACATACCTGAAACCAGGTACAGGATCAAAAATCAGATATGCAAATAACGAGCACAGAGGATGGGGTGTCCTTTTTCTCTCCTCTTAACCAGCTGACAGCATGAAGCAGGATGTTCGGGTGAATAAAGCTTTACTGTGTAAATTTGCTGAGACACACGTTATGGGCCCGGCTGCTGCACATTAATGCTCTGAGTGTATGTTAGCTGCTTGTGCACAAGTCCTTGACTAAATATTGGAGTAAGCACTTCAACAGGCTCAGCACAATGTGCATAAGGCCAGGAAGAAGAGTAACCAGGATTCTGACATCATCTATTCTCTCCAGGTTGGGTAATATATTGCTGTTGTTCACCTGTGCGTGTGCGTGTGTGTGTGTGTGTGTGTGTGTGTGTGTGTGTGTGTGTGTGTGTTGTATCCCCACAATGATAGAGCTGACATTTTTTACCATTTGCTGGTCCCCAAAACTACAACTTTCTATTAAAAAACAAAACGATGCAAATGATTCGCTTTAAGATACTGAGGTGTACATAATGAATAGATGTACATGTCATTTTGGGTCATTTTCCTCAATGATTAAATAGCCAAGTATAATATTTTTGTCTCATTTGTTTAATTAGGTTCTCTTGATCTAATTTTAAAACTTGCATTAAAATATTATGATCTTATGCAGAAATACAGACAATTCCAAAGGTTTCGCAAATTTTCAAGCACTACTGTAGCAGTAATAAGCTATAGTAATATAGACAGAAATCATAGACGCAATAACAGTGTGTTTGTTTGTTCCCGGTTCTTGGTTTGTACCTCCCCAGACCACCGTCAGTAGCTTCTCACCACCACATAACCCTTGAAATTTAATCGAATCGATAATGTGAGACCCTGCTGATAGTTGCTTCTGAGAAACAAGGAAACTGCATTAGAATATCAGCACCATTCAGGCCTGCTTCAGATTACAAATGACTTTATGTGCTATTTTATGTTAACGCGCATGTGTGTGTGTGTGTGTGTGTGTGTGTATACACTGTTTTTGGGCAACTGTAACAGAAGGGCATAGGAGTTAATTAGTTAATTAGTGTTAGGAAACAACAGCAAGGTTAAGGCCACATGCTGATGAAGTATTTGGAAGTAATTAGCTGTGATAAGTAAAGGTCTCTCCACAAGAGAGCAAAAGAGATGGGATAGAAAAGAAAGAGAAGGAGATAATTTAGTTGAGCAAGTGTTATGTGGGTGAAGAGACAGGCATGGAACTAAACCACAGAGTGCACACAGATTCAGTGTGAATTTGAGAGGATAAATATTTTGCCTGCCATTTCACATACACAGACAAACACACAAATGCACAGGCAGAAGACTTGATATAAAGTATCCTTACCTGTTAACAGATGCAACGAGAAAAAGCAGTGCCAGAGAAAGAAGAAAATACATAATTACAACCAAAACCATACACATGAAAAACATAGGAAAAAATCAACTGTATTTATATTCAGAATAAAGGGTAACACACAGTTACTCATCCAAATCCCCCTACTCTCTCAAACACACAGTATAAATCTTTCAATGTCCCACATTCCTATAAATGACCTACAACCTCTCTCTGTCTGTGGAGGGTAACAAGGGTCTTGAGGGTAACAAGCACATCTGCAGCCTAACCTGAAATTACACTGTATTATTCACACAGCAACCTCCTCCACTGTTTCTTCATTCTCCCTTTGCTCTCAATATTGAGACACACTTCTCTTCTTTCACAAGCTCCACTCACTTAAGTTAGGAATTAAAAGTATTTAGTTCTGGTTAGGTATTTTCTGCTAATCCCAATGGATTTATTAATATTTTTACTTTCCCCAAATATTATTTACTCTGATGACTTTTGTTGTTACTTCTAGGAAAACTGATCCATTTGGAACTATATGGTCCCTTCCTAACCTTCCTAACCTTCCCCATGGCATTGAATGAAAGATCTAGCACCCTAGTTTGGAAAACCTAAAAAAGTTCTGTCTGCTTTTAAATATATAACGTTCGAGTGCATCTATGCATGGCCATATGCTGGCAGGTTGCTAGGTGATGGCATGAATGCACACTAATGTTTTCAAATCACCCCTCGGGTTTCCCAGTACTTGGAGTTTAAAATCTGACAGGATGCGCTGAACCAGGGCAGAAAGCCACAGACTCTCAGCTCTTCTCTCAGCATCTCTCTTTTTCTGTATGAAACAATACTTATGTAGCACATTAACCTGAATGTTAAGAATCCCCCAGTCCTATATTGGAAGGCTTGACTTGTTCAGTGGATTCTGTACAGGGAAGTAGCCCTGCAAAAAAGCTAGCATGCTGGTCAATTAGCAAAACCATATTCAGTTCAGGTGTCCATGTTCATTTAAGTTGGTTTGTGCTGGATAATGCTGGTCTGATGATGGTTTAGCGAATAAACAAGACTGGTCTCGCTTGGAAAGCTTTTTGGCTATCATACCAGTGTCCAAAATACAACATATGCAGGACTTTGCTGTTTTTTTCAGCTGGTAGGACACAGAAGCCCTGCACCACACAGGTATGGTTTCTTATGTTTTTTGCTATAGGAAAGAACAATGAGGTCGATGCCTTTCTGTTTTCATTATTGTGGAATGCACATACAATATTCAAGCATTGTTACTCTTGTTCAGTGCTAAGAGCACATACTGTAGCTACTAAGAAGTGGGAACAGGTCTAATAGCCGTGGGCTATGCTGTCTGTCCCATAATAATGTCAGGGAAGTTACACATTGATACACACAAAGGGAAGTGTATTTCTCTATATCAACTCCATCTACAAACAATAAGAACTTGAAGCAAACAGACACACATCTACAGCACAGAGAAGCTGTCAGATTCCTGGATCAGATTTAAACTGTGCGGTTATTGTATCCTCACGTTCAAAAGCATTTACACTGTAATCAAAGACGAAACTAACACTTGCATAAGAAACTTTTTTTGTGTTTGTTTTGCAATATAAAAGCTAAAAAGCATCTGCCGTGTGGTTTTTGATATAATACACTGCAGTAGTCGGACCTTTAATAAGGTATTTAATAAACATTTTCATACTATTAACAAAAAAAACCTGTTCTGAAACTCCACCAGAAAGGCAGCTAAGGAAATGAACACATTTACTAAAGCTTCTTTTAACTGTGGACAACATTAAACTATTGTACCCAAGGGAGTCAAAGGAAATGCATTTAGAATATTAACTGAGAGCATTATTTATTTAAAAAGCATTGATCAGAATTGAGAAACAGTTCAGCTTTACCAACATTTACACCTACATACACCTGCCTGTATTGTTTATTTAGACGAAGCAGATAGCAGTCAGGTATCAGCACATGATGCCTGGTTATGGAAATTGGCTAAATGACTCATATTCAAACATATCTAATTCCTCTGTGTAACTTAAATGTTGGGCTGAAAGTGCCTTGGCCTTCTCTCAAGCGATACCAACACAAGATGTCAAGACAAACACAGTCGCGTGTGTGCATGTGTCTGTGTGCTACATATCGGCATGTCAAGTAAAAGGTCAGTGTATCTAGAAGTATATTTTGTGCCTAAGGAAGCCCCTTTAAAAGGGTCGGTGGTCATTAAGAGTTTCTGGCTGGTTCCCGTTTGCACTCCTGGGCCTTATAATGGTGTAATTTTCACTCCAGTCACAAGTGTCTATCACGCTAACCTGCCAATAATTAGCTCCATCCATGGTGCAGTCTCTCCGACTAATTAGCAAATTACGTTGAAAATAGCACCCTCCTAATTAATGGTTATTAAGGCGTTTCTGAAGTCATTGCTGTAATTAGCAAAAATCGGAGCATGCATTTCAATGCTGGCAGAACTGCTCTCGTTTCCCTGCTTCTGTCTTTCTACCCGTCCATGTAACAAGTATCATATCATTAAAAACGCCCTGCCCACACACACACACACACACACACACACACACTATCACTTCCATATCACTGTCAAATAGCCAAAAAGCACATTAGAGAGAATGATCAAGGAAAGTGGTGGATTATTGAATAAAACAAACAATTGAGGCTGGATCATTTTCCTGATTTAAAAAAAAAACAACATTTATTTTGCTTCCCTGTAAGAGTCACAAATTGGACCCATTATAGCATGCTGTAATCCATCACTTATATACCGGCTCCTCTCTCCTCCTCTCATCCCTCTCATGCCGTTTCCTCCCATTAGATTCCCTTCCATCCCTTGCTTACTCTAGCATCAAAGTCAGGAACTGACAGTAATGAGCGTGTTGAAAGTGAAAGTTCAGAGCTCCAGCGTGATCACAATTATGCTTAGCCTATAGCAGTGGCCACACGGAACCTTTCCTCAATCCTTTTGCTCCTCTGCCTGGAGTAACTGCTTGGTCATTTTTCCGAACCTGTGTGAGATGTTAAAAATGGCTAAATAAAAATAGAAGCCTACTCTGTACCTGCTCTTTGGCCCCAAGAGAAGTTTTTGAATATTTATGTGCGCTTCCTTGGCTTCTTGGCATCATTTGCTATACTGCTATATTTACAGCTTACTATACTATCTTTGTTCGGGAGCTTATGGGAACTAAGCCAAGCTGACAGTTGATAGTAATTTTGCAAATACAGATAACTCCATAACTTTACCCAACACTTTAGTGGGCAACCTTACTGTGCTGCTTGTTCCAAAAATGAATACATGTGCCACCAAAATATACAAATATCAGACATAACATTAAATTCAGCTGCCTAATATTGTGTTGGTCTCATTTGTGCCTGTTGAGGCATGGAGTCCACAAGACCTCTGAAGTTCTCCTGTGCTATCTGGCACCAAGACATTATCAGCAGATCCTTCAAGTGTCCCAGTGTGTGTGTATTCATGCCCTGCAATGGATTGGTGCCCTGTCTGGGCCTGGTTCCCACCTTGCTCCCTGTGTTGTCGGACAGTCCCCAGTCCCCAGTCCCCATGACCAAGAGCTGGATTAATCGGGTATGCAAAGCGAGTGGGTGAGTTATTGTGGCACTGGCATTCTATATGATGTACTACCTCTATGCTCAGCTTGCAGTGAAACAGCTAGACCAGATGCAGTTGATAAGACAAGACTTTATACAGCATGATGAACAAACATCCTGCAAGAGGATAATGACAAGGAAAGGTTTCAACGAAAAGTGAAAAAATGCAATTGGGCATGATTCTAACAAGCTTATATTGTAAACTAGATTAGTCATCATGAAAACAAAAACAATTAATGGTATTTTTAACACAATCATGTATGGTATAGTACTGTGCAAAAGTCTTAGGCCACCTTTAAATTTGTTGCTTTAGCAGTGGTATAATGACGATATAAAACATACTGTCGACGATTGACAAAAAAATTCTAATTTGGATTTGTCACTCCATAATACTCTTTTCCACTGATCTTCATTCCAATCTTTGTGAGCTTTAGCATATCTTAGCCTTTTCATCCTTTACATTTATATTTACAGCATTTAGCAGACGCCCTTATCCAGAGCGACTTACAATTGATTCAATCTTATAATCCAAGCAATTGTGGGTCAAAGGCCTTGCTCAAGGAGCAAGCAGTGGCAGCTTAGCAGAGGTGGGATTTGAACCCTGGACCTTTTGGTCCATAGTCCAGTACCTTAACCACTAGGCTACCACAGTCCACACTGTTCCTGTTCCCCTTTCAAAAATGTAGGTTCTTGGCTGTTACCCTTCACTCCTGGACTGTAGAAGGGTCAACTTGGCATCCCGATGAAGCTGCCAGATGCTGCTATTGCTCAAGTGTTCAGATTCTTTTGTTTTTTAATAATGCATACAAATTTAGTTCTTAATAGAGCTTGCGATTTTATTTTGACTGTTTGAATTCTGGATGCGTTAGCAGACAGATATTGAAGACAGTACAGCCATTTCCGGATTGGAGTTTGCAGGTGAGTATGTGCCAGGGTGTTGTTTTTGTGGTATGCATCAGTGTATAGGTTGTTCTGTGCTGAGCCCCCATACGTGGCCTGGAATAAATGTAGTTCTCATGGATCCTGCACTCGCCAAGTAGCACTGCTCGGTAGGGGAGCATGACTAACACAAATATACAGCAGCAGCTTAGCACAGCTCGTAAAGAGCAGGAACATAGTTAACCAAGCTTCAGAAGGAACCCACACACACACCTACACGTGGGCTGAGATCCACATGCACACTCCTGCACGGAGCAGGAACCTGGCAATAAGTCACGGCCGATCTCAGCTCAGCTCCTGCAGAGCCAAATCGCAGCACAATGTTTAAACCTGGCATGACTCCCTGCACTCACACACACACATGCACATAAACACCCCCCACACACCCTGCCCACAGGACCTCGGGCTAATCTCACACACTCAAGTGGCACACCTGGTTAACGTTAAGAGGGTGCAGTTATAGTCAATTTCTATCCCGTATAAAACGTAAAAATACTTGCCACCCGATCTGAGGGTATAATTGGAAACAGCTTCCAAGCCTGGGGTCAAAAGAAAGACAGTGGAGCTGTACTTCAAGCCACCCATACACACACGCGCACACACACACGCACACGCACACGCACACACACACACACACACACGCACAGACACACACAGGCCATTAGATTAGGACCCTGGCTGCTGTATGCAGTGCTGGAGCATGCCTCAGTATGAGCAGGACAGAAGGACACAGCAGGATGCTTTTCTCCTTTGCTCCCTCCTTTGTGTACATCTCCATCTGTCACTCCTGTGCTCTGACATGTCTAGAGGTCTCTCCTCCTCACCTTGTCGCATCTCACATCCAGGGGATGCACTCCCTAAGCCAGTCAGCTTAAATGAATTGCTGATTTTTGTATTAGAAGTCTTAAGTTCTTTTAAAGAATGTTCTACAGCACATGCAACATATGCGCTTTAAGAATGCAAAAAATGACAAAGGATAGAAAACTTTCTTCTTTCAAAGGTAAATAAATCTTTAAGGGGTATAACTAAAAAATTAATACCATTTCAAATTTGGATTCATCACTCCATATTACTCTTTTCCACTAACCTTCATTCCAATCTTTGTGAGCTTTAGCATATGCTAGCCGTTTTTCAACCTGTTCTCCTTCTGAAAAAGAGTTTTCAAAGTTGCTACACTTCTAAAAAGACCAATCCTGAGCAAGCTTCTTCAGACTGTAGAAGGGTCAACTTGGCATCCCAATGAATCTGCCAGATGCTGCTATTGCTCCAATGTAAGGGGAGGTCACACTAAATACTAGCCTATGCAAGCGATTTTTTTTTAAATACTGTATACAAATTTTCTGTAGTTTCTTGCTGTATTCTAATAAATATATTGAGGAAATATATATATGGTCATTATCTCACCATTGTAAGATATAACGGTATATCAGAAATGGTATATCTAATTTAATGGTAGCCTAAGACTTCTGCACAGTACTGTATATACAGTTACATTTGGGTTCTACTGAGCACGGTTAAATCAGCTCTGGTTAGCACTGTGGATGGTTTTTTTATGCACCTTTAGTACTTTTAAAGTACATTTTTCTTTCACTGTTTGAATTCTGGATACAATAGAATGTATTTTTCTTGAATGCATTAGGATGCTGAGAATGTTCTACAGCACATGCAACATATGAGCTGTAAGAATACAAAAAAAGAAAAAGGACAGAAAACTTTCTTCTGTCAAACATAATTAAGTATTAAAGGGATATAATTAATTTTCAGAGATATGACTATTTTCAGAGGAAAGAAGTTGTGGTAAGGTAAGCTTGTTGTAACTGCTCCAGTGCTCTCATCTTCAAGCTTGTATTTTTTATTTACATTTAACATTTTTAATTTAATCATTTAAAGCTGAATGGTTTTTACACATATTAAACATATACTGGCAGAAGTCAGAAGCAGCATTACTGCCATTAATCTGCCATTATGGTTGAGTTTTAAATAAAAATGTATGTTTTTTATAAGTACAGATACAGCAGAAAACATGGTGAGTGGAAGCCTAAACTGTTATACACATGCTGAGCCTATTGGAACACAGAAAATACAGTACTGTTAGAAAGCCATAACACTTAAGAGGGTGATGATGGACCTCATACTGTTGTTTGAAGGAACCCAAAAATGTATTGATAAACTGTATTGAACAACACAGAAGATCAGCCAGATGAAACAGAGCCTCAACAAGTGAATGTGACCCAGTTTATATAGTTACAGGGTGGAGAGAATATACAGGTAGTAGGGGCAAAAACAATTGAGTACTATTTACAGTAGGACAGGCACATAGACTCATGAACACCATTATAGCTTGTTACCAATAAGTAGCGAAAAGACCTACACACAAGCACGAGTAAACTTACACAAACAAGTCTCAAAACACATCAATCGTGAATAGTCTCTAGTCCAAACGTGAGCTAACGAACAAGTGGGCACACACACACATACAGTACACCCACGCTTAAACTCCCATCTCTGCTCATGAATCCACAGTGTTGATCGGCTGTTCACACCTGCAACAGTTGTAGTTAAAAGACAGATTTTTATTTCCAATTATAATTTATTATAATTGTTAATACCTCAGTCTTTACAGCGAACAGACGTTGATCGGATGGTCATTAGTATGCCTATGCTAACCTTCAATAAGTTACAGATGCAGTAGCCCAAGATTAGCCTAAAAACACTCGATTGACCCTTCATTATTGACTTCATCATCATAGCTAAAAATAGAAGGAACATGTCTATCATTAAGAAACCCAAACCTTAAAGTTTTTGCCCATTGTCAGCAGTGTGGTCTGACTCAGAGAGGTTAGCGGATGTCAGTGTCTGCTGTGTGCCACTGCTGGCCTCAGTTTCCTGAACCCTCTACTCAAGGCCACAGGTCTGATGGGTAACTAGGTGATGTCTGGCTCTCTCACTACAGAACAGTGTCTTCCTGTCTCGACATGGTACCTCCCCCTAAGAACATCACAGCTGTCTGATCCTGTCTGCTTTCCTGTCCATGTCAACTTACAAGCTCACAGCGGAAGAGCCTAGTGCTGGGTTTTGCTGGGCCAAACCATCAGGTACAACAAAGGCAGTGAAACAAAAGAGGGACAAGATTGGAGAGCAGATAGGGGGCAGCTGGGTCTTCTAAGCTGTTGATACGCTCCACTCTCTGAAAAAGGCATAAAACTGTACCTATTTAGGTACAAAGGCTGTCACTGGGGTGGTACCCTCTATGCTAGGTATTTTGTATGCCACTTTCACATGGAACATTAAATGCAGTGTATCTTTAAACCCGTTTTGTGACTAAGTGTGTTGACATTGCATACACTATAAGATCGATAACAAGGTGTCCATGAAAGTGGACCATGAAATGATCACATTTTAATGCAAATTAGTTATGATAGGCTAAAGCAACCTGCCCAAATGACTGGCTCCTGATTAATTCAGGGCTAATCGTATAGCGCAGGTTATGGTGACTCCCTGATTCACTAATATGACATTTTCCTATTGCAGCATGACATCAGATAGGGTCACTATACTGCAACTAACTCAAGGTAACTCAAGGTAACTCACTGCAAATTTACATTGTAAGTTGAGGGACAAATGTACTTGTCGAAAATGTCTGTCGTAATGGAAATGTGGGTGATTTATTTTCTGTTGATATATATATATATATATATATATATATATATATATATATATATATATATATATATATATATAATTGTCCATTGATTTTTCTTTATAACATCATTGGTTTGTCCAGCTCAGCAATTTCAGGTAAATATATCATATAGCAGATGAACACCGTGATATTTGAGAAGTGAAATTAAGTTTATAGGTTTTACAGAAAGTGTGCAGTAATTATTCAAACAAAATTAGGCAGGTGCATAAATTTGGGCACCCTTGCCATTTTATCGATTTGAATACCTTTAGCACTAATTATTGGAAGACAACATTTGTTTTGTAAGCTCATTGACCCTTGATCTACATACACAAGTGAATCCAACTATGAGAAAGTGTTAAGGTGGCCAATTGGAAGTTTTTCTCCTCTTTGCATCTTCTCTGAAGAGTGGCAACATGGGAAGCCTCAACAACTCTCAAAGGGGGGCCTGAAACAAGGTTGTTCAACATTCATTTTCAGGAAAGGGAAAAGCTCTCTCAGAGATTTGCTGTCAGTTTCCACTGTGAGTAACATAGTGAAGGTCAAATGGAAGACCACAGCACATTTCTAGTTAAGGGACTCCCGAATTGTCATCCACCAATAGAAATCTCAGATCGGCGAGGCGAAATGATGGGTGAGAAACAGCATAGTCAAGCCACAACCACCTCCAAAACCTACAACCTCATTCTTGCTGCAGATGGTGTCACTGTTCATCGTTCAACTATACAGCGCACTTGCACAAGGATAGCTGTATGGGAGCAGTCAATGCAGGAATTCCTTTTCTGCAGACATGCCACCACACAGAGTCACTTGAAGGGGTGCTACAGCACATTTGGACGATCCAGCTTCATTTTTGGAATAAGTGCTGGTGGTACTATGAAACTAAAACTGAGGTATTTTGGACAACAAGGGAGCGGAAAAAGGACCCAGCATCCAGACAAACACTTGCTACCCACAGTAAAATTTGGTGGCGGTTCCATCATGCTGTGGGACTGTGTGGCCAGTGCAGGTACTAGGAATCTTGTTAAAGTTGAGGGTCGCATGGATTCCAGTTAATATCTCCAGATTCTTGAGAACAATGTTCAAGAATCAGTGACAAAGTTGCACCGAGGCCAACGACCTTAAACCCTGCTTAAAATCTAGTAAGGCATTCATGCAGAGGAACCAGTACAACGTTGTGGAATGGAAATCTCAGTCCCCAGACATGAATATTACTGAAAATGTGGGCTGTCCATGCTCGGAAACCATCAAACCTGACTGAACTGGAGATGTTTCTAAAGAAGAATGGTCCAAGCACCTTCAACCAGAAATCCAGACTGGAAGCTTGTTTTGGAAGCGTTTAGCGGCTGTTATTTCTACAACAGGAGGATCTACTAAATATTGATGTCATTTTTCTGTTGGGGTGCCCAAATTTATGCACCTGCCTAATTTTGTTTGAATAATTACTGCACACTTTCTGTAAATCCTATAAACTTCATTTCACTTCTCAAATATCACTGTGTTCATCTGCTATATGATATATTTAACTCAAGTTGCTGATCTGAACAACCAATGATTTATATACTAAAATCATGAAAATTATCAGGGGTGCCCAAACTTTTTCATACGACTGTATATATACTACTTACAGTTTTTGCTTTGTGGGGACATTTGCAAGGTCCCCATGACGAAAACAGCTTTTTTACAGAAAGTGCTACTTTCTTTTATAAAACCAAACTGTCAAAACATTTGCTTTAGGTTACTGAGGTTAAGGTTAGCGTTACGGGTAGGTGTAGAATTAATTAGCTACAGTAATCATTATGTCTATGGAAGACCCCAAACCATATGTTTGTGTGTGTGTGTGTGTGTGTGTGTGTGTGTGTGTGTGTGTGTGTGTGTGTGTGTGTGTGTGTGTGTGTGTGTGTGTGTGTGTGAGTGTGTGTGTGTTGGATTTGTTTTTGCTATTATGTCTTTTTTCTATTACCTAAAGATGTAAAGCAGCATTAAGTGTAAGGAGAAATTACACATAATCATCACCATCATTATTGCTATTATTAGTATTATCTTTATTAGTGTTGTTATTATTATCAATTACCAGCTTAAGTATGAAGAAGGCAGAAAGAAGAGAGGAAAGGATTTTTTTTTAAGAAATATGGATAAACAAGTCTATACACTCTGCTATAGAATGCAATTCCAGCAACAGCAGCCCAGACCAGGTGTTTAGATGTCACACTACATGTAACGAGCATGCTCTTGCATTGTAAGAAAGTAGTGAAATGTATACTGTGAACCACCTGTGCTCTATTTCCTCTGAAATAAAGCGATGGCTCAGCTCCTCTGACTTAGAATGGGACTGTAGAAGCAGAGGAGGAAGCTGAAGGATCAGAGATCACAGGTCACCTCTTTGTCCATCTATCAAAAAGTGCAGGCCCACCAGTCTGATTGACAACTGACATTACCCTCCCATCATGGCTGGACGGGTGGGGGAGCGATGGTTATCTACACTGGGAAATGTCAGTGTCCAGTGGCTGTCAAGGAGCAATCCATATACTGCCATTGCCATCTCTCGCTCTCTTTCTCAGTTATGAATAGTTCTTCCTTCTGAATGGAAGGGGAGGTTGATAGCATGCCTTGATGTAATGGGGTTATGGGCTCCTATTCTAAATGGTTCCATAAATCTCCCCACATTGCTCAAATACATCACAGAGACACATAAAGCTTGGTTATAATCACAGAAAGACATGCATGTGCACACACAAACACACACACACACACACACACACACACACACACACACACACACACACACACAGAAGGCCTGCAGACAAAGGAGTCTGGCTTCTTTGTGAAAGCTGATGGCCACAGTAGACAATGATTAAGCGATTAGGCATACATTGACAGAGCAGAGATGAACGCTACCACTGAGTCTAAAGCAGCTGTCAGTCTCTTGTTCATGTTTGCTTACACTATAAACACCAACTTTCATTATCTCTCATCTGTAATGCTTTCATCTGTTCTTTATTGAGCTTGCTCACTAACCAGGATGATGCTGTGGTCTAATACGCTAACCCACCACAGCAGTAACTCAGGTTCAAGTTCCAGAAGTGCCTTCCAGCCAGGTCTACCATCACACGCAGACACAAACACAATTGGCTGCGATTGAGGACGGGAGACCGTTCAAGGGATCATCACCTGCTGCTGCCAAAGTGACCCATGAAACTGATCAGGACAAGTGGGGATAAAATGTACAGGGCATTCAAACCTGCTCATTTATTTACTCATGTCACTAATTATTCAGGCTTGCCAGATCTTGTGAGAGAATCAAGCAAGAGAAACCAGGTTTATGGAAACAAGCCCAAAATAAGCGAATTTAGTCTTTAAAAAAAAACAAAAAACCAGGCCATCTATCACAATGCGAGAGCATTACATAAGCAACCATTTCAAAACTACTCTAACTAGTCATTGTAAAGACGTTGAACAAAACCAATTGGCCAACAAGAAAAGAGGACTGAATAAATGAATCAACAAAAATGAAAGTTTTTCTCCCACTCTTTGTCACAGTTTTTCCGTATTTCGTTCACTTACATCCTCGCATTGTTAATAAACTAGCTACAGAAACTGCATCATTTATGGGCCATCAGTGGCAGAGTTTTGTTATGTATGGGGAAGGGAAGGAGGGAACAGGGTTGTGGATGGAACGTGCAAGAGGACAAACTAGCAGTTTTGCTTTATTAGCTTTATTACACTGGTAATTTCATTGCAGACATTATAAACCCAAGACATTTCATATTTCTGGTCAACATAATTTCATTTGTTAATAAACATCCATTCCTGTATTTCAGGCCTGCAATACATTCCAAAAAAAAGTTGGGACGGGGGCAATTTAGGTCTAGTAATGAGGTTAAAAAAACTAAATAATATCGTGCTTTTAAACAGATAATGTCAATAGGTGATTATAATCATGTCCAAGTCAAGGCCAAGACCGAGACGAGACCGAGATTTTTTTTCCATCATCCAAGAATAAAAAGTAGAAAAAATGACATACATCTGTATGTTTTATTTGCATATCTGTGACGTCATCACTTCGTATTTACATGCTGCATATGTTCAGACGTATCAGTTCCTTATCTTGTTGCTTCTCTCTTACTCTCTTTACAGGACAAACCAAACGAAATATTTAAAAAAACAACATTATGAATGCATTTATTAAATCAGGGAGAGAGCCCAAATAAGCAACTACACTAGAAACAAGCCCAAAAAATGCAAACCCCGACTACCAATATTTGTAAGCAACGTTGCCCAGAGTAGCTTATAATAAGCATTGCATCTGGGATTCTTCTGATCTAGGTCCAGCGTTTATGGGATAAACTAGAAAAACTTTGGAACGAGATGTCTAACTTTTGATTTATCCAAATAATGTACTAACAGCCCTATTTTACTATTTTGGCTGGTGAAATTCATACAATTGGATGAACAGGACCTAAACATAACAGTAACGTTATGCCAGGACCTGGATTAGCCCTGCGCTGGTTTTCATAGCCAGCCCCCACATGCGTGCGTGTGTCTGTGTGTGTGTGTGCGTGTGTGTGTGTGTGTGTGCGGTGCTGTTTGTGTACCCATGCGTATCCGTGTGTGTGTTACTTCGTCTCGTCTGCATAGTATCACACCTAATTAAGAGGTGTAATAACTGGTATAAATACGGGTGTGGTACTATATCAGGTGTATGGTGTTGTCTCTGTTGTTCGTGCCATTTTGTCTAGCTTTGCTGTTCATTTGGTCAGGCTGCGTTTATGCTTGAGTTGTTTTGGTTTCGGGTTTAAAATTCTGGTTTAAATCCTTAATCACGGCAGTTTTTGTACAGTTTCCGTACTCGTGCCTCCGTCCCACATCCATCCTGTTGTTTCCACCACGCATTTGTTACAATAACAAGGAGTTCAGCTTGGAATGTGTGTGTTTCAGGAATACACACACCTGCTTTAATAATTGATCACAGATTTAAGCAGCCATAAGCATTTGAATTATTAAAAAAAGAAACTAGGATAACATTAGCAGCCGCAATTATGTTTAATAACATGTCCTAAAACGTGTGAAAAGGTTTGTAGTGTATATTACCATGGCTCTGTCAAAACAGATCTGTGTGTCTGTGTGCTTACAAGAATACCTCTGTATGTAACACCATGTGTGAGAGTACATGTGTGTGTTAGTGTGGGAGCCTGTGCATGTTTAAATGAATATGGGTGACTTTCTGTAGCTGGAGGCAGTTGAATGCATTTGCAGTTCTGCATGTCAGGCTGAACTGTGCTGATGCTATTTATACATTCACAGGGAGTAATGAGGACTCTTTATGCAGTTTAAACACTGGGTTTGGACTTGTTTCTACGTAGCTGGACCTGCAAACGCAGGTCTCCCCTTCTACAAACCAGAATAAGGCATCGCATACGAACGTATGGAATCAAAGCATAGAGTCTATTAATATTCTTCGTTGTTTCTCAGGCCCGGCTGGCTGCTGTCTCATTTCCAAAGGAATAAAAAACAAAACAATATCTATAATGCCTTTTCTTGATGCCCCCACCAGTGAGCTACGGTACACATTACAACTTCATTCCGCACGTGGAACATTACCACTGTGGGGCCATAGATCACAAACCAATGTCCTGCCAACTAAGTTGAATGGCGTTTCATAGTGTAGCACTGAAAGTCATGAGGGCTGTGTGGGCTGACCTTTGTTCTGCTGGAGTTCAAATTTCCCCTGCCCTCGGCACTCCCTCTTACTGGAAAGATAAACACATAGGCAGGGCTACATATGTGCAGCTCATGCTTGGCTGAATCACAAAATGATCTGCCAATTGCCTTCATTAGTGTGGGATGGGCCCCTGACCTTCCGCATGGCTTCCTTTTCTTGACCGGGGTCTTTGACTTGGTCTGTCTTAGTAACATTGGGCAAATTACTCTTTCTGTGTTTTGCTAGCATCTGTTAAGCAAACTAATCAGCCAAAAGACCAACAGAGACAAAGTAATTAGTGCAACTTTTCTTACCAGTTCCAATATGAATAGGGGACTGGCAGAAGGGGGATTTCTGGGCCACCAAACTTATCTCAGTTTCTGGGCAGCAGAATTGAGGAGCTCAGCTAGTCAGCACAGGGTGCGGCAGGCGAGATTGGCATCAAGACTGGCATCGCTAGCACTCTCCAGACTTCAAAAGCCTCTTGACATCAATTAAACACAGCCACAAGACACCCACTGCCAAAAGTTTGCAGCACTGATTATGTGGATTATGGCACCACTCTTTCTTGTGTTGTGTACAATACAAACCAATCTAAATACTCTATGCTTCCATATGCACTCATATATCTAAGCATGGTTGCTTTTCTACTTTGTCAGTAATAACCCACACAGCAGCTGACTCCTTAATCTTAACTTAAAGTTCTCTTACATACATACAGTGGTGCTTGAAAGTTTGTGAACCCTTTAGAATTTTCAATATTTCCGCATAAATATGACCTAAAACATCATCAGATTTTCACACAAGTCCTAAAAGAAGATAAAGAGAACCCAATTAAACAAATGAGACAAAAATATTATATCTGGAAAATTGCACAATATTACATATTAGTGAGTGGCAAAAGTATGTAAACCTCTAGGATTAGCAGTTAATTTGAAGGTGAAATTAGAGTCAGGTGTTTTCAATCAATGGGATGACAATCAGGTGTGAGTGGGCACCCTGTTTTATTTAAAGAACAGGGATCTATCAATGTCTGCTCTTCACAACACATGATTGTGGAAGTGTATCATGGCACAAACAAAGGATGGCTTGCCATCATTGATGGAACAATGAATTCTGAATTATATCAGAGAATTCTAAAGGAAAATGTCAGGACATTTGTCCATGAACTGAATCCCAAGAGAAGGTGGGTCATGCAGCAAGACAATGACCCTAAGTTTTGACCCTAAGTAATGTTTTGGAAATAGCCAAGTCAAAGTCTTGACATAAATCCAATGGAAATGCCATGGAAGACGTTAATGTGAGAAAACCAACCAAAATCCCAGAGCTGAAGCTGTTCTGTATGGAGGAATGGGCTAAAATTCCTCCAAGCCAGTGTGCAGGACTGATCAACAGTTACAGGAAACGTTTAGTTGCAGTTATTGGTGCACAGGGGGGTCACACCAGATACTGAAAGCAAAGGTTCACATACTTTTGCCACTCAGTAATATGTAAAATTGGATCATTTTCCTCAATAAATAAATGACAAAGTATAATATTTTTATCTCATTTGGTTAACTAGGTTCTCTATCTACTTTTAGGACTTTTATGAAAATCTGATGATGTTTTAGGTCATATGTATGCAGAAATATAGAACATTCTAAAGGGTTCACAAACTTTCAAGCACCACTGTATGCCTTTACATACAATTATAATACAAAGCAAATACGCCCCTCTCAAGCCTGTACTTAAATTAGCTCCTTAGTGCTGAATAGTTTTGTAATGACCAATTCTACAGTAGTCTTAGGCCACCATTAGATCAGATATTGTGGTTTAGTAAGCTGCAAAAAACAGCTTCTAATGGCTACAGTTGCAAGTATTTAGTGTGACCTCCCCTTCCACTTGAGCAGTAGCACTATCTGGCAGCTTCATCAGGATGCCAAGTTGACCCTTCTACAATCCAAACTTGATCAGGAATGATCATTTTGGAAGGTTAGCAGCCAATAAACCACTTTTCGAAAGGGGAACAGCATGAAAAGGCCAAGATATTCTAAAGCTCACAAAGATTGGAATGAAGATCAGTGGAAAAGGGTACTATTCAAATTAGAAAATTTTGGGCCTAATTGTCAACAATATCTTATTATTATGTTAACAATATGGTCATTATACCATTGCTAAAACAACTAATCTAATAGTGGCCTAAGACTTTTGCACAGTACTGTATATCCACGTGACACTGACATCTAAGGTGTTTTATAGAGGTTGTCCACCTCCTTGGCCAGCCTTTCTGTCAATAGCTTGCCAGATGTATATTAATGAGGGCATATTTGAGATGCATACTCTGGGTACTCTGGATCGACACTGATATTGACCCTATTAAACAAATCAGATACTGGCCAGATGTGTCTGATACACATTTAGCACCCTCTCTTAGCTGTAATTGCTCTTCCTTCCAAAATGTGATAAATATAAAAACATTTTCTGTTTAACAGAAAAGAAAGTGCATATTTGTAATAATTATGAATGTTGACATTAAAGGCAAACTTCTTTGAAATCTGCTATGTATTTGCTACTATTCTATGCAGTGTCAGAAAAAATCCTTGTGCAGGAAACTTTCCTTGAAAACTTATAGTTAAATTTGAATAAATATGAAAAACCTGGTTAAATATACTCACACGACAAAAAAATAACAGGCTTAATAATCTTTCATCCCCCATTCTGGTAAGAATTTTATGTAAACTGGGATTTTTGCCACTGCTGACAGACCCGTATGCCCATGATTTTTTTTTGTCCAGGGAGTATATAAAATGAATAATAAGAGTCACCTCAGATAAAAAACCAGCTATCAAGACAAGCAGCACAATTCATGCAATAAACATATCTGCAGCGTGGAGTTATTTTGCACTTGATACAGCTGCTAGTAAGATCTTGAAATATTTATAATAGTTTTTTGTTATACTTTATGCTTCTTTTTCATTCTCATAAATGCTTACACTTTTGCTTTAGTTATAGCCTCATACCCACCTCTGCCAGGCTGCAACTGTTGGGCCCTTGAGCAAGGCCCTTAACCCACAGTTGCTTGGATTGTAAGGTTGTACCAATTGTAAGTCGCTCTGGATAAGGGCGTCTGCTAAATGCTGTAAATGTAAATGTCCTACCACTGTGAGGTATAAAAGTTTTGTTTTAATAGTAAAAAGCACTGATAGCAGATCAGTAGTCAGTATCAGGCAATATCTAGAGGTCAGGTATCAGATCTAGTTCTTATTATAATTATAAAACAATTATTATATAATTTGTCAAGCCATGGTCTGGACCTTGATTTTTTTTGCAGTGAGAACAGCTGGAGGCAGGTATATTTGCCTGGAAAACAAAGAGTGGGGGAGAGTGAAGGTTCACAGTAGGGAATCCAAAAGGCTGCTTAACAGTGCCAGCATCATCCTCTTCACCACAGCAAGCCAGCCTACTATGCCACTGTTATCTGCGACAGAGCATAGTAGTCTGCAGGGTCTAGTTTCAACTATGGATGCATAATCATAGCAGCCTTAGAAGTCTGGCAGGAGGAGGTATATGTGTGTGCTGTTTAGAGAAAGGGATGGAATGACTTGACTATAGTGAGTTTTTAAAACCCCTACTCTGTAACAGTCATAAAGCTGAGACCGTGTGTCTCTTCTCTGACCTCCATCTCTACCTCACTCCAACTTCCTCAGAGAGCCTTCGAACTTGTTTCAAACTCTAAACTCAGAAACTGTTACAGGACTGAGAGCATTCGTGGCAACAGAAATGTGTGTAGTCTGAGCTTATTTTTTCTTCTTTTGTGGTGTTTCACTTTCAGATGTCTTATCATGAAAAATACATCACTTTTTCACCTGTGCTATCCAAGAAGCTCAGTTCATGGTTAGTTCTGATTTATTTAGCAAGCATGAGATCTTTTACTCTGTCATACTTTTTTTTCTAGGCGGGCCATTGCCATAAGTACTCCATCCAGCAGTATGCAAGTCTGGACAATGACAAGCTATAAATTCAATGTCATAACAAGATTCGCCAAGGCGATGAAGGGAAGCAGGTGAGAAGGAGATTGTGATGCCATCTGCCAAATAAGGCATGAAAGTAGTTTCACTACAGAAAATGTCCCTCTTTGTAAAGCTGCTGATGATCAAAGATGTAGATCTTCAGGATGAATCATGGCTCAGAGCAGGTGGGAGGAAGCCATGCTGCTCACTGATTGATGAACCACAAACACATGCAGTATACTGTACACAAACCACGCACACACAGAGCAAATGTAACTTTCAAACTAGTTTGAAATTTGTAATATGGGCATTTAGATGGATACAAATACATACAGTAGTGCTTGAAAGTTTGTGAACCCTTTAGGATTTTCTATATTTCTGCATAAATATGACCTAAAACATCATCAGATTTTCACACTGAAAGTCCTGAAAGTAGATAAAGAGAACCCATTTAAACAAATGAGACAAAAATATTATACTTGGTCATTTATTTATTGAAGAAAATGATCCAATATTAGTGAGTGGCAAAAGTATGTGAACCTTTGCTTTCAGGATCTGGGGTGACCCCCCCCCCCCTGTGCAGCAATAACTGCAGCTAAACATTTCCTGTAACTGTTGATCAGTCCTGCACACTGGCTTGGAGGAATTTTAGCCCATTCCTCCGTACAGAACAGCTTCAACTCTGGGATGTTGGTGGGTTTCCTCACATGAGCTGCTCACTTCAGGTCCTTCCACAGCATTTCGATTGGATTAAGGTCAGGACTTTGACTTGGCCATTCCAAAACATGAACTTTATTCTTCTTTAACCATTCTTTTGGTAGAATGACTTATGTGCTTAGGGTCGTTGTCTTGCTTCATGACCCACCTTCTCTTGAGATTCAGTTCATGGACAGATGTCCTGACATTTTCCTTTAGAATTCTCTGATATAATTCAGAATTCATTGTTCCATCAATGATGGCAAGCCGTCCTGGCCCAGATGCAGCAAAACAGGCCCAAACCATGATACTACCACCACCATGTTTCACAGATGGGATAAGGTCTTATGCTGGAATACAGTGTTTTCCTTTCTCCAAACATAACGCTTTTCTTCTAAACCAAACAGTTCTATTTTGGTTTCATCCATCCACAAAACATTCTTCCAATAGCCTTCTGGCCCTGTGACCTTTAGCAAACTGCAGACGAGCAGCAATGTTCTTCTTGGAAAGCAGTGGCTTTCTCCTTGCAACCCTGTCATGCACACCATTGTTGTTCAGTGTTCTTCTGATGGTGGACTCATGAACATTAACATTAGCCAATGTGAAATAGGCCTTCAGTTGCTTAGTTGCTTAGGGGTCCTTAGTGACCTTGCCAACTATTACACACCTTGCTCTTGGAGTGATCTTTGTTGGTCGTTCACTCCTGGGGAGGGTAACAATGTTCTTGAATTTCCTCCATTTGTACTCAATCTGTCTGACTGTGGATTTTTAGAGATGGTTTTGTAACCTTATCCAGCCTGATGAGCATCAACAACTATTTTTCTGAGCTTCTCAAATCTCCTTTGCTCATGTCATTATACGCTTCCACAAACAAGTGTTGTGAAGAGCAGACTTTGATATATCCCTGTTCTTTAAATAAAACAGGGTTTAACTGGGTTCTCTTTATTTACTTTCAGGACTTGTGTGAAAATCTGATGATGTTTTAGGTCGATGTATTTACGCAGAAATATAGAAAATTCTAAAGGGTTCACAAAATTTCAAACACAACTGTATTACACTGTAACAACAAATTATTGTTAACCGTTTATCACTAATGCTACTTGCTGTACGCCAACACTGGTAGAAATGCTGCTAATAAGAAAAAGAAGCTACAGGAAATAAGCAGTGGCCACAGGAAGCTGGAGTCCTCACACAGCTTGTTATTTTGCCCTCATCATTGTGACTCCAGGCACACAAGAATCCCTCAGGATATAGAGGTTTATAGAGGAACAGTGGAGGCTGACTGTATGTGTTTTCCATCTCATTTAGCTTGCAGGGTACCAATCCTGGTCCGCTAGTTCAATCCACAGCTTTATAATAGCACTTAATGGACACCCCTGAAAACTTCAAGATGTCAAAAGTACAGGAGAAACATATAAGCTGGTTCATTAGACAGTGAGATTTCTTAGTGCAAATCAATTCAATGCAGCACAGTTGTAGAGTGTAAGCATACAGTATACGCTCCTGCATGTGCATCTGGTTAAATCAATGTGTCTTTTGATCACTGCTCTTCATGAAATATAATAATCATTACTGCCTGTATAGACGATTTTACGTGTTTTTTTTTTCCAACACAAGCTGAAAGACTCTACCGGATATGTGCATACAGTTATGGGCTTAAATAGGTGTTTATTCAGTCTTTTAAAATATGTTTTAGGTGTTTTGAAAAATGTAAGCATGCTCTTTCAGTAGTCCCTGCTGAGCAATAACTAAACGAAATAACAACACCGAAAATAAGATCGAAGACCTTTTACAGTCATAAACATGAAATCAGTAATCACTACTAAACAACTTAGTATTGCTGGCTTACTACAATACTTTTCTAGTGTTCTTTCTAGTATTTAAGTACATTTATTGAAAACCACTTTTCAATGTGACATACAGTACTGTATATTTTTTCAGTTTATATTCACTGCACTTTGCAGTTTGAATTGCACTCTGTTCTCTAATGGTCAGAGCCCCCACAGGACCACCACAGATCAGGTACTATGTGGATGGTGGATCATTCTCAGCACTGCAGTGACACTGATGTGTTGGTGTGTGTTGAGCTGGTATGAGTGGATCAGACACAGCAGTGCTGTTGGAGCTTTTCACCACCTCAGTGTCATACTGAAAAACTGAAAACAGTCCACCAGCCAAAAATGTCCAGCCTCCAGCATCCTGTAGGCAGCGTCCTGTGAGCACTGATGAAGGATTAGAGGAAGACTAACACAAACTGTGCAACAACAGATGAGCTACTGTCTCTGACTTTACATCTACAAGGATCAATAAGGTGAATGTCTCTAAAAAAGTAGACAGGGAGTGAACAGTGTTTTAAAACTCCAGCAGCACTGCTGTGTCTGATCCAGTCCTACCCGCACAACATGCACTAACACACCACCACCACATCAGTGTCACTGCAGTGCTGGGAATGATCCACCACCCAAACAGTACCTGATCTGTGCTGGTCCTGTGGGGGGGCCTGACCATTAGAGTACAGAGTAAAGGGGACTAACAGAGTATGTAGAGAAAGAGATGGACTACAGTCTGTAATTGTAGAACTACAAAATGCAGTGAATAAAGAATAAGTAGAATATAAAATAAAAAATACAGAATACCTTTTGCAGAGTACTGTACATACTATATATACCAACAGTCGGCTATGAGGTGCAAACATACACGCTGCATCCCTGTGAAGTCTATTACTGTCAACGCCCTGTCATAGGATATATTGCCATGATGCATCAAATGACACTTTTATGTAACCCTGTCTTGTAAAGTCCTTTTGCAGACCAGCAGGGCATGCATAACCGAGACTTTCTGTTGAAAGGCTGCATCGTATGCTATTACTGTCAGGGGTCACCGCACACAATATTCCAAAGTCAGAGGTATACAACTTGCAACATGCAACATTTCATTTGTCATCCAGCATTATCTAGCGGGGTTATACCAGCTTTGCTTATGTCTTGTAGAAGCACGAGGTCTAGAACAAGGCCAGGGCCCTTTGCTACACCACTCAGTTAGAGGAGATAAAGCAGTCCTTCGATGGAGCTGTAATCCTCTGCAGCAGAGCTGACTGAGAGAGCACCTAGAACAGGTTTGTCCTGGTTTTCTTAATGAGGCTGAATTTCCCTGCGCTGGTCCCAAGAGGGAGCGCTCTCCGTGCATATTAAAATCCTTCCCAACTTTCGCAAGTAATAAAGTAACGTGTGTGTGTATGTGTGTGTGTCCATGTGTGTGTGTGTGTGTGTGTATATCTACCCTCCCACTCTCCTGTTTTTCTCCTGTGTGCAAGCTGAGATGGGCTGGTTTCATGGGAACTAATTAACCTCACCTGTGTTAATTACTGCCACAAACCAATCAGCTGCTCCAACGCTAATTAGCCATGTTTTTTTTCTGTATTGGCTGACTGCAAGTTGCCATGACGACACTCATCTCTGCAGGGGATGGCAGAGTTGTAATAGAGAGCAGGTGTGTGTATGTGTGTGCGTTTGTGGAAGGAATAGAGTGTATATACATTTAGGATACATTTAAGCGTGCCATTGTGAGACCACAGTAAAGAGAGTGAGTGGGGGAGAAAGAAAGAACTTTCTATAAAGTCAAGAACTACTATAGAGTCAACTACTTTAGATTACCTTCTAAGCTGTAGTCATGAATTGTCATTATACTTCTGCATATACACACAGTACAGTCATGCACCTACACACAAATACATATCCATGTTTACAACCAAACGCACCAACATAACAGGCAGTGTGTGTCCATGTGTGTGTATGAACAGAGTTTAATGGGCTTGATTATTTTACCAATCTTTGTAGAGGCAGAGATTCTACTGTGATATGTGACCTCTCCTACTGTTCCACACACACAACCTCCTACCAATGATCCCAACAATAAGCACTCTCCTCTTGCTCTTCAGTACTTTCACTCAGAGACAGACACAGACACAGAGAGACGGGGGGGGAGTTCTGCGTTCACTCTCTTTCTTACCCAATTATGTTTGTTACTGAATTAAGGAACAACGCAGGACGGTACTGCTGGATGTGGCTAATAAAGGCTTAATAAAGCAGAGAACAGAGACACCAGAACACAGTTATCATATCCTTGCATTTAGTAAAGACAATGAGCTGTCATAAGGAGTCATATTTACAACAGATCTACAGAGACAAAAAATGCCCATTCTAAGGAGATAGAGATCTGTTGCATGGACTCCCCTTTAACAACCTAATTGCTAAATAATTCAATAGAAAAACAAATGGACAGTGCAAACCAACAAGAAACAATCCTCTAGTGGTCACTACATACCATAGACAAACCTGCAGCAATCAGCAATTTGTCATTTGTTAATGCCAAGGCAGTCTGTGACTTTCATAGTTGCATGTGCATTACTTTAACAGGTGTGTGTGTGTGTGTGTGTGTGTGTGTGTGTGTGTGTGTGTGTGTGTGTGTGTGTGTGTGTGTGTGTGTGTGGTTGGTCTTTATATTCTTGGCAGGGGACCATATATGTTCAAAAGGACAGAAACTTGTGGTGACATTTTGGCTGGTCCCTACAACTTTAAATGCTTTTTTTAAATTAACATTTAACATTTATACGTTTGGTTACTGAGGTGGAGGTGTAGAATTAATAATCTGCAGTAATCGTTATGTCATATTAGTCGGCATAAACATATGTCTACCTAGTATGTGTGTGTGTGTGTGTGTGTGTGTGTGTGTGTGTGTGTGTGTGTGTGTGTGTGTGTGTGTGTGTTTGGCTCCTCGAAGCCAAGCCTAGTGTGCAGTGCTGTGTGAGAACCTATGCCCTAATGCAATATAGATGAAGCAGGATTCAGGTCTCACATGCATTGATAGGCTCTTGAAATAGTAAATTATAAATTGACATCGATTTATCTCTCATCCTGCCTCACACTCCAACAGACACTCATACACAAACAGACACACAAACACAGACCCTCACACACCTCTATCACTTACTACCTATAAGCGCATCAGTAGACACCAAGGGTAAAACGCACTTTATCAGATTGGGTCGAGGGCAGTATTAACAAATAACACCACGGAGCATGACTGAGACAGGTACAAGAGCTGGAGCAATATTAATGACATAACAAACACAGAGGACTCACGCACACAAGCACAACTTTAGTGCCACTCCAACCCACTTCACTTCTCTGTACCCTGTGTGTTTTCCAGGTGCACTTGCAAAGGTGTGCTGCAAACATTTACACAGCGAGAGAGAGAGAGAGAGAGAGAGACTGACAGTCTGCTGAGGCTGCACTACACACAACCCTCCTGCCCCCCAATTGTTTTCCTCCTGGGACATGCACACTTCTTGAAGGATATCCCTGCTAGCTCTATCCTGTCTCCCTCTCTTCATCTCTTCCCTTTTTCTGCTCCTAAGCCCTCTTCAAAGGCGCTGGTGCGATTTGAAAATAAAGGACCTTGGCTGTGGGCCCCTTTTATGTTACGAGTCGTCTTATTAGGGGGATGCTCTCCAGTCCCTGTGCTCCCTTGATTCGATACAATTTTCTAATGAATCTCCAAGTCTTTGCTTATTCCTGACCTTAAGCTGTAGCGAGTGTCATGGCAGAGAAGAACTAAGACTTAAGTCAGATACTTCCACTGAATTAGTGCTGTTACAACCATAGGTCTACATCATGAAGAATGAGACGTATCACATGCACTATGGTTTATTTTTTCTTCGTAATTTGATTACACGTACAAATCTAATCGTTCTGGTGAAACAGGAGCGGCACAGTGGCGCAAGTGGTTAGCGTGGTCGCCTCACAACTCCAGAGATCTTCGGCTCGATCCTGACATTGGACTCTGCCTGTGTGCAATTTGCATGTCCTCCCCTTATCTGTGTGCACTTACTGCAGGTACTCCGGTTTCCTCCCACATTCCAAAGCCATGTGCTAGGTTAACTGGTTTCTCTAAATTCTCTAAACAGTGTGAATGTGTATGACTAGCATCGATGTGACCTTCTCCTGTCGTGAACTGCCATTGGTGCCGATGCGACATTAGATAAACAAATAAAACAAAATATGAAACCGAAGAGATAATTATAATCTCATAATTATTCAACTAATTTAAACACAGTATATTCTTGCTGCATTTCATCATTCTACAATTTCAGTTCACTGACTGATTGCATTTTGCATTCTTTGTCAAATTGGTACCTGTCATAATTCCCTCTACCCCATTACAGGTGTTATCCAAGTGTTAACACTTCTTTCCTCCACTGTCCCTTTTGTAACTACAGCTCCTACAACATAACTTTGAAGATCAAGGTGATTGGAGGAGAGTGCTAACAGCCTCTTCATGTGTCTCTGATTGTTTGAGGAGACAGGAGCGACATCCTTTCCAAACACAGAGCAGGGCCAATTATGTTCTTCTGGAATCCTGGTCACAGATGTCTTGCATCTTTGGAGCTCAAGCTAGCAATATCAAGGGAACAGACCAAATGTTTTTCTGTTTTAATTTTTAAACTGTTTGTTTATCATTTGAAATAAACAGAAAACAAAGCAATTTCTTGGACTCTGATCCTGGCTATATATGAAAGTCTGCATCAAAAGACGAGGGTCCTTTGGTAGCGTGATTGTATTGTTAAAGTATTAAACAAAAAAACAATTCCACTCAATAAATAAATAACATGCCCCACACCATAAAACAACATCGACAGATTGCAGCACATTTGCGCCAATTTTGGATTTAACACTACTTAAAAATTGTCTTGAACTTGAATTATCATGTGATCACCAAGACCACAGCTGACGGTGTTATTTTGTGAAAGATAAAAATTCTGACCATGATTAAAATATGTAAGGTAAGTCAGCATATGATAGTCAAGTCAAGTCAGATTTGGAGCATTGTCTCCAATGGAGCATTGTCTCAAAGCAACTTTAGTATTTTACATTATCTCCTAATATCTATCTCCTACCTTGAGCAAGCCTAGGGCGACAGTGGCAAGGAAATAAAAGTGTTTTGAGGAAGAAACCTTGGGAGGACCAAGACTCAAAAAGGGACCCAACCTCCTTGGGCGGCATAGATGATAAATGTAAGAATGAAAGTAATTTATCTAAACTAATAAGTCATGGAGTGATAGTTCAAGTGAAATGTAAAATATGCACATCGGCATTAAGTAATCCGATACACAGTCACTCCAGGCTCTTGAGTCTAGTATAGTGGCTTTCTTTTAAGTGAAAAAATCTGGTAACTTGTTTCCCCATTTTCACTACCCCCACCCACTTCTGTTATCTCAAATTCCCTTCCTCTTTTGTCTCTGGTCAAGTGAAATCTGTCATGCTCCTTAGAAATCTCAAGTGGTACTTGTAGTGTGAGGAGACAGAGGATCATGCAGAAGCCTTGTCTGTGTATGTGTGTGTTTTTATTTCTCTTTGGAGATGTGTTCGACATTTCACAGTTTTTGACATTGGACCAGTTATTCTCAGTCCCAGTACAAGGTACCCCATGCAACCCACACCCTATTTGGTTACTGCTACATACGCGCGTCTGTAAGACACACAATAAAGGAATGTGGACAGGAAAATTCAGTGCCTTTGGTTAGAAACTGATGGTTTGGCAATATAATACTGACATCATGATATAAAAGCAAATAATGTATAAAGCAAGTCCCACTTTAACATTGTTAATAAATGCTCACATTGAATCGATGTAATGTGGATAAAGCCTGGGCTGCTTCAGATACTGAAAACATCCTTTCCTTTACATTAGTTGGTGAGTTACTTTATAGACAACCTGTATTCCAGATATCAGCAGTATTCCATTCTCTGTACTGCACTTTCACATGGATTGGATATTATACTATATTTTGGACATTATCTTCATTTAGTGTTAATTTACTTGCACTTTAATCAGACATGCAAGCAAAAATCAGCATGACATTTGTGTGAGAATATGTTCTGAAGGCCTGGTTCAATGGGATAACAACTGAGATGACACTGATGGATGAGCAATGCCTGCCGAGTAGAGTGGAGAACCCCCTCCGCAACCAACAAATTCTCTGGCACTGACCAATTACATCATCCCTGTCTGACAAATGACCACGGCGTCCCAAATCCTGCAGCAAGCAACCTCCGAGAGGAGAGGGCAACCTTAATGGCCAGTCCTTCCTGTAGCCCATTCATTTCCAAACTTGCTGTTTCAAAACGTGCTCCACATTGAACGTAGCCAAACATGACACCATAGTAAAACTTGATGCATAGCCAGTACTCTCTGTTAACTGCCTTCGTTCGTACGAACTTTTTGCCTAATAAGATAACTGCAAGGCTCTGTTATTGGGTCGATTTTTCAGAGCTGTTTGCTGTAATGTTGCTGCCCGCCACGACTCCACCTAAATAAATAGTGTTTCATTTCTTGAAGCGGTAATTTCCATTGCTCATTAGAGAGCGCGGCAGCAGCCAGGCCTGCTGCTGCAGGGTCACTGGAGGCAGATCAGGAGGTAATGAGCACAGGAACTAAATATTACAACTACCATTTAGCGTTCCCAGAGCCCACCATTACACACACTTAACTAATGCCGCCAGTTTTCGCAATTATCTCCTCCTCGCTAGCTTTTAACGGCACCGAATAATATGCAGCGATAAAATTGGGCAAATGTGATGTATGATCATTTGTTGTGATGCGTATTGTGCATTTGTGTGTGCGCAGGAGGTTTTGGGATGATGGTGCATAATTGTTTTATTCTAATGATGCTGTTTTCATTTAATAACCGACTTCTCCAAGCTAAAGACGTAGCCTACAATTTCAGTAAATTTTCTTTAAACAGTTTTAATGAGGGGGTGGGATAATGTAATTTACTGATGTTTAGGTGAGCACTGGGCAAAGTTAATAGTGTAAGGTTAGCCACTGAATTCCAATAGATTTCATTTACTCAAGTAATTTTTGAACTGCACAGCACTCAGCAACACAAACTGACACATCCATGTGTGCACAGCGAGCAATATTTATCAGTACAATTAAGACAAAGCCATAGAGCTGGCCCTATTTAACGTTCCCTACAGAGAGAGAAGCAGTGGTGGCCACACAGCTGTCGTATCTGTTTCCAATAGGAGCCTTCTGTTCTCCGGAGTGCTATCGATTGGCCACTGATGGCACAGCAGCCAGACACAAAGCTAAACTAATTAAGATGTGAGCTGGAACGCAGGCTCGGATGTGGACTGAGCGCACATTCAATTATCATGTGGGCACAACAATGTCCCAGCAAACACACCTACACACACATCCACATACACACACATAAAACCCCACAGCGGCACTGAATGGACATCAGCCACACTAATTAAGGACCTGAATATGTACCACTCAAAATGAGGTATAGGTTACTGAACAAGAAAGGGGGTGAATGAGGACGGCAGTATATACCTGCACACAAACAGAGCACTTTATAGAGCTACAATATATAGCAGCAAGCTTTGTGATTTTCCATTATTGATCTGTGCTGATGTATGCTCACAGCTCCAGAAAAGACCGAGGGGGGGAAACGCAGTGAAAAGTCAAGTCAGGAAATTCAGTCTCACCCAATCAGAAGCTGTGATTCTGCACATGCAAAGCGATTTCTCGTGACACATGCTTAAAGTTATATAGTACATAGACAGTTAACTGATATGATATGACCATAATCAACCATTCTACCCTTTTCTGTGTATTTGGAAAGTAATGGCAACCCTCTATACTCTAAATACACTAACAATAAAACAGTTTTTAAGTGTAAATCACAATTCAGTGAGCAACTTCAGTGAGCAAATTCAACCTTTACTATCCAGCTGTTACTGAAAATTAGAAATTCATAAAAGCATTCCACACGCTATACAAGGAAGCATGTTGAAATTGCTGTCTAGGGTGTACATACTATGAATGCAGAGAAAGTAATTAGATTGAAAACACTCGAGGACTCCTTTAAAACAAGTGTGCATAAAGCTCGTTGAAAAAGTGAGTTGAATTCAAATTGGTTCAGTATTCAGATATTTACAGCCCTCCTCATAAGAGAGGGACATACAGTAGATACTCTTGGACTACAACGTCTTGTTCCTCTTTTATATTCTCCACCGTGTCAAGCTCAGAGTTTACAATGAACAGCCCTATGAATTCATTGAGCATGACGCGCTCTGTAACACTGTTTCTGAAGCAGCCAACCCCACCGGCAGCATGTGTTAATCTGTCTTGTTCCTACACCTGGTATGGCTCCAGCCTGCTGCTAAACGCATGGTGTATAAGGGGTCGCAACCCCTGACCTGGGAAAGTCTGTCTCATTCTAGACGAGAACGCTTGTACAATGGCTCATGAAAATGCAGCTCCACTGCTGCTATACTGGTCAAAAAGACTAAATATATAAACCACAACACGCTACACATTCTTCTGACCTGCGTTCCTCGCACTCGCTCACAATTTTAAAGGGGCTCTGGCATAATGTTGTGGAAAGGCACAAGTTAGGAAAAAGATACAAAAAGATATTAGGTGCTTTATCTATCCCTTACTACTGTTCAGAGCATCATTAAAAGGTGGATGTAAGTAAGTATACTCCACCATTAACACCTTGCTTTAATTGAACCACTGGATGAAAAAGCCAGAAGGGATGTTACTCCGGAAGGTACTACGAGGTCAGTGGCAATTTTCAAGGACTTACAAGTCTTTATGGCTGAGATTGGATGGTCTGTCCATGTCACAACAGTCTCAAAACCTTTACACAAATACAGACTATATGGCAGAGTGGCAAGAAAGAAGTCTCTTCTCTTCTCTTCATACTCACACTCATACTCATACTGGTTGCCAGAGCTTGACTGTCCCCCCCACCTCACTCCCCCGCTGCCCTTAGCTCACATTGAGCTTAAACATTCAGGGCCAAAGCACACTTACATCATCACGATGCTACTTTTTGCGGTAGAGAAAGGCATGCTTGCAAAGCACAATGGACTTCATGGTTGTACTTTGTGGATTTTTTGAAGTCGATGTGGGCATGCTGACAAACGTCCCTCTCATATGCCTTACAGATTTATTGTGTAACACAGTGATTTGCAGCTACTCAGCCTGCACGTATAAGAAGATTTTTATGGAGGCAGTTGACGTTGCGTTCCATTCTTGGGCGCAATTTGCAATCATACTACATGCGTATGTCCAACTGAACCGTCTTAGTTTTGATCACAGTAGTCAAACTGCACGCTGGTGGACAAATTTGCTCAGGTACGGTACAAATCGCCTAGTGTGAGGACACTGAGTCTCGTTTGTGCCTCTGATGCCTTGTGACTAAAGGTCGCCTGAAAGCCCCACACAATGTCAGAGGATGATCCCTTGTTTTGTATTAATATTTAGACCTGTTGCAAGGCAAACTGTGTAAATAAAGCTGGGAAGAAGGTATATTTGATTTCTGGCTGTAAGACAAGTATGTGGCTAATTTAAAGGGATATGTTGAGTTCCTATAGGCACTGTATATATGGTATATCTTGCTTTGAGGACTAGCTTTGAAGTACTCAAAGCAATGAAAAGGCTTGTAACACTGGCACAGTTGCAGATTTGAATATCTCTGTGCTTAGTGTTTACACTGGAGTTCATTGAGAGTGTCTGCACAGGGTTAGAGCACATACGGGCCAGCACTAATGTGAAGCAAATGGAAAAAAATGCAGGAATGTCAGCCTTCAAGGCTAGGCTGGTGAAGGAATTTTTACCTAACATGATTGTCAACAATCTCTTGGCGATATATATACACAAAGGCACTGATAGTCTGGGTAACTTCAAAATTTTGAAGTTGGAGGCTACAATACCAAATACTGAAGAAAGCTCTTGAGCACAACTGATTGTGTGAAAGTCCCCTAAAGCTGGTCCAAATAAAAAGTATACGAGATATTAAACAAACTCTTACCATAACAAACGGTTTATGATTCCTTATACTACAGTCTCAAAGAGCTCCCTTTTCTCAGTCAAGTTTAAAAGGAAACAAACAAACTGGCACATGTAGACCAAAAAACTACAAAGAGCTTCAGATTAATGCCTCCCACTCCATTTCTAGGCATCAAGATCAAGTCTCCAATACACAAAAGATCTGTGCATTCTGAAATGAAAGATATGACATGTTCAGGCCTTATTTGTTAATGACTAAAAAAAGTAGAGTGTGTTCAGAGGCTACGTGTTCACACACATCTTTGATCACGGTCTGTCTCTAGCTGTAATTGCCTACGTATTGATGGCTTCTCTTTTAATTAATTACTCGGGCTCATTTTATGTGTGTCAAATGAGCAGGGCTAATTGCCACTGCCTGATAAGATTCCAAGCAAACATGGTAAATAAAAGAAGGAGCGAGAACAAAGCAAAGTTAAAATATTCAACGGTGCATCTCCATTGTCTGCTGCGTATGTTTGACTCGGCATTTGTGCTCGTGGCTGTTGCAGGCTCGTCAGGTCTGCGGGGTGCTGAAAAGTTTTGCGTTCAACTTCAAAATTTAAAGAAGTTTGAACTGTACTAAAATATGAAGTGTATTTCTTAATAGTTTAACAACTTATTCCATTTAGTACTATGTAGACCTGAGCTGCCTGAGCTTGAATTCTGTCGCTGGCAATTGTATAAACTCGGCTTGTCACTTTCACACTGGCTCTCCAGAAGTGCAGAAGCACAATGGTAATGCTCTTTCCCATGCTCTCCTTCTCTCTGTCTGTAGATTCTGCAGATGAGTGATATGAACACTGCCATCCATCAGCATCTCAGTTCCACAGTTTTGAGCGCAGTTCACCCTTGCCTTTCCCACCATGACTATCTATGACATGTGCTGTCAGACCAATCTCAGGTGAGATATACAGCTCTGAGCCTGGCGTGCCTCTCAACGATGCTCGCCAGGCTCTTACCGAGTGTGTGTTGGACGAATTAGGACCAATTTGTGCAAGTTGATGGGTGGGAAAGGAGATAGATGTATTTGGCAAGCCATTTTTTTTATTTGGACTTCTTACTCTAGTGCATAGCAGTTACTACATTGTCCAACATGAACCCAAAGTTGTGTAACTAACCGCGAACAAAATGTTCATACTTACTCAAATGCTTTGTCAGTTCTTGGCTCTTCCTCATGAAACAATTCCACATGAAGAATGTTGTGTCCAGTTTTCTTCTATTTTATAAAGGTTATTAATTGTATCAGTTCAGCAGCTCCAGAAACGCAGGCTTGATCTGATTACTAACTATATGGAGTTGGCACGCTCTTCCCATGTCCATACCAGATTCACCTGGAAAATTAGGCTTCCTTTCTCATCCCAGACACATGTTAGTAGGTGAAGTTTCCTCTCTAAATTGACCTTAGGTGTGAATGAGTATGAATGTGTGTGATGCTCAGAGATGGATTATTGCCCCATGAAGGGTGTACTCCTGCCATGCCCCCAATATGACTGAATGCTTTAAATGACTTCATCACTATAAAATGAAAACATGAAATGTGACATGGAATAGTGTGATTCTGTGCATCCAATTATCCAATTATGCTATGACAATAGATATTGAATTGTGTGTCAATGAATGCTTTTAAATTGGACACTTTTGCATACCTTTTAGACTCGCACAAGTACTTTTAGTGTGCATGGGCACACCCAGTCATGACTACAAGCATACGCACACAGAT
This sequence comes from Ancistrus triradiatus, assembly GCA_025084515.1. Classification (NCBI taxonomy): domain Eukaryota; kingdom Metazoa; phylum Chordata; class Actinopteri; order Siluriformes; family Loricariidae; genus Ancistrus; species Ancistrus triradiatus. The sequence continues at coordinate 438,866 of JAJAGP010000112.1, read as the reverse complement.
AAACACCCTTGTTCAGGCCCACACCCCCTCTTGCTGTCCGACACACAGCACAGACCTTCCTACTATTGTCAAGGCTGAGACCGAGAGCGGCTTTCATTACACCGGGTCGATTGTAGACATTTCCGGAATAAATTATAAAAAGCAACAGCAGAAATTTACACACCCTGCCACCAGCCGCCGGGCACCTCGACCCTACAGCTGTTGGTTATGTGGAAGGTCAGTGTGAAGAGAAAAAAGGACAGGAGCACAAAGGGGAAAAACGAATGGTGGAATTGCAGAAACAAAAGGGAAAATCACTGCCAAATGTGTGTTTGCTGTCAGCCTGAGGTTTCTGGCACGATTCAGAGCCTTTGGCCTCCCTCTGAAGTCGTTCACTTGCTGTTTTTGATGTATTTGCCTTTTCTCCCAGTAAATTTCACACTTTAACCCTGTTTTTTTTTACTCGCCTGCCAGGAAACAATGTTCTTTCAAAGCATCTTTAAGTACTGAGCAGTCGCTGAGGTTACAGTATATTGGTAGAGTGATGGATAGACATATGATTGGATGGATGGGTGGAAGGAACCTGCTCTCTGGCTCTTCTCCTCACACACTCACTCACTTGTTTAGGCTGTAATGAGGCATGAGACAGGCTGCTGAACGTCTCAGTCTCCTTCTCCGTCCATTCCATTCCATCTGTCTTAGCATACGGGAGGGGAGCTTGTTTAAAACGTCGGCGCTTCATACTGCATTTATTGCTTTATGTACTTACATCAACAGTTACCCAGTGGCACAAGATTACGCTTCGTGAGTTGAGCTGTGTGTGGAAATAATTATCAGAATCTTGTTTTCTGGATACAAGAACGTGAAACTGTCAAAACACACAGATTCACTACTCACCAGTTTGCAATCAGTCTTTGCAATTATACAGTTTAGACGGATTTTGCTACACTCACATACACTAAATAAATATATTTACTATAATATTGTATTAAATGTAATACAGGCATTTATAGGAAGCTGAAAAATTATTTGACAGCAAATTGTTGGCTGTGTATATATTTTATTGAACTGGTTTTAGCTCAAAATCTACTAGGTATCAGTACTATTTCCATCTCTAATGATTCATAATGAACCATATTATGTCAGTCAGTGCAGAATATCAGCAGATAACTGGATACTGACATCCTGCTAATAAACAAGTTAATATGTCAGTAAGAACGAACCATCCCCCGTCTGGCTATAGACTGGAGTCCAGGGGCCTGCTACATGATGAAGGCCTGCTAACGTCTGGTGCTGCCATGATGGATAGGCTCCCATGGAAATGTCCGGCCTGCCCCACATCCCAGCTGCCCAGAACAACATCAGGGAGCCTCCATGTGCTACACACTAAAGACCTCAAACACACTCCTTACACACATGCAGACAATCAGCAGACCACCACAGAACAACCACATACAGTATAGCATGGCGTCCATATAGAATTATAATTCTTTCAGGATTGAAACTAGAAATGCAGCATTTGAGAATTTCATACTTTTGCAGTGAAGCAGTTATGTTCTTGACCAATTTAATTGTGTTGTTATTAGCCAGGGTGGGAAAGCAGCAGGTTTGGGGGTCTAAGGTTTAGACCTAACAACACAGCTAAGCTCCCCTTCCTACACACACACACACTGTTATGTGTTAGGAATCTTTCTGTCAACAAGGGGGCTCTGTCAGTAACTTTTTGTTTTTGGATCCCCCTCATGTCTTCCTGTAGGTGATGACAGGGTTGACGGGGTGACTGTTGTTTTTGGAGCGATGGGTGGAGCAGATGGAACAGGATGGGGGGAAGAACTGGACAACTAATCAGTGGTTATACATTTCAACCGTGACTTACTACCACTAATGTCATTTGGGTGCAATGCAGCAACAAAGCCAACGTTCACACTAATATAGGTAAGCCAGTGCTGTAATATGGGTTCATAATGGTGAAACTGAACATACTGTAAACACACATACATGTTTACAGCTGAACCCTTTGGAGTGTTTTATATTTCTGCATAAGCATGATATAATACATTATCAGACTTTTACACAAGTCCTGACAGTAGATAAACAAAACCTAGTTACAAAAATTTGAAAAAAAAACTTGATCACTTATTTATTGAAGAAAATTGTTCAATATTACACATCGGTGAGTTGCAAAAGTATGCGAACCTCTAGGATAAGCAATTAATTTGAACGTATCATTAGAGTCAGGTGTGGGATGACAATCTGGTGTGAGTGTGTACCCTGTTGTATTAAAAGAACTGGGATCTATCATCTGCCTATCACAGCACATTTGGGGAAATGTTTCATGGCATAAAAACAAAAAGTTTCTGAGGACTGCAGAAAAAAAGTTGTTTATGCTCATCAGGGTGGAAAATAAATGTTAAAAAAGTAATCAGACAGATTGTCTACAGATGGAAGAAATTCAAGACCATGTTAACCTCCTCAATAGTGGTCAAACAAAGATAGCGCAAATTGTAAGGCACGTAACAGTCTGCAAGGTCACAAAGGAAATCTGAGTAACTTCTAAGCAACTAGATGTCTCTCCCTCACTGACTAACATTAACGGTCATCGGTCAACCATCAGGAAAACACTGAACATCCACAGCATGTGTGGGATGCCTGCAAGGAGAAAGCCAAAAAGAACACTGCTGTCCATCTGCAGTTTGCTAAGGATCACATGGACAAGCCAGAAGGCTGTTAGAAAAATAAAATAGAATTCTGAATTAAAGAAATTTTGAATTATACTAGCAAATTACTAAGGAAAGTCAGGCTATCTGTGCTGGAACTGAATCTCAAGACGATGTGGATCATGCAGGAAGATGACAACCTAAGCACACAAGTTGTTTAGGTTAACATAAAGCACCGACAACTTATATTTCTGAGCCCTGGCTGCTGACAGTCTCCTTTTGATTGGTGACAGTGAGTAAAAAGAGCAAAATAGAAGCCATGACACTTGCACACCATACATATTATTCTCTCCTCAGTGGTCCAGTTTGTTTGTTCCCAGACTCAATTACACACGTCTGTGACATTGCTGATCTGCCTGTACAATGAGAACTCAACACTTACGAGGAAACTCTTGACAAGAGAAAATCCAAACAAATCATATGTGCTGGGCAAAAGAGGGTTCCAGTGAGTGGCAGAGACACTTCCTTCTACCTTATTAGAAAAGCAAATGGAGTGAGACCTTCAGACTGAAATACCATAAGAGTGGAAAAGTCAGAGACGTTCCTTCCTTTTTGGCCTCTAGCTTAATCTTTTTCACATGTAATACACTAATTTTTCTCCGCTACCCTCACACTTTCTCTAACAAGAGAAATAGAGTAACGGAGAGAGGGGAAAGAAAAAAGAACTCCGCTACACCACTTCTGCCAAATGTATGTTATTTTTCCAGAGAATTCAGGTCACAAAAATTTCCTGCATTTGTCCATGAGGATCTCAGCAGCACCATATATCATGTGGGTCTTTTACGAATTTATTCCTCAACCCAAGCACTGCATGTGCCTGCATTTCCTCCACTCTCTCCCCCTCACTCTTTTTAGGTTAAAAAAAGGAAGCAAAGCCACATAAATCCTCTGTCCTTTCCAAGCTATTTTTCTAATTAACATTACACTATTCTTGGACACCTAAATGATGATGCATTAGATGGGAAATAAGGCCACGTATTTATGATATCTTATTTACAATTCAAAGCCAAACTCTGAAAGTAAATTAAACCAGCATAACTAAGGCACAGAAACCAAACTCACAATTACAATTGGGCAAAAACTGGCACAATAAAAGGCAGCTGTATCCTTCATTCATTTTTAATGTTTCTCCTCTTTTAAAACTCTCTGACTTTGACCTCAATAATACAGGACACAAGCTGATGCTATATCTGTTCCTCTCGCTCTTGCCTGGCCTAGTAATGTATGAGGTAGAGACCCACCAATGGAGATCATACTGTGGACCGTGTCTGATCTGGATTTATTACGTCTATTGATGATTCTTTTAGGCCTAGTGTGCCATAAATTATACCGGCATAATTTTATCTGGCAATTTGGTACTTCCTGATGAAATATTGATGCTCCACATGTACATAGTTTTAGACTCTTTTTCAATACAACCCTTGTGATCTTTACTGCAAGAAGGATTGCCACCCATCACAACATTTTTCTCACACAACCTCATGTGTACCCTCTGTATTCATGAAACATGCACAGGCGAAAACATGAAAAATTCGAACCACACCCGCCCACCCACACATACAGGCAGGCTGCGGGGAGCTGGGTGATGCTGTAAACATTTCATTGTAATGGAATTTGTAATTTCATGATGTAGTAACATAGAGGTCAGGAAACAAGAGCCTCAATAAAGCAGGCCATGTTGTGGCCATGAATGACATTAGCCTATCTGCTCTCTCTTCCTCCCTCCCATCCTCCTCCATGACATTTGTTCCTATCATTCTCAGCCCTCATTACTAGCCTCATTTGTGAAAATGTAAATCTTGTGTATAATTTGTTTGCCTGTGAAATCCCAGTGCAGCCCTAAAGAAGAAGTAAGACTTCTGACAGCATGTGTGACTGATCAGTGATGGTCAGTAATGAGCAGTCACAGGCCCTTAAATTTGGCCTGCCCCCACAGTCACATCTCCCTCTCTGTGTGAGCCCATTAAAAGCACGAAGCGTGGCACTAAATCAGAAAGAATCAGAGGTACATGGTTCTGGAGGCTTCATTACACATACACACACACACACACACATACATCTGCACGCACATCCACCAGCCAGTGTCTGACCATGCTTCCCTTCAGACACGCTCATCTGTCACTAGAGAAGCACAGATAAGGGGATGAGAGGGAGTGTGGGTGTGAACACAGATGCTTATTAATACAAGCGAGTGCAGGGTCGATAAAAGGCTGGTGTGCAGCTATCACAGGCCCTTTATGGCTTAAGTGAGCCACCGTTAGCTAACAGTCATCAGTCAAAGAGGAACACCTCTCGGTAATAGAGCCAGATCTGCTCTCTATTTGAGAAAAGGGTGTTGAGAAAAAGGTAAAAGCCTGGGCTGAGAGCTCCCGCTGGGTAATGTAGTCTTCAGGTGGACAGAAGGCTTAATCTTATAGGCAGGACCACCCCTTACATTCCCATCTGCTCGAACTCTTTCGCTTTTCCTCTCTACATACCAGTCATGGCCACACAAGGCACCTTTCACAGCCTTCTGGGTGACCTATAACCTCTCTTCCTGGCTGGAGTCAGCCTAAACCATAAACAGATGAACAGACCAGTCGGCTCATTACAGCCAAGGGATGAGAGGCAAAAGGCCCAGCCACTGCCCACAGCCAAGATTGAATTAAACAGATGATGAGAGATGATTGCCAATCAATCACCTGGCCAATCCGAAAGAAGTACCGCATGCCCATTAACTCACTGCAGACTATTGCTGTATCCAATGATGCCCCATCACTTCCTGAAGTCACACAGAGTATATTTTGACAATGCCACAATACATGTATAACCACGCCTATAACAGCATCCTGAAGATCTACCACTTAAGGCACATTTATAAAATCCCTTATCTTTTATAATAAAGAGCTATTGAAGGAGAATCTCAATAGGAGTTGAAGGTTGGCTTTTAAATGTTGTGCAAAATTATTCCTGCAAAATTACAGATCAATCGATCCTGTTCTGCATCCATGCATGCTCATTATTCATTCACTTTATTTGCCTGATCATTTCTTCCTTTCTTTCATCTGTTCTCCATCCATCCAGTATCCTAAAGGTAACAGCACTTAAGGCTGCGAGCAATTATGGAAATAGGGGCCCAGCGTCTCCCCGAAGCGGCAGAGGCTTGACGGCTAATCGATTTGTGCTCTCCTGAAAGCAGCACCACGACCTCTGAACCCTGTAAGCCGGGTGTCTGACAGGTGACAAAAGGAGCACTTTATTTGACTGAATTAGAAAATTGCACGCTTTCCATTTTACCCAACAGAGGAGAGAGAGGTCCCCTGCATTACCCCTGTGTCATCTCCCAAACAAATACACAGATAGAACAGAAGAGCTCTAGCAGTACTGAAGCAGAGCAAATTTAAGAATTCTCATTTTGAAGAGTTTACACACATGTGCCAAATGTTTGCTTGCTTGTTTCCGTACCATTACCCCACTCTCACTGTAAACATTTAATTTGCAATCCACTTCTGAGATCAAACTTCCACCTGTCAGAATCAAAGAAATAACACATATGGTGAGATGGCCATCTGTTCAGAGGTCTGTCTACACCACCACAGTGGAACATGTATAGTGATAAACGCTGAACACAGGAGCATTATACATATGCAAAGCACACAAGATGTTTATATAAAAACATACAACACATTTATGTAGAGACAACATACGGTACAACATAAGCTAATAGAAAGATTACTGCAAACACCACATGAATAATGATAAATATTAAGAGATTTGGACGGATATGTGGCCTTCTCCCATCCTTAACTCAGCTCTATCTGCTTCTCTCTGATATGAACCAGTTAACTGGTTGATAAAGTGGGATCTGCTTTGGTCTGTGTCACAGGCGTGTCTAGACCCTTTTAAGGGGTGCTCAAGCAGCCATAAATTGAATCCCAGCACCCCTAAAAATAGTATGGAAACGTCGTTTTGTTGTTGTTTTTTATGGGTCTGCCTTTCATGAGCTGAAAAAAATGTTTAAACCATAGAAAGTATATGGTTTAAAGATAATATGGTATTTTAGCATAAAATATACAGCACTCCCCCCTTGCTTCGCCATCAATATCATCCAAGTGATAGCTTTGTGGCTCACAGGCTCAGCACTAATGCAAGTCTTATCAGATTTGTTGCTGTCTTTCCAGTCACACTGTTTCCCCAATGCAAAAGTCAGATTCAAAATTATGTTAAAATGTACAGTTTTTGGGGGAACTGGTCTCACTGGGCCCTAAGCATCCGTACAGCTCTGATTCTTGAACCACCCCTGGCCTGTGTTGCATAACATATGACTATAAGCTTGTTTTGAACTAAGGGCATGCTCACACTATGCCCGTTTGCCTTGTGTGTCCCCCTCCCCACTCCCCCGTCGACCTGCGCTTACATTGTGCCTATACTCTAGAGAGAAATATTTCCTTTAGGTTATTTGGTGTACCAGGTGTAGGTGTACAATTAATTAGCTTCAGTATTATGTCAATGGAAAATCCTGATGATAGAGCGACAAACTTAAGTGTTGTGCTCTGTGTGTTTGTGTGCGTGTGTGTTGTTATTGTTGTTGTGGGGTCCTCCTGGTGTTGCTCTGTTGTCAGGGTTGCAGACAGTACTGGGTGGAGGGAGAAGGTACAATAACAATGCAACTCTCAGTGGGAGGCAGGGCTCCTCTTCCTGAGCAGGGCATGCTGGGAAATATCCTGAGTGCTCATAGTATGTACACACACACACACGCACCTTCTCTTCCAATCCTCTAATCTTGTTCTAAGTAGAAGTTTGATGTAATTCATTTGGGTCAGTGTGACTCTCATAGTCTCCTTCTTTCAGAAAGAAGAATGCTTGAAGGCAGCAGACAGGAAGAAGGCGCCTGAAGTTAATAAATGTGAGAAGAGATGGAAAAGTATGAGTGGTGGCTGGCTACACCCTGTGTGTTTGTGTGTGAAAAACAAACTTCACTGCACTCTCATGGTCATCTGAGTCACTAATAGAAAGATTCGGTCAGTAATGGTGACCGGGTAAAAACCTCTCATGGCTTGGACAAAGGAAATGCTCCGAGCACTTGTTAAAATTCTGCCAGTGACGCTGTGATATGTCCATATATTTTTTCAACTCTGGACCTCTCCGAGCTTCAGAAACATTTGCCCTGCACAGCATTCACTGGCCTGTAACCTGAGCCACTTGATCCGCTTTGCTAGGGGCCACAGCTCTTCCTCTCACTGGCTTCATATAGCATCTATGTGTGAGCACAGGCATGCAAATCTGTGCCTGTCTATGGTGCACTGACAGCTCTGTATAATAACAGCGAAGCATGCTTGTAGGACCACTGACACATTAGAAGCAAGTGACTCTGGTGCGTTTGACCATTAAATTGGACAAGCCTTGCATTTTTAGCCCGGTGTGTGCATTAATAATGGAGATGTGGACATGCAGAGCTTCTCTTCTCTAAGTCGGCGCTCATTTGAGAACATGAGTTCAACACCCAACAGAGTACTGGAGGCTGATATATAATTCAGCTATTCAGGACTATCAGCCCAAGAGAAAGTCCGTAGCGTTTTGGCAAGTGTGTGTGTGTGAGAGAGAGAGAGAGAGAGAGAGCCAGAGGGGAGAGCAGTGGATTCCCCTTGGGCTGTGGTAAAAATGCAAGACAGTGAAGCTGGGGACGGTGTTACAGGTGACCTACTTAATTCCACTCCTTGTTCTTTGAGGGTTAATCCAGAATTTTCTAATTTCTGTCATAGCTGATCTATAACGTTACTGATTTAACAACAATTACTTCCTTACCTTGTACTGGGAAAAAATAAATCTCCGTTCATTCTAAACTCAGTTAGAAGCTCTGTATCTTTTATTTTCGTTATTTTCTATACTGTCATTTGTTTATGCAAACTTCCATTCTTCATTTCATCAGCACTTTAGATGTAATCTGGTATTAAATGACTTATATGCATAGTTCAGCATTTGGCGTCAGTATTACCATCACGTCGAGGAGCTTGTGAGTTCTATCAAGCAAAGAAATGAACATGTTTTCATAGACAATGTTACATGTTAACAGCATCCTAAATGGCCTCTACGTCTCCATATTAAACAATCATTTGTGCCTAGCATCAGTCTGCTCTAAAATATGGTTTGGATGACCGCACACTGGCCTCCATTATTATTTAACATTTCAAAGTGTGTAACATGAACTTTGCTGCCTTGCGGTTTGCATCATGTAGTCATTATTTGAAATGTTTATTGACAAAATTCAAAATGCCTTTGCATTACAATTGAAGTTCGTGTTCACTTTTCTGTTCTCTACCCAGTCCAGGGAATGAGTTGAAATGACTGTTTTTAGCTATCACCCACATGCTACAGGTGTAGTGGATAGAGATTCTGTGAAAGATGCTGGAGTTACAGCACTGAAATGTGATTATTGATGTAGGGAGGGGTATACACATGAGAAAAGAGAATCTCGTCTACCCAGAAGATGTGTGGGTTTTTCTCTATGTGTGTGCTTACTCTCTTTCCTTCAATTTACTATCCTCAACAAAATTCAGCATCAAAATTCAGTCAATTCAGAACAGCAGCATGGCACCACTGGATGTCACCACATTCAAATAGAAACTCCACATGTGATGGAAATTAGCGACTGTAAAAGATATGCATTAATCGCACAATTGTACAGAGGTAGTGTGCGTGTGTATGTGTGTAGGGATTGTGCACAAAAAGAGAGCCATGTCCGCTGCCAGATGAAAGCCCATTGACGTTTTAAAGCAGCTTCAACCTCAGAATGCATCTGCCTGTCAATCTCGCTTACCCACATTCCCCTGGGGCAGTTCGCCCAGCCCCAGGAAAAAGAAGAGACAGAAAAAGAGAAAGAATGGCCAGGAATAAAACAGCCAGGCAGCTCCAGGCCAGCCCAGTGAAGCTGCAAACACCTCGGGGCTGCATAACAATTTGTTCCTAAGCATACATCTATTCACTACAACTCCCAAACTGTTCACTTCTGACGGCAAAACACACAGGACATCAGTTCCATTACAACATATAGCAAAAACATGTCGAGCAGCAGAGCAGTGGCTGTGTTTTAGCATACAGATCATTGATCTCGTGGTAATGACCGGTGTGAATGATAGGCTTCCCAGCACTGACTCGGAGCTTTTCTGGGTGGCTGACAGAATGAGCTTCCTGTCAGAATACAGGCAAACATAAAGGGCTCATCAAATATTGATAATAACTTATGTAATGCTTGAATGAACATAAATAGGAGGAGACTCTCAATGACACCTAACGCGTTTATAGAAAGAACATCACGTCGCACGTAAAAGTGATGGCAATAAACGAAACGAATGGAAGGTGGAAAATGTAAGGGAAGAGCTGAGAGACCGCCTGAAGTGAGTGAGGTGGAAGGACATGAGTATAAGCATTGATTCCGGCAAGAGGGGAAGGTAACATTCATACACACACACAGATCCAAGAGTGAAAGGCATGCTCAGTGTTAAATACATATTTGAGTGCAGTTAGCCACTGAATGGACTCACTTTTCTCTAATGACACTAATGTAACATGCACACACACACACTCATCTGGGTGGTCATGCACAGTGGTGTATTTATCCTTGCATTTGGATAACTGAGAGGCTTCAGCACCAGCAGTCAGTGTGTGTGTGTGTGTGTGTGTGTGTGTGTGTGTGTGTGTGTGTGTGTGTGTGTGTGGTGCCAATCTCCTAAGCTGCAGCAAGACTTTTAAAGGGTTAAATGTCGTTCCCTTTCCTCCTTGGTGTCAGGAGGAGCATTTAAAAAAGTTCACCTGCGACAGGGATATATATTTAGCACAAAGAGCAAAAAAGACAGATGGGTGATAGAGGAAATGGCACTGTGTGTTGTGTGTGTGTGTGTGTGTGTGTGTAGGAAATGTGATCTTCATGCACAGTGAGAGAACAGAATGGAAGATGGAGGAGTTAAGAGGAAGAAGAGAGAGGGGCACATCTGTGCTAAACATGCCCTGGGGCTAGTCTGCTCTCTCCAGCACCAACTAAACACACACACACACACACACACACACACACACAGGTAGAAGTAAGTAACATTTTAAAATGTAGAATAGATAACAACTTGTATAAATTCACATGACTAGCTGAGAGCTGCAGCTGACATTTCCAGTCAAGATTGCTAAGGGTTACAGGTACTAAGCATTTAATGGCTGCTTTTTAGGCACATTTTGCAACATTCTGTCGGAAAACCCATGAATGGTTTATATAAAACTGCCATACTATCTTAAACACGCTGTTTGTCATGTACACTGCAATACACACTTGCTCTGACCCATAAATACTATATGCATAAGGCTAAGTGTGGAGTTACAGAGTGGAAGTCCGTCATTCACACAAAAGCTCACTATCTTACAGAGCTCGTTAGCTCACGTTTGGACTAGAGACTGTTCTATCTCGGTGAATGTATTTACAGACTTTTTTTGTGCAAGTTACTCACGTTCTCAAGTACTCGTGTTTCCAGTACTTATTTGAAACAAGCTGAAATTGGCATTCATGGGTGCATGTATCTGTCCTATTGTAAATAGTCCTCCTTTATTTGTCCCCACACCACCTGTATAATCTCTCTCTAACCGATAACTATAAAAAACAGTTCACATTCACTCACTGAGTCTCTGTTTCATTTGGATGATCTTCTGTTTCGTAAATAATACTCTCTATCAATGCAATTTCCTATAACAAAAGTATCAGGTCCATCATAGCTAACTTGCATTAAGTACATTAATGTATTTTATATCATTATTATGAATTTCCATGAAGTACAGAATGTTTAGCACATATAACAGTTTAGGATTCGGTCGTGGTGGCATTAGAATCTGTGTAGGTAGCATTTCACTTGTGTTTTCATGCGGTATCGCATTAAATGACACATAACTATATCTCACTGTAACATCTCCCAGTGAACTGTGCAAAATCTGCTTGAAAGCCCTAAACACAGTCACTGAAGCCTGTGCGTCTCTGAGAGTCCATGGTGTATGCATGGCAGTGAATGAACTGTGGACAGGTGTGTTTTGCACAGTGGGGCAAAAAAGTATTTAGTCAGCCACTGATTGTGCTAGTTCTCCTACTTAGAAAGATGAGAGAGGTCTGTGATTTTCATCATAGGAACACTTCAACTATGAGAGACAAAATGAGAAAAAAAATCCAGGAAATCACATTGTAGGATTTTTAAAGAATTTAATTGTAAATCATGGTGGAAAATAAGTATTTGGTCACCCACAAACAAGTAAGATTTCTGGCTCTCACAGACCTGTAACTTCTTCTTTAAGAAGCTCTTCTGTCCTCCACTCGTTACCTGTATTAATGGCACCTGTTTGACCTCGTTATCTGTATAAAAGACACCTGTCCCCAGCCTCAAACAATCAGACTCCAAACTCAACCATGGCCAAGACCAAAAAGCTGTCGAAGGACACCAGGAAAAAAATTGTTACAGTTACCATTGATACAGTAGTTTTAATTAAGTTACCAATGATCAGTTCATTTATGACACTTCTGTATATGATACTGTATATTTACTGTATATTTACATTGCAAACATACTTCAAATAGCTCAATTTAATTAATTCAATTAAAAATTAAAATAATCATCTAAACATACACTGCACATGTGTGGTAAAGCAGTAGAAATATTAACTGATAGAATTGTATTTCGACCCCAGAAGTGGTCTAATACACTTGCCCACCAACGCAGGGACCCAGGTACAAGTCTCGCTGGTGCCTTCCGGTCAGCAGCCTCTGCCCGGCCCTGCGGTGAAGTGACATCCTGTCCACGCCACACTTACGACTGCGTCCTGTCTTCTCCAAGTTAGGCATCGGAGCACTTAATAAACTGAAAGTGTTTGCTTCCTTTTCAGAAACAATTTTTCTGCTATGCAGATACATACTGATATGTAGTAAGTGGTTTCAGGAACAGTCCATAACAGTAGATTGGTCACTTCTACCAAATGTTGGGAAAATTATGTGAATGGTTACTATCCTTATTCAGAATCGTGATTATGTCCTGTGATTATCACAGTGGTATATTTCAAACTGGCTTGCTTCAAATCTCTAATAATAACAGAATATAAGTGACTATTACAGTACTGTGCAAAAGTCTTAGGCCACCACTAGATGTCTTGTTTTAGAAATGATATAACGAGCATATATAAAATTTCTCTGTCTCTTTATGAAGATACAAATTGGCTTCAGCAGATAAGAGTATTTAGTGTGATCTTGCTCAAAAAGTTTGATCAAGCTTCATCCTGATCAAGCTTCTTCGGACTGTAGAAGGGTCAACTTGGACTCCCAGAGAAGCTGCCAGTTGCTGCTATTGCTCAAGAGTAAGGGGAGGTCACACTAAATACTTACCACTGTAGCCTATAGAAGCTATAGAAAAATAAGAAGTTTTTCCAGATATGTTATTTTTTCAGTTTTTTAGTACTGCATACAAATTTCCTGTATTTTCTGGTTGTATTCTAATAGAGAGACTGAGAAATAATTATATATGGTCATTGCACCATTGCAAAAACTACAAATCAAATGGTGGCCTAATACTTTTGCACAGTACTGTATGACCATCATGTTATTGCATATAAAAATCCAAGTGAACAATTACAAGCTATCATTAAATGGAAAATTTCTGAAGTCATACACTGTTACAATTTGTTTGCACACTCAGTAGGCGACTACAGTGAAAGGCCCTTTCTTGACTTAACTGTCATTTACACACACACACACACACACACACACACACACACACACACACACACACACACACACACACACACATGCACACACACGCGCAAGCACATATACGACATACAGGGTGTATAAAAATCTTCGTAATGTGTATGCGGTAATAGATATCCGTCTATGAAAACAAAATTAACCGGGGGAGACCAGGCTTGCCAGTAAACTAAATTAGCATCAAATGCAAATGAGCAGGGTGCTTAATGGTGGAACAGGTGCAGGCAGGGCCCCTAAATGAGATAAATGAATAAAACATCCGCGGGCCGGCCCGTGAAAGCTGACACAAAGTCAATGGCATGAATAATTCAGGAGGCAGGCAAGGCTGTGTGCTGCTGACCTCTCACCACAGGAAGTGCATCCCAAACACAACAAAAACCACAACAATGAACCCTGTATGCAGGGGGTTCCCTAACTGGAGTCCATATACACACTTACTGGCACACACATGAAAGAGCTAAATACAGATACTCTATATGATATATGGATCTGTCAGACTGTAAAGAAGAAAAAACACTTTTACACTCAGAGTTTCAGTTTATACGTGGTTTCCATAGTTCATTGCTTACCTAATGAGCACACGCATTACCTACCCATACGCTGTGCACACTGTAGCGAGGGGGCTAGATCTGATAAGTAATACTGCTCTTTGGTACATTTAAACATAAGAATGTGTGCGTAAACAGATGTTCAGTTCTTCCTGATCTAGAGAGGAAGCTGCTGTGAAGCTAGCTGTGACATCACCTTCTCTGGGAGGAGCACTTCCTGATGGACATTCTTCACTCCTCACAAACACACTCAACAGGAAATAGTGTTCATCAATACCACTCAGCACCAGAAACCACTCACAAACACTCATACTGGGCTTCTTGAAAGACCTAGTTGGGTATTCTGATTGCTAAGTGTCAAACAAATCCAGTGATAATGTGACTGGAGCTAGTTATACAAGCATTTACTCTTCTGAAGGTATGCAATTAATTGTGGGATTCTTTAAAAATAAGCTCTCCATAGTGGTTATGAGTAGCAAAACACCAAAATTTGCCTTGTCAGTCACAACCTATCCATTACATTACCTGTACTTTAGTTCTTAAAGAAAGGGCTAAGGGGTGGCTCAGGCAATAATCTACTCAGTTCACTCCACCATGTGTGGGTTGACTTGGGTGATTTCACTGCATGAAACACAAATGGTTACCATATGTGTCATTAGAATATCTGGAATAAAACTGTATTTTTTAAATAGCCAGTTGTGTTGGTTCCCCTATTAAAAGAGAACATGCTAAAAGAGAATGTGTGTGACTGTGTGATTGTGCATAAAGAGAAAGTGATATTTTATAAGAGGCAGGAACACACACATAGGCACATGCAAGTGAAGTGTATTGCATGTACCTCTTTGGAAATCATCCAAGCAGAGGATAGGATTGTTGATAGTGAACTGCATATCGTTAACCCCATATTAACTTGTAAAGTCAGAGGTTGGCCTTTTATTACTTTTTGATAGCTTGGTAACATATTAGCCACACACACACACACACACACACACTCACACACACACACACACACACACACACACACACACACACACACATCGGGAAAATACACTGTCACTTCTCAGAAGTGCATCACCTTACAGCAGCTGTGACAGTCCTGCCTCCCAGCTTAAACAGTCATGCACCTAAAGCACAGTCTCTCATATACAGATACCTACACATACACATACACATATACACACACACATATATACACAGGTGTACTTGAAAGTCTGTGAACCCTTTAGAATTGTCTATATTTCTGCATAAATATGACCTAAAACATAATCAGATTTTCAAACCCAGTTAAACAAATGAGACAAAAATATTATACTTGGTCATTTATATATTGAGGAAAATTATCTAG
Organism: Ancistrus triradiatus; assembly: GCA_025084515.1. Lineage (NCBI taxonomy): Eukaryota > Metazoa > Chordata > Actinopteri > Siluriformes > Loricariidae > Ancistrus > Ancistrus triradiatus. The sequence continues at coordinate 423,524 of JAJAGP010000112.1, read as the reverse complement.
AAAATGATCTGAAGAATTAGCAGTTAATTTGAAGGTGAAATTAGAGTCCGGTGTTTTCAATCAATGGGATGACAATCAGGTGTGAGTGGGCACCCTGTTTTATTTAAAGAGCAGAGATCTATCAAAGTCTGCTCTTCACAACACATGTTTGTGGAAGTGTATCATGGCACGAACAAAGGGGATTTCTGAGGACCTCATAAAAAGAGTTGTTGATGCTCATCAGGCTGGAAAAGGTTACAAAACCATCTCTAAACAGTTTGGACTCCACCAATCCACACTCAGACAGATTGTGTACAAATGGAGGAAATTCAAGACCAGCAAGGCGTGTAATAGTTGGAGAGGTCACAAAGGACCCCAGGGTAACTTCTAAGCAACTGAAGGCCTCTCTCACATTGGCTAATGTTAATGTTCATGAGTCCACCATCAGAAGGACACTGAACAACAATGGTGTGCATGGCAGGGTTGCAAGGAGAAAGCTAATGCTTTCCAAAAAGAACATTGCTGCTCGTCTGCAGTTTGCTAAAGATCACGTGGACAAGCCAGAAAGGCTATTGGAAGAATGTTTTGTGGACGGATGAGACTACAATAGAACTTTTTGGTTTAAAAGAAAAAAAAGCATATGTTTGGAGAACGGAAAACACACTGCATTCCAGCATAAGACCTTATCCCATCTGTGAAACATGGTGGTGGTAGTATCATGGTTTTGGGCCTGTTTTGCTGCGTCTGGGCCAGGACGGCTTTGCCAGCATTGATGGAACAATGAATTCTGAATTATATCAGAGAACTCTAAAGGAAAATGTCAGAACATCTGTTCATGAACTAAATCTCAAGAGAAGGTGGGACATGCAGCAAGACAACGACCCTAAGCACACAAGTCGTTCTACCAAAGAATGGTTAAAGTAGAATAAAGTTCATGTTTTGGAATGATAAGTCAAATTCCTGACCTTAATCCAATCCAAATGTTGTGGAAGGACCTGAAGTGAGCAGCTAATGTGAGGAAACCCACCAACATCCAAGAGCTGAAGCTGTTCTGTATGGAGGAATGGGCTAAAATTTCTCCAAGCCGGTGTGCAAGACTGATAAACAGTTACAGGAAACGTTTAGTTGCAGTTATTGCTGCACAGGGGGGTCACACCAGATACTGAAAGCAAAAGTTCACATACTTTTGCTACTCACTTATATGTAATATTGGATCATTTTCCTCAATAAATAAATGACCAAGTATAATATTTCTGTCTCATTTGTTTAACTGGGTTCTCTTTATCTACTTTTAGGACTTGTGTGAAAATCTGATGATGTTTTAGGTCATATTTATGCAGAAATATAGAAAATTCGAAAGCGTTCACAAACTGTCAAGCACCCACTGTATATACAAGTCCATCTCTCAGACATCTCTCCATTTCTCAATGTTTAAAGTTCTGACAGAAATATAAACATCCACTGTCATTGTTTAAAGCTCTCTTTTTACACACACACACACACACACACACACACACACACACACACACACACACACTCAGCTCTCCGCACTCTTACAGACTTTAATTGCCTCACAATGGGACTGCAGTCTGGACAGGATTACTCTAACAATGGCCGCTTCAGCCAGTTACGATCGCTCTCTCCCTGCTGAGGTGCAGAATGGCTCGCTGCAACTGATCTGCCTAATCCATAATACACACTGCTGCTCTCCTCTCTTACACACTTTCTTCCTGTCTCATCGTGTTCTCTCAGTAAAAACTCTTCATTCTCTCTGTTTCTCTAGCTTTACTTTAAGAATATCCTTAAAAAGATCCTTAAAAATATAGCATTCAGCACACACACACACAAAATATTAAAACATAAAATTTCGTAGCGTTGCAACAGAACAGTGTGTGAGATCATGAGTTCAAGCCTGAATAATGTAGTATCTGGGAATCCAGTGAGTACAACTGGCACTGGTCTGGGAAGTAGGGCATTCCTGTCTCACGTATTATCAAAACATCAGCTTATCCCTGCTGTGTGTGTGGGTGGGTGTGTGCGCCCATGTTTATATTACATTATGGGAGCCAAATGTCCCCACAAGGATAGAAAGACCTTTTGCTGGTCCCCCACAAGGTTAACTGCTTTTTTACAGAAACCACAACTTTCTTTTGAAAAAGCAAAAAAAGAGTCAAAACATTTGCTTTAGGTTACTGAGGCTAAGGTTAGAGCTTGGGGTAGATGTAGGTGTAACATTAATTACCTACAGTAATCATTATGGTAGTGGACAAGTCCCCACAAAGAGACATGGTGTGTGTGTGTGTGTGTGTGTGTGTGTGTGTGTGTGTGTGTGTGTGTGTGTGTGTGTGTAGACAAAAGACTTGCTTTAGGCTACTGAGGCTAAGGTTAGGATTAAATTGGGCCAACCCCCAAATTGCTAAATATTAAGTTTTTAATGGTGTCAATTTTTCAAATGATCAAGAACTACACAAATAGATAAAGTGACTTAGTATGGAATAGCCTTTACTTTCTTTTTCCTTTTTTTGTAGAAAAAGTCCATATTGTTTCTTTAATGGTAATGGTATCAAACAGTTGGCGAGCAGCTGAAAAATGTTTCCCAGTTAGTTACACCTCTAGCTCCATGCTTAACAGCAGCAGATATGCATTCACCATTCTGTTTCTCAGAAGATCTTCAGAAACACATCTCTGGATCATCACCACGGCACTCAACTCATGATTCAACAGTCTACTCAACCCCACTGAACCACTCTGAATCAAACTTTCCATATTCTGTCAGAAGCTTAATTCTGCAGTTGAGTATTTTCTTAAACAGCAGTGGCCTTTTAACAAATCTTCTAGACATAAAACCTGCATTACACAACCTTCTGATTACTGTTCTTCTCAAAAGAGTCTTGTTTTTTGAAGTTGTGAATTCTGCTGACAGATTTTGAAGGCTTAGGGTAGAAAGTGCAGAAATTCCAATTGATTTTTTTGTTTGTTAGTTTCATTTTTACAAAAACTGCAACTGTGTTCTGGAAAAAAAATATTATGTCAATGGAAAGTCCCCATAATTGTAGAACGACAAACTTCTCTCTGAGTTTGTGTGTGTGTGTGTGTGTGTGTGTGTGGCATAGTCAAATGAGCTGCAGTTAGAAAAGAATTGGTGGCTGAATTTACATGTTTCAGAGGCCCACTTCTTACCCTTCATTACTGGTGCTTAGGTTAGAGACTGAGCTTGTGTGTGTGTCTGGGGGGGGGGACTAAACACCTAAGTCGTGAGAAAAATGGGTAAAATAATTAAATATTTGAAAGGCGGAAGTCAGTGTGTGATTCCATATCCTTTGTCGCATATACTAAACAGATGGTCTTTTTTGCATGTCACTCATGGCTGATGCATTACAGAGTATGGAGTGGGACAGCAGCCAAGGACGTCATGAAATATTTACACTTGAAGGGCACAATGACCCACTTTCTAACATGTTTCATGTCCTCTGTGAAATATTTCTCTCTGACCAATTTCCTCACATGCTGCAAATCCAGAAGTTATGCAAATAACAAAAAAACTCAACACTGGGGTCAGAGGCAGTGTTGTGGGAGAAGAGGCACGAAGTAACACATTACAGTAGTTCAATAACTTTGTTACTTCTTGTAACACAGTAATGTAACGCATTTCAGTTTAAATTCTTGTAATCACATTACAGTTACTTATTAATAAAGTTACTTACATTACGTCTGTTTATGAGCAATTTATTCACAACATTTACAACAGAGTTTCTCAACATCCACCTAGTGACGGGAAAATCAAGGCTTTCTGAAGCTCTGAATCATTTGAACCAACTGAATCGAAAATAGTTCAATCTTTCAAAAAGCGTAAAACCACAAGCCTTAGTGGCATCTGCTGGCCATATTTGTGTAACTGCCTCAGGAAAAAAACTCCACACAAAGAAAGATTGGAAATTGAACATTAATGAACTTTTTTCTTCATGAAAACATTTAAAGGGCTATTGCTGGTTACCAATGTTCTTTCTAGTTTAATATGGGTTCAATGTCAGTATATTGTAATTAAAAGAGGAAAAAATAAGTAAAGGTATTACTTTTTTTAGAACGTAATATGTAAATTACTCCCCATTACATTGAAAGAAGTCATTTGTAATGGATTCCGTTTTTGAGTTACTTTGAGTAACTTCCCTAACACCGGTCAAGCAGATGTCGACACATAACTTCCAAGCTATTCACAGGATATTCAAAATCAGTTAACGTCAAGAGCACAGACGATTGTTCCCAGGGAGAACAACAGCTCTGCACACTACAGTACAGCTCAGTGAGATTTTGTTACTGTCAATGCACACAGGACCAGAAAGAGTGAAAGAAGAAGAAAGAAGTAGGGATCCTGATAGAGATGAAACAGCAAGCAGTGAAAAGCCAAGTTAAAGGGCAGCTATTAGATGTCAGTGCCCTTTGTGTCTGTGTCAATGGAAGTAGATTAAAGTACTTGAAATAATCTTACTGGGTATTAAAAGGACTCTCCTATCAAGGGAAAAACGAAGGGTTGTGAAAGGTCCAGTCCATCCTCTATTGCACTTTCTTACAAAAGAAAATGAAAGCATGTTAACAGATTATTTTTGATACCGCACAGACAACACATGTGTGAATACCACAAAATCTTTACACAAAACTTATAAAGCAAGTGTAAGGGCAGTAGTGTAAATTAAAAAAATGGAAACATGCTTACTGTATGATGCAAAGTCATAAAGCTTTACATACAGTACACCTGTTTGTTACCCCTTTTTTGTCAGTAAAGGGAAACATTAAAACATTTCCCCATGGAAATCACACATAAGCTACTGATGTAATCAATATGGATTAGGTTGAAAAGGCACCCGGTAATTTCTTTAATATTCTTTCTGCCCACTGAGTTTGAACTGCAGGGTAGGTGAAACTTGTTCTCTTAACAACCTGATAAGGCATCGTTAGTTGGATTCGTTCTTCCGACATTCCCCTGATTTTGCTGTGGCAGCCTATTGCAGCATCTTATGAGAGGAAGCTAATTAGGAAATCACTCTCATTACTCTTCCATAGGAATTAGCGCTCGCCTGGCTAATTACTGCTGTAAAACCTAATCAGCTGTTTGAAACAAGAGCACAGTAATGAGCTCTTATTTATTCAACTAAAGAACATTTGGGGGAAACTGCGTCTTGAATACATATATTTTAATGCATGTGTGTGTGTGTGTGTGTGTGTGTGTGTGTGTGTGTGTGTGTGTGCAGATTCAGCTCCAGCTTGCTTCCTGTTTGTTGGGAACACTTGGTATTACCTACAAAAATATTTTTAAATGAGAAAAACTCTCAATTTTTTATTTTTTCTATATTTTAACATGACCTATATTCCTGTCCTTCTAGGCCAAGTGACAGAAAGGAAACCGAAGCTTAATTCCCTTTCTCCTTTGCCGTCAATTAATGATGCCCTCACACCTGAGCCCAGGGGCGGCCGTGTTGGGTTGGAGCACAGCTGGAAAATCCAGTTATAGCATCTCTACTTTCATGCCACCAAAAAGTGTTTCAAAAGGAAATCAGTTCCATAATGCCTTTCAGATAATATGCAGCAAAAGGAGGAAGACATATTTCAAGAAGTGGAAAGTGAGTGTAAGGTGTGTGTTCGAATCGGTGATATGTCATATTATAACATAAAAGTAAAAAAAAAAACAGCGTTATAATGTACCCCTACAAATTTCTCAGTGTGAGTTACAGTAGAGTGGCTCAGAGTTCCCATCAAACTTGCACTACTTCTAGAAAACCTGCTATGTCATTAAACACAGTATTGATATCGTACTGGCAAACTGCATTTCACATCGCATAGTGTGTCTGCATGTGGGTGTGTGTGAGTGTGTTTGGAGGTGAGGCCATGTGGCATAGTGAGGGTGCAGCTGTCTCTGTGAACTGTGAAGCGTTCTGGTCCAGTGAAGCAGAAATGAGCTAGCTACAAACACACACACATACAGCATCCAGGTAAGGCCTTTTCGTACACACTACTGCTAACAGAGCCTTAGCAAATCTATAACAGCTGTGTTCATTTGATAGTGCAGTGGCTCATTAACACACAGGAACACTTGACAATCTCCTATACAGACACTGCCCTCAACTTCAACTCACAGCTCTTCTCCTTCTTTCAGCCCACAGCTAACTTCAAAATGCTTTGTAGAAAAATTCACTCTGCAATATAAATGAAACTCAAACTCAACAGGCACTAAGTAGGGCCGTGAAGCCCCTTTCTGGACTTTGGAACAAGGACATAGACAGGAGACACACACCGTTGCACCCAGAGGCCTCCAGCACAGACTCAGCATGATCCTACCACTGGTTTCATCTGCACAGGAACTGCTCTGTAAACAAATGCTTTGTTCTCTTACACCAGCCTAAAGATGCTGCTTTGGTCTTCTTCAGTGGTGTTGAGTGCTTTGAATGCAGGAATGCTTTTGGGAAAAAAATGATGACGGGAGAGTGCAAGCTCTCGCAAAGTACCCTACTGACGACTACATGCCAGAGTGAACATCTCTCTCACACATACTGTAATATTGCTTCATAGAAATGAATATTACAAATATGACAGACCATCTCAGTTCCTTCTGAAATCCACCAAACAGAGCACGAGTGTATCAGCACTACACTAGAGCTTCTATCTCTTAGCATCCAATATAAACACACACAGTATATGATCTCTCACATATGCTTTACGTTTACACACACACACACACACACACACACAAGCACAGCCATGGAGTGTTAATCCACCTCTTACCTGTCTATGATGACGGGGTCGGACGGCGTCTCGTTCCGGTTGCCACAACTTTTCTTGTCACAACAACGGCTAAGAAGACAGGGAACAGGGGGAGAGAAGAGAGTTAACCCAGCTGCACATGTACATATGTTTGGGCTGACCTAAAGCAGTTAGGGGTAGCAATTACAGAGCAAGTTTACTCCCTATGCATTGACTGAGTATTATTATTATTAACCGAACAAGGTAATGTCACACTTTTCACATGTTCAGTAATTAGTCCTTTTGAGACAAACCCTATGTTCTACATGTTAACACAATATTGTTAATATTTTAACACAAAATGTTGCTGAAGTATGGTGTAACTATTAATATACTACATTTTCTCCATGTATGCATCTTGAATTCTTGTTTGACTGGCTACAAATTCCTATCCACTGTGAAGGCAATAATTAAGAAGTTTAAAGCAACAAGAGTGGTACAGGAATAGTCTGAACCTGCACAGGTGAATTAGTGTATTTTTCCACACTGAGCAGTAAGAAGGATGGCTAAAAAGGCAAAAAAATCATTTTCATTGATCACGGATTGACATTTGCAGAAGAAACATTATTAGGGACACAGATTCTTCAAATCTATGGTTTGATGCCACCTCCATGCCACCAACCTATTTGAAATATGTGCCTGAAACAAGCCTTTTCCATTATCTAACCACAAATGCAGGCAAGGTGCTACCAGATGATTGACTAGAAGTAGTTTAAGTATGGTGGACGATCTTTGATGTTCTTCATCCATAGGCCTTGGGAACCTGGTTAGGATATACAGCATCTTAAAGTTCAGGAATTGGCAGAATTGGGAGAAGAAATAAAAATCTTTAAATTATAACTGAGTCTTGGTTTTCTGCTCAGCAGTGATCTTCTAGAACATGCCCAAAATCTACAACTAAATGGATCACAGAATCAAGCTCTGTAAACTGCCCTAAACCCAAAGAAAAACCTGTGGTCGAGCCAAAGTGGAGAGTCAACAACGTGTGATACCTAACTTGTATCCTCAAATCTAATCAATATTTTTATTTCATTTTAAAGTAACATAAAAGTTTTTGAAAAATTCACAAAAGAGCGTATTCTTCTAAAAAACATTAAACAATGTGGAAACAGAGAGATCGGGATACTTTGAAGGAGGAGGTGGAGATGGAGAAGGAGGAGGAGAGGAGATGAGCAAGGCTAGGGCTCTGTGTCCTCTATGGGTGGGTGTTGTCGTTGAGTAGCAGGTGGAGCACTGGGCTCATGTTACCCTGCACAGATGGCAGCAGGGAGGGGTCATGTGATAGCAACAGCATTGTGAGTGAGGGGCTAACAGGTCTGATGAGTGTGATAACACAGTCCCGGCTTGACCCTGAATCGCCTTACAGACCCCCCAGCTCTTCCCCTTCTTTATCCACACCGGACGATGGTCTTGTCTCAGATGGACATGCATTATTGAAAGAGTAGAGAGAACAAAAGTGCAGAGACAAGGAGGCAGTCAGGGAGTCTTGTAATCACTGCTCTGTTGGTCTCATCATTACTTCACGGTGAGCCAGTCTCACTTTGTTTCTCAATTGTTCTCATCCTTTTCACGCTACTTTCTCTTTTCTCCTTACGCATCCCTCTCTCTCATACTTCCCCACCTATCAGAGTGAACTGATGTCTTCGGTGCTCTTCTCTCAGAAGTGGGTCACACTCAGGTCCCTATGGATCACTGCAGTGAGGCATGCTGGGAAAGGAGAGGAGGAGGGCAGGCAGGCAGCTACAGACTGATGCAACTTATTACATCCCAATAATCCAATCATCACCCAGCACCCATGGGAGAAGAAATCGACCCCCCCCCCAAAACACACACACACACACACACACACACACACACACACACACACACACACACACACACACACACACACACTCAGCCACCCCCATGCTCAAATTGCATGCTAATTAGTCTGTGCATTGCAGTGCCTTTGTTTTGGGGATTTTTTTTTTCTTCCTTCTACATCCCAGCAGACCCTCCACACTGTATCTTTAATCTTGAGTGTTTCCTCCTGCAATGCTTTTTTGAAGAAGTTAAATCCAAATCGCAGGGCATAATTACCAGGATGTGGCCCTCATTGATGCCATTAGGCATCCCAAGACGTGCAGTCCGATCTATTAGTTCTTGTTACACTTTACACAATAAATGACGGAGCTCCTCTAAAAACGTGACCCTGATGAATCCTTATGAATGTGCAAGAACCTGCCACGTTCAAGAAACTGTGTTGTTGCTTTTGAGCGATTGTTTCTCGTTTTGCCTGTCACTGGTGTTGGATGGGAAAAGGCACTGCGCCCCTGTCCCATGCGTGCCATGCCATATGGCTAATGGCAAATGCATGTGGCAATTAACAGGCCTGATTAATGAAGAACAGCCTAATCGCAGACTGGTAATTGTGCCTGTATTTGCAGTGCAGGCTCAGCAGAGGAGCTCAGCAGCAGACGGAGGAAAGGGAGAGAGAGGGAGAGAATGAAAGAAATATGAGGGGAGATGTTTAAACATTTTGTCATCCTACAACTGTCACTTCTTTTTGGCTTCGTACAGGACACTAGTTGGAGTGGGATCCAATAGAGACAAATGAGGGAGTCTTCGGGGTGTGTGTGTGCGCACATGCTCGCTAGACCTTATGGGTGCATTCCTGTTCCAACAGAATTGTACGTCTCAGAAGGTATCTGATCAAAGATAGCACATGGTGTGCTGTCAATCTGTGTCATTATTTCTCTTTACTGCATGTAATTAGCTTCAAGGGGAGAAATGAATAACAGGAGGTTCTGATGGCATGTGTGTGGTTGACTGTGCATATGTACATATGCATAAAAGAGAGCAAGAGACAGTGAATGCAAAAAACAAAACAAAGCAAGAGCAAGAGGATGAGAGCAAGGAGAAAGCATGCTCCCGTTCCCTCACATTTGTCATTGTCAAAACTCAAAGTAACCTGCATTCATTAACAGAGGAATAACATGAAAATTCTCATTGAGTAATGAGTTTTCCCTTGTCCTAATTAACCAAGCATGAGTGGGATATTTTTAGGAGAAAAACTGTTCAAATGCTCCCCACTTCAGCCTGAAATAGATGAGAGCCCATCTCTACAACCCAGTTTTAAGTGCATGAAATTCATCTTTTGATTTTAATTAAAGGTGTGTGGCTTTCTCAGCCTCTTTTTCTCTCCCATAGCAGAGACTGGATGACCTGGATAGAGAGAAAGGAACATGGAAGGTGGGGGGGCATACTGTATCTTACCCTCACCTGTATTAAGGTCCATCGCCCCTTCATTTCTTATCTCTCCTCTAACCATTCCTCATCCGAGAGGAGCCTCATAAAATGAACTTTCCTAGGTACGAGGGGTTTTTTTCCACAAAAGGAAAGCACACCCATCCCTGAAATGCAAAGATGACAGCCTACAAAATTAGAAGTGCTGTTATCTTGTTTGAGGGGCAGTATCTTTGATCACGAAGGAAGTACTAAACACTGTTTGAGTAGACAGGCCATATCCTGCTTAATCTGGCCTGTGTAGGACAGTAATAAATCACTGTAACACTTATGTTTTGTATTACAGTGTAGAGACAGTCTAAACATGAACATGAACTCCTTGTCAACAAGGGCATTCTCATACAACAAAATATACTTGAAAATTCAAATATAAATTACAAATATAAGCTTGCCAACTGTGAAAGACCGATTTCTAAGCAGAGCATGTGGAGTAAGTTAGATCGTTTCATTAATATATTGTGACTAACTAGGACTACGGGTGGAACACCATTCTGTATTGGTTTGAGATTTTCGGACCCTTTGTTCCTTGCTGTATCAGATCGTTCACCCCACATAAGACTTACTTCATGTAATTAATGCTTGGTTTGGGGTTAGGGTTAGGATGGGTTAATGGTAGTGTGATTATATTTTTACAGAAATGTTATTTTTTGTGTGCGTTTCAAATTCTGTGGACAGACTGCTTGGGTATAACCAGCACTTCTCAACATGAACTGGAATAAAAAATGAGAATGGACATAACTGCACCATAATTGCTTTATTTTTTATGTTGTTACAGAATCTTTTTTGTTTCTTTGTTTTGTTAATTGTAATTATAAATCCATTTGTATTTTTTTTGCCTTATATTTGTATATATAATATTATCACAGGAGCATTTATATTGGCCTATAAAAAGAAACATTCACTTCACTTTCTCATACGCTTAATCTGGGAGAGCCGATACCCAGTCGGCGGCACAGTGCACAAGGCAGAAACAACTCTAGACAGGGCACCAATCCATTGTAGAGCACACACATTTTGGTGGCCACTTTAGCGTAGTCAGTTAACCTAAAGCACGTTTTTGGACTGTGGAAGGAAACAGGAGCACCCAGAGTAAACCCAAGCTGAGGACACGCAAACTCCACACAGAAAGGACCCAGACCACTCCACCTGGGATTGAACTGAGGACCTTTTGTCTGTGAGACAGTGCTACCCACTGAGCCACCGTGCAGCCCTAAAAAGAAATACTATTAGTTAAATACAAGTTAAATATCAGTCAGCTCTGGTCTCCTTTTTGGGCCCTTAGCTTACATAATTTTTTGCCCATATGAAGTCTGAAGTCTTATATATTGCAACTTACTGTCCATAAACTGTATGAAATGTACTAAAAAGTTTCGCTCTGTCCAAATTGAAGATGTCCCATTATAGTCTGTCAAAGCATCCTGTTAACAGCTTTGTGCTCACTGGTATAAGGAGACAAATTCAGCTCCAGCAGCAGAGATTAACTCACTCATTCCCATCCATGCCCGCTTAGTGCAATTTAGGGACACGAGGGACCCAAACAGCAGCACAGGGCACAAGGTGGGAAACAATGCCAGACAAAGAATCAGTCCATCGCAAGAAGAGAATAACGCTAACAGAAAATCTAGAAATAAATGGCAGTGCCAAATTTTCAGGGCAGCAGACATAAAAGCAGCGTCTCCAGCTGTGAACTGTGAGCAGGGACACAGGTTCAAGGTGTACAGTATAGTATAATGGTGATGGAGAGAGTGTGAAGTAGTGAGAGATGGAAAAGCATATTATGTATCCTACCTGCACATGATCTCGTGTGTTAACAGCACTCTGCACATTTCTGGATTCTTGTCTTGACCTTCATAAATTATAGGCTGAAGGGGAGGAAACAAAAGGAAAAAAAAGAAAAACATTCTTCAGTGACCACAGACAAATGTTTACCATCATATGATATAAATTCTGGTATGGTTCCAGTGCATGCAAATATGCAGAAAAGGGTTTCTAATGGCTTGGATAAAAAAATGTAACAATGGGAAGAATTGCGCTTATATTGGCACTGGTTTCCTGAAACCAAAACATTACATGAAACATCACACCAAGCACAAAACCACATATATCCACACTCGCTCTCACTCACTCTCGCTCACGCTCACACACACACACACACACACACACACACACACACACACTCCTCTCTGAAGCTTAATGTGAACCTTATTCCATCTGGCAGAAAGCTTTCACCAAATGACCGCATGTGTCATGGGAACGATCCGGAGCATTCCAACATCCCTGGCTGGGGACGTTCTGTTCTGCCCGTTATGTGCGCAGAATTACAGAGACCTCCCTTTATTACAACCAATCAATCCATCAGAGCAGCCCAGTGCATTGTGGGAAGGTCTGCGTTTTGGAATAGCATGCAGGGAAGTCCATTTCTGGTCTTGCCAGGGTCTCCGTGGTCCAATTAATGCCCATTTTACCATGGCTATGGAAAAGTGTTTTGAGCAAGCTAAAATGATCAAGCACTGTCAAATGTACACACTCACAGATCATTGTATTAGGTACACCTCCTTATTTCTACACTTCCATCTGTTTTTCTACATACTTTGTTTGTCCCCTTTACTCCATAATGGTCAGGACCCCACAGCAGCACCGCAGGTCAGGTACTATCTGGGTGGTAGATCATTCTCTGCACTTCATCAGTGCTCATAGCTGCGGATGCTGCCTACAGGATGCTAGTGGATGGACATTTTTGGTTGATGGACTATTTTCAGTCCAGCAGTGACTCTCAGGTGTTTAAACACTCCAGCAGCACTGCTGTGTCTGATCCACTCATACCAGCTCAACACACACAGAAGAATGAGAATGATCCCCCACCCAAACAGTACCTGATCTGTGGTGGTCCTGTGAGGGACTTCACAAGACAAACAAAGTATGTGAAGAAACAGACAGACTACAGTCTATAATTGTAGAACTACACAATGCTTCTATATGGTAAGTGGAACTACTACAAGGAGGTGTGCCTAATAAAGTGAAAGAATGTATGTATTCATTCAGAACAATATTAAACAGTGCTATTAGACACTATTAATTAATCAGTATGAACTCATGTGTATGTATATATACTAATTCATTAATTGCTTGCTCCCATGTTGTAATCAAGGCAAACTGTTGACAAGGGTTTGTAACCATGTCATTTCTGTTAAAGGAATATTCTGTGGGTTTTCAGCCTTATCCCCACTATCCTCTGCGGTAGCATATGAGCGGTTACCAGTAACAACATTCCCATGCACACGAGGGGGATGCATACTCCAGAGCCCCTGACCAAATATCCCAATTTATTACTGTATGCTATCATCATATTCTAAAGAAGGGAAGAGTGAACAGGATTTTTACACAAAGGCTACATAGTGATCAAATTAGAGAAAAAGTAATCAAAGAAGAGTGAATTCAATGATGAAGAAGTGAGTCTATATTGAAATACACTTCTTTCTTCAAACGTGCCCCTTGGACAGTTAGGAAAACAGTGAGTTTTCAGAGGGGGAGGAAAGGGATAGAAGAAGAGAAAATAAGACAAAAAGTGAACTCTGGTAAGGGAAATCTCACTGTAATAATTTAGAAGTCTTCTTGAAAGCCTTGAAAAACTGAGGTATATCTTTGATCACTATAAGAATTAAATAGCGATTACCATTACCTTGGCATAACTTATATAACATTTATATTCTTAATACCTTTAACATATAAATCAACTTATTAACATTACATTTTATGGTAAGGTTTTACAAAATAATAGTATTCATAAAAATACCCTGTCATCCCCAGTCAGTCTGTGCACACCGGTGTCGACATTTCCCTATACGTGGAAAAGTGTGGGTATAAAGTCTTTGCCCTATCGTTGGAAGATTAGAAGTTCAAATCCTGATGTTGACATAGACATTTGTGGCCAGGAGTTCAGGAGATCTTAATTAGCGCTGTTTTTCTGGGTGGGTGTGTGAATAATTGGGTAAACTGGTATTACTGTTTACTCTATTGTTTACCCTATTGATCAAAAAGATGAAAGATGATACCAATCATATTCTGTGTATTTGTATTTGAATATTATATTAAGGAACTGCAACTTATCTAATCTCATATAAAGTCACATTAGATCAGTGACTAATACACCTTATAAAGAGACAGAGCTTCAGATTTACACTTATTGCTACTCTGAAGTTCGTATAAGTTTTTTTAAAGAACATCTCCTCAGAGGCTTCTTGTAAAGGCTTCAGTTCTTATCCATTACTATTTACACAAGTCCACATCTAAGGATTTGTGTTATCCATGTACACAGCTACATTAGTAATGTGTAACCATAAGTTTTTACCTTTTTTAAATAGTTTGAAATGATTATTATACAGAAACAGGTGTTTTTTCTTTTCTCAGAACAGCAATAAGGCGTAGGCTGAAAATGGTAGCATATTGCTTTATCTTCAATTGCCATTAGGCTCTGAAAGTCAAAAGTACTTGGCAGTTTGATGGCACTGCTGTGTCTTTACGTCACAGCAGAGGCAGCGTCTCATAGCAGCCGCTCTAGAGGCATCTGGGAAGTTTCAACCCCACAGAGAAAAACTGGAATTGACTGTCAAATAATACTGCCACATGGAGGCTGTTGATCTGTTTTGGGCCAAAAATATTTGTGCACCACACCCTGCTCATGTCATGATCCATGTTAGAGACAGAGAGACAGAAAGAGTAAGGTCACTCTTTCATCTAGTGTGTGTAATACAGTACATTGTTGAGTCTGACGATTTGCCCCTGGGATTTGTTTAATTTCGCCTAGTTTGAAATTGCTGAATGAAGAAGATTGTGTATGCGAATCTGCATGTGTATGTAAGTGTTAGCATGTGTGTGTGTGTCTGTGTGTGTGTGTGTGTGTGTGTGTGTGGTGAGCAGTTGGGCTGCCAGACTGAAGCATAGCAAGCCATCTGGCCGAGTCAACACTTCATCCAAAAAAACCTCAGCTTTGTTTCCACCCTTCCATTTCCACACAACATGTCCTCCACAGCCATGAATCACTTATCCCAGCCCAAACATACATACAAACACACACACAATGCACCCTAGTACCAGAATCCACAGATACACATAGTCACGCCCAAAAATTCACACAGCTACGTACTTGCACACACGTGCATGCAGAGAAATGTCTCCTCTCACAATTGCAAATGCCTTTTTTCAATTAACCACAAACCCTTGGTTGAAAGCAAAATAGGCTGCAAATTGTTTAAACTTTCCCAGCGTAGTTTTATTATGAGCTGGGGGTTTTTCAGTGGAACTTTCGCATGGCTGGGGGGCACTGGTGATCAGGAGCATGTGTTTGTTTGGTTGTGAAAATGAGGGTCAAGGTCCTCTAAAAGTGTGGTAACATGCATCACTGTCTGAGCCCAGAGCACCGACCCCGCGGCAGAGAACTGAGTATGCCATAGAGATACATCCTCCTATGATGCCGCACATTTGTTTCCTATGCAAGATTCACCATTTATCAGACAAGATGCATCTACCTGCCTCTAAATAACACTACCTAGTGCACAGTGCCCGGAATAGCTCTTAAAATAGTTTGTCGATTTTCCACTGTCCATCTCAGTCCACCAAAGCAATGGCTGTATAACCTTCTGTACGTCTGTGGCACACAGACTGTCTTTAACACTGGATTTTTTTCTTAGTAAAACAACTGATACCACATCGTTGCTAGCAGCAATGTCTATTCCTGACTTCTGCATCACACAATGTGTGACACTGCATAAAGACGGAGATAATGAAGAATAAGAAAGCAAAACAGTTGTGTTTCTTCCATCAATATCATTTCCCATCTGCACAAATATTTAAGTGTATTTCTTTTAAAAAAGCAACGCACCACATTGTTTTATTGCTAAATTGATATACTATTTAATATGTTAGTATGTGGATTTAGACACAAGCTTAAGGACATACACTTAAGGGTCAATTATAGCAAGAGCAACTGTATTATGTACCAAATTTGACCCAACTTTTGCCAGCAATAGTAAAGGTTCATCACAACATTCAGCATATGTGCTGAGTGTGGCTCTCATGTAATCTACCAGAGGTAACGTTTGTGCAGGATTTGAATTTTGATAGAAATGTGACCCTATGGGTGAAGGTCTGTTCAAGATTTGCTTGAAGCCATCCCTGTAACTACACGGCAGTATACAAAGAAAATAGCAAGCGCAGCCAAAACCGGGCCATCACTCATTTGCTATCAGGGTATAGTCTGCAAACTTCACTGAGATTTGTTAGAGAATGTCTAACATTCTTACAGTGTTCGTTTTGTCATGTTTTCAACAACAGTTGGTTGAAGCTCATTTTCATTTTACTCATGGTGCTGATTTCTTTACACCTTGTCATTATCAGTGAGCTTTCGGTCAGTAATGTTGTTGCAGCTTATATGAGGAGCTTGACATAGCCCTTTCCGCTCATTGATAATGCATTTGCTTTGTATTAGTTCCTGCTCGGGCCAGTTCTTCTGTTTAAGTTGCAACAGTAAACGTCCTGTTTAATACCTGTAACAATCTGTTAACGCATGTATCTTATTCAGGATAATCTGTTAATTACATTTTTTATGGAATTTTTTGGGCTATAATTTTGAAGCTTATCCCAAATGAGCAATCTCACTTTGAATTTTTCACCATGCAAAACGTGGCAGTAAATTGATGTCTAAATATTTGCAGCTCAGTGGTATTGGCTTTTTAATTTGCCACAGACCAATCTGAGATCACAGGTTCCAATTGCATGAAATGTTTTAAATAGGAGATTTGTGTTACTTCGATAAACTTTTTGTTGTTGTTGAACAGTTTCTGAAGGCAAAGCCAATACGCTGGCGAATCCCGTGATAATTAATGAATGGAAACGCAAAGCATAGCCTGCCCTACATGGAGAAATTATGAACTAGTAAATCTCAGAGACATTTCTGCTTAGAAAGAGTACTTTCGACTTTCCTCTCCATGCTTACTTACAGAGAGCGTTGGCTCTAGCCGGGCCTGAACACACACACACACACAGCCACAAGCAACAGGGGAGTTGGACTGTACCTGCCAGCTCTGGCCCAGAGCTGTACTGAACAAAGAGCTCCTTAAGGAAGGCCAGGGAAAGCATGAAACATGCATGCTCTTCGCCAAGGCTTCTGTGAAGCTTTAATTATGATCTGACACAGTTTTTAATACATATTTCATTTAACGCAAGCCACGCTTCATGTCACATTCGCAGCCCACCTCTGCTGTCATGAAGTGACAACTGCATCTGAGGCATGTAAACAATTCACTAGAAATACCAAAAAAAATTCCCTCTCTCTTAGTGCCACTGCAAAACGTGTCAACTGCAGTGTGTGACTGCATGTATTTGCTTGACTTGCCTTTGTTCTGTAGCTCAGCTGTTGTGAAGCAGAGGGAGAATAGTGAGACAAGACTCTTTTCCACTGTCTTTATCAGATATGTCTCAGACTTAAGCACTGATCACAGATATAGCTTGTCAACCTGACACCCTCCTTTCCTCTGCTCTTTTCCCCAGCCTGCTATGAGTGTGTGTGTGTGGGGGGGGGGAAGACTACAAGATGTGGCAGAGCGACAATACACACATGACAAGATATGTTATATAATATATACATATGAGTCCACACACTACCTCCAGTGGAGACGCATGAGTTCTTAGGAGCCCACACTCATCTAGTGCTAATGAGAAGTATGTGGTGAACAACTCCATAAACCTGCTCTGTAAGAGTGGTGCGCCGCTGGGCCAAGGCCAGCCTGCGAGAGCCCACTGGTTGTGTAGCCATCTGCACCGAGTTATGGGCTCTTAATGAGACGTCTTAAACACATCACAAGGCCTGAATCTAACCACAGCGTGGTTTGGAGAGAGATCCATGAGCTTAAAGACAGATTCATGATCCAGCCTAAGTCCCTAAGTCACTGGTTGTCAGACAAGACTGCAGTATATATATATATTTACTGTATGTATAGAAATATATATATACATATACATCTATATATATATATATATATATACGTATACATATACATATACATATACATATACATCTATATATATATGTATATGTATATGTATATATATATATATATATATATATATATATATATATATATATATATATATATGCATACATACATTAAAAGTCTTTGGCCAACATCCGATTTGTTATTTCAGCAAAGGTATAATGACCAAATATAATTATCCCTCAGTCTTTTTTAAAGGTACAAACACAAAATACATGAACTTCCAGAACAAAACGGCTTATGCAGGCAAAAGTCAGCATTTAGTGTGACCTCCCCGAAAAAGTGGATTCTTGGCTGCTACCCTTCCAAAAATACTATTTCTGATTAAGCTTCGTACTATAGAAGAGTCGATCTGGCACCCCAATGCAGCTGCCAGATGTATAGGGGAAGTCACACTACATAGGATACTTGCCACTGTGCCCTAGAGAAGCTGTTTATTCTGATTTCTTCTGATTTTTGTGATAAATATTTATATATGGTCATTATACTATTGCTAATACATCAAATCTAATGGTAGCATGGTGGTCTATGACATATGGCCAGTACTGTATATTACAAAACAGCTATTAAAAAGCTTGAGAACCTCTGATGATTCTGAGGAAAAATAACTCTCACACAATTTAAACATGCATATCATAATGTCATATTACCCAGCAAAAGCAAAGTCTCTTTTAAGAGCTAAAATATGATCCAAAGACATACAGAATCGTAGATGTGCAAGACTCAGCTCAGGAAAACGAATCCTGGGAAATGTAGTGAAAGGTTCTTTGATGTAAAGGGACTCTAGAGACTTGAGCCTCCACACCTTAGACAGAACAGGGAGTACTATATTATTTCGGAGTGACCAGTCGGATGCCAAACTACTCAACTCTGTCTTTCACTGTCCACCACATTACTATCGGGTATTGCAGTAGCCTGCAGGAACAGCCTGTAAATTAGGCAGTGAACTAAGCTGGAGGTGGGAGAGGCAAGATAAATAGCTTTTTTGAGGGGCCAGCCTAATATGAGTAGTTGGTCCATCTTTTAGTCTCTGTAATTTATTTCAGCATAACACCCAAGCTGCAAATCTGCCTTGCTACACTGTACACAAGAAATGCACAATCAACTGCAAGTGTTACAAAGAAAGTGGCACCGCGACAGGTATGAGCATCTTGCTTACAAACTCTGCATTGAACACAGTACACAGTATGTATAATATTTTCTTTTCCTAATGACTGACATTTTAAATGTGCCAAAATTAGTGCAAGTTTTATGAAAATAATTCCAAATGAAAGCTATAGAAACATTGTAATATTTTAATGCATTTACCATAAAATATTAAACATCAAATGAAAAGGGAATTATCAACATCTGGCATTAAAAGCAGATTTTAGAGTTGTTATTCTAAACTAAAATAGAACTGGACAGCGTTATAGAGAATCACTGTCAAAAACAAAGATATTCTCAGAAAATGTAATGAGATACTCTCAGCTCAAGCACATGTATACACATGTAGCAGAACGGTACGCGTGCATCAAACCAGGCATTTTCCTGATATGTTGTTGCTGTATTATGCAAACTTTCTTTTATGCTCTTCGGGTACAAATTTTGAGCGACTCACCATATACAGTAGTGATTTAGTTGTAATTTGGTGCCATGTTAAATAAGTCAACATGGTTTGCAGAATTAAATCTTTTGAAGGTTAGAAAGTACAACAAGCTGTGGGAGAGCAGATTCACTGTTATCTCACACACACACACACACACACACACACACACACACACACACACACACACGCTGCCATATTGGCTGCCCATAATGTGCTAAATGTCCAGACTTCTGCTGTACAGTACTGTAAAGCATCTGTTAATTACCCAATATATTCACACACTTCACCTCCAGCCTGCACCAATACACATGTACACGTACACACACACACACACACACACACACACACACACACACGACAGATATTTTGCTGTATCCTGATAGAATTTAGGTTTAGGCTCAATTAGCCTGTCCTAGACACAGGACGTTGTAAATGGTGAGGTACTTAATAATGTTATGTGGAGACGATGTAACAGTATGACAGCGTAACTTGATGAGGAATAATTCCACAGTACACAGTATGACATACTAATGTAAATTATGAGCTGACAAAATATCATTTTGATAGATAAATGTAGATAAAACTGCAGTAATAAGTTCGGTGGTTAATCTCTCATACCATCTGCCCTATTTCCAACAATACACTTTATTCATTCAATTTGCAAACATCATTTCTAAACGGACTGAGCAAAACACTGGAAAACAATGTGAATAAAAGCAACATCTCCCACAGGGTACTCAGCATTTAAATGAAAAAATAGAGTAAACCTTGCCTAAACAGATTTTGAAACCTACACAATCCTCAGCTGTTAGTAGTTTAGAAGTTTTTTCACCACTCTGGTTTCCAGCAGAATATTTACTTTCACACAAGGGGAGAAGCAGATGGTGAAGTTTGTGCAATTCAAAGATTGCTGTCACTGATCACAATTTGGGGAAAATTTTGGGAAGAAGAACGCAAGCCCATTCGGAGTATCCATACAAAACAGTGACAATGCAAAAACTCTGCCCAAAAGGTTTCCTGGAAACTCACACGGACAAGGAAATACGTTCAGATACACACTCGAGTGAGCGGAGGCATCCTGCACACACTTTGAAATGTGTCACAAGTGTGTGCGCACCATAGACAAACACAAAGATTATTCATCTTAAATGCTTTTCCAGCCAGGATGTCATATTTAGACACAATTAGTTCCACATGCCCCCAAGGTACACAATACAGCTCATCCTCAAACTCATTTTGGTGCATGCATATCACAACCCCAGAAACACCCACACACACACACACACACACACACACAGGCATACACACACACCAGTTTGTCTTTCTATCATTGTGACAACTTGTGACAACTTTCCATTGGCATATAAGTACTATAACTAATTAATTCTACACTGCCACCAAACCCTAAACTTAGCCTCAGTAACCTAAAGCAAATATTTAGGCTTTCAAGACACTTGCAGCTTCTCTGCGAGACAAAAGCAGTTTCATTGTGGAAATCAGCAAAAGAAATGTCAGCTCTTTCTACACTTGTTGGGTCAACTGGTCCTCATGATGATACATATACACTAGACCACCACACACACACACACAAACGCGTACGTGCACACACACACGGACACACACACGCACACACACCTCTCGATCAATTTCTGCAGTTGCTATGGCACTCACATTAATGTAACGACTTACCTGTTTGGTCATAGAGTCAATCAGGCGTACATAGAAATCCTGTTCTGTCCTAATACCTGTGGGAGGAGGAAATCTACTGAGCAAAATCAAGAACTCAAAAATACAACACTATGACTGACTAATGACTTACTGATACGTTCAGGGAAAATGAGTAGATGCAGTTAATACTTGCAAAAAGCATGAACTTGATCCCCTTCAACTATTATTAACCATTTACACTGAGCTAACTCTGAAACATAAACTGTACTTTCTTGTGGTTGTATATAATATAATATAATATAATATAATATAATATAATATAATACATCTAAGAAGCCCAAAACAGTGAAAACACCTTATAGCTAGATTAGATTAAAACATCATTATTTTCGGAAATCTCATAATAAATCAGTAATTTGTACTATTGATGTTTTTAATAGTACATATGTAATGTTTAATAATAAAGTAATACTTATTTTATAGTTCAACTAATAATAATAATAATAATAATAATAATAATAATAATAATAATAATAATTGTAAATAATATCTATTATTTACAATAAACTGTCCCATTCCTACAGTTCAAATGAAACTTCTAGTATTCTTGACAGAGGGATTTGTACATGCTTACCGTTGCTGTAGAGGAGCTGCAATTTGTAATGGATCCCATTGTTTGTTTTTTCCCCGGTAGCTTCCTACAAAAATAAATGTATGCGTTAGCAAATGCTGCCGTTCACTCGGGTCACCAGCCGCACACTGTAGCTGTAACAATAAATAAAGTTTCAGTGGACAGTACGTGTAGACTACTCAATCATAACACGGATTCCTAGCTCTTCTTTACCGCATATTTGCTGTATAATTTTCTTTTGTCTTTTAAAAACCTTTAACAAAAACGTGTGATTATGGGTTGGAGGTTTAAACTTATTTTTTTTCTAGCCCCAAAACACTTTTTCTAAAAGTTTTCGTTTTAAATGCCATAGAATTATATTCAGTCCAATTAAATAATGAGAAAGAAAAAAATAATTAACCCATTTTTCTAGGAAATCAAGTGTATGAGATCACCACTTATAAACTGGAATAAAGCGATCGTTAACAAGAAACAGTGAACCTTGTTGATATTCTAATTTATTACACGAACGCTTGGCTAAATCGAAACCTACAACAAATTGTAACCGTGTTTAAATGATACCATGAACATTGCCAAATAAAGAATTAACATAACAGAGTGAAATTAAAGATTATCAATAAACTCTTAAAATTGATGTCTTAATATTCTGACGTAAGGCACCACATGGGTTCATTAAACTGTAATCTCACAGTAGGCTATATTAAATCATTTAAATCAACAACATTTTAAAGAAACTTATTGCAAGAATACAATACACTTGCTATAGCAATGCTATTAACAATCAATGAGGACTAATATTTGTTCCAAATCTAGCATTGTTTCGTTTTCTTTCTGCACTTGTCCTTAATAAACTTTTGCTTTTATTTGTGTTCATGCTTAGCAGCAGTACTATTCGCATCCTTTAAATAAACATGTTCCTAAAATGTATTTTCTCATGCTGAAAATTCGCTTTGGATAAAAGCAAAAACAAATACATATAAATTCAAAAACAAATGTTTAACACGGGACAAAAACTAACGGATAATTTAAACCAGGGATCCTAAAAGCTCCAGGTCATTTTGGACGGGGAAATATGAAAAATGCACCTGCCTTTTCTTTTTCTACAAATCCAACGAAAGACGTGCGCTCGATCTCCACTGGCTGTCCCTGTCTGTCATACAGGGCCAGCACAAAGTGAAAGAAGTTGGATTTGCGCAGATTTGAGGGTGGTTGCTTCTCAAAGTGAGCCCGGGCCAGACCTACACCACTAAACACGGGTAAAGAGAGAAAGACAGAGAGAAGTGATTCAAGACACCTTTGTAGTCTATTCAACGCATAATTGCACAAGTTGACAACACGAATATATCCAGCGCTGATCAGTCCCTTATGTTGTTTAAAATGGCTAATTTATTGCAGGGTATATTACACGTCAACAACTGAGAGAAAACTGAAATAATAATATATTGATTGCAGTTGATTGCAGGCTACACCGACAGACGCACGGGTCTATACAGATTCTCTATATACACTCTTTCCCTCCATATATTATAACAATAAATTCAGAGACGTATATTTAAGGAGAATGTACAAGACTGTAGAACTGTAGACTCTGACAGTACTCTATAACAATGCACAATGTTTTTAAATTATGTTATAGGCTATTATAGAGTATTACAGCAAACATTAAATCAAGGTAAATCAACGCATATCTGTATCTGGTATGATGTATATTATTTACGTAAAACACACTAAATAAATGTTAGATTTGGTGGTTTATTGGCAGTGGAAAAATAGCCTCGTGTTCTAGCACAGGAATAGGCGTAAGCCGTTGGTCGGTTTTGGGATGAAGACGTCAAACGAGTGAACTTTCCTATCATCTCCCAGTGATGAGACGGGAAATGAAGACTGCCTCCGTGGGTTCTTCGATCGTACCTCTGCGCGGCAGTGGTGGCGTCCAGCAGGCCAGCTCCCTGCATCCACGAGCGCACCGCGTTCATCCCGCCGATCGGCTCCTCTTTCATGCTACTCCCGCTCCGCTGGATGCTCTCCTGGATCCCAAACATGAACGCGGACTTCTCTCCCCTGGTCTCCTTGCGATCTTGCAATGAGCAGTCCTTGTCGTCAGAACAAAACAAACAAACAAAAAACTAAACTAAAAGCCAAGCAAACGCCTTCGGGTGTGCAGGTGTCACCGCGCTCGGCTCTGTCTGTTCTGTGCAAACAGAAAACGAAGAGAGAGAAAATGATGAAGCGCGAGCGATCCACATCCACAGACGCGCACTGGTAGTTTCCTCCAGTCTAGGCAGAGCAGAAGAGTCAGGTGTCACTTTAAAAAACAGTCCGATGACAGCAGGAGCCTGTCCGCATTTGTCATTGTTCGTAAACCAACTCTTCCCTTCTCCTTGATTTTGTTTGCTTTTTTCGGTTTCTGCGATGCTTATCCTGAGCTCGAACCAAATGAATGAGCCACGTGAAACGAAGAAGGAGAAGAAGAGCCACAGACCCTCGCGCCGGCGGATCCCTCGTTCGTTCGCTCTCCCTGGTTCAAAGAAGCGAGAGTGATGTGTGTAAGCTCTTTCCCAAAGGAATCCGACTCAACTGTGCTCTGGGAACTCAAACACGAGCGAAGCAGCCCCAAAGGGAAGAGGGAGTGACTGTGTACACTCAGCCCCCCGCCCCACGCCTTACTGAACACAAGCGAGCCCGCACTCCTATCAGCTCTCCATCCAACCGCCGAGCATCCAGCCTAATTGCACCGCACTGGCCCAGCCTCCACACACACACACACACACACACACACACACAGAGCGCGTGAGGTGTGTGCGCTGTTAGCACAGAAGTTAGTTAGGGTGCGCTAAACGGTAGACATGCGGGGACATTAACATTGCTCAGCGGAGATTACAGCACATTTACAGAGCTGTGCTTCTCAACATGCTGTCTTGAACTCATGCAGTTTCAGATGGACTCAGTAGTGTCGTCAGTAACACAACACTATTAAAACTGACACCTCTCCATTATTTCTAAAAAACTAAAAGCATACTGCACTGAGCGACAAACTCCGGTCGAAGCAGTCTGCAGTCTGCAACATGAAAGAACTCATCAACATCCTCAGTATGGAGGACATTCTTACTGTTCTGAATCAAAACGAACTTACCTGAATTGGATGCACCTTTACAAGTAGCCCAGCCTACAAATATTTGAAATATTGTTGTTATTAACAGAGAGGTCAGAAAAAGTAAGCACACGTTGCGTTACCATAAAATCTTCTCCATTCAGAAGCAGACAGAAATGGCACTAACGGGGCGCCCTGAATCATGTTTCTTTAGACAATATAATTCTCGTGCAAATCTCCAAAGCATCTCACTCGTTGTGAAGTGTAGCCCACCTTCCTCGTTTGCCGCGATTTCTGTATATGTTAAATAAGTGACCTTCTATCGGTGGATCAACAGGTAGCAGGCCAGGCTGTGCTGCAACCTCCTAGGTAAATCCTGCTGGTATTGGTCTAAAAGCCAAATGATCTGTAACAGAGCTATTATTCCTAGCAGCGTATCCCTAAACGACATATTATACTCCAGTGCATGTACCTTACTATAACAGGAGCTTAAATCTTCATTCGGTCACCAGCGAGTGTGTGGCCAGTAGTGGTTTGGTAAGGTAGTGGAGCAAAAGGTTGAGGGTTCAAGTCCCAGCACTGCCAAGCTGGCACTGTTAGGCCCCTGGGTAAGACCCCTAACCCGCAACGGCTTAGTACTTTGTAAGATTAAATCAGTTGTAAGTTGTAAGTCCCTCCGGATAAATCTAAATGTTTTAAAATAAGACATAACTGTCCATTTTAGGAGTATGAAGTGGTAGGGTATTATAACGGCATACCTGGCGTCCTTTAGCTTGCAAAAAAGTTAATATAGTTTTCGAGCACGGTCATAGCGGCTATAAAATGAACTGCCTTCATTTAAAAACCTGGATCAGCATTTAACGGCAATTAGCTGATTTTGCATTTTATTGCCTTCATCCACAAACTATTTTGTGAGGTTCCGTTCAAAACTGGCAGTTTACTTAAGCTAAGTGTGTTGTTAGTTTACAACGCCAGCCCATAGCCCATTCAGGGCTTACAAGGAAGTCTGTAGAGAAATTCGACATACTCTGAATGAGCCAATATAACTGGAGGGGAGATTACCGAGCTCTTAGTCCGTTAAAACACAGATAAAATGTATATTTTCTTTTTAAAACAAACTCTATAAACAAATCGGTTAATTTAAATGGCAGTCACTTGGACTATAGAGCTTATACGTGTCTGCACTGGCATGGCGCCCTGTTCAGATAGGAGTTCAACAAAAATGAGAATATATTAAGAGAATTTTCTGTCAGCAAACATCATTATACACCCGGACGGTTATGACTGATAAGCGCTCATGTGAAACATGTCAAATTGAGACAACAGATGTGGCGTGTATTAGTCTTTATCTTCATTTGAATGTAGAAAATAAGCAGGAATACAAACATTGATTGCTCGGACTCAAATAGACACATCTCACAAGGGCTGGTTATTTAAAAAAAAAAAAAAGCGAACACACAATTCAACCATTTGAAACCTGAAATGTTTCTTGTTCAACAGCAAAACCGCAGAAGTTGCTTATATGTAACACTGTAATTCCTCTTTTAATTTTAATAGTAGATAAGCATATATTGGCTATACTGCTTTGTATATATTGTGTGTGTGTATAAAGACCTATCAGTACATCCTACAGACCTGCTCTGTTTCAGCTGTTAGTAACAATGTAGCTTTAACTATTCATATAGGCTATTAGCTTCTCATTTTCTTAATACTTGTTAATACGGGCACTGCCAAGTCAAATTGCTTGTAAGTAAGTCTTACGTGGCCAATAAAACTGATTCTGATTTTATAAACCAACATACTATAGAGTTTTGGCTATTGTCCCTCTGCTTAGGCCAATAAGCGCTTATTCTCTCAGGCCCAAAGCTCATTTAGCTTCCCATATTACACAATATTAGCCGCGAGTGCTAATTACACACACCAACATGCCGCGCTCTCTCTCTCTCTCTCTCTCTCTCTCTCTCTCTCTCTCTCTCTCACACACACTCTCTCTCTCGATGTGCGTTGTGTGCGGGGGGGGGGTCCAAGTTTATACATCATCGTAACGGGAGAGAGAGAGAGAGAGAGAGAGAGAGAGAGAGAGAGAGAGAGAGAGAGAGATGTATAATAAAATATGTATAATTAAGATTTGGTAGGTTATTCGTTGCGGTGTAGTCGCAGAAGTTTGCTCCGCACCGTGTTTAATGCACTCGGTAGCCTAAAATAAATAAATAATTAGGTTAGAAAGCAGGGAAGTAAGTTTGGAAGCACTAGATGAATGGATAAATAACCTGTTTTTCAAGCAGTAGATAATCTTTACATGACTACAGTAGGCTATTTGTTCTCTCTTTAAACTAGTTTAATTGTCCAATGTTCGAAACACATCAAACTGATATGTCTACTGAATGTTGGAGTTTCTATCAGTAGCGTCTGTTTTATAACAATTGAAGCATCCTGTTTTGCCGAATTAATTAACAGTTTAAGACTTTATCCTTAGGGCTGATGCTATTCTGAATTGTTTAAAATTAATCAAGCATCGCGGGATCTGACCAGGTCACACTCAGGTAAGCAGATGAGAACATAAATGTACCGTATCTTAGGCTAATGCATCTAGCCTGGGTGTAACTAAGAGCCATTAACACTGAAACTGTAAATAACAAAAATAAAATGAAATAAGCGCTTCTGTTTTCAACGCATTGGAAAGCAAAGTTTAGGCAGAATCCACAATTTATCTGAAACCTGAATGGCTTTGATTTAGGAAACATAGGCTATATTTATTGTATATGTCCACCTTAGAGCTGTTAGAGACCCAGAATTAGCTACAGATAAGCATTCACGATCCAGATCTGTAGCATACGTGGAAACACTGCAGCTTAGTTAAACATAGGCAGGCTTATAATCTATTTAAGCTTTTAAAGTCGTCTTTTATAAGTTTGTTTTATATGCTAACTGCTTATTGTTTTGGTTTATTAGTATTATTGATGTAATAAATCATTCCTACCTGTAAGCGAGTGTAATCCCTGTCAGAAGTTTGATCTTAAAATTGATTTTTTTTGTTAATTAATTTTAAAATATAGCCTACATGAAACACTACGTCGTGTTTACTTCACAAAATACGTGAGCTGTCAGACACCCGCACGTTTTTGCTAGCTATTCGACAAGCAGATTAGATGAAATAGGCGATAATAACTACCACACTACCATCTTGCGGCTGAAGTTGAGAATGCACCTTTCAGAGGCGTTATCACATTTTCCTCTTAACGTTTAACAGTTTCTTTAATAATATTATAACCAAAAGTAACGTCTTAATTAATAACAAAAATATATCATATTCAGCAGTGTAGTGTGTAACAATATATGCCCAATATTTGACATTTACTCGAGTAAACATTTTTTAGCATTTGACCGTTTTCAAAAGGAAATGGCTGTTTTCAGTATGATACATTTCACTCATTTCACTGTAATGTATGTTCATTTATCTCCAGTAACCATTTATCCTGCTCATGGTCATTCTTGAATCATCACGCATCACTTGATTCAAAGTGGGAATACATCATGAACAAACATTGACAGACTCATTCACATCTAATTCATTACCTGAGATCAAACCTACAGTGGTGATTGAAAGTCCTAAAATATGACCTAAAACATTATCAGATTTTCAGTCAAGTCCTAAAAGTAGATAAAGAGAACCCAGTTAAATAAATGAGACAAAAATATTATACTTGGTCATTTATTTATTGAGGAAAATGATCCAATATTACATATTAGTGAGTGGCAAAAGTATGTGAACCTCTAGGATTAGCAGTTAATTTGAAGGTAAAATTAGAATCAGGTGTTTTAAATCAATGGGATGACAATCAGGTGTGAGTGGGCACCCTGTTTTATTTAAAGAACAGGGATCTATCAAAGTCTGCTCTTCACAACACATGTTTGTGGAAGTGTATCATGGCACGAACAAAGGAGATTTCTGAGGACCTCAGAAAAAGAGTTGCTGATGCTCATCAGCCTGGAAAAAGTTACAAAAGCATCTCTAAAGAGTTTGGACTCCACCAATCCACAGTCAGACACATGGATGAATGGAGGAAATTCAAGACCACTGTTACCCTCCCCAGGAGTGGTCGACCAACAAAGATCACTCCAAGAGCAAGGAGTGTAATAGTTGGCAAGGTCACAAACAACCCCAGGGTACTTTCTAAGCAACTGAAGGCCTCTCTCTCATTGGATAATGTTAATGTTCATGAGTCCACCATCAGAAGAACACTGAACAACAATGGTGTGCATGGCAGGGTTGCAAGGACAAAGCCACTGCTCTCCAAAAAAGAACATTGCTGCTCGTCTGCAGTTTGCTAAAGATCACGTGGACAAGCCAGAAGGCTATTGGAAGAATGTTTTGTGAATTCTGAATTATATCCGAGGATTCTAAAGGAAAATGTCAGGACATCTGTCCATTAACTGAATCTGAAGAGAAGGTGGGTCATGCAGCAAGACAACAACCCTAAGAACACAAATCATTCTACCAAAGAATGGTTAAAGAAGAATAAAGTTAAGGTTTTAGAATGGCCAAGTCAAAGTCCTGACTTTAATCAGATCAAATTGTTGTGGAAGGACCTGAAGTGAGCAGTTAATGTGAGGAAACCCACCAACATCCCAGAGTTGAAGCTGTTCTGTACGGAGGAATGGGCTAAAATTCCTCCAAGCCGGTGTGCAGGACTGATCAACAGTTACAGGAAACGTTTAGCTGCAGTTATTGCTGAAGGTGGTGGATTACTGAAAGCAAAGGTTCACATACTTTTGCCACTCACTAATATGTAATATTGAATTTTCCTCAATAAATAAATGACCAAGTATAATATTTTTGTCTCATTTGTTTAACTGGGATCTCATTATCTACTTTTAGGACTTGTGTGAAAATCTCATGATGTTTTAGGTCATATTTATGCAGAAATATAGAACATTCTAAAGGGTTCACAAACTTTCAAGCACCACTGTAGATCTGGAGCTGTTCAGCACCACACTAGTTGATGCACAACCTTCTGTCCCAGAGCAGCATGTGGT
This sequence comes from Ancistrus triradiatus, assembly GCA_025084515.1. NCBI lineage: Eukaryota > Metazoa > Chordata > Actinopteri > Siluriformes > Loricariidae > Ancistrus > Ancistrus triradiatus. The sequence goes on along the minus strand of JAJAGP010000112.1, from coordinate 393,405 downwards.
TTGTAAAAGAAGATTATCACTTAAAGGAGACAATGTTCCCAACCACATATTACCATGTACTGGTCCTTCTCAAAAAATTAGCATATTGTGATAAAGTTAATTCTTTTCCGTAATGTAATGATAAAAATTAAACTTTCATATATGTTAGATTCATTGCACACCAACTTAAATATTTCAAGTCTTTTATTGTATTGTCTTTTATCTCACAAAATTAGCATATTTCATCCGACCAATAAAAGAAAAGTGTTTTTAATACAAAAAAAAGTCAACCTTCAGATTATTATGTTCATTTATGCACTCAATACATGGTCGGGAATCCTTTTGCAGAAATGACTGCTTCAGTGCGGCGTGGCATGGAGGCAATCAGCCTGTGGCACTGCTGAGGTGTTATGGAGGCCCAGAATGCTTCGATAGCGACCTTAAGCTCATCCAGAGTGTTGGGTCTTGCGTCTCTCAACTTTCTCTTCACAATATCCCACAGATTCTCTATCGGGTTCAGGTCAGGAGAGTTGGCAGGCCAATTGAGCACAGCAAAACCATGGTCATTAAACCCTTTACAGGTGTTTTGGCCACTGTGAGCAGGTGCCAGGTTCGTGCTGAATGAAAAATGAACTCTTCATCTCCATATAGCTTCTTCAGCAGATGGAAGCATGAATGGCGCCAAAATTCCTGGAGGGCAGAAGTGACCTCTGGGAAAGACCCTAGTTCCGGCTTCTATCATGTAGGCGAGAAATACTGAACGAGCTACTTTTACAGCTCGTAATTTCTGAGTTAGAGCTCGGGACAGGCGCAAAACCGGAACCCACTTATGGCCCTTTTTAATCTTCGGACACTTTTCCACTCTAAAAAAATATCTGGCGTGACCGAAACCAATATAATAATCCACTTGAAGAACTGAAGTAACTGGGGATTAAAAAAAGACTTCCACAATAAATGGACTCCGGGGCTTCGGTCCGTGGGCCGAAAAGGGATCAGTGGACCAACCACCACAGCTGACCATGGACAACCCCAGGACAGCGGCACTGGAATGAATGGGTACCGGACAGTCTGGACTTCATGAATTTGGCATTCCGTCTTCCTCCAGTCTCCTACAGACTTGGAACCGTGATTTCCGAATGACATGCAAAATTTGCTTTCATCCGAAAAAAGTACTTTGGACCACTGAGCACCAGTCCAGTGCTGCTTCTCTGTAGCCCAGGTCAGGCGCTTCTGCCGCTTTCTGGTTTCTGGTTCAAAAGTGGCTTGACCTGGGAATGTGGCACCTGTAGCCCATTTCCTGCACACGCCTGTGCACGGTGGCTCTGGAATCGGCCCTTCTCCACAATCCTCCTCAGGGTCCGGTCACCTCTTCTTGTTTGTGCAGCGTTTTCTGCCACACTTTTTTCCTTCCCACAGACCTCCCACTGAGGTGCCTTGGTACAGCACTCTGGAAACACCCTATTCGTTCAGAAATTTCTTTGTGTCTTACCCTCTTGCTTGAGGGTGTCAATGATGGCCTTCTGGACAGCAGTCAGGTCGGCAGTCTTACCCATGGTTGCGGTTTTGAGTAATGAACCAGGCTGGGAGTTTTCAAAAGCCTCAGGAATCTTTTGCAGGTGTTTAGAGTTAATTCGTTGATTCAGATGATTAGGTTAATAGCTCGTTTAGAGAACCTTTTCATGATATGCTAATTTTGTGAGAATTTTGGGTTTTCATGAGCTGTATGCCAAAACCATCAGTATTAAAACAATAAAAGACTTGAACTATTTCAATTGGTGTGCAATGAATCTAAAATATATGGAAGTTTAATTTTTATCATTACATTACGGAAAAGAATTAACTTTATCACAATATGCTAATTTTTTTAGAAGGACCAGTATACTTCTAATCATAAGGCATTTGAAAATTATGTCCCAACTCTCTGTCCTCCAGCCCAAGTTTACAGTGAAGTGTCCAAAACCCTTAATTCCTGTGGAATTAAAGGCTGGTTTAACAGTACTTTTGACATTTTAGGTAGCCATGCTGGTGTCACTGAATTGCCTCTCATCCCTGCTGGATCCAATACTTCTTCTGGATTTTTGCAAATGTTCTCTTTGGGCTTGAGCAGTGACGGTATTCTTCATAGACCTTGATAAGGTGCGTTGTCACTGCATGGCTCAGATCTAGCACAATAGGGTGCATCATTACTGGATCGTTTTCTTCAGTATCTTGGTGATTTGTGCACCACTCAAAGCTGCAAAGTGGCCCTTGTAATGTCCAGTCCAGCCTGATCCTAATTGGTGTGGGGCAGGCCAATGGTCCGGTTGAATTATATGTATAGGAATTATTATTTGGGTGTTATTGGCCCTGATCAGCAGCAATGGTGAGACTTTGTGGCACTCCCACCTCTTCTGGAGGAGACTGCAGGGTGTGAGTGTTCTGCTAGTGTAAGATGATTGGACACGTGAATGCATGATGAATCCTGTAGGTTTTCTTCCGGTTCATTCCTGGTGATATTGTGTAGAATACAGATAACCCATGCACTACCTTTCAATTTTGTCAAACAGCTCTTAATGCCGGGTCCTTCACTTCACCTTGTAACTGTTTGTTACAAGAGGATTTAAGTACTGGAAACTTTCTGTTAAAGTGTAGAATGGCTCATGATATAAACTTTGGGGCTCAGAGCATAAATTATTTACAAAACAAAATTGATAACAGTCAGTCAAGTAGGGTCCAAACCTTTAACATAGTTTGATATTTTCTAAAATATACAATAAAATATCATGACTTATAGTGTTAAATCTTATAGTGCAAGAAAAGAAACACATACATTATCTGAGGACATTAATAGGCCAATATGTACCTTAGATTAATGCTGTGTCACCACTATGATGGGGCCTAAATCCTAACACTAATGTCAGCTTTAGGGTTAGGTTTTTTAATCAAAGATTTAATCATTTACAGTACATTTCTAGGACTTGGGCACATAGCCAAAGATAAGGGTTGACTATAAAATAATAAACACTATAACATCATGTATTGATTCTTTAAGTAAACATGTAGGAATTCCATCAAGTAAATAAGACGATAACTTAGAAATGTTGATAAGGGAGGACAGCTGAGTATTAGTAACTGAGGAAAAATATTCTTGTCATGATGTACAGCTAATTAAACAAATGTAAACACTAGCGCTGCATTTGGTAAGTATGAATAGCTAGGTGTTGTGATGAGCTTTGAGTTTTATGCCCAAAATATAATTTAAAAAATAATGAAATAATTTATTTTGCATTCAGAATCCAGAGTCAGCTTTAGCAATGCTTCTATTTAGACTTAAGATTGCATTAAAAAGAAATCTAGGATTATTCTTATTTGTGTCTATTAGGAAGGAAAATTACACAGCTTTAGGTTTGGTAAGGACATGCTTATTCCTCCAAGTAATCTGAAATATCTCCAATTTGCTATGTCCTATTGCTTATGTTCTAAGACCAGTAGTTGTTTTTAAGTTATGAGTGTGGTCGTTACGTCATCGTGTAAGCGTAAGGTATTTGACCCTAGGTGGAGCAACTTTATAAGTTGAGTAAAACAAACATTCAAATTAGTCCATAGTCCTGTATCTTAACCACTAGGCTACCACGGCCTTTATACAATAAGGATGAGGCAGTTGTGGGATTGACAGTTGTGGCTGATTGATGTGTTTGTCTAGTGATGTCTTCTCTAAATGGCAGCTGTTACAATGAAGAAGATACTGAAGAGCAACAAATTATGATAGAGATCATACTCACTGTGGCAACTGAAGCACTGTAACTGTAAGGTGACTCTAGCCTCTCATGACCATCAGGAAGAATAGCAAGAGAACTGGGAACTGAGGGGCGTGGATAAATAGCGTTCTAGCATATGCTCGAGAAGTGTGCTTTGCTTCCATCTCAGACAGCTGCTGCATGAGTTCCTCCTGACCTCCAGTCACTGCTGCAAACTATTCTGGAAAACTGGGCTGCTGATGTTGATCCTAACAGTCTGAGAGGGATGCATTGGTCTGTCCCTTCTGGTGTCTGCCTCTCTCCTTTTCCTGCTCAGCGGACATACTGCACCTCATAATCCTCAAGATGGGCTGGACAATGGGAATCTCTGTGAAGACGATGCTAGTAGATGCAGCTGAAGTTGAACAGTAAGACATATCCATGGCAACAGCACTGATCCGGTTCAAAGGACAACCATGAGTGACTGACAGTACAGTGTTATGGATACTGCTCCCTGCGTCACTCTGTTTATGCAGTAGTCTAAGAACCTAAGCACCTTGTTGTCACCATGGCCTATTAGTCAGAATGCAGAGTGCAAGGCATCCAAGTTGTCTTTTATGATTAATAAAACACACAGCATGACATGACCACACTCTTCATGTCGTGAGGAGAGTATATGTGTGTGGTTAAAATTGTCGATGACCACAATAACTCAAATAGTCAGTGCTGATATCATTTTCATTTCTCTGTATCGTGTCGATCTAGGGCAATGCCTTATGCACTGAGGTCAAATAACAAGCTAGATAGGTGGTACAAAAATCTTCATGTGGCAACCTGTTTGTACAGATTCAAGCGATACATGATCCTTGGTGTCTCTAAACATGAGCTTCCCAACGTCCCATATACGTACTATGTTGTAAGACCTCGTAATAAGTGGTTATCCCTGTAAACCGCATTTCCCCACATTTGTTTGTCATGAAACAAACAGCAATTTGTCTCCTATTATTTGTGAAATAATATGATCTATATAATAATATAATCTATATGATATAATCTATATGATCAAAAAAACAGTAACACAGGTACAGTTTTTAAGATTGAAGATTTTAAAGATTAAACTATACCAGGGGAGGATTACAGCAATTATCCAAGATATTTATTTGTAGGTTATGATTAAGGTGGAACAACTGAGAGCCTGAAATGCAAACAAGACTTAGTTGGTGACCGGTTTGAGGCTATTAGATTTGATCCTGTGTCATCACACTGACATGTAGTCAAAAAATGAATTTCAAGGGATATTTAACATGGTCTACTTAATATTTAAAGTTGCCAATAATGTTGACCACAAATGTATTTAGAGCTTGTGTTCATTATTACATAACCTTTACTTAAATAGATACTTTATGGCTAAAATGCACAGTAGTTTTGTACTGATAAATTAGCTTACCAGCCAAGCTAACAACCCAATTGCTAGCATACCTAAACTTGAAAACAGGATACAGTGTGGGAAAAATGTTTGCACCCTTCCTGATTTCCTATTTTTTTGCATGTTTGTCACACTTAAGTGTTTCGGAACATCAAACCAATTTAAATATTAATCAGAGACAACACAAGTAAACACAAAATGCAGTTTTTAAATGAAGGTGTTTATTATTAAGGGAGAAAAAAATCAAAACCTACATAGCCCTGTGTGAAAAAGTGATTGCCCCCTAAATCTAATAACTGGTTGGGCCACCCTTAGCAGCAAACAACTGCAGCCAAGCGTTTGCTCTAACTTGCAATGAGTCTTTTACAGCGTTGTGGAGGAATTTTGGTCACTCATCTTTGCAGAATTGTTGTAATTCAGCCACACTGGAGGGTTTTCGAGCATGAACGCCCTTTTTAGGGTCATGCCACAGCATCTCAATAGGATTCAGGTCAGGACTTTGACTAGGCCACTCCAAAGTCTTCATTTTGTTTTTCTTCAGCCATTCAGAGGTGGACTTGCTGGTGTGTTTTGGATCATTGTCCTGCTGCAGAACCCAAGTTCATTTCAGCTTGAGGTCCGGACATTCTCCTTCAGGATTTTTTTGTAGACAGCAGAATTCATAGTTCAATTTATCACAGAAAGTCTTCCAGGTCCTGAAGCAGCAAAACAGCCCCAGACCTTCACACTACCAACACCATATTATACTGTTGGTATAATGTTCTTTTTCTGAAATGCTGTGTTACTTTTACACCAGATGTAATGGGACACACCTTCCAAACTCTGCCATGCAGGCCATTTTTGCCCAGTCTCTTTTTTATGGTGGAGGCATGAATACTAACATTAACTGAGGCAAGTGAGGCCTGCAGTTCTTTGGATGTTGTTGTGGGGTCTTTTGTGACCTCTTGGATGAGTCGTCGCTGCGCTCTTGGGGTAATTTTGGTCGGCTGGCCACTCCTGGGAAGGTTCACCACTGTTCCATGTCTTCGCCATTTGTGGATAATGGTTCTCACTGTGGTTTGTTGGAGTCCCAAAGCTTTAGAAATGGCTTTATAACCCTTTCCAGACTGATAGATCTCAATTACTTTCTTTCTCAATTGTTCCTAAATTTCTTTGGATCTCGGCATGATGTGTAGCTTTTAAGGATCTTTTGATACACTTCACTTTGTCAGGCAGGTCCTGTTTAAATGATGTCCTGATTGAGAACAGGTGTGGCAATAATCAGGCCTGGGTGTGGCTAGAGACAGTGAACTCAGGTGTGATAAACCATAGCTTTGTTTTAACAGGGGGGGCAATCACTTTTCACACAGGGCCATGTAGGTTTGGATTTTTTTCTCTCTTAATAATAAACACCTTCATTTAAAAACTGCATTTTGTGTTTCCTTGTGTTGTCTTTGACTAATATTTAAATAGGTTTGATGTTCTGAAACACTTAAGAGTGACAAAATTGCAAAAAATAGGAAATCAGGAAGGGGCAAACACTTTTTCACACCACTCTAGACATTACTGGTTTTATCTTAAAATTAAGGAATCACCACATTTTACTGTGAGTTACCAACATTAATTGTGTGGGCATTTAAAGCTTAAGTAAAAGCAGAATATCTGTTAGCTTATGTTAGCTATCTTTCTAATATAAAAGACTGCAGTGAATGACTGAGTTGTGCTAGGGTAATGATGTTACATTTAGATTTAATGACATAATGCTGCTAACAAATTCTATACGTTTGCTGACTTGTGGTTTTGTGTGAATGACTAATGGTATTAAATCTTGGGTTGAAAAAATTGAAACATAAAAGTATGCAGTCCAGTTTCCAACTGGATTTTTTCTCATGGTGAGGGTTGAGGTTGATGATGATAATCCCATCTTGCATGCCACCCAGGGCACATTTTATGCCAGGAAAAAGTGGGGTTAGAAGATTTTTGTAAATAAAATAAATCACTAAAAATAAAATAGTAACTGCTGTAATAGTTTTGCTGTATGGAAATTGAGTTGTTTGTGATCCAATATTGATGTAAATAAAAAAGTCACTTGTAGGCAAGTGCCATATTAGTAGAATAAAGCAAGTTGCATCATCCCATCATTTATACACTATCACTATGAAGCTTACATATTTGAAAGTGGTAGTTATTTCATGTTTTTCATAATGTCACCACTGAATTAATAAGAATCACCCACCAGCATCACTCCTAATACACCAAAGGTAAAGAGATGAATCTTCAGTATGGATTTGCCTTTATTTCAGGCTTGTCATTACTATGTCAAAATCATTACTAAAACAGCAATTTATAGTTGGTCACACGTTTCCAGTATTGTAAAATAATCTCGTTTTCACCATTTCTGACACCTGTGAACTTCCGGCTGTTATGGACTGGCACCTTGCACAGAATAGTTGCCAGAATAGTTCCAAACTCACAATAGCCCTGACCAGAATAAAGTAGATACTGACGATGAATGAGAAAACATGCTTTTCATTCAATCATTGTCATATGCACTTAATCCAAAGCAGAGTCATAGGGAGCGAGGTCTTTAAACAGCAGCGCATTCTGCAAGACAGGACCAACCCTAGACAAGGCACTAATCCATCACAGGGCACAAGCACAAGCACACACTGACTCACACTGGGACACTTCAGAGACAACAGCTTACCCAAAACATATCTTTGGAATGTGGGAGGAAACCGAAGTACACAGAGAAGACCCAAATAAACATTTACATTTACATTTACAGCATTTAGCAGACGTCCTTATCCAGAGCGACTTACAATTGATACAGTCTTACAATCCAAGCAATTGTGGGTTAAGGGTCTGGCTCAAGGACCCAACAGAGCCACCACAGTCCCAAATAAACACAAGAAGAATATGAAAACTCCACACAGGTGGAGACCAGTGAAGGAACTGTATAATATCTGTGAGGTGAAGATAATATCCACTGCACCACCATGCAACCTACACAATCATTTGATTATTATTAAATATTACAAGCCACATTAGTCCTTGTTTAGTAGTTTACCAATGATTTGGTTATACGTTTATAACCAGTCAAAAAAATTGCCCCAAGTACATTTTGGATGAAAAATAACAATTAGGATAACAATTGTGAATTGTAACTAATTGCAGAAATGTGATTACCATTACAAAGCAGACACCAGGCATGTCATATTTACACAAATTCAATTAATATGTGTGTAAGAAAGCAGAAGCAGATACAAAACAAAAAGGGAGGAAAAGCCATTAACTGCAGAAGAGTCCAATATAATTTCTATACACTGGTCTGTGAGAATATATAAACCAGACAGAAAACTATCCAGACAGAGAGCTTAGACGTCCTGACATATTATTTTACATATTTTTAAAGAGGTCAGAGATCAAAACCACCTTGGATCAGATGAACTAATCAGGATGTAAGGGGAACAGTCTTTGATTCACTAATGTTTCATGAATTCTCTGTTCCTGGATCTCACACTAAAGGAAATTCAAGCACTCACACAGACTTAACCAGAGCGACTTACAATTGATCCAGTTTTACAATTCAATTGTGGGTAAACGGCCTTGCACAAGCACCCAACAGAGGCAGCTTGGCAGAAGTTGATTTGAACCCTGGACCATCTGGTCCATAGTCCAGTACCTTAAACACAGGTTACCACAATCCACAGGATGGTCAGCTCCAGCAGTCCCAGCCCTGCACCTGCGCAGTGCTTTTATAAAACATTTACAGTTACTGAAAACGAGAGGAATGATATCATGTAGTGTTCTACCTTTCAAGACTGCAATTCTCTTTTTTGGACAGCAGGTGACACACACGTTAGCTCGTACTAGCTTTCTGTCATTCAGACGTGAATTAGATGTATACAAGACAGATTTGTATTTCCTATTCTAATTCTTAAGACCTCAGCCATTAAAGCGAGGAGACATCGATCAGATGGACGTTACAGGGTGCGTACCTGGAAAAGTTGCAGTGTTTTTGTGTCTTCACAAAGTCAAAATGTCAGAGCTCAACTATCCTTGTGGAGACATTTGAGTATGTTTCCTTAGTCTGTACTGTTTTTAATAACATTTAACGTTGCCAAAAACTTAAAGAGGATAAGCACATACTATACACAGAGACACACAGAATTAAAGTGATTCCCTGCTATTTGAAAGATGGTGACTGGTCAAGAAATAAGAATGCATTTCTCTCTGTCAGACGATTACAATGGCTTCAGCAGTCTTGACATTACCTCATCACTCTGAATGAATATGCATACATGTGCACAGTGGGTGAATCTGCTCAGTTCATGAAATCCACATTCTTACACTACAAAAGGCATCTACGCAAGTACAAGTATGCACCATTTAACGTCCATCTGGTCAACGTCTGGTCTCCTTATGGCCTTTATGGTTTTAAGACTTATAACAGGAAATAAAAATATGTCTTATATACAGCTAATTCAGGTCTGAAAGACAGAAAACTGCAAACTGTACGTCCAGACACCTGCTGCTGGAAAAGAGAATCGCAGTCTCCAAAGGTAGAAAGAAACAGTATTGTTCTACTTTCTTGTATGTTATCAGTAGGTGTTGAGATTTATAAAAACAAATACAAAGATAAGAATGACTGTATTGTACTAAATGTTTGCATATTGTGTTTTAATTAATATTATAATTTAAAATAAAACACTATGTGCAAGTTATCTAAACTACTCCTAACTTAATGAGGATGTACAAGGAATAATGACAGCGGACCAAGACACAGTTTTCATACAGTAGGTTTTAATTTATTTTCACATTCAGGTTCAGTAATATCAAACCTCAGGCATATTTTACTGAGCACAGCTGCAGTTCAAACAGTAGTCAGCCTTCTCAGGACAGGTCACATGTTCATGTAGTAAAATAGCAACCGAGATAACTAATTCAGACCAATGCAAATATCAGGCACTCCATTCCCAGTTAAAGTTAGATTTCAAATGGCAAAATATATCGAAAACATTCTTTCTAAAAAATCACTTCCTCAATAAATGTAAAAATTACTTTCCCTTCAAGCCAAAAGACGTTCACATGTGAAAATTCATCAAGTTGTAAAATAAATTTAAAAAGTGGCATTGCTGAGTTTGCTCATACATAGTAAAATGTATTCATGCTCACAAATGCAGTATATGCCAAATAATACTGATGAGAGAAAAATTAGATCATCTGCTGGCACCAGTTCACATCCGTGGCCTTCAGCTCTTCACACTTTTACCACACGAGGTCACTAAAGTGTTCATGCAAGCTTCAGGCCACTTCACACAGCGCCTGGTGCTCCTTAATACTGTAATCCTGCATATCAAAACCCTTTTACACAGATATTCGTATACAGCAATATCTCGCATCTAAGATTCATTTCAATGCATACACACCAAAATATTTGGTACCTGACAAGACAACTTTGGAGCATTGCTTTATGTTACATTAGTGCAAATGCAGTGGCATATACATACATCTAACGAAAACAAATAAATATTGATAACTAGATAAACGATCTGGCTACTGCTATTTGAGGATACTGAAAGCGTGCTAGTGAATACATACGCGGTGCTTACTGAGCACCAAAGCACTGGCGTTACGGGTTACATGAGCACATTCAGGTTGGTACAGTCTAGGTTTTTAGATCGAGCTGTTCACGATGTTTGTGTGTTTTAGGCCATGGGTTGTCATGGAAATGTTGCGCACTTGCAAGCCTATAAAGCCTATGGACTAAGTACTCAGACATTCACGTTGGCGGAATGCCTCTGTAATAAACAGAAATGGAAGTTATAAAAGCAGCAACAGGTTTACAGAGAAGTACAAAGGACAGAATCGGAGGGTTCTGATTGTAAGGGTGTCTGATGGACATAATCGCTCCCACAGCTAGTAGATCAGTTCTTGGGTAACACAGCTACCCACAGAACTCCATATTGGGAAATATGGCCAGCATTTACTGAGCATGATTAAGTATGACATCACAGCAGTGTGGCTCATTTCTTCTCACTTCTGATGGCAAAGGAGCAGGTATTAGTCGTTGGAAGAGGAAAGAGGAAGCTCAGCCTCAGGAGGACAGATGGCCTCTCGTTTCCCCGCCTCGCCACTTTCCGCTTCAGCCGAGCCCGAGGCCTGCACAGGCACCTCTGGCTGGGCCTCCAGGAGGTTTGCGTTAGGCTGTGGTGGCACATCTGTGCCCGCATCCCGCGCGGCCGTGCTTTTTAGCTGGCTGTGGCATAGAGGGCATGCCTCCTGCACGTACAGCCACTTCTTCAAGCAGCCAGCATGGAAGAAATGAGCACATGGGGTGATGACAGCTGATGTCATGTCCTACAGGAAAGAGGAAACAGGTTAGAACTGCACTGAGCAGACATATAACAGAACTGTACAGCTAAATCTATTCTTCCTCTTGTAAAACACAGCTGTCCTTTATAAGACATGTAACACTCTTCAGCAGATTCTCAGCAAGACTAATCAACAGGCAAATTAGCTGATTAGTGAGAATGTTATTTTTGAGAGACTGCAACATTTTGTGATGAAGCACAGAAGTCTTAAACTAAAGTTTGGGCACCAATGATAAATCACATTTTTGTACCACTTTCCATCTGCTTCTCCTAATGAGGGCCACAGTGTCGGGTCAGAATTCCCTATCCCGTTCCACAGATTCCAGAACCTGCTGGCAGATTCCCTGTCATTCCCAATCCAACTGTGAGATATAATCCAGCTATCGATACCAGACCCTGCCCTGGGGTCTCCTTCCAGAGGGATGTTCCTATAACCCGGGCTTATGCTTGTGAGATGCCCAAACCACTTAAACTGGCTCTTCACGAGACAAAGCAGCTCTACTCCGAGGCTCCCCCGGGACCCCTGCATAGGAACTCATTTCTGACACCTAACCCTAATGTAAGCTTATCTGGTAGCTTAATATATACTCATTAGATACACCTCACGTTTGTCTTCAGAACTGACTTAGTTCTTCATATCACAGATTCAACAAGGTGCTGGATACATTCTTCAGAGATCAGTCCATACCGACAGGATAGCATCACACCGTTGCTGCAGATTTATCGGCTGATATCCATGATGCAAATCTCCTGGTCCACCACATCCTAAAGGTGCTCTATTACAGTGGTTCCCAACCTCTTTACCTTAGAGCCTCCCTACAAGTATCTAAGATCCCAGCCAGTATCTAAGTGTCCCATCCCTCACACACATAGAACTAAATAATAAAGTGATTCATTGCAAATCTTTATTGGCAAAAATGAACACAAAGTATAGCCTTGTTCCTTTTCTCTGGGGTTCCTTTTATAGCTTTTTCCCTCTGTATGAACACTAGCAAAGTTTTACAGGTCTGGATTCTAGTCTTTGCCATATTAACAAAATTTTAATCTCTCCTTATGGCTTCTTTTTGGAAAAACAGCGTACAGATTAAATGTAGACAGAAGCTAATATTAGGACCAACATGGGTAAATGTAAGCTCGTCTGTATGAGACCTATGGTTTAGCACATTTAGCACGTAACTGGTCATAAATTAACTGATTAAAACTGGCAAGAGTCAAAGTAGTAATATATGAAATTTATAAAAAGTACATTTACGTAATTACATACATATTTAACACCGGAGACACAGAACAACAGGTGCAATGTAATTCAATTATTTTATTTTTAAGTCTTCCACATAGTCCTATAATTAAATTTTATACATATGTAGGTACAAATTATTTAAAAAAAAAAAAAAAGCATTTTAATTATTTTATAATGTTTTATGTTTAAACAATTGTTTTCTTTTTTTTAGTAAGAAAATTTTATATTTATAAAATTTTATAAAATATATTTAGGCTATATATTTTATGCAATAGTGAAAAAAGTGGCAAAATTAATGAAAAACTGTGAAAAACCATGATATTCGGCCAAATGTTTCATTTAGTTTGATTTCAACTTCGACCACAAATTTTCATTCCGGTGCATCCCTAGTATTTATTATAAATAAAACATTTTATTGTTCCTTTCCTCTGTTACTACACACACACACACACACACACACACACACACACACACACACACACACACACACACACACACACACACACACCACCACACAAAAAAACACACCACACAACCACACACACACACACACACACACACCACACCCCACACAAAGACGAGATTGACTGTTTCCTGGTCCCTCTTCTCGTAAGAACCCTGCAATTGTTATTGTAACCACTCTTTTTGAATTTTGAATCATGTTATATGGTTGTGAATTTTTTCATTTTTAACAGACAAACGGAATCGATCCTAAAGGCAGCTGTTGATTTATATGAACTGCTAAAAATTTCTAACTTCATATCCCGCTGTAAGCAGCCACATACCCACACCCTCATTCTTACCTGGTAGCAGATGGAGCAGATGTCGTTGTGTTGCTGCAGCTGCTGCTCAGAAGCAACGGGCAGACTCTTGATCTTGTTGACGGCATCACGACGCAGCAAAAAGCTCTGCCAGCCCAGCTGTGCCCGCAGCCACACGTTGTAGTAGGAGTGCACGAGCACGATGGTGGAGCCCATGACAGTCCACTCCCCGAATACCGTCTCACAGACACCATATGCCACCACACACAGTGCCACCACAAATTCCAGCATGCGGTATGTGCCATTTACGCAGTAGATCACATCGTCCATGTTTTCCATTGGCACTTTGCGCAACTCCTCCACCATGAAGAGCACGTAGATCAGCAACGTGCCCAAGACCTGAGAGAACAGAAAATGAGAGGTATATCGATTATATAACATCTAATTCAACCAAGAGGTCCCATTTTTGAGTCTTGGTCCTCCCATGGTTTCTTCCTTATGGCCTTTAGGGATTTTTTCCTTGCCACTGTCACCCTAGGCTTGCTCAGTGACAATGCTTCAATGTAAAAAGTGCTATAGAAATAAAATTGAAATATATATTGAAATTTGAAACCAAGTATGATGGTAAGGTGATTAAGCTCTGTTGCTTGCTGTGTGTTGAGAGATCAGAAAAAAGTAGGTGATCTGTATGTCATGTACCTGCCATTGTTAATTTCATTAATAAAAACTATAATGAAAACTATTTGTTGACGACATTTGTCGCAATGATAACAAAATAAAAAGTAACATTTGAAAACGAGAACTATGATAAAATGTATAGGGCTGCAACTAACGATTATTTTAATAATCGATTAATCGGTGTATCGGATAAAAAAAAAAAACATGTCCATGTCTTTATTCAGAAAACTAACATTGAATAACAGAGCAAATAAGTGATAATTGAATAATAATAAATTACATTTATTAATAAATTAAAATAACAAATGAAATAATAGTGTGTATACTTGTATTTATTCTTCTTGGTGCCGTATTATAAACAAATTGTTCTGGCTCACAGAAAGAGTAGGTCATCTCATTTTGGTCTTCTATGGCAGGTTCAGATGATTGAGACGATTTAAATGAATAAGCAGCTGATGTGCCAAAAAGCTGCTGCACATCATCAGGCAGCTTGTGCTCATAGCAAGCCTCACCAGACAACCTGAGACCATATCGGATATACAGGATTGAGTTAAGGGTCTTCAAGGACATTCGATTTCTTAGTTTGGTTTTTACCGCACTCATCTGGCTGAATAGTCTCTCAACTTCAGCATTTGAGTTAAGCCATATTCCTCCTTCAGCACTTTGTGGACCCTGTTATCTAGCTAGCTGGATGTTTAGCTTTTCACAAAGAGGCACACACTGTGGACGAGGTGAGTGACAGGCTATGTGGTGAATGAGCTGAGTGACTGACTGAGACTGTGTGAGTTAAATACAGGGATTTCTTTTCGTGTCACACTGAAGACGCATTTATATTTACATCCCGCTCTGTAAATACGGGGCGGGGTCAGTCAGCGGCGGCTTTGGGCATGCGCAGTTCATATGCAGTGTGGACGAGGCTCACGGCAGCACCCGCTGCTCGCTGAGGACAGTAACTGAAGAGCATGTGTGTTCATCTCAGAGTCTCCAAAAGTCTCCAATAACATCACAAAAAGTCGCTAGATTTGTCGCTAGTCGCTTTAAAAAAAAAAAGTCACTAGAGGGTCTGAAAAAACGCTAAATATAGCAACAAAGTCGCTAAGTTGGCAACACTGATTCTTAACGCTAACTTACTTTGAATGTTCCGCCTCCGCGCCGGCTCCGCCTCGCTCCGATCAACTCACTCGTATTTTTTTCCAGCCTTGACGAAGTGCCGCAAGTAACGTAAGCGGATATGACAAGGGGAGGGAAACATAAATCATGCGACCCAACGAATCGATAATGAAATTCGTTGTCGACGCTTTTAATAATCGATTACTATCGATTTTATCAATTCGTTGTTGCAGCCCTAAAAATGTATTACTTATTTTGGGAATGAATAAAAAATAAACAATTGGGTGGGCTTTTGGGGCTAGTTAGCTACATACGTTAACAATCTTAATTTTAGTTCATGTTTAATGCTGATGAGGTGCATGTGAAGCCCATTATCATACATGTTTTACATTTGGTACTGCTATTCTAAACAAGTGACTAAACACTGACACACTGTTGTCAATGTAGCCTCTTTGTTGAATATAATGTTGTCTTTGTAACCATGTATGTGACTGGAGTTATAAACAAAATACTGTTAAATCAGTATTTAATTAGACAAATTGTCATCTCAGTAGAGTGGCCAGCATGTTAATATTATATAAGTGCAAAATGTATTTGAAGGAAAAAAGTGGCTTCTATAATTTTGGATATTAACATGCTATTAAGTGTACCATAGCTTTTAAGCCACTGAGTATGAAAGTTAGTAATAAGTAATACCTCTAAAATATTAAAACCTCTAAAAATGCATGATTAAAATTAGGCTAAATACTTTTTTTTATTTAATTGAGTAAAACCACACTACAATGCTTTTAATTTTTGTCGAGAAAAGCTAAATCAAAACTAACAATAATTAAATGACTAAAATGTGACAAAAATCAATATAAATTTTAGTCAAAAGCCTAAGACTAAAACGACATCAAAATCAGCTGCCAAATGAAGACTGGTACCTGCAGAGATGTGAGGATGCTGGAGGAAATGATGATGAGGAGCCAGAAGTCCATGTGAAAGAACTGGCAGATCATGTAGGACATGTAAGCTGGGAACACGAGGAGGAACAGGCACAGACTTACAGCACGGAAGTGCTTCCACAGGCTCCTGTAAAAACATCCAGCATTTAGATTTAGAGAGGACAACAGAGCAAGTCTTACAGACAAAACAACTGACACTGCCAAGATATGGGAGCACACAAAAACAAACAAAAATCACAAAGATAGACCACTCTGGCAGCACTTAATTACCCACAGTAAATCCAATAACAGGAGAAATGTCTTCGGAGAGATCTTGGAATTAAGCTTTTCTTAAGAGTTTATGCAAATATCAAAACACCTCTGTGAATGGTAAAGTGCTAGAATGCAGATTCATTTAAGTTAGGAAGTCTGTGAAGCAACAAAGCAGCATTTAAAAAGAGAGGATTTATGGATTTATTAGGCATCGCATTGTGTGTAACGGGTTTGTCATGTGTGAATCCAGTGAATTAAAGTGTTAAGGCTGCATGTATACTGCATAGCACCCCTGCCAGTAACGGTAACCTGGTAAATACCACAGTTTAGAGCGTGAACATGATTATAGATTGTACACAGCAGCGGTGGGGAAGTATACCAATTTAAATTCTTCCACACAGACTCCAAAGCAACCAGACAAAGTGATTACCTTGTTTGTAAACCCTTTTAACAGTTGTCTGTTCTTGATAGCTTCTCTCAATCTGGCCTAGATGTTCAAAACTACATTCCTGTAAATGTATAAACACCCTGGCAAACATCCAGTGCCAAAGTGCTGATCTGTGATCTGAATAGAGTGCATAAGCTTTAGAACTTTAGAGCCCAAGTAACAACAATTACAACATTTGCCATACGCTGTTATCCAGAGCAACTTACAACTGATACAAGGTACAATTTCAAGATATTGAGAGTTAAGGGCTTTGCTCAAGGCCACAGCCATGGCAACTTGGCAGTGTTGGGACTTGAACCCTGGACTTTCTGGACAAAAGCCCAGGTATTTAAGCTCTGAGACACCATAGTCTGCTCTTACTTAAGCCAAGCAAATTTAGTATGTTGTAGTTCCAGAAATATGTTCTAGTCATGGTCATGAAACTCTTACATACGGACGTAACTAAAAATATTTGACAAGGCAAATGCCATACTAGACCACAGGTTTTTTTCCTTAATGTTTTATCGCTGCTTGTCCTGGTCAGGACCACTGGGTCTAGTACCTATCTCTAAAAAAAAATTGCAAAAGCGAACATGTGCCCCTCACAGGGCCAGCAGGGGTCACAGTTCCAGTGGCAGAAGTGGTCTCCCCTCCCCCAAACAGACCCAGTCGTTCCAGCATGCAACATGGAAAGGCACCTCCAGTATTAAGACCTGGTTCACCATGGTGGTATTATAACATGTTAGACCGCAGTGATAGCTGAGAGCCTGTTAACAGATACAGTGGTGCTTGAAAGTTTGTGAACCCTTGAAAATTTTCTATATTTCTGCATAAATATGACCTAAAACAACATCAGATTTTCACACAAGTCCTAAAAGTAGATAAAGAGAACCCAGTTAAACAAATGACAGAAAAATATTATTATACTTGGTCATTTATTTATTGAGGAAAAGGATTCTATACTACATATTAGTGAGTGGTAAAAGTATGTGAACCTTTGCTTTCAGTATCTGGTGTGACCCCCCAGTGCAGCAATAACTGCAACTAAACGTTTCCTGCAACTGTTGATCAGTCCTGCACACCGGCTTGGAGGAATTTTAGCCCTCCGTACAGAACAGCTGCAGTTCTGGGATGTTGGTGAGTTTCCACACATTAGCTGCTCACTTCAGGTCCTTCCATAACATTTCCCTTGGATTAAGGTCAGGTCTTTGATTTGGCCATTCTAAAACATTAACTTTATTCTTCTTTAACCATTCTTTGGTAGAACGACTTGTGTGCTTAGGATCGTTGTCTTGCTGCATGACCCACCTTCTCTTGAGATTCAGTTCATGGACAGATGTCCTGACATTTTCCTTTAGAATTCTCTGATATAATTCAGAATTCATCGTTCCATTAACGATGGCAAGATGTCCTGGCCCAGATGCAGCAAAACGGGCCCAAAGCATGATACTACCACCACCATGTTTCACAGATGGGATAAGGTTCAAAACATTCTTCCAATAGTCTTCTGGCTTGTCCTTTAGCAAAAGCAGGTGAGCAGCAATGTTCTTTTTGGAGAGCAGTGGCTTTCTCCTTGCAACCCTGCCATGCACACCATTGTTGTTCAGTGTTCTTCTGATGGTGGACTCATGAACATTAACATTAGCCAATTTGTGAGAGGCCTCCAGTTACTTAGAAGTTACCCTGTGGTCCTTTGTGACCTCGCCAACTATTACACACCTTGTGATTTTTTGTTAGTCGACCACTCCTGGGGAGGGTAACAATGGTCTTGAATTTTCTCCATTTGTATACAATCTGTTTGACTGTGGAGTCCAAACTTTTTAGAGATGGTTTTGTAACATTTTCCAGCCTGATGAGCATCAACAGCTCTTTTCTGAGCTCCTCAGAAATCTCCTTTGTTCGTGCCATGATACACTTCCACAAATGTGTTGTGAAGTGCAGACTTTGAAAGATCTCTGTTCTTTAACTAAAACAGGGTGCCCACTCACACCTGATTGTCATCCCACTGATTGAAAACACCTAATTTCACCTTCAAATTAACTGCCAATCCTAGAGGTTCCCATACTTTTGCCACTCACTAATATGTAATATTGGATCATCTACCTCCATGAATAAATGACCAAATATAATATGTTTTTCTGATTTGTGTAACCGGGTTCTCTTTATCTACTTTTAGGACTTGTGTCAAAATCTGATGACGTTTTAGGTCATATGTATGCAGAAACATAAAAATTCTAAACGGTTCACAAACTTTCAAGCACCACTGTATGATAGCATTATATCACTCATTTTCACAGCTACTTAACCTAAATAACGGTGGCAGGAACCTAGGGCCTAACCAGCAGCACAGGTTGCAAGGCATGAACCAACCCTGGCTGCCAATCCACTGCAGCACTCCCTCACTCTGGGACAGAGACACCAAGCACTGTTACGCATGTCTTTGAGATGGCAGAGAATCATCTCTAAAGCCATATTATGTTCAAATGTCATTGTTCATTGAGCAAGTCCATAACTGTACTATAGAGCAACACAGACCTAAGCGTTACATAGCATAATGAAGTACAGATGCAGTTATGCTTTGCTATTTATGACATTGTTTCTACAAGTTTACTTTTACCTCGTTCTCACAGAAGTAGAAATGTACTCTTACTTATCTCTGGAGGCCCCTAGTGCCAGCACTATGGGGTCAGCAATCTCCAGCATGGACTGCAAAATAGAAGCAACCACGATGAATAGGATTATGCTAAGCAGGAAGGCTCGGTGGATGACTTGAAGCTCAATGAGGCCTGTCTGAACTGCCAGGATCAACAGAGTGATTCCCTCTGTCATTCCCCTGATAAAGAAGGAAAGATAAAATAGATAATCACATTATTTGAGAAAAATGCTATCTATTTGTAGTTACTGTAAGGTTATGGCAAGCTTTAGGCACTTTCACACTGCTTATAAGAGCTTTTTCCATAGCTCTTATACCCGTGATTTTTAGCTCCTACTTCAGGTACTTTTCTGAGTACAGCGAAACCCTGAGTGAAGTAAGTATGTGGTGCCGTCCAGATGCAAGTGACACAAGCCTGTAGTGATTGGTCCATACCCAAGCACCTGTGTTGAGCTCAGCAGGCATGTTTAAATATACTTGTACAATTGTAGCCATATAAACATCAAATCTTCGTGCTAAAAATGGACCGAGAATGAAGTCCAGGCTTTACTGAGCTTGTAGGTGATAGAGGAGGTACAATGCGATTTTGGGTCATTTCACCAACAGTCTTGTGACTTGCATCACTTGAGCATCACTTCAGAGTTCCTATTGGTGGTGCAAATGTAAACCAAAAAAGTGCCTGGAACAAGCACATGTGGTTCTCAGAGGAGCTCCGCAGGGGGTGGTTCCTCCCAAACTAGTCCCTAGAACTGTTTGACGCAAACATGCGAGTTTGTTTTCTTACATGTCTGGATTGGAAAAGGCCTGGATTATTAAACAGACTAGAAGATAGAAAAATCTGTCAGAGTGAGAGAATGAGAAACCACACCTGTGCATGGTGTTGTCATTCATGAAGGCCCTGTAGCCCTGCAGGTAGAACTTGCAGAGTGTGAGCACACCGAGTGCCACAAACGACACAGTAAACACCAGTCCCAGCAGAGAGTATGGAGTACAACAGCACTCAGCAATACTGCAACACACATTTAGACAGTCAGTGATGCACCAATTCTGAACCTTACTAAACACACAGATGGTCAGATAACCATTTGATACCGACGCTTAGCCGCGGTTGCTCTTCACTTGAAGCGTGTTATTCCAGAATGTGATAAAGATCAAACACACTTTGTTTTTATTAACAGAACAAAAAGCTCATACATGTAATACACGTATGACTGATCACACAAGAGGCTAAATTATTTGTTTATGGAAATTCATTTAGAAATCCATCAGGTAGGTTTCTATATGCTATATTCTATATTCTATATGCATTGGGAATTGAATCGCCATGTTTGTGCGCTAGCATGTTACACCAGTGTGTCTCCCAGTGCGAAGTAATACTCCGACAATGGAATGACAGTTGTGATTGGCTCGAGGCTGTGGAGAAACATGTAGCCGTTTACCTGGTGAGAAAAAGGAAAAGCAGCCTCTCCCTGGAGGTGGGCTGATCTCGTGTACTGAAATAAGTATAGATCTGCAGTGCAAACAGAACCAGCCAGAAGCACATAAAGAGGACAGGCAGAACAAGCTGATTCCAAAGGGACATGCCAAGGGCCAAGAGCCCATACACTTCCACCACCTGCAAGCAAACAAAAAAGATCCCACAAAAATCTTTAGCCTTTCGATTAGGACTGCAATGACTCATTCACATTTCCACCAAAAGTCCAGTAACGTTAAGTACAAGTTTACTATATTGAAGTGTGCTCAGTTAAACTTTTTATTCAAATGAACACAAAGGGCTGAAATTATGTTTAGATCATTCTATGTATATAAACACACACACACACACACACACACACACACACACACACACACGAGACATAATTAGGTACACCTCCTTGTTTCTACACTCAGTTCCACTTACCATACAGAAGCACTTATTAGTTCTACAATTGCAGATCTGGTTCTCTACTTTGTAATTCCCCTTACCCTGTTCTCTAATGGCCAGAATGACTAACAAACTGTGCAGCAACAGATGAGCTCTACAAAGTGGAGCAATATGGTAGATGTGTCTAACAGAGAGTGTACAGTGAATGAACACCGTGTTTAAAAACTCCAGCAGCACTGCTGAGTCTGATCCAATCCAAAATGGACACTGAGTGTAGAAATAAGGATGTGTGTCTAATAAAGTGAATGGTGAGAGTGTATGTATGTATATACCTTATGAATGGAGAATATATAACTGCTATAGTGATAGAGGATCAGTTCATGTCCCATTAGATGAGGTTATGTGTGAGGTTTTTTTTGTGCTTCCTCACCTGAGCCAGCTCCCTGTACGCAGTTTTGGCAAGGTTAAAGGGCACCAGCAGGTTGGAGGCCAGAAAGTAGATGACCTCGAGTCCAGTGAAAATCATAGCAAAGCGGTTCACAAACACAATCGTCTCCAGAGGCACAAGGCACAACCTGGCCACCAGAGGGAGCAAATGGGCAGAAAACAGCCAGATCCTCTTGGTCTGCATGACGCACGAGCACAGAGTACACACTACCAACTGGCCTGCATAATCACACGTACAAGCACACGTGTAAAACACACACACACACA
Organism: Ancistrus triradiatus; assembly: GCA_025084515.1. Taxonomy (NCBI): domain Eukaryota; kingdom Metazoa; phylum Chordata; class Actinopteri; order Siluriformes; family Loricariidae; genus Ancistrus; species Ancistrus triradiatus. Next base: position 371,282 of record JAJAGP010000112.1, on the reverse strand, counting down.
CAACCACACACAACAAGAGGAGCAGTTAAATACGCCACCTTTGTTAGATTTCTTTCCAAAGGATAATCAATAAAGGAACTCTGAGTAAATCCTACTCATCAGCGAGGTGGTTATATAACAAGTACTCTGATAATTCATTACTGGTGCTACAGAGACGGTATCAAGTCAGACTGCTCTAAGTCAGAGAAGCCGAAATCAGTCATGCTGCTAAAAGTAGATTATGCTTAGGTTTTGGCTATAGGCCATGCTTCGCAATGAGATAATACTGATTTTCCCCCTCATATAATGCTTGTGTTAATATTCCCATAAACCAAGTACGTACTCTACATATCAACAATTTTATTAAACATGCAGTGCTGTGCAAAAGTTTAGGCCACCATTAGATTAGACATTCCAGTGTTTTAGCAACGGCATAATGACCATACAAGCAGCTTTTTGTATGCAGTACTGCAAAACTGAAAAGAAAAACAGAAAAACTGCTTCTATAGGCTACAGTGGCAAATATTTAATGTGACCTCATTAGCAGCATCTGGCAGTTGCACTGGGATGCCAAGTTGACAGTTCTACAGTTCGAAAAAGCTTGATAAGGAATGCTCTTTTTAGAAGAGTAGCAGCCAAGAACCCACTTTTCCATAAGGGGAACAGGGTAAAAAGGCTAAGAAATGCTAAAGCTCACAAAGATTGGAATGAAGATCAGTGGAAAACTGTATCATGGAGTGACGAATCCAAGTTTGAAATTTTTTGGTCCAATCATTGACAATATGTCACATAAGGTCATTATACCATTGCTAAAACAATAAATCTAATGGTGGCCTAAGATGTTTGCACAGTACTGTATTTCCAATGAATTTAAACCAGAGACAGTTATTAGCTCTTATCCTCGCTGTCCTGGCGGATTACAAAGGATTCTTCTTTTACGGCTCCCATTCATCGCCCCCTCGATAATTTGGATTTCCATTTCCCCCACTGTAAAAGCTGAAATGTGGAATTAACTTTCAGTTCATATACTACATGCTCATTTCAGTTTCCCTTATGTGCTCAAATTAGGCGAATAACTGTGAGAATTGAAACCGTGCACTCATCATTTGGTCACATCAAACACAGAAGCTGTAAGTTGGGTGTAATTTTCAGATCAGGGCGTTGCTTATAATTACAGTAAACAGGGATTTAGTAGTGAATCCACAACAGTAAAACAAGGTAAGTGAGAGTGGCTTACATATGAGCGCTGTAGTGAAGCGGTTCATAGAGAGGGGCTCCAAGTAAAGCGGACCCTCATAGCCAGACTCCAGCTCGCCACGTACATAGTCTCTGAAACCAACAACACACTGCATTTATTGTGTCCTTAAAACAAACAAACAAAAACCCTCTTCTGCCAGCAAAACATGCCATCAAGTATGAAGAGTTCTTTTGTTGTCATATGATGGGTGGAAATTTTGTGCTGACCAAATTCCTGACAGCACACAGGTTTCTCTCATACAAATGTCAGCTGAACATTACTTCAACTTTCAGTCGCTTCCTATCCTCATAGCACTATTTTGTAAATTCCACTGGCAGCCTGTTTAAGATGGGTCTAAAAACCATACCACACACAGTAAGCTGGGCTTTACGCTTAGAATACAATAAATCGAGACAGAGGGGTGAGTTACGAGTTGCATATAATGGCTTTGCCACACTTGGGTGAAGCTGCCTCCTGGTAAAGAAACACATTGCAAGCAGGTAGGCACTAAACGCTCCCTCTTAATTTAACACTAAATAACCACCTGTCTGGAGTGAAACAGTACATCATAGCAGTGAGAGAAACATTTTCACAAAGTCACTGCTATTCATGTCTTTTTATCTCTTCTTGTTGTCTTTGACATTCCCTAAAAAAATGAGTTTTCTTATTACAACTGTTCTCCTTAAAAGTCCTCAAAAGGCTAAAAATTGTTCAAAAACCTTTGTAATTACCTGAATTTAGCATGTAAAGCACTGGATGTCTAGTACAGACACTACAAAAGACAAAGGTTTGTGGACACCACTATTTCAGTAACACTCACTTGTAACACAACTATATATTATTATAAAATAATATTGGATCGTTTGCCTCCATAAATAAGTGACAAAGTATAATATGTTTGTTTCATTTATTGGGTTCTCTTTATCTACTTTTAGAACTTGTGTGAAAATCTGATGAGGTTTTAGGTCATATTTATGCAGAAATATAAAAAAAAAATAATTTCTAAAGGGTTCACAAACTTTTAAGCACCACTATATAATATATCACATACATTTCCGGATTCTCCACAGACAAACAGTGGCAGTAGAAGGGGTTGTACTGATACCCAAGTGACTCTCAATATGACACATTTGTAAGGTTTCTGCTTCCAACAAGTCGGTTCATCAACATTCTGTCCTGCTGTCCTTAAAGTCTATAAGGAATTGGTTTGTTAACTTTGATTGAGAACTTGGCTGCTTGCACAGAACATTGACCTCAACTTTATCAGTCACCTTGAATATGCACTGCAATGCCAAAAGTGAGCCAGGGCTTACTGTCATGACTTCACAGTCATGTTCGATTATCTAGTAGAAAGTCATTTTAGAAGAACAAAGGCTGTTGCAACAAAGGTGGGAGGCAAACTCCACACTAATGCCCATGTTTTGGATAGAATTTTTGGGGTGTCCACAAACTTTTGTCTATATAGTGTAGATACTCTTGGCTTGATGCAATATTCCTTTCTGTCATTTTAAACATGATGTAGTACAAACCAAAGTCACAGGGTCAGAGTCAATTTGTTTTCATTTACGTTAGAATTTGCAAATGCAAATTTAAATGGACGCAACCTTAGGCTCAACATACTGCTAGAGGAAAAAGGTTTATATGACAATGTAGTAAGTAATTATGTAAATCCTGGAGTCGGGGGTCTCACCTTGAAATTTGGTGGCCAGCGAACAGCAGTAGAGCCGTGAGGACATAAAGGTAGAGCTGCACCAGGTGCTGACGAGGCAGGGTGAGTAAAACCAGACTGAGAATGTAGCCTGAGTAAAGAAGAGAACATTGTTATAACACTGCAAAATTCCTATATACAAAGAAACAAGAAGTGACAAAGATAGACAAGCAGCACACACTGTCTGAACCCCATTTACATTTACAGCATTTAGCAGAAGCCCTTTTCCACAGCGACTTACAATTGGTACAGTCTTACAATCCAAGCCATTGTGGGTTAAGGGTCTTGCTCAAGGACCCAACAGTGGCAGCTTGGCAGAGGTGGGATTTGAACCCTGGACCTTTTGGTCCATAGTCCAGTACCTTAACCTCTAGGCTACCACAGTCCCCATCAGACTGTATGGGAAGCATGAGCAAAGGACAACTAAGAAGTTATGACATTTTAAGAAAGACACAGAAAACCTGAACAAAGAAAAATCAAATCCAGTGTAATAGGCACCCAAGATGCTGCCATTCAAAAAGTGTTCAGCAAAAAAGACAATCAAGTACGCAACCAGTAGCCTAATATGTTAATATACTATAGCTAGAGCCATTAAGTATTGAATGTGTAAATGGTGAAGCCAAAAGTATAGAGGAACCACGGAATTCGAAGCTTCACTCAAACAATTCGGACATCGAACGGTCCGTTTGAAGTTTTTTGCCACCAAGTTCTAACAAAAATTCAGACAAAATTCAGAAGAGAACATGGGCATCCTAAATAAAACACTCAATGGTGTGATCTTCCAAAGGCCATGCACATAATCCAGTCCAGTCAGTGGCGATAATGCACCAACACAGTATGCCAATTGCCATAAAACCCAAAAGAAAAAGGAGGAGAAGCTAGGGCATGATCACAGGCATATTATGTTTATTATATTATTTTATTACTATATTATGTATATTGTATCAGGCTAAGGGTGCAAGTTCAGACACTCCCTTGGCACTGCTTTCCCAGTGATAAGACGTGCTCGCCTCAGTGGCTATTAAGTTTCACTTTATTTTCACCTATTTCAAGTCATTTTATTTCAATTATGATTACTTCACGTCCTTATTGATGTTATGCATTTTATTACATTCATTTGCTTTATTCATGTATTAGTCCGAGCCCAAGGAATGTATTAATCCTAGTATCAAAAGTTAAGGCTGCTGCCATCCAAACAAGTTTACTAAGCACTTCTTTTAAAGCAGTGATCATCGGTGGTGTCCTTCTATTAACACCATTTTGTCCAGTGTTTTTCCTCCATTTGTAGAGAAGTCTTAAATGCTTTGTCCAGCTTTATCTCTTTAGTCCTCAAATGTCCCCATAACATTTGTTTCATATGAACAGATCATTCATGAAACATGGTACATCTTTACAAACCAAACCTACAATCCCATGTTATTGTGTAATTATTATTATTATTACACAAGGTGTTCAGTGCATACACTAAAAACACACGTGTCTGTTTTTGTATTAGTTTATGCACAAATCTGTTTTTTTTATTATTCTTGTCTATTATTATAATATAAATTCTTCCGATCATATGAGCCCAAAGAGAGTACACAAACTATGAATGAGTGCACGTGTATCCCCTATAAGCTGTCAGAGACAGGAGATTAGAGATTCATTACTTCACAACCATGCCTGCATGATCTGTTGTGTTACACAACCCCTAAAGAGCTTTAACTGACTTCTACCGATAAAGCGCTCGTGTGTTCCATGCCCCAGCTTCTGTCATTCACAAATTCACTTCGCACATGCGTAAAAAAATGACATGTTAAGACACATGTATACACACACAACAACAAATACAATGCCAGATGGTCAATGAGAATGCAACACAGGCATGGAGAGAAGGAAAAAAATAAAACAGGAAAATCACTGATAATATATCTGTATCACTCTGAAACATTAATGATTGTGGAAAAAGTTTTGATTGAGGAAAGGGAAGAAATCTGTGCTTATTACATTTCCCCAAACAGACAGCAAACGACACACAAGCAATGACAATAGGAGTATGGGTCAAATGGAATAACCTGCACGAAAGGAATAAGTATGTAAACGAGGGAATAAACAAGGCTTTAATACAATTTAAGGAAATAAATAGGAACCCTACAATATGCTTTAATATACTTTCCTAACAGGAATGCCAATAAGATGCAAAAGTACATAATGTTTAGTCATAAGCTAGAGTAAATACATCCTGCTTCCTCATGGAAACAATAATTACACTCTGTGAGGGCAACTTATGAAGAACGTGGGTGTGGCTAACAGCACTAATAAAACAGTCATGACATACTGTATAAGTTCTTAGACTTTGTTACCCTTTTACACAGTATTTAACACTGAACAGGGCAGTAATCTGGGCATTCTGGCAGAGTCTTCACCATTTTCATCAGACCAGAGAATCTTGTTTCTCACAGCCTCCGAATCCTGTAGATTGTTTTTTTACAACCTCCAGGTGGGCTTTCATGTGTCTTTTACTGAGGAGAAGCTTCTGTCTGACCACTCTGCCATAAAGGCCAGATTGGTGGAGTGCTGCAATGATGGTTGACGTTCTGGAAGTTTCTCCCTTTGGAGCTCGAGTGGCCACTGAGTTATTTGTTATCTGTTACTTCTCTTACCAAGCCCCTTCTCCCCTAATTACTTAGTTTGGTGGGGTGGCCGGCTCTAGGAAGAGTCCTGGTTGTTCCAAACGTCTTCATTCTTCAGTGGCATTCTCCAGCTCCGTGCCTGCAAACTATCCTGTCTGAGCTCTACAGGAGGTTCTTTCCTCCTCATGCCTTGGTTTTTGCTCTGATATGCATTGTCAGCTGTGAGACCTTAAATAGACAGGTGTGTGTCTTCCAAATCATAATAAATCAGCTGAATTTGCCACAGGTGGTCTTCAATAAAGATGTAGAAATAGGAGCCCGCTAGAGCTACATTTCAAGTGTCACAGCAAAGGGTCTGAATCCATGCAACAATTAAAGTTTCCTTTTAATACATTTACAGACATTTCTGTTGTTACTTCCTAATCATGGGGTATTGAATGCAGAATGATTGAATTTTTTATTTTAGCACAATCCGCAACATAACAAAATGTGAAAAAAGTGAAAGGATCTGAAGACTTTCCGAATGCATTGTATACACACTATTACAGCTTTTTTTAAATACATTTTTCTTTACCATGTTCAAATAAGGAAAAAAATGTACATACTTCTGAATTTTCTTTATGTGATCAGCCTCCTGACTGAACAGTTCATAAAGCCCCCTTTCACTTTAATTACATCCACCAGTCTGTGTGGATACATCTCTACGATTTTTACACGCCCAGCTTATCACATTTGTCCATTCTTCTTTGGAGAATTGTTTGGGGTTTGTTGTGAGCAGGAATGGACTGCTCTCTTCAAATCCATTCACAGATTTTCTGTTGGATTTAGTCTCCCTAAGTGCTTTAACATAACCACTATTGTACCTTTGTACTCAAAGAAAAGCACAGTGGCTTGTCAGAACAACTATGGGCCAGTTACACTGACTTCAACTGTAATATAGTGCTTTAGAAAGCTTGTCTTGGACCATATACAAAAAACAACATACCACATACAACAGATCGCCTTCAATTTCTTTCAAAAAACAGATTCATAGAAGATACTGTCTGCACCACCATACATAAGGCTAGAGAGTAGGAGTGGGCAATACAACAATATCGTTAAATTCTTTTATCGTGACAGACGATATGCTTTTCTGAGAATATCGTCAGTGCTTAAAGAATACTGAAAAACTGCATGTTTCATTATAGAGTGTAATTAGTCCTGTTTAATTGGATGAAGTGCAGCATATTTTGCATATAAATCCCTTTACCAAGTATGTAATATTTGAATAGCAGCTTTTAAAAATCTGTTGCTACTGATGCATTTCGTCTCTGATCAAATCACAGTATCATGTAACGTGATAAATATTACATATCTTGAAAATACACAGATAAGAAACATACCAGAGCTGCATGCTGAGTCCTGTGCTGCATACCATGCTCCCATGACTGTTTTGCCACCTGCAGTATCACCACTATCATCAAAATCGCTGATGATACAGTGGTGCTTGAAAGTTTGTGAACCATTTAGGATTTTCTATATTTCTGCATAAATATGACTTAAAACATCATCAGATTTTCACAAAAGTCCTAAAAGTAAATAAAGAGAACTAAAAAAATGAGACAAAAATACTATACTTGGTCATGTATTTATTGTGGAAAATGATCCAATATTACATATTAGCGAGTGGCAAAATTATTGTGAACCTTTCATTTCAGTAATAACTGCAACTAAACGTTTCCTGTAACTGCTGGTCAGTCCTGCACACCGGCTTGGAGGAATTTTAGCCCATTCCTCCATACAGAACAGCTTCAACTCTGGGATGTTGGTGGGTTTCCTCACATTAGCTGCTCGCTTCAGGTCCTTCCACAACATTTCGATTGGATTAAGGTCAGGACTTTGACTTGGCCATTCCAAAACATTGACCTTATTCTTCTTTAACCATTCTTTGGTAGAACGACTTGTGTGCTTAGGATCGTTGTCTTGCTGCATGATCCACCTTCTCTTGAGATTCAGTTCATGGACAGATGTCCTGTTTTTTTCCTTTAGAATTCTCTGATATAATTCAGAATTCATTGTTCCACCAATGACGGCAAGCCGTCCTGGCCCAGATGCAGCAAAACGGGCCCAAACCATGATACTACCACCACCATGTTTCACAGATGGGATAAGGTTCTTATGCTGGAATGCAGTGTTTTCCTTTCTCCAAACATAACGGTTTTCTTTTAAAACAAAAAGTTCTATTTTGTTCTCATCCGTCCACAAAACATTCTTCTAGCCTTCTGGATTGTCCACGTGATCTTTAGCAAACTGCATACGAGCAGCAATGTTCTTTATGGAGAGCAGTGGCTTTCTCCCTGCAACCCTGCCATACACACCATTGTTGTTCAGTGTTCTTCTGATGGTGGACTCATGAACATTAACATACGTGAGAGAGGCATATAAAGAAAATTCTAAAGGGTTCACAAACTTTCAAGCACCACTTTAAAACTGTCACGGGACATCATTGGGGGTGATGAAAGAGCCCATAGGAAAGAAATGGCAAACCTGGTGCTATGGTGCCAGGCAGTCTGTCAAAATCATAGACCAAATGAGACAGAGGTGGATAGAATGAGCTCCTTAAAATTTCTTGATGTCCACATCAGTGAAGATCTTACCAAGTCTCACAACACAGCACATTTACAATGTTATAATTGAGAAGTTACATCATACTATTATGAGTTCCCTTACAATCAGGTTTGGAATTAGCTCCGCTAAGGGTGGCAAGCATCCACCCTCCCCCTGCACATATCTTTACACTTCTCCCATTTGTCAGGGGACAAAGGAGGACAAATGGGCTACAAAATAGCTTTTACCCCCAGGCCATTAGGATTGTGAATGACTCAATTCAATGGGCCTCCCTCCAAGCCAATCCCCATAACAACTTTTTGTTTCACAATTACAAGCATCAGAACAGGCATAGTACTGCACATTACTGTGGAACACTAACTGTAGTGTCTGTATGTCCACAGCGTACACAGACTCTCAACAGCCACTTTATTACTTCAACTGCTCGTTTTATGCAAATATCTAGTCAGCCAATCACATGGCAGCAACTCAATGCATTTATGTAGACATGGTCAAGATGACCTGCTGAAGTTAAAACTACTCATCATTAAAAGGTGATTTAAGCGACTTTGAACATGGCATGGTGTTTGGTGCTAGATGGGCTGGTCTGAGTAATTTAGAAACTGCTGATCTACTGGGATTTTCACCCACAGCCATCTCTAGGGTTTACAGAGAACGACCTGAAAAAAAGAGAAAACATCCAGAGAGCAGCAGTTCTCTGGATGAAAATTACTTGTTGGTGCCAGAGGTCAGGGGAGAATGGCCAGACTAGCTTGAGCTGACAAAAAGGCAACAGTAACACAAAACCACTCATTCCATCCGAAGTATGGAGAAGAACCCCTCTGAATGGACAACATATCAAACCTTGAAGCAGATGGGCTACAGCAGCAGAAGACCACACAGGAAGTCACTCCTGTCAGCTAAGAACAGACAACTGAGGCTACAATTCACCAAAATTAGACAAGAGAAGATTGGAAAAGCGTTTCCTGGTTTAATGAGTCTCGATTTCTGCTACGACTTTCAGATGGTAGGGTCAGAATTGGCATAAACAACATGAAAGCATGGATCCATCCTGTCTTGTGTCAACGGTTCAGGCCGGAGGTGTAATGGTGTGGGGGATATTTTCTTGGCACACTTTGGCCACCTTAATACCAACTGAGCGTTGTTTAAACATAATGCAAAAGCTCAAATTATCTCAACCTGGTTTTTGAATATGACAATGAGTTCGCTGTAGTCAAATATGCTCCACAGTCACCAGAACTCAATCCCAATGGACCACCTTTGGGATGTAGCGGAGTTTCACATCATGCATGTGCAGCCGACAAATCTGCAGCACCAGCATGTTGCTATCATATTAATATGGAAAAAAACTTGTTGTCACAAATAATTAAGGCAGTTCTGAAGGCAAAAGGGTGTCCAATTCTGTATTAGCAAGGTGTAAAGTGGCAGTGAGTCATGCTGTACTTGACCTCATCCATTTCTTTTCAACCCTGACCAATTGCCCAGTCAGCACTGAAGAAAAATGCTCCCACATGCTCCCAACTGACACCACCATGCTTCACAGTAACTATGGTGTATTTTTGGTGGTGTGCTAGCAGTTCAGTCCAGATAGTTCAATCTTGGTCTCATCTAACCAGAAATACTCTTGTCAAATACCATCTGTATCTTCCAAGTGTTTTTTGGCAAAGCAGAAACGAGACGCAAAATGGGCGTGGCACTATTTCAGAAAAGGCTTCCTTTTTTGTTACCCTTCCATACAGGCCAGCTTTGTGAAAAGTAGCAGCCATAAACCCTTGCAAGTCCCTCAATGTTGTCTCTGGACTTTTAGTAACTTGCCTGATTATTATCCTACCGGCTTGTTATGGAGGGATGGCCCAGTTTAACGCCATAAACACTGCACTTCCTAATAACAGTCTGAAGGCTGATGCTCTGAGGGATAGTTAAAGGCTCTGATATCTTTTTGTATCCTTCTCCTAACTTGTGCCTTTCGACTACTTTATCACAGAGCTCTTTTGAAAGTGCCTAAGGGGATGGTATAAAAACCCAGTATTTTATCATTTACATATTAATAATTGATCAACTTTTTTTATAATGTGACAAAGGGTATGAAGATTTTATGTAGGCACTGTATTTCCCAGCCCTAGTATTGGCTTTTTTCCTCATGCTGTCCTTTTCTTGTGCTTATAAGTTGGGCTATATTGTACATATAAAACCTGACTGGTGGATATGTTTATTAGTTTTATTTAAAGTCACATCAGCTTCAATGGCTATATTCATGACAGACACAAGAATATATCACCACACTGATCATGGGCAAATTTAGAGTGACCAGTCAACCTAATGCATGTCTTTGGAATGTGGGAAGCTACAATAAATCATGCAGAAAGTATGCAGAACAAATCTGAGTGAACTCTAGAAACAAGAACCTTATTAAACCTAGCACATTAATATATACCAATTGCAGCTGACAAATTCAAAAGGACACTTTCATAAAAATTCTTGTTCAAAACAGACATTTTGAACATTCTGAAATAAAAAAGTTTTTTTTTAGATTTGAATGACTGAATATTACTGATATCTAAATTGAATAGTCATTACAGACCAGTTGTCTAATGCCACTGGAGATCGTGAACTGATTCCACACCTTTTCATACCTGCTCACTCTCCTACACCTCCAACCCAGCACCATGCTGCCAGTGAGTACTCCGTGTCAATGACTGCATATAACTTGCGTCCCTGGATAAGCGGAAGTCATTCATTTCGGTGAGTGGTGGCTATCAACCAAGGTTGTAGTAGTTGAGAAAGTGCTATATACTGGAATGTGCATCATTACAGTGGACTCTTTGCATCAGATCACTAATCAGAACAGTGGATTATGATCAGTTAGAGTACGGTTCTGTTTTAAAATAATGTATATGTTATAATAAAAGTCTTCAAAATCATCTTGAGTGCAATGCAGGCATGGGCAAACAACGGAGAAAGAAACACATGGTGACACAGCTCTGTGCCCACCAAACACTGCAAGTGCTGACAAGTACTCTCTCTTGCCAGTGCTTCTCTATGCACCCAGTTCTCTGTTCTGCACTCGCGAATGCCTTTTGGCCATCCTCACACTGTCCATTAAAGATAGTATTTAAACTATTCACAGTGCGCCGAGTTCAAGCCTTTGTTCCCTAAACTCCATTTGCTCACTATATGCGCTTGTCTCTACCCTTTTTCCCAGTCTGACATTAACCTGTTTTGATTTTAAAAAAAGACGAAAACAAAACAAAGACAGACGTTTTCAGCTGAATAATGTCAGTGGCAGGAAAGTGTGTGTTTCTTCTTACAGGTATTTAAAGGACGTCAGTGTTCAGCAGTAGATAAGTCGACAGAATGTCAGTCAGTCCATCCAGTTACATTTACAGCATTTAGCATACTACCTTATCCAGAGCGACTTACAATTGAAACAGTCTTACAATCCAAGCAATTGTAGGTTAACAGTGGCAGCTTGGCAGAGGTGGGATTTGAACCCTGGACTAGGGCTGCAACAACGAATCAATAAAATCGATAATAATCGATTATGAAAAGTGTCGACAACGAATTTCATTATCGATTCGTTGTGTTGCATGATTTATGTTTCCCTCACCTTATCATATCCGCTTACGTTACTTGCAGCACTTCGTCAATGCTGGGAAAAAAAACACGAGCGATTGAACGGAGCGAGGCGGAGCCAGTGCAGAGGCGGAATCTTCAAAATAAGTTAGCATTAAAATGAAACATGACCGGTGCAGAGAAAAAGGTTCAGCTTAAGTCCTCAAAAGTGTAGGAGCACTTCACGCTTCACACAACTAAAACATGTGTACCATGCAAGCTTTGCAAAAGTGATCTGATCTGGCACGGGAGCACCCCGGTGCTGATACAGCCCTCGAAACGGAAACATGTTGGGAGTCACTGATGAGGATGAAGGGAGCTCAACAACAGCGTAAGTCACCACAATATCCCGAGTTTGTTCCGTTTTGAAGTGAGGAAACGTAACGGCACACTCACACTATGCGAATGGGAATAGCAGGGTTGATGCTTGTTAGCTGGAAAATGACAGTGATGGAGTTAACAGAGACAGATATCCTGTATTGGCCCGGCTAGCCAAGTCCTATTTATGCATTCCTGCTACTTCAACACTGTCTGAGCGTCTATTTTCTGCGGCAGGAAATATAGTCTCTAAACAGAGAGCCAGCTCTAGCCAGGAGCATGTTGACATAATAACATTTTTGGATTGCAATGCAAAGTTCCTAAAGAAAGGGAGTGAATGAGTTTGTATGTAGTGTTTGCATCAGAGATGCACTTATTTTTCTTTATTATTTAATTTGATATTTTAAATTATTAATAAATTAAATTTATTATTCAATTATTGTAAGCACTTACGTGCTCTGTTATTCAATGTTATATTTCTGAATAAAGACATGGAAATCTTTTTTTTTTTAACCCGATACCCGACCGATTAATCGATTATTAAAATGATCGTTAGTTGCAGCCCTACCCTGGACCTTCTGGTTCAGAGTTCAGTACCTTAACTGCTAGGCTACCACAGTTACTATCCCTTGTTCCTAAATGTGACCAATCCTCTCAAGGGAAATGGATAATGGATGTAGAAGTTTGGTGAAAATTAAGATTTTTGTGAGAATAGGATTGTTGTGGATGTCTAATATTAATCATTTGTTTATATATTATCTGTCTTGTCACCTTAATCAGTGGATGATGTATATAAATCTCACAACAATTAAAAAAAACAATCTATAGTTCGTGATATATCTGTCATCTTCATGCATGTGCAGTCTTTGTGCTGACCATAGGCTAGAGTGATATTCTAACTAGTCCAGCCTACTGTCTTGAGCTGTAAAAGTGCTCAGTGGAGCGTACTGTCCAATATCATTCATCTCCTGCCCAAACAAACACCCACAGCTCACATTAACAGGCAGTGTTTGCCTCTGTGTGTATGTATTACATGTGTGGCCTATTGCAAAGAATGGGTGAGCTATGAGATTGGCCTTGCCATGGTATGTGTGTGCCATTGTGTGCATTTGTACATATACATACAGTGCATTTGGAAAGTCTTCAGACCCTTTCACTTTAACATTTTATGTTGAGGCCTTGTGCTGAAATAAAATAAATCAGCTTTTCCCCCCCATCTTCCTGCACTCACTACCCCATAATGAGAAAATGACAAAAGAACATTTTTTTCCAATTACTTAAAACAGAAAAACTAAAATTTCACATGGACGTAAGTATTCAGACCCTTTGCTATGGCACTTGAAATTGAGCTGTGGGGTCTTCCATTTCTCTTGATAATCTTTGAGATGTTTCTACACCTTGACTGGAGTCCACCTATGGTGAATTCAGTTGATTGGACATTATTTGGTTTCACAGCTAACAATGAATATCGGAGCAAAAAACAAGGCATGAGGAGGAAAGAACTTCTTGTGGAGCTCAGAGACAGGATTTTGTGGAGGCACAGATCTGGAGGCAGCCCCAAAAACATCCTGCTACACTGAAACTTCCCAAGAGCACAGTGGCCTCCATAATACTTAAATGGAAGAAATTTTGAACAACCAGGACTCTTCCTTGTGCTGGCTGCAGGGCTGAGAATGATCCACCACCCAAAAAATACCTGCTCTGTGGTGGACCTGCAGAGATCATCACCACTGATGAACAAGGTGAAAGGGAGCTAACAATGTACTTGGTCTCTACTTTGTTCAGGTAGGGTTAGTGTTACATGTGAAAGTCACAAATCTCAGGATTAAGAACTGCACAAAAATCTTTATAAGCAATCTTTATAAAGTCCTGCTAATACCAACCAGAAACATGCCTTAAACACTCATTCACATACTTATTATTGTTTTTATTATTCAAATCTTAATATGCAGGGCAGTGACTGCCCAGTGAAGGCATTGTAACAATATGACATGGAACTCACCCACGTAATGCAGGTAGAGGGCCAGGTACTTGTACTGGAAGAGGGGGTTGTTGTTCAGGCTGCTCCTCTGGATCTTCTGGAAGAAAGAGCTTACATCCCAGCGGTACAGCACCTCCAGCAGCATGATGCTGGGCACACGCAAGCCCACATTCAGCACAGCCTCAACACGCTCCTTCACCGCCATCACACACCTGGTTTTCCCTCTAACACACACAGGCAACACATAACGTAAACAACATCAAGTTACCACTGAACTGCCCAGTACATGCACAGGAGAAAAAGACAAAGTCATCAGGCATCTTAAAGAAAACTATATCCCAAATTATACACTCAACTCATGAAGCCTATAATAATTTCCAAAATACCAAAGACTAATACATTCTGAAATTTACTTTGGTCCCCCCTTTAGCTGTAATGACAGCATGCACTTGAGCATCAACAAGTTTGTGCAAAATCTGATGAGCCTTGTTATCCCAGCATCATGTGATGTTACTGAATGCTTGTAATTTTCTTTCTTAAAGTGCCAAAATACTTGCTCAGTAGAGTTTAGGTCAGTGGGACCTAACATATTCGGTGTTAATCTGCAGTTACTACGACCACGGAATGCAAATCCACAGATAAGGAGGGTTTACTGTATATGAAAATATTCACATTCATTCATTCACTATCTTATCCACTTAATCCTGGCGGCATAGGGTGCAAGACAGGAACAACTCTAGAAGGTGCGAAACCATCACAGGGCGCACACACTCATACATACACTCACACACCAAGGCCATCATAATCATAATTTATCATAATCAATTAACCTAATGCAGTCTTTGGACTATGCAAGGAAACCACAGCACCCAGAGTAAACCCACAAACACAGGGAGAACATGCAGACTCCACACAGAAAGGACCCAGACCACACCACTTGGGAGCGAACCCAGGACCTTCTCACTGTGAGGTGACAGCGCTACAGTGAGCCACCATGCCATGGTGGGTATGAAAATATTAGAGACTGAAAAATATGAAATTCCATAATGAAGAATAAACACAATTAACTGCAGCCACAAAGTACAGAGCAACAAAGAACAACTGTTCCTTTTATACAGAAGATTTAAATAATATTCACAAGAACCTAAATAATAAGACAACTTTTTCTTTAAATCTTGATATAATGGGACTAAAACATCTCTTTGTAATTAAGATTTTGAATATTCAGGCTATAAATGTAAGCCAATTACCAACACTCTGTAGGACTGTTCACCAATGACCATGTCATCCTCAGGTGTATTATACAAAGTTTTACATTTATTTTTGAAATTCAATGACAAATACCTATTACAACAAACTGGACCAAACCACTGCTAAGCATGCTTTACTTTAAGGGGGTAGATAAGGAAGAGTTTTATTATAAGGTACATGATTGTTAGGAAGAACTCAACAGCATAAAATCACTCTCACGAAAACTGTGTGAAGAAGTTCTCCCCAGCAAAGCCTAAACATTCTAAATCTAAACATTAAAAAAAAACAAGATAAAGCTGACTTTAAATTTTATCCCTCTTTTCCTTGCATTACAAATAAAGAGAACATAAAATTACTAATCAACTTAAAGGGCAGAATTCAGACTCCATACACACTTAATAGAAATCAGGGTAGTGTCCCAAGGCCTACAGAGTACAACAGTGTACAAGGCAGGAACCAACCCTACACAGGTCACCAGTCCATCTCGGGGCACATGCGAGCACACACTCAAGCAAGGACACATTAGATATGCCAACTAACCTAACATACTTGGAATATGGGAGGAAACCCACACAAACGTTTGCATGTTCTCCAAATTCCACACTGACAGGTGGATCCCAGGACTTGAACCTAGGTCCTAGATCCAATCCTCATTCCGAACTATCCATCTGTCACCAGCTCCAGTCATCATATAGTTTCAAAAAAACACCTTGATTTACCTAAGCAAATACGTAAAAGCCTCCCATCGGATTACTACAGCATTGGTGATTATGTTTCAGCTGGCAACAAGTTATTTAACTGGTTATTAAATCATTGTCATTTAACTCTAACTGATACAGTGAGTAGCTTCTCATTTGTTAAACAACCATGTCGAACGACACATCCTGTGGTCGTGGAAAAGATGTTAATCTGTTTTTGAAGGGTCAAATTACTGGCATGTATCAAGATGAGAAAACATCTAAGGAGATTGCTGAAAGTACTACAATCAAGTTAAGAACAGTGTGTGGAAGGAAAGAATGTGGTCGGAAAAAAATCTTGAATGATCGTGATCACTTAAAGTTTTGGTGAAATCAAATCATAGAAAAACGAGAGTAGAACTCAGGGATATGTTTAATAGTGAAAGTAAGAGCATTTCCACATGCATAATGTGAAAGGAACTCAAGGTATTGGGACTTAACAGCTGTGTAGCCTCAAGAACACCACTTGTCTGTGAGGCTAAAGAGCAAAAACAGCTTCCATTTGATAAAGAGCATAAAGATTGGACTCTGGAGCAATGGAAGAAGGTCATGTGGTCTGATGAGTCCAGATTTACCCTCTTCCAGAGTGATGGGTGCATCAGGGCAGTGCTATGATTGGTCAGGTCTAGTTTCAGCAACGTTATGTGTCTAAAGAATGAGGTCAGCTGACTACCTGAATATACTGAACGACCAGGTTATTCCATCAATGGATTTTTTTCTTTCCTGATGGCAGGGGCATATTCCAAGATGATAATGCCAGGATTCATCGAGATCCAATTGTGAAAGAGTGGTTCAGGGAGCATGAGACATCATTTTCACACATGGATTGGCCACCACACAGTCTAGACCTGAACCCCATTGAGAATATTTGTGATGTGCTGGAGAAGACTTTCTGCAGTGGTCCAAACCTCCCATCGTCAATACAAGATCTTGGGGGGAAAATGAATGCAACTCTGGACAGAAATAAATTTTGTGACATTGCAGAAGCTTGTGGAAACGATGCTACAGGGAATGTGTGCCATAATCAAAGCTAAAGGTGGTCCAACGAAATATTAGTGTTTGTGACCTTTTTTTTGGCCAGGCAGTGTATAATGCCCAGAGGCTTTCATATAATCTGTTTTAGTATATTCATGTTTTATTTATTATACATACTATTTTAGTATATAATATTCATTATTTTATTTACATTCTCCATGTTGTTATACCTTCATAGAACTATAGTATTGTTATGGCCTCTAATTTATTACAATGTATATTTTATTACATCGTATTATATTTCTTTTAATCTACTATTTTTTCTATTTAGCTTCCGTGTGGTTAAATTATTATCATAAATGTATTATATAGATAATTTAATTCTTAGATCTACCATCTAGGTTGCCCACAGAGGTTGAGTCCCTTTCTGAGTCTTGATCCTCCCAAGGTTTCTTCCTTATCACATTTAGGAGGTTTTTCCTTGACCCTGTCACCATAGGCTTTATTAATTAAGGCCTAGACATATATGCAGCTGCTTTGAGACAATCTACTATTGTGTAAAAAAACACTATATGAATAATCTGACTTTGAGTATGTCTCTGGATCTGTGAAGTGACAGTGTTAACCCCTGCACCACCGTGCCGCCAAACATAATTGCTATATATCATAAATACAATCCTTTATCCATTACGTCGCATTTCATAAACCTGATATAACAACTTACCACTCCTGCAGTCATAATTTAGCAAATTTAATGCTTGCGTAGGTCTAACCAATTAGGGATTGTTCATTCAAAGCCACATTTAAAACTGGGACGGGCTGCGTAAGAAGACAATAAGTAGACCTGGTAGATGAAACTTTTGTAATGGAAAGCTGAAACCAATACATATTAAACAGAATTCAAGTTTCAAGGATCTGAATTATTCTTAAATATTACCTTTTGTAAAGCCCTTCATCTTCAGCAAGACATGGAGAAAATATGGTGTAAAAAGGCATGTATAAAATAATGTTCATACAGCAAACAAAGTGTTGCCCAACACTTAATAGTAGATTACTGTAATTGAGTGAAATAGGATATTTTTCACATAATGAACCGTCAGTCTGAGAAACTTATAATGCAAATCAATACTTCTAAACTGAAAACCAAATAATATCAACTTGTGAGCTATTGTAGTTTATTAGCAGTTTGCTATCGTGTCTGCTAGAACGGTTGCCAGGGGGCCATGTGGCTATTTCCAAATTTCCCATTTATGAATGCTTAGATTAAAATACAGAAGACTTGTATAAAGATATTCCTAGGAGACTCCTAGTATTTCCTTAGGAATTCGATAAAATATACTACATTTATTATTCTACCTATAGTTTTAAAGAAGAACCTGCTGAGGGGGGACATGACTTTGAGGCAAGTTTATTCACAACTTCATTATTATTCAGTTTTAGTTATACTACTGGCTGACAACTCAATACACTGAAGTAGGGCTGCAACTAACGATTATTTTAATAATCGATTAATCGGTCGATTATTTTTTCGATTAATCGATGAATCGGATTTAAAAAAAAATAATTCCATGTCTTTATTCAGAAATATAACATGGAATAACAGAGCAAATAAGTGATAATTGAATAATAATAAATTAAGGTAGTTAATACATTAAACTCACAAAATAAATAATACCTGTGATACTTGTATTTTTTCTGTTTCTTCTCTGCTGATGCCGTAACAAGAATTTTAATTTCGTCCTCTGTAGGGATTAATAAGCTATCGATAATTTGTATCGTAATAAAGAAGATAAAATTGACATCTCTGATGCGCAAACCACTACATACAAACTCATTCACGCTCTTTCTTAGAACTTTGCATGTGCAATGCAAAATGTATACGCATGTCAGTGCTAATGGCTAAAGCTGGCTCTTTTTTTCGAGACTATATAGAGGACTATATTTTCTGCCAGAGAACAGATGGCGTCAGACAGTGTTTGCATGTTACACATTGTTTAGTTGTGTGAAGGACTTAAGCCGAACCTCTTTCTTCTATGCGTCGGTCATGTGTTCGTTTGTAGGAATTTGATTTCATTCCTTAATTAGAGGTTGCCAACTTCTTCAACCCACCCAGCAGCTAAGATTATATTCACATAATACATGACATACAGCTCTCTCTCTCTCTTCTCAGCTGCTGGGGGTTTGAGTGAGAAGAGAAGTTGGAAACCATAATTAAGAATGAAATAAGATTCTACAAACGAAAACAATGACAGAAGCAGCGAAGTAAGGTTCGGGCTTAAGTCATTCACACCAACCTTAGAGATTATATATTATATAATATATATATATATATATAGTATATTATATATAATATATATTAGATATATATATATATATATATAATTTTATTTAATTTTACGTATTTTCAGGAAAAGAAAATGAAATGTGTGAAAGCTTTCACAAAGTCTGAAAATGACTAAAAGTCATAAACTATTATAAAATAAATGATGTTTATACTAAATTTTAATCTGGTGAACGCTTCATAAATCAGATTATGCCTAAAAATTAATAAAAACCATCATAATAAATATTTAGTAGGGACCAAATGTTTATATGTGAAAGGTTTTAACAGAATACATTATGCCTAAAAAAGTAATAATACTATCATTACAACCAATTTTAAGGACAAATCTAGTTTGTGAAAGTTTTCACAAATCAGAAAATGCCTACACATAATACACAGTATGTAAATAACTGCCTATTATACAAAATTATATCTGTGATAGTTTTCAGAACTGATGGAGGGTAACTTTAACCTGTGCTCATTCTCTATGTGATCAGTTTTTGAAGTTATATGGCTGCTTGGGTGGTTTTATGGCGAGTTAAATTAAAGACTTAATTATTTCGCGTGTTATCATTTTCCGTCCTCACGGTTTATACGAGGCACGTACAGACAGAATTAAGACTGTGAAAAGTTTCACAAATCAGCCTGGTCACCTCACTGCAGGTGTCAGTAATCTAATGGTCTCCTTCAGAAGTTATAAGCATTTCAAAATAAAGCCCTAAAATGTAATGCCGAATGATTTATTTTATCACTTTATTAATCACAGTTTAAGGTGACTTCATCACGGAATGCAAGATGAAAAAAGCTCCGAATCGCTACCGCAAGACAACTTTACTGCCGTACCCGCTCTTTTTTATAGTTGCAAAGTCTTATTTTCTTTACAGGTTCACTGCTCATTTAGACAGCACAAGGCTCCTCTCACAGCACACACACACACACACACACACACACACAGGTCTGTCACTAACGTAGCTACTACACCCGGGAGTTTGTATCAGTTTGGCGCATTATTAGCCAATGAGGCTGTGAGGACAAGTCAAAATTGCCCATAAATCGTGATGTCCCGGACAATACGGGACGATTGGCAAACCTATTCTTAATGCTAACTTACTTTGAATGTTCCGCCTCGCTCCCTTCAATCGCTCGTATTTTTTTCCCGCGTTGTGCCGCAAGTAACGTAAGCGGATATGACAAGGGGAGGGACACATAAATCATGCGACCCAACGAATCGATAATGAAATTCGTTGTCGCCGCTTTTAGTAATCGATTATTATCGATTTTATCGATTCGTTGTTGCAGCCCTACACTGAAGACTTCATTAATATATTAGTGTTAGTTATTCACCAGTCGGGTGGCATGGTGGCGCATGTGGTGTCGCCTCATAGCACCGGTTTGATCCTGACCCCGAACTCCATCTGTGTGGAGTTTGCATGTCCTCCTCGTGTCTGCATGGGTTTTCTCCAGGTGCTCTGGTTTCCTCCCACATTCCAAAGACATGCATTAGGTTGACTGGTCACTCTAAATTGGCCCATGACTAGTGTGCTGATATAACCTGGTGTCTGTCATGAATATAGCCATGGATGCTGATGCGACGTTACATAAAACTAATAAACATAAACATGCACCAGTGTGCCTGCACCCATTCACAGTCTTTGTGCATTATATGACTAAGGACTTGATATGCAAGTGCTGACACTCAGTAAAGCTTTCATATCATTTTAACTCATTATTTCTGTAGAAAGTCTTTATCCAACACAAAAATACATGTGTCACACAACTCAGTTAAAAAATACATGTGCTACTGCCAGGAAAAATTAATTACAGTCATAAAACACAACAATAATACTTGGTTAGTTGTTCTAAAGGTAAACCTGTTAATAGCATATAAACCCTTGTTTGATTATCATTAAACGTTCCTAGTATGTAATACTGTGCAGAAGATAAATAAAACAGTCTGAATTGAAACTGTTTGTCTATTTAATATGCTGGACAAATATGGCCGCTTAACGACCGCACTGCGTTCTTTAAAGAGGTCGTTGACTGAAATGGATGTTGACCGGACATTTCCATGGTCACACAGCCTTTTTATGTTACTAGAATTTAAATATAAAAGATATTTTTTTACAGGAAAGCTGGGTGCAAACGATATGCCAATTTTTCAAAGACACTGCTGAAAACAGGTACAGTGGGGCAAAAAAAGTATTTAGTCCGTCACTGACTGTGCAAGTTCTCTGACTTAGAAAGATGAGAGAGGTCTGTAATTTTCATCATAGGTACACTTCAACTGTGAGAGACAAAATGAGAAAAAAAAATCCAGGAAATCACATCATTAACAAACAAGCACTATTTCTGGCTCTCACAGACCTGTAACTTCTTCTTTAAGAAGCTCTTCTGTCCTCCACTCGTTATCTGTATTAATGGAACCTCGTTATCTGTATAAAAGACACCTGTCCACAGCCTCAAACAGTCAGACTCCAAACTCAACCATGGCCAAGACCAAAGAGCTGTCGAATGACACCAGGAAGAAAATTGTAGACCTGCACCAGGCTGAGAAGAGTGAATCTACAACAGGCAAGCAGGTTGGTGTGAATAAATCAACTGTGGGAGCAATTGTAAGACATACAAGACCATTGATAATCTCCCTCGATCTGGGGCTCCATGCAAGATCTCATCCCATGGGGTCAAAATGATCATGAGAACGGTGAGTAAAAATCCCAGAACTACACAGAGAGACCTGATGAATGACCTGCAGAGAGCTGGGACCAAAGTAACAAAGGCTACCATCAGTAACACACTACGCTGAGAGGTACTTGGATGCAGCAGTGCCAGGCGTGTCCACCTGCTTAAGCCAGTACATGTCCAGGCCCGTCTGAAGTTTGCCAGAGAGCATATGGATGATCCAGAAGAGGATTGGGAGAATATCATGTGGTCAGATGAAAGTAAAATAGAAGTTTTTGGTAAAAACTCAACTTGTCGTGTTTGGAGGTAGAAGAATTCTGAGTTGCGCCATACCTACTGTGAAGCATGGGGGTAGAAACCTCATGCTTTGGGGCTGCTGTTTTTTTCTGTATCCAGGGGGACGGACGACTGACCTCCCGTGTTAAGGGAAGAATGAACGGGCATGTATCGTTAGAGATTTTAAGCCAAAACCCCTTCCATCATGAGAGCCTTGAGAGGGAACATTGCTGTGGGTCTTCCAGCATGACAATGATCCCAAATACAACGCTCGGGCAATGAAGGAGTGGCTCCGTAAAAAGCATTTCAAGGTCCTGGAGTGGCCTAGCCAGTCTCCAGACCTCAGCCACATAGAAAAGTGTGGAGGGAGTTGAAAGTCTGTGTTGCCCCAAAACATCACTGCTCTAGAGGAGATTTGCATGGAGAAATGGGCCAAAATACCAGCTACAGTGTGTGCAAACCTGGTGAAGACTTACAGGAAATGTTTAACCTCTGTTATTGCCAACAAAGATAAACTATTGAGTTGAACCAAATGTATTGACCAAATACTTATTTTCCACCATAATTTACAATTAAATTCTTTAAAAATCCTATAAATGTGATTTCCTGGATTTTTTTCCTCATTTTGTCTCTCATAGTTGAAGTGTACTTATGATGAAAATTACAGACCTCTCTCATTTTTCTTAGTAGGAGAACTTGCACAATCAGTGACTGACTAAATACTTTTTTGCCCCACTGTGGAGCGTTACCATCTATACAGCTTGCCTAATGCCACATCATTTTTAATTTGCGAAAATTCACAATAATTATAGAAAATACAATAATGAACTGTTATGACCCTGTGTATGAGGAAGTCATAACATAGTAAAGTATTCCTTATTTCACATGCACACACTCTGTAAAACTTTTACGAGTGAAAAAACTTTTATCCTAACGTTAGTAGTTAACGGTTTAGAAACGAGATAAGACAAGATGAGATGAATTACCAGTGTCACTGCAGGTTTTTAATCCATCTTTGTAGGAGCTACACCTGATACAATTAAGCAGTCATATGAAGACCTAACCAACTGATAAAACAAACGGTATGAAGAGTAGCTCCTACTGGACTGGAAAAACCCTGCAGTCATGCATAACCCCCTTTCTGGATGAGTGAACATCCTTGGTTTAGAAATGAATTAAATGCTGTAGGTTTAACGTCATTACACTGACTTGTGTAGACTCATCAGCCAAAGTAACAGGTCGTGTTGCCTAAATATACGATAATTCGCCCCCAGCTACAACTATGAACACTACAGTTGCGAGACCAACACGACAGGTGTTAATGCAACAGTGTGTGTCCCAGGCTGGGGATTACTGCATTTACCTACTGGCTGAGCCAGGAAATGCCAATGAACTTTAGTAACCCCGTGTTCATTGAAAATTCATGAATAACACGGGTATCGGAAACAGAATACGCCTTTTGCAATCTTTTAACCATGCAACGTGTACACTTTGTCTAACATCATGTATTTACAAATGTAACCACAGCTTTACCAGGCAAACGCATTTTATGCTGACTGATAAAGACGAGTCTGTGCTTGCAGTCATGATGGATGCCTGTAGCGATATAACGTAACGCATAAGATACAAATCCACAGATAGTGTACATCTCTCCATTGTTAAGCCACGTTTAGCATGAATACAACTGCAGTAGATCGGTCTAATCACTTCGCATGTTGATCTACAACGCCTGTACTGCGTTTTCTCCCGCAGATGGATGCTCAGATGAACTCTAGTAACCCAGCCGGATAATAAACATGGGAGCGCTGCTAGTTGCTACCGAATCAAGCGTCTTCTGCCATACCAAAAAATACTCCACTTACAAAACCAACAACTGCAGCAAATCCGGTCCACTACGATTCGCGACGTTTCTCCGGTCGAATGTCACCCATGCTGGTAGGACAATACAGCGTGTGGCGGCTTAAGAAAAGCGGCATCCATAGCACGAAAAGACACGGAGACCGCGACTCTGCTCACTTCGTCCAGCAGCCATTAGAGAGAGGGCTTGTGGAGCTGGGAAGACTACTGCGCATGCGTACCGCCCTGTGCCAGAAAGATAGCTTGGATAATCGGGGGTGTGTTCTGCTCGAGATGGATGCTGCTGTTCGTTGCATAACTCAGCGGTTCTAAAGTGGAACTGAAGTGGGCATGAATGCTGTTCCACGATACAAACGTAAGGTATGTAATGCATGCACTTGTAATAGTTCCACTGCAAATGTGATTTGTCACATTATTTTGTTTTGTTCAATAAGAAATTTCAGTTTTGTGTGAATTACAATGTTTAAAATACGTTCCAGAGGAGTTTGGAAGCAAAAGACGTGTACGTGTGGGTCGGAGTGGGGGAGTTAGTGGGGGCTTAGAATAGAATAGAATAGAATAGAATAGAAAGCCTTTATTGTCATTATACGCCGCATACACAGTATACATAGTACAACGAGATTGGAAGCTGCTCCTTAAAGTGTACACAGCATAAATAGAAAAAAACTAAGAAAACTAATACTACTGTGCAAAAACTGTGCAAAAATGCTATTGTCCTGTGTAATATGTCAGTTAGTGCAGGTTCCCGTTTAGCATCTTGATGACTTTCTGAAAGAAGCTGTCCCTGAGTCTATTTGTTTTGGCCGGTATGGACCTGTAGCGCCCACCAGAAGGCAACAGGTTGAAGACGTGGAAGCCGGGGTGGGTATTGTCCTTGAGAATGTTTCTGGCTCTGCTGAGACAGCGGGAGTTATAGATGGAGGTTATGGAAGGCAAAGAGCAGCCAATGATTTTTCCGCAGTGTTGGTCACCCTCTGCAGTCTTCTTCTGTCAGCTTCTGTGCAACTGGAGTGCCACACTGACACAGCATAGGTCAGCAGGCTATTCCCTCAGGAAGTGTACCCGTTGCTGGGCCTTCTTGACCAGTGCAGAGGTGTTGACGGTCCAGGAGAGGTCTGCAGAGATGTGTACACCAAGGAATTTAAACGATTCCACTCACTCCACACGTTTGCCGTTGATGTACAGAGGGGCAGGGGTGTCCCTGTCTCGCCGGAAGTCCAGGATGAGTTCTGTAATCTTGGTGATATTTAGTGCCAAGTTGTTAGCTGCACTCCACTCCCCAAGTTTCAGGACCTCATCTCTGTACGCCGCTTTGTCACCCCCTGTTATCTGTCCCACCACCATTGTGTCATCAGCAAATTTCACAATGATGTTCTCTGGGTGGGCAGGACTGCAGTCGGATGTGTAGAGTGAGTAGAGAAGTGGGCTCAGCACACAGCCCTGGGGGGAGTCGGTGCTGAGGGTACGGACGGAAGAGAAGTGAGGACACAGCTTTACCTGCTGTAGTCAGTTGATCAGAAAGTCCCTAATCCAGGAGCAGGTCGATGGTGGAAGCCCCAGGTTGGTTAGCTTGGGAATTAAAATGTCTGGTATTATTGTATTGAAGGCAGAGCTGTAGTCAATGAAGAGCATCCTGATGTAGCTCCCCCGTTTCTCCAGGTGACTCAGCACTGAATGAAGGCAGTAGCTATTGCATCTTGAAGATATTCTCATCTATAGAAGGGGGGCACTAAAAGTTTGGGAATCACTGGTATAAGTTGCACATTTCCAATCTAAATACCATCATACCAAAATGTAACCAAATAATAATTACATTTACATTTAAAATTCATTTAAATTCCTTTATCTGTCCTGCTAGAGCAACAAGCCACGCCCCACCCACCGCACCCCCCAAATGTCACCCATTTAAACCACTTGCAATTCTTCATATGCTGTACGATATAGCAAGGGGTCTATGGGACTAGGGTGGTGCAGTGGAAAGCCCCTTCCCCTTACAGCTCCAGTGTCCCTGGTTTGAGCCTGACCTCGGGGAGCTTGCATGTCTGTGTGGGTTTACTCTGGTTTAAGTCGTTTAAATTTTTTTCTCAAAATAAATGATGCATTTAAATAACTATTACGTTACGTATAAATCGTATCAAATCAGCTGTTCTATTTGTTTCCATATTCACAATGTAATGAAATTTGACGCAATAGGACCTGAAGGAGGCGCTGCTTCCCCAAAAAGTCCCTGAAATGAGGATTGAATGTTTGATTTGTGAAAGGCTGCTTTATTAGTACTGTTCTGCGTTACTATCACTACTGTACTAGTGAAATATGCAACACTATGTGCGATGGATAAGGTGTCTGTGTGAGTGGATTGTTCCTGAAAGGAATTTTAACACAACAATACGTTATTTGAATGTCTGTTACAAACGTTAATTTTAGAGTTTAATTTAAACATTGCAGTATTTATGACAGACATGAATGGGTGGCGTGTTCCTTCATGATTTTATTACTGTATATTTTACAGATACCTGATTATAATAAGTTAATAATTGATCATGACTCAATATTATTCTTCTACCTATAGACGCATAGACTTTTTGTAAAGGCAGCAGCTCCTCCAAAGCACAGACAGGCGACAGGATTTTACAGTTTAAATAAAACATTCTAATAAGTTTAACTGGAGTTTGATTTAAAAAAACTTGTTAGTAAAGCCAGGAAGGGGAAAAAAAGAAGTTAAATAGATTTAGAAATAGTTTTCTCATTATGAAAGTTCATTGACGTATATTTAGTGGATTTAAAAAAACTTTAGTCTGCTAACAAAATTAGATTTTAAAAGCTATTTTGTCTGGTACTGAATGAATGTGGCTACAGATCAGATGTACATTTGATTGTACTATATTCTACTATAGTCTATATTCTTCGTATTTGAGTGTATTTAGGACCTTCTACTGCTACTAACATTACCTGTATCTTTGCTTGATCTGTGCCTCTTGTTAGTGAATGGATAGTAGTTAAGTCATATAAGATCTGTAACTAATATAAACTTTGAATGACATATCTCTTCAAATAAATTTGCTGCTATGAGTCTATATGAGGCATTTTAAAAATTATCCTAGAGGGCTTACCTTCTAGACCCCCTAGTCAAAACTTAGCCCCCCTATTCATAAATCTCTAGTGACAGCCCTGCTTGGTGAGTCGCACTGTCGCCTCACAGCAAGAAGGCACTGGCTTCTATCCCAGGGTGGAGCAGTCTGGTTCCTTTTTGTGTGAAGTCTGCATGACCTCCCCGTGTCCATGTGGGTTCACTCCGGGTGCTCCAGTGTCCTCCCACAGTCCAAAGACATTCTTTAGGTTAACTGAGTATGCTAAATTGGCCCCAATCTGAGTATATACATTAATCAAAAATAATAAAGCACCTAGATAGAAATGTCGGATTGCTGCAAAACTAGGCATGCAGTTACACTGCAAATTATTAGAAGTGTGGTCTAATTAGACTGTGTCTTGCCATAAGAGGGTGTAAAAGTGTTTCCCCCGCTATGCTATAAAAAGGCTCTTAGAGGCTACTTTTTGGTAGTGTATCTCTTTGTGAGGGATCGTTGACTGCAAGACATGTCGTTATGACATATTTGCCCACAGCAGATCCTGTAGATCCTCCACACTCATAGTTTACTGAAGCTGGTACACCAGCTGGTCCCAGAAATGCTCGATTTGTGATAAATCTGGCCATTGTGCAGACTAAGGAAGTGTTGCAATCTGGGGGAGACATTCCTGGGAAACCCTTGCTTTGCTGGGGCAAGCATTATCCTGCCATGGGAGGCCACACACATGGCCACAGGATGTCATGAACATATCACTGAACTTTTAGAGTCCCTTCTATCACTACTAGGGGTGACCGACTGTCATATGTGATGACTCCCCAGATTATCACACCAGCAGTTGGGGCAGTGTGGCGCTACACAGCAAAGGCAGGATTGAGGCGCTCACAATGAGGCCGCCATACTTGAACATGACCATTGTTGGATCTCAAACAGACACTGGATTCATTGCTAGGACAACATGATCCCAGGCCATAGCAGTCCACTTTTCCCATTCAATACAGCTGCAAATGGTGATGGTAGCTGGCTGTCAATGGTAGGACACATAATGGGCACCTTGACATCAAATTTCTGTCTGCTAAGCACTTGGAAATGGATCAGGCAGACAGAGGGGTATGTAGTGAAGGTGCCACCCATATCTGAATGGTGGACAACGAAACTGTGGAACTGCTCATGCCAGTCAGTGAATTAAACAATCCTCTCTACTGGTGGTCAGTCTGGACCGTCCAGAGCCTGTTTGCCATGTGTGCGTGTCCTCAAAGAACCACTGCTTTTAACACCTCATTACAGCTATCTCAGAATGGACTAGATGCATCTCTCAGTCCAATGATGCACCCCTTCTCAAAGTGTGTTAACTGGGCATAATATGCATTGTAGATTCATGTCTAGCAGTCAGCGATCTCTCACCAAGTAGCCTCTGAATGTCATTTTATAGACAGCAAGGAAAGTAATTTTACACCCTCTTGTGGCAAGACCCAGTGTCTAATCAGAACACACCTGTAATCATTTACGTATCTGCATGGCGAGTTTTGGCTTAAAATTGTTACAACCCCCTCTTTCGACAGTAGAGGGCGGCGGTGCTCCACCACTCACGGCAGGTTGAGACCGGGCCGCTCCTGCCGTCAGCGTGCGACGCACACGTCCCCTCCTTAACGGGAATCAGGCGCACCTGCTCCTCGGCATTAAATAGCAGCGTTTAGCCGCCGCCGACGCTGTACTGTTGCCCTATACTGCTTGCGGTAGCCTCGATCGTCAACGCACTTCTCGGATTTCTTTCTCTCCTCTCCGGTAGGGTTGAACGGCACAGGTGGTCCCGTTAAGGGGGTCACTTGCGTAGAGCCCAAAGCTTGAGGTAACCGTCAGGGCATAGCTGTAGGTAAGGCAAAGCTTTTCTCACGCTCTGGAACGGCGTCAGGCCATTCGGAGCGTTCTCATCCGAACAGCGCCAGTGATTGGGGCTTGCCCGCTCCTCTGCGCTCACGCGCATCCCCGCTTCTTTTAGCGGGCTCTTATCTCCCTCCTTCAAAGCCATTTCGGCTTATTGGGCCGCGTCTTTTCCCCGACGTGAGCTTTTATGTTTGTTGGGCTTTCAACCTTCCCCTTTAGGGTCCCATCGTGGCTTCTCTCCTTTCTTTTGAATCCGCATTCGGGCGATTCTTGCTTCAGCCATTCTCTCACCCCCCGCTCTAAGCTGCGCTGACGTCACTGCTCCTGTGGCACGTCTGTAGCACGTGTGCCTCTGCACACACACATTCCCTGTTCTAATCCGGCCTCCCTCTGCTTGGCGGATTTCCCCCTTTATCGCCCCATATGCTCAACTGCCATCTCCTGCAGCTCATTCATTCTCACACACACACTCGTGTATGTGCTCTGACATGCGCTGATAGGCTGTAGGATTTATTCTTTTGGAACATTAAGCTAAGCTCCACTGTTTATTTCTTAGTTATTTACTCTCCTGTGCATTTGTGAGTGTGTTTATTCATTTGTCTTATTGAATGTATTAATAAATATATGTTGATATCCTTATACTCTTCCCCTCGCCTTATTGTCCCTTCTAAGCCTCCTCTAGGGGGCTCCCTTTCTCCCTCTGCACTTGGGTCCTCAGTTCCCTCTCCCCCATATCGTAACAGGACAGTGCAGCCAGTATGGACCCAGCAGGCCCAACTACCCCCCCCCACAGCGCTCCAGCACCATGGAGTGACCTTGGGCCGCCATGAGCACAGATGGAGTCTGTGGCGGCTAACGTCAAAGAGCTTAATGACAGGCTGCTGGTTCTCATCCAGTCTGCCTCGCCGCCAACCCCCCCTCCTCCTGAAGCTTCCCCACCCCTTCCTCCTCTCCCTCCTGTCGAGGATTCTCTTCTGTCCCCTCCCGAGAGATTCGGGGGTGAACCTGATCGCTGCAGGGGGTTTCTCCTGCAATGCTTGCTGGCCTTTGAGCAACGACCCTCGCAATTCCCCTCTGAGCGAGCACGAGTGGCCTATATGCTGTCCCTGCTGACTGGCCGAGTCCTCGATTGGGCCACCGCCTAGTGGGAATCGGGTTCCCCTGTTGTCCAGACCGAGGAGGCATTTTCCCACGCCCTCCACGACACCTTCTTCCACCTGTCAGGGGGGCGAGACGCTGGGGTTCGCCTCTCTGAGCTCGTCCAGGGGACGAGGATGGCTGCGGCCTACGCCGTTGAATTCCAGACCCTGGCCGCGAAGTGTGGTTGGAACGAACCGGCCCTGGCGATCACGTTCCAGAAGGTCCTCAATGAGGATCTGAAGGACGACCTGGCCTTTCGTGATTCACCCGCTTCGCTGGCCGCTCTTTACGACTTGGCCATCACGCGTGATACTCAGCTCCGCAAACGGTCCAAGGAATGTGCACGGGCATGGCACTCCGCCCCGGGAGCTGGTCTCCTCTTGGCATTTCCGGCCCCTCCCCGGCTCCCCTCGATGCGGACAAGACCATGGAGCTCGGTCGGAAGGGGATGGGGCGGTTGGCCGACTTGTTATCCGCTTCCTCCGGGAAGTCGGGAAACATCGGGCCCGGGTTCGGTCGGGGGGGCCGTTCCTAGGCAACTACCGCATTCCCCCATCAGGGCTCGCCCTCCCGGTTACCCTCCAGCACTTGGGAGGGGGCTCGCGTTCCAGCACCTCTGCCTGGATTGACTCCGGCGCCGAGGGTAATTTTATTGACACCACTTTGGCATCCCAGTTGGGTTGTGGCCTTGTTGAAATGGCCGAGCCCCTGGAGTTCCGGGCCCTCGACGGGCGCTTGCTGGGCTGTGGTCCGGTCACTCACCAGACCCAGCCTGTCATCCTCCGGGTGGGTTCCCATCAGGAGACGCTCTCCCTCCTGGTCACTGAGGCCCCTCATCTCCACGTGATCCTAGGCTATCCTTGGTTGCTAGCCCACAACCCTTGGATTTATTGGCGGACCGGGTTTGTTTTTGCCTGGGATCCCCGTTGCTGTGAGTCATGTCTGATGCCCCACACGTAGGTCCCGGTCCCCGATCAGTCCGACCGGGTTGACCTGTCGCTTGTTCTTGGGGATTACCATGATCTTGCCAAGGACTTCGGTCAGGGGGAGGCCCAGGGGTTGCCTCCCCATCGGGAGTACTACCGGGAGGAGCACCACCTAGGGGGCGACTGTTCTCTCTGGCTCCCGCTAAGTGGGAGGCCATGCAGGCATATATCAGGAATTCTCTTACGCGCGGTATCATCCGGCCCTCTTCCTCCCCCACTGGGGCAGGATTTTTCTTCATTGCGAAGAAGGGCGGCGCACTTCGCCCTTGTATTGACTACCGGGGCCTCAATACCATAACCATTAAGGACTGTTACCCTCTCTCGTTGATGACCACCGCATTGGAGACGCTTCGGGGCGCCCCGTTCTTTACCAAACTGGACCTCCAGAACGCGTACAATCTTGTTCGCATTCAGGAGGGGGATGAGTGGAAGACGGCCTTCCTGACACCCACGGCGCACTACGAGTATCTGGTGATGCCGTTCGGGCTCATGAATGCCCCTGCCGTCTTCCAATGGTTCGTTAACGATGTCCTGCGCAAGGCTTTAGATCGGTACGCCTTCGTCTACCTCGACGGCATTTTGATCTTCAGTCGGTCCCTAGGAGAGCACGTGGGACATGTCCGGCGGATTCTCCAGCTTTTGCTGGAGAGCCATCTGGTAGTCAACCTCGAGAAATCCGTGTTCCATGCGTCGTCCGTCTCCTTTCTCGGGTTTTGTTGTCTCCAAGAAGAGATTGCGCATGGACCCGGCTAAAATTGAGGCCGTGGCCAACTGGCCGCAGCCCACCTCCCTTTGGTTGGTTCAGCGGTTCCTGGGGTTCGCCAATTTCTTCAGGCGCTTTGTCAGGGACTTCGGTACTATTGCTGTGCCTCTCACAGTGCTCACGCGCAAGACCCCGGGCCCCTTCCGCTGGACCGGAGAGGCGGGTGCCGCTTTTGAGGAACTCAAGCAGCGGCTCACCAATCCCCCGGTGCTGACCCAGCCAGACCCGGTGGAACACTTCATCGATGAGGTAGACGCATTCGCCATCGGTGTCAGGGCCGTTCTGTCCCAACGCATGGGTGACGGTCATAAGCTACACCCGTGCGCTTTCTTTTCGCGACGTCTGAGTCCGGCAGAGCGGAACTACCCCATTGGGGACCGGGAGCTCCTTGCTGTTAAGCTGGCCTTGGCCGAATGGCGCCACTGGTTGGAGGGGGCCAAGCACCCATTCTTAGTCTGGACCAACCATAAGAACCTGTCGTACATTCAGCAGGCCAAGCGTCTTAACGCCTGTCAGGCCCGCTGGTCTTAGTTCTTCTGTCGGTTCGACTTTACGGTCTCCTTCCGGCCGGGATCCAAGAATGCCAAGCCCGACGCCCTGCCCCGTCAGTGGGACCCGCCGCTGGTGGACCCCCAGCCGGCACCTGTCCTCCCGCCCTCGCGGATTGTCGGCTTGAGGAGGCCGCGGATGTCAAGCAGTTTGTTTCTGCGTGTGAGGTCTGCGCGCACACTAAGACCCCTCGGGAGCGCCCGGCTGGCCTTGTCCAGCCTCTCCCCGCCCCCTCCCGCCCGTGGTCCCACATTTCGCTGGACTTTGTGTCCGGTCTGCCGCCTTCCAAGGGTAACACGGTCGTCCTCACCATCGTCGACCGGTTCTCCAAGACCTGTAAGTTTGTGTCCTTGCCCAAGCTTCCCTCAGCCAGGGAGACGGTGGATCTGGTCCTTCGCCAGGTGGTGCGCACGCACAGGATTCCGCGTGACTTGGTTTTTGATCGTGGCCCCCAGTTTGTCAGCTGGTTCTGGACGGTCTTCTGCCGCCTCATGGGCGCCATGGCCAGTCGCTCTTTGGGGTTTCACCCCGAGTCCAACAGCCAGACTGAGCGGGTCAATCAGGACCTGGCCCGCCTGCTTCGCTGCCTGACCTCCAGGAGCCCCTCGACCTGGTCCGAGCAGCTCGGGTGGGCAGAACTGGCCCATAACACTCTCTGGCACTCAGCCATGGGCATGTCCCCATTTGAGGCTCAGTTCGGCTTTGCCCCGCCGTTTTTCCCGGCCCAGCAGGCGGAGGCCGTGGTGGTCTCGGCCCGGCAGTTTGTGCGGCGTTGCCGTGCGGCCTGGCAGAGGGCCCGGGCGGCCCTTCTGTGGAACGCTGAGACCATACGGCGGTCTGCCGACCGCAGGTGCAGGCCCGCGCCTTCTTATCAGCCGGGTCAACGGGTCTGGCTGTCTGCCCAGGATTTCCTTTCAGGGGTGCTTCTGGCAAGCTGGCAACCAGGTTCGTAGGGCCTTTCAGGGTGTTGCACCAGATCAACCCGGTTGCTTACCGCCTCTAGCTGCCCTCCTCCATGAAGGTGCATCCCACCTTTCATGTCTCCCGCCTCAGGCCCGTCCTGTGCCGGGGTAGCGCCCTGGCCGATCCCCTGCCCTCCTCGGCCGCCGACCAAGGCTCCCTGCCCTATGCCGTGCGCTGGATACTGGACTCCCGCAGGGTCCAGGGCAGCACCCAATATTTGGTGGACTGGCGGGGTTACGGTCCCAAGGAGCGCTCCTGGGTTCCTACTTGCGTAGAGCCCAAAGCTCGAGGTAACCGTCAGGGCGTAGCCGTAGGTAAGGCAAAGCTTTTCTCATGCTCTGGAACGGCGTCAGGCCATTCGGAGCGTTCTCATCCGAGCTGCGCCAGCGATTGCGGCTTGCCCGCTCCTCTGCGCTCACGCGCATCCCCGCTTCTTTTAGCGGGCTCTTATCTCCCTCCTTCAAAGCCATTTCGGCTTATTGGGCCGTGTCTTTTCCCCGACGTGAGCTTTTATGTTTGTTGGGCTTTCATCCTTCCCCTTTAGGGTCCCATCATGGCTTCTCTCCTTTTTTTTGAATCCGCTTTCGGCAGTTCTTGCTTCAGCCGTTCTCTCACCCTCCGCTCTAAGCTGCGCTGACGTCACCGCTCCTGTGGCATGTCTGTAGCGCGTGGGCCTCTGCACACACACATTCCCTGTTCTAATCCGGCCTCCCTCTGCTTGGCGGATTTCCCCCTTTATCGCCCCATATGCTCAACTGCCATCTCCTGTAGCTCATTCATTCTCACACACACACTCGTGTATGTGCTCTGACATGCGCTGATAGGCTGTAGGATTTATTCTTTTGGAACATTAAGCTAAGCTCCACTGTTTATTTCTTAGTTATTTACTCTCCTGTGCATTTGTGAGTGTGTTTATTCATTTGTCTTATTGAATGTATTAATAAATATATGTTGATATCCTTATACTCCTGGTTCCCCTCGCCTTATTGTCCCTTCTAAGCCTCCTCTAGGGGGCTCCCTTTCTGCCTCTGCACTTGGGTCCTCAGTTCCCTCTCCCCTGTATCGTAACAAAAATCTCATGATACATGAACCCATTCATTCTTCCCTTAACACGGATCAGTCATCCTGTCCTCTTTGCAGAAAAACAGCCCCAAGGCATGATGTTTTCACCCCCATGCTTCACAGTAGGTATGGCGTAACTCAGAATTCTTCTTCCTCCAAACACGGCGAGTTGAGTTTTTACCAAAAAGTTATATTTTGGTTTCATCTGACCACATGATATTCTCCCAATACTCTTCTGGATCATCCATATGCTCTCTGGCAAACTTCAGACGGACCTGGACATGTACTGGCTTAAGCAGGGGAACATGCCTGGCACTGCAGGATCCGAGTCCCTCTCGGCGTGGTGTGTTACTGATGGTAGCCTTTGTTACTTAGGTCCCAGCTCTCTGCAGGTCATTCATCAGGTCCCTGCATGTAGTTCTGGGATTTTTACTCACCCATCTCATGATCATTTTGACCCCAAGGGATGAGATCTTGTGTGGAGCTTCAGATCGAGGGAGATTATCAATGGTCTTGTATGTCTTACAATTGCTCCCACAGTTGATTTATTCACACCAACCTGCTTGCCTGTTGTAGAGTCACTCTTCCCAGCCTGGTGCAGGTCTACAATTTTCTTCCTGGTGTCCTTCGACAGCTATTTGGTCTTTCCATCATGATTTGCAATTAAATTCTTTAAAAATCCTACAATGTGATTTCCTGTATTTTTTTTTCTCATTTTGTCTCTCATAGTTGAAGTGTACCTATGATGACAATTACAGATGTCTCTCATCTTTCTAAGTTGGAGAACTTGCACAATCAGTGACTGACTAAGTACTTTTTTGCCCCACTGTAAATAAACAAACAAAAATTAATATTACATATTAAAAAAATGTTTTATATAGCCAGAATTGACAGGGATGCGACTGTCCACTATAGGCATGGGACATTCATTTGAATCCCAGTTCTGCCAAACTGTCTCCGTTGGTCCTTGAACTTAAACTGCTCAGCTCTGTTGTAAGTACTGTAGTTAAAGTTATTGTTAAAGTATATCATTTCACTCCATTACTCAAAAACATAAACAAATAAAGTAAGAAATTTAAAATGAACATTTCTGCTATAGAATATGGTTCATTAAGAAATAAATCACACTACACTATGACTATCTAGCCCTTAATTGTATTTCTTACATACATTCATTTAAGGTAAACAATTTTCTCCTATTGTCTGTAATCTGTGCTCATTGTTTAAATCACAGACTTAGCAGGTATCAGTGCTTCCAACCCAGTAATGCAGTATTTTTTGTTCTCACATGGTTTTTATGTTAGGCCTTGCTTCAGTATAACCGCCTTTAGCATGGCTGTTTGTTGCTGTATGTGGTATAAACTGTCCCACCAGGGGGCCCCACAGGTGTACTATTTATTTACAGTGCTAATTTATTACCAGTGCTTTACTTGCTAAATGACAGTTGCTAAAACAAAAGAATGGTTCTTAAAAATACCCAAGTTTAATATGTGTATTAGGTAAACCATGACAGTGGTACTATATGGGCATTGGTTTATTGGTTTTTGGTTATTGGTTTATAGTGTACTTTTTATTTTCATTGATTTTTATGTTATCTTCAATTTATATTAGAAATTGCTTTTTGAATTTATAATCAGCTCTGCTGTTTGTTTCCATTTAGCTGGTGATTAGTCTTTTTAGAGAGACATTTTCTTTAGTTTTTCTATAGTTTCAGTCCAGGGGTTTTGTTGTGTATATGATCTATGATCGCAGGCCATGCATAGAGGTTAGTGCTGACATTACGTTAATAAATAAATACATATTCAAAAATGTATTTAAAAGTTATTTACTGTCTGAATATGCTTGCCATTGACATCATATTTGGTCTTGCTTTCTCAGTGGGAGGCGTGACATTCCTGTCACCCATGTTGATCAGAGCAGCAGTGGGCCTATCTCTGATATCTGTGAATCTTACATTGAATTTTGTTTCTCCAGGCACATTGATTTTCCCAGTGATGCTGAATTAGCTGCAGGTCGATATGAGAAAGTGGCTGGCTTCATGTGTGAGAGGTGTAAATTTATACAATATCTCTGCCAATGAGTAATTTTCATTCAGCACACATCAAAAGTAGAGTTACTTTACATCATAGAAGGGTGACCAAACCTGTTATTTTGTTTAGAAGAGCAGCAAGGTCAATCCGTTATACCTTTCAAATTTTCTTCAACTGGGTTTAAATATTTAGGTAATCAGGTACTCTCGTACTTTACCCTCACTCTTTCATACCAATTTTTCCCCTTTGATTAGTAGACTTAAATTGGACTTACAAAAATGGAAATCTCTTCCACTGTCTTTGATGGCTAGAATAAATACCATAAAAATGAATGTAATGCCTAAATTCCTTTTCCTGTTTCAAACTATTCCCTTACTTTTGCCCAAATAGTTCTTTAAATCTCTGGACCAGCTTATCACCTCTTTTATATGGGATGGGAAAGTACCCAGAGTAAGCACGTCAGTATTACAGCGATTCAGCTTTGACGGGGGGGCTGGCTTTTCCTAATTTTTTATTTTATTATTGGGCAGCGCATATTCAGAAGGCTCTTTTTTGGCTTCAGTCTCCAGGGTTGCTTTGGTGTAGGCTAGAGACACATTCTTTTTTTGTCAGCTCCACACGTGCTACTTACTTGTCCCTTACCACTCAAGCTCTCCAATTTTACACATAACCCGTTGGTGCTTTCCACACTTCAAATTTGGCATCAGTTCAGGCGTCATTTTAAGTTTAGGTCGCCTTCTACATCGATGCCAATACTGAATAACCATTTATTTCTCCCAGCTTTGGAGGATGCTGTTTTTACTATATGGCGTGAAAGGGGCATTAAGTCTTTTCAGGATCTGTATAGGGATGGTTCTTTTGGTAGTTTTGCCCAGTTATCTGCTGATTTTAACCTTCCATCTTCACATTTGTTCAGATACCTTCAAGTTAGGCACTGTGCTTCTTCCCTGTTCCCTGACTATCCTTGTCTTTCTGCCAGACAGCAGTGGGATGATTTTTTGACTTTAGACCCTTTCCAAAAATCACTTATATCGAAGATTTATTCACAGCTCATAGCTTTCGATGTACACTCTTTAAGTAACATTAAAAGGGGTTGGGAACATGAGCTGGGAACTACATTCACAGATCAATTGTGGGACAAAGCTGTATGTAAAGTTCGTTCAAGTGCACCCTGTGCGAGACTTCAGTTGATACAGTTCAAGGTCTTGCATAGGGTTCATAGGTCTAAGTCCCAGCTATCAAAATTTTACCCCAACAGTGTGAGTGATCAGTGTGATAAATGTAACGCTTCACCATGTCATTTAAATCGTATGTTCTTTTTTTGTCCCTCCTTACATAAATTTTGGTTCGATTACTTTCAAATAATGACAAAGGTTTTGGGCATTAACGTTAATATGAATCCCTTTATTACAATATTTGGTTTTTCTACTGATTTGACCACGCTCACTAGGGTTCAATCAGATATCTTGGCATTCACGTCTTTACTGGCAAGACGACGCCTCTTGCTAATGTGGAAGTCATCTACAGTAAACCCCCCTCAATTTCGCAATGGTTTCGGGATGTTTTGTATTTTATTAAGTTAGATAAGATTACATTTACTTTAAAAGGCAATACTGCAAGATTTTATTGTAAATGGAATTCTTTTCTTTTGTATTCTCGTTCAGTTCAATTAATGCCGGCTGACTGCGCTGTATACAAGTATGTATATATGTTTGTGTGTTCATCATTTATTTATTCTTGATTTTCTTTTTTACTCTATTTTTTGTATATTCATTGTTTGTTCATTTACTTATGACTTAGTTTTTTATTTATTTATTTTCTTATTTTATTATATCGTATTTATTTTTACTTTTGTGTGTGTGTGTGTGTGTGTGTGTGTGTGTGTGTGTGTGTGTGTGTGAGTCTGTCTGTGTACATCTGTTGTGTCATAGTCGGGGTTATGGGGTTATAAGGTGGGTTTAAATTGAGGAGAGAAAAAAAAAAGGTGGAACTTTGTAATTGTTTATTATTCATTTTTTGTTTATCCTTATTCGACCTGTGTTTATTGAAAATGTTTTAATGTCCTGACTAAATTCCTCAATAAAAATAAATAAATAAATAAATAAATAATCATTGCTGAATCAGCAAAAAAAAAAAAAAAAAGAAGAGCAGCAGAGTAACCATAGCAATAAAAGCTACTTTAACTTGTTATATATACAGCGGTGCTTGAAGGTTTGTGAACCCTTTGGAATTTTTTATATTTCTGCATAAATATGACTTAAAACGTCATCAGATTTTCACACAAGTCATAAAAGTAGATAAAGAGAACCCAGTTAAACAAATGAGACAAAATATTATACTTGGTCATTTATTTATTGAGGAAAATGATCCAATATTACATATTAGTGAGTGGCAAAAGTATGTGAACCTCTAGGATTAGCAGTTAATTTGAAGGTGAAATTAGAGTCAGGTGTTTTCAATCAATGGGATGACAATCAGGTGTGAGTGGGCACCCTGTTTTATTTAAAGAACAGGGATCTATCAAAGGTCTGCTCTTCACAACACATGTTTGTGAAAGTGTATCATGGCACAAACAAAGGAGATTTCTGAGGAGTTGTTGATGCTCATCAGGCTGGAAAGGGTTACAAAACCATCTCTAAAGAGTTTGGACTCCTCCAATCCACAGTCAGACAGATTGTGTACAAATGGAGGAAATTGAAGACCATTGTTACCCTCCCCAGGAGTGGTCGACCAACAAAGATCACTCCAAGAGCAAGGCGTGTGATAGTTGGTGAGGTCACAAAGGACCCCAGGGTAACTTCTAAGCAACTGAAGGCCTCTCTCACATTGGTTAATGCTAATGTCCATGAATCCACTATCAGAAGAACACTGAACAACAATGGTGTGCATGGCATGGTTGCAAGGAGAAAGCCACTGCTCTCCAAACAGAACATTGCTGCTCATCTGCGATTTGCTAAAGATCACGTGGACAAGCCAGAAGGCTATTGGAAGAATGTTTTGTGGATGGATGAGGCCGAAATAGATCTTTTTGATTTAAAAATAAGCGTAATGTTTGGAGAATCAGAGAATTATAAATTTATGTGAGGAAACCCACCAACATCCCAGAGCTGAAGCTGTTCTGTACGGAGGAATGGGCTAAAATTCCTCCAAGTCGGTGTGCAGGACTGATCAACAGTTATAGGAAATGTTTAGTTACAGTTATTGCTGCACAGGGGGGTCACACCAGATACTGAAAGCAAAGGTTCACATACTGACTAATATGTAATATTGAATCCTTTTCCTCAATAAATAAATGACCAGGTGTAATATTTTTGTAAAAAAAAATAAGTGGGTTCTCTTTATCTACGTTTAGGACTTGTGTGAAAATCTGATGATGTTTTAGGTCATATTTATGCAGAAATATAGAAAATTGTAAAGGCTTCACAAACTTTCAAGCACCACTGTATTCCTCATCATGCATGTCTGTGTGTGTTGCTGTCTGTCTGTCCGTCTGTCTGTGTCATGTTTATATATTATTGTGTCGACTGAATGTCCCAACAATGTCACATGTATCATTGTGAGTGCTTTTATATAGAACTTTGAGAAATAAATGTACCCGCAAGAATCAAAAGATCTGAAAATTTTGTTTTTGTTTGTGTTTTTTTTACAAAATGTACAACATTGTTTTGATAAAACAAAGAAAAAAACTGGTTGCTTAATTCCTACAGTAATATTATGTTTTATCGTATTGCATAGTAATATTAAATATTGTGTGTGTGTGTGTTGCAATGGTCAATTAAATTAATAAATTTATGAAATCACTGTGATATTATACACTCCTGTACATTCTCTAGCAAAAACATAAAATATAGTTGGTGTCCTGTCCAGGGCATTCTCACACCAGCACCCAGTGTTCTCCACTCTCAACATGAAGAAAAAATATAATAATACATAGTTAGGGTTATAAATATGTACACATATATTAATTGTTAGGATCTAATTACTGTTAGAATTTTACAGTTAGCTTCATAATATATCTGTCTATGAGTATTAGTGGGTAAACCAGTTAATTTTCAGATTCTGTGTGCTGGATTAAATTTGGTTAAACAGGACATTACCCATACGTCAGATTCACATTCATTATGACCTTATGAAAATTGTTTCAGATCTTGCAGTCTTAGCGCATACTGGCTAGGCCCGGTCCTAAACAGACAGAAGGGATTGGATAGTGGACTTGGTGATAGGGAAGTGGTGAAAGAGGATATTCCAATGAGTCACTTAGTCTATGGTAATTCACTTCAGATTTCTGTCAGCAAAGGCGATCTCATTTGAGGCTAATGTGATTACCAGGTACTTAAATGCAGAATGAACATAGGGATGTTTGATGTCTTTTAATTTAAATAAAGATTCCAAATAAAAAATCCAACTCCCTCTGGTAAATCAGTACTTCCCTCATACATCTCATCATCCTCATCTATCTATCTATCTATCGATCGATCGTGATCTAATATTGAATTTTGAAGTTGAAATGGTTTTTCTTATTATTTTACAATGTTTTTCATTA
Organism: Ancistrus triradiatus; assembly: GCA_025084515.1. NCBI lineage: Eukaryota > Metazoa > Chordata > Actinopteri > Siluriformes > Loricariidae > Ancistrus > Ancistrus triradiatus. Next base: position 330,127 of record JAJAGP010000112.1, on the reverse strand, counting down.
CAACTTTTTAGGTTTACATCCTATAATCAGCATAACAGTTTGAGAGAAAAGTTGAAACTTCAAAATAAAAATGATAACCTTTCAGAATCTGTTAGGACTTGAGCTGGCATGGACTTACAGGTTTGTTCAAAATCTCATGATCCATGTTATCCCAGTATGATTTCACAATATAATATAATGTAATCTTTATTGAATGCTTATAATGAAAGAAATATGAGTTAGTTCTTCTGTCAATGACAGGAAGCCATCCTGGCCCAGATAAAGCAAAACAGACCCAAGCCATGATACTACTACAACCGTGTTTCACAGTTCAAAGTGGTTTCCTTTCTGTAGACTCTTTAAAACAAATATGTCTTATTTTGTCTCATCTGTCCACAAAACATTTTTCCAAGAAGACTTCTGGAGAGCAGTTGCTTTCTTCTTGCAGTCCTGCCATGCACACCATTGTTGATCCGTGTTCTCCTGATGGAGGACCTATAAAATTAATTGTAGCCAATGTGAGTGAGTCCTTTAGTTGCTTGGAGTATATCCTGAGGTTCCTGTGACCTCACAGATTAATACAAATCTTGCTCTTGGAGTGATCATTGTTGGTCAACCACTCCTGAGGAGGGTAACAAGAGTCTTGAATTTTCACCATTTGTACATACTGTCTTGTCTGTGGATTAATAGAGATCAAACTATTTTATTTTATAAATAATTTTGTAACCTATCCAAGCTGATGAGCATCGACAACAACTTTGTTTGTGCCATGATACACTGGCACAATTGTGTTTGTCAAGCTCAGACTTTGATAGATCCCTGTTCTGTAAATACAACCATTCACCCACTCATATCTGATTGTCAACCCATTGATTAAAGAGACCTCAATCTATTTTCACCATCAAAAGAGATGCCAATGCTAGAGGTTCCCATACTTTTGCCGCTCTCAGATATGTAATATTGGATCATTATCCTCAATAAATAAACAAGCAATTATGATATTTTTGTCTCTTTTATAAATCGGTTCTTCTTTACATGCTTTTAGGGCATGTGTGAAAATATGATGATGTTTTAGGTGATATTTATGTTCTGAATGGTTCACACTCTTTCAAGCAGAACTGTAGCTAGATAGATTGTAGATACAAACTCACATTCAATTTAAACTAAAGAGTTAATTTACTGAACAAGCATATATTGACTGAATATTAAATTAAATAATGAATCTAGAAACACCAACTTTCAACAAAGATAGCATATCTAAAGCACTATGAGAAATACTATACTCTACATTGTTAGCCTATTAATTAAAAAACACGTTCTTCTTCGTATTGCTGGTGCTATTCTCATTAAGGTCATGTTTGGCCAATTAATGAATACAAGATTTACAGTGGGGCAAAAAAGTATTTAGTCAGCCACTGATTGTGCAAGTTCTCCTATTTAGAAAGATCAGAGAGGTCTGTAATTTTCATCATAGCTACACTTCAACTAGGAGAGACAAAATGAGAAAAAAAATCCAGGAAATCACATTGTAGGATTTTTAAAGTATTTAATTGTAAATCATGGTGGAAAAGAAATATATGGTCAATAACACAATACTTTGTAACATAACCTTTGTTTGCAATGAGAGAGGTCAGACATTTCCTGTAAGTCTTCACCAGGTTGTAACTGGTATTTTGGCCTATTTCTCCATGGAGATCTCCTCTAGAGCAGTGATGTTTTGGGGCTGTTGCTGGACAACACGGACTGGGACAACTCCCTCAACAAATGTTCTATGGGGTTGAGGTCTGGAGACTGGCTAGGCCACTCCAGGACCTTGAAATGCTTTTTACGGAGCCACTCCTTCGTTGCCCGAGCGGTGTGTTTGGGATCATTGTCATGCTAAAAGACCCAGCCGCGTTCCATCTTCAATGCTCTCACTGATGGAAGGAGGTTTTGGCTTAAAATCTCACGATACATGGCCCCGTTCATTCTTCCCTTAACACGGATCAGTCGTCCTGTCCCCTTTGCAGAAAAACAGCCCCAAAGCATGATGTTTCCACCCACATGCTTCATAGTAGGTATGGTGTTCTTGGGATGCGACTCAGCATCCTTCTTCCTTCAAACACGACAAGTTGAGTTTTTACCAAAAAGTTCTATTTTGGTTTCATCTGACCACATGATATTTTCTGAATTCTCTTCTGGATCGTCCATATGCTCTCTGGCAAACTTCAGATGGGCCTGGACATGTACTGGCTTAAGCAGGGGGACACGCCTGGCAGGTCATTCATCAGGTCCCTCTGTGTAGTTCTGGGATTTTTGCTCACCGTTCTCATGATCATTTTGACCCCACAGGATGAGATCTTGTGTGGAGCCCCAGATCGAGGGAGATTATCAATGGTCTTGTATGTCTTCCATTTTCTTACAATTGCTCTCACAGTTGATTTATTCACACTGACCTGCTTGCCTATTGTAGATTCACTCTTCCCAGCCTGGTGCAGGTCTACAATTTTCTTCCTGGTGTCCTTCGACAGCTCTTTGGTCTTGGCCAAGGCACCTGTGGACATGTGTCTTTTATACAGATAATGTGAGTCAAACGGGTGCCATTAATACAGGTAACGAGTGGAGGACAGAAGAGCTTCTTAAAGAAGAAGTTACAGGTCTGTGAGAGCCAGAAATCTTGCTTGTTTGTGGGTGACCAAATACTTATTGTCCACCATGATTTACAATTAAATTCTTTAAAAATCCTACAATCTGATTTCCTGGATTTTGTCTCTCATAGTTGAAGTGTACCTATGATGAAAATTACAGACCTTAGGAGAACTTGCACAATCAGTGGCTGACTAAATACTTTTTTACTCCACTGTAATCAGTATCAAATCTGCATCAATATAATTATAAATGTAAATTCTGAATTTACCTCCTTGTGTCAAATCCAAACTGAGACCTTCAGCCTCACAGGCACAGGGCTGCAGCCCTTCTATTTGTACCGGTGTAGCGTTCTGAATGAAGAAGAAATTTTACAAAACATAATAATAATAATAATAATAATAAATAAAACATAAATAAGGTTTCTGTCATGCTCTGTGGTCAAACCCGAGGTTTTCCTTCCATTGCCTTTTGCTTTGAGCGAATGGGACTACTTGGCCCACAATTCTCCAGCGGTCTGCGTGATCTCCACGAACCTATCCACCATGCCGCTTCTTTCAGGGAACTCATGAACTGCACCTGTGGTATGCTTTGTATAAGCGCGGCTGCTTGATACGCTGGGGGCTAAGTATTGTCTCGGTCCTGCCCGAGTGTACTCTGCTTGCCTACCATTCCGTCCAGTTCCGTCCCGTTTCGCCCAATGATTCTACCCATTTCGATCACGCTCCTTCAAGGAATTCTTCCGTTTCACTGCCGCTTCGTCTAGGATTTACTTCTGTTTGTTTTTCAAGCTGTTGTAGATTTACTTCTGCCTAGTTTCTCATTCTTTGTTCACTGTGTTTATCCTTGTTATTAAATCTCTTCATTCCTCAAATTGGAATCTGTGTGCGTCTCTCTCCCACCCGTCACCCGTCACATTTATAACACTCACTCACTTCCCAGCACCTTGTTGAAGCTATGCCATAAACAACTAAGGCAGTTCTGAAGGCAAAATGGTATCCATCCCAATGCTAATAAGGTGTAATTAAGTGGCTGGTGAGTGTATGTTTACTCATAAATTAGATCAAATATTTGGTGAGAAACTATATGAATTAAACAGTAATTTAACCAGGCAAGGGTGTTCATCCTAATGCTTCTAAATACCCAACCACATCATTAGTTACAACCTAGAACGCAAAACCACCTTTAGTGCCCTGTAATTATAGGCAGGACATGTTTATTGGTAACACTCCCATTGTGAAGTTATTTGTTTATCCTGTAATACACTGCATTAATGGACTTATTTGTAACACTGCTGCTGCACTGTTAGTATTCAGGCTATTTAATTCAGTCTATCTTTGCAAGTGTGTGTGTGCTGCTTATGCTGACCAGGTTTGTGGAGGCAGGCTTGAACAAAGATCTTCAGGAACTGCAGTTCCTAGTACCTGACTGTAACCTCTAAGACACTATTATCCAACTTACAGATGCAAATTCTGCAGTTAAAAGAAGTTATGGTTTGTGTTGGACTCAGACATATGACACATTGTTTTCTGTAGGATATTTACCAGGAGTAGCATACTCAACTAGTCACAAGGAAATGCTGAGGCGCTAGAATACTGACTTTATAATTATGCACGCTATAATGAGTTAATGGCTAGATAAAAGACTAAAATATAGTGGATTTTGCTTTTAAAGTGAGTTTCCCAGCAATGCTTCTGTTACCTGACATGGTACTTATGCCATTTTTGTTGAAAGTGAGTCATTTTACTTCCCCGAGTAGTGGGGGAGATACTGCAACTTTTAAAAATTAAGTAGTGGGACAATCAATCGAATAAATAGTACAGTATACTGCTAACAAACGCTATCACTCCTATCACTGCTGCTGTTATTAGTACTACCACTACCACTTCTACTATTACTACCACTAGTACTACTAACATTACTACTACTACTAGTTGACAAGTTCAATACAACACACAAAAATTAAACATAAATTCATACATTCGCAGATTTAAAGTGCTTAGGGATCACATATAAGGAGTGTGAAACTATTTGGCTAAAACAGCAAGTTTCTTAAAACAAACAGCTTTTGGTACAGAAAAACACATTATCAACTGGAGGTGAATAGTTCCTTTATGGGTAGATTGCCTGTATATTGTTTGCAATGTCACTTAATTAGGAATAATAAATATAAGTCTAGTAGAGGTTATTCTGATTTTGTTGTTTTGTTTTGTTAGTTGTGGTCATAAACAATCCATTTTTATAATGAGATTTGTGTTAGAGTTCCGTAGTATGGCACCATCTGTTTCCAAAGGGATAGCATTTTTCCATGCTGCACCCAGATCTGTAGCAGTGACTCTGGTCATGTGTATCTTGAGCAGCCTTGTGTGCTCTGCAGTAGAACCAAAAATAAATAAATAAAACAGGTCGTATTTGTGTTTTGCCACTGTAAACCTGTTGTCTACATATTTAAACCTCACCGAATAAGAATCACTGAATAATTAATGATAAATGATGACAAAGTATATTTACAAAAAGGAAACAATTCCATGTGCTCTGAGGAATATATTTGCTTCATACAAAAACAGAATAATAAATATTTAATACAACAATGTATATTAATAAATACATGTATAGGTCATGAAAAGAAGTTTAAATATTTCAGCATGTGATTTTTCCATTTGGATGTAAAACATGTCTATAAGCTTTCATTTATTCTTGTATATATACACTTATATGTGTGTAGAACAAATAGGTGGCATTTAATAGTGTTCTAACTTTCACATTCATGTTCTTCATATGCAAGCATGCAAGCTTAATTTACAATCTCTTCTTTTGTATTTTTTAATTTTTCCTTGAAGTCATATTTTTTTTATTGATCTTCCCTTTAGTGCATCTAAAAAAGGTTGATAGCATCATTACACAATTTGAAATGTAGCAAAAGACTCCATTTATATTTATGAAATATATAGAAATGCTTGTTAAAATACAAAAATTAAACCATTTAAAAAACTTACTTATACTGGTTCCATTTGCCCCAAGAGGAATTGCATAAGTAATCCTGTGCTCTTACACACACGGTCACACCTTTTTTTATAGGCCACTGCTGATCCCGGGTCAGGTTCACCTGCACACAGGCAGAAACAGTCAGATCATGACAGTACTTGACAGTGGTGTGTTGGAACAGTGGAATACCTTTGATGATCGGTGTTTGGAGCGGTCACAGTTGCAGTTCCTCCGACAGCGAATCTCTTTTACCTGGAAGGTAAGGGGGAAGTAGGAGAACGGTGCATTCCAGCTATCTGGATACTTCAGCTCCAGTGTGTTATTCTTCTTCCTGATATTCACCCTGTCTGGCCTCACTGTGGACAAAGACGCACATGGTAATGGCCAGGATGGTCTCTCATACATTCTAATAGTACTGTTCTAATGACCAGAATGTTCTGAGTTCAAAACCCCAAACTGCTTCACTATCACTGCTATATAAGTAATCACATTATACCACACATTAGAGTAGCTTATCCACCTACTGATGTTGGCTGGTTGGGGGTGTTGGGCATCCAGAGTCTATTTATGGGATTCAGTGTGATGTACTGTGTGTAGTTGTATAATGACAAAAACATTTAGTGGGCTCTTTGTAAATTCATGTAATGCTGAGTACTGGGGTAAATCTGGCCAGTTTTAAATTACATACTTCACCCCTGTCATATACTGCACAGCAAGTGATAACTTATATAGAAAAACATATTACCTATGTCTGAAATTTGAAACTGCATATAGTATGTCTCAATGACATAGTTGCTTTGGAAGTAAAGGGTTAAATTGATGCGATCCAGCTCTTCAGCATACGCACAGTATGCATGGTCTTGGCATGTGATCCTATCTGCATTGGGGTCCAGACTGCAGCTGATGTTTCCCACACTGTGTGAACTGTAATGAAAATAAAGTAATGAATTAATAAACATCAGGTGGCTTAAAGACACTTAGTGTTCAGTGTAGCCATGTGGTTTGACATGTTGCTACTGATAAGTATCTAATGAAATGCATTATCTGCCTTAAAATATATTAGTAATTTCTGTTGTGTATTTTTGAATGCTGAATGCTGCTCACCAGCAGCCCTCTGCCAGAGAATTCGCAATGAAATCCTGTGCTGCAGCAAACAAAATAAGACTTGATCAATGATTATTGAAAAGTAATAAAAGCATTCTGGATGCTCGGGTAGTGGTTTAATATGCTGGCCCACCACCACAGGGATCTGAGAGTACCAGCAGCCAGTCAGGTCAGGTGACACAAAGACATGATTGGTTGTATGTAAGGGAGGGCAGGCTGGCCTGGGGCTCATCGCCTAGCACTGCAACAGCAACTGCCTATTTTTCAGGTATACTTTCATGCTCCTGTTCTACCATGGACCACGACTGAAGTCAGCTCCAGTGACTATAAAGGCCACTGAAGAAGACTTCAGTGATTTGATCCCGACCATGGACTCTGTCTGAGTTTGCATGTCCTCCCCGTGTCCGCTTGGGTTCACTCCGGGTACTCTGGGTTCCTCCCACACTTGGAAGACATACCTGTTAGATTACTCACTCGCTCACTCACTCACTCACTTTCTTATCCGCTTATTCCTGGAAAGGGTCACGGGGAGAGGCAGTGGCATAGAGCACAATGCAGGAACAACCTCACACAGGACGCCAATACATCCTGGGGCCGTGTTAGGTTAATTAATTAATATTCTACTAATATGAGGATCCAGCATCAATTTGTAGGCTACATCCATACACATAACTGATGTCTAGTCTTCTATTTTGCATCAAATTTATAATCAAGAAGGTTTACTTTAACAATGACAAATAAATAAGACCTTTTTTCTGAGCTCATTTACAAAAGTTATGGCTATTACACACTCAAATGCTCTAAGCAACTCACCAAATAAATATATATATAGTTTTTAGACAGGTGTCCTTACATTTTCCTTTACAATTGCTTGTATAATTCAGAATTCATAGTTCCCTCAGTGATGGCAATCTATCCTGGCTCAAGTGCAGCATATTATCCCATCCATGTTTCATGGATAGGATAAGGTCCTGATGCTGGAATCCAGTGTTTTTCTTTTTTCAGACAGAACCAAAAAGTTCTATTTTGATCTCATCTATCCACAAAACATTTTCCAGTAGCCTTGTGACTTGTCCATGGGATCAGCAAACTGCTGAAAGGAGCAATGTTCTTTCTGGATGTTAGTGGCTTTCTCCTTTCAACACACATCTCTGTCGTTCAGTGTTCACCTGATGCTTAACTCATGAATATTAACATTAGCCAATGGAAGAGAGGCTTTTAGTTGTTTACAAATGACTAACTTCTAACTGCTAATCTCACATACTTTTTCCTCTACATTTACATTTATGTCATTTAGCATATGCCCTTATCCAGAGCAACTTACAGTTGATACAGTCTTACGATCCTAGCAATTGTGGGGTAATGGGCTTTCTCAAGTACCCAACAGTGGCAGCTTGGCAGAGGTGGGTTTTGAACCCTTGACCATGTGGTCCACAGTAACTGCAAGTCCACCACTGTGAGCCTCTCACATATATGTAATATTGGATCATTTTCTTCAATTAGTAAATGACCAAGTATATACATTTTTTTCTAATATGTTTAACTGGGTTCTCTTTATCTACTTTTATCATGTGTGAAAATATCATGATGTTTTAGGTCATATTTATGCTTAAATACCTAAAACTCTAAAGGTTTCACCAACTATTAAGCACCACTGTATATTGGATATTTACAAAATATTAAATGCCAGGGGAATCAAATAAGATGACTGGTATGTGTAGGATATTTATTGATAATGAGTCAGCAGAACAGTTAATATTTCAGCTCTAACCGTGCATAGGATTTGTGGCCAATGATTCAAAGAACTTACCGTGTTACTTTAAATAATGCAACTTTTCCAGGTCTTGTTTCATCCAAAGTCCAGGAACACTGAAAGAAGCCACTATAGTTGTTTGCTGAACAGTGGATGTAACCTTGTCAAGAACAACAAAACAAGAATCATTGGATAACGTCTGATTTTAACCACAGTTTGACTTTCAACAATTAGGTTCAACATAATAAAAAAGTATTTATGTTGCTCTTGTGAATAAATTTCTTCACAAAACATGCCATTTGACAAATATATTTGCATACCATTGCAGTCAAAACATTTCAGTAATAACTGATCAAATGCAATAAATCAGACTTTATTTACTGTACCATTCTTAGGTGTGCCTTTAAGAATCTTCCTGTAGGGCCACTGCACCAGTACCAAAGTGTGGTTTAGGTATTTGCCCTCTGCGCTGTAACAGGTGTAAGTGTCTCCCTGTCTTTCCTCCACTAATACTAAAATTCTGTTCCGCTGGTCCTGGAGCTTCTCTCCACTCTCTCTTCTCCATATGATGTCCTGCCCTTCAAAAGCCTCACCGCACACCAGTGGAACAAGCACCTTATTGTGATAATTGTCCAAATCTTCATCCACTACCAGTTCTAGTGGAGAGGAATGAAAAAATATGTAAAGGAGAAATCAAATTGCAAACACTGCGAAGTTTCTTTAACTCATTCAGAGAGCTGAATCCACACAAACCATTTGGTTTAAGAGTCCAGTAACTTTCAGCCTCTTTGACATTGCTGAGTGTTTTTTGTGGAAGAACAGCCAGGACTCCAAGCACAATAATGATCATCTGTTTGAATGAAACAAACACCATAAAACACAGTGACAGACATTAACGTACTTAGGTTTCACCCTGCCTATCTTAACTGTGTGACATTTCTATGATACACATCCTAAGAACATTATAATGTGCAGCTAAACATTTAAAAACAAGCAACAAGATCAAAATAAATATTCATTTATTTTAATGTTTATAGTGGACTCAGGCTTTTCAATCCAGCTGCAGAACATGTTAAAATTTCTAGTCTCAAACTTACCTCTCCTGAATGCACAAAGATGTCAAGTAACACAACTAGACTATGTTAAACTATGTTAACCTTCCTCTAAGTACAGATGACAGCTTTTAAAGCAACTCATGGATGTCAGGAGGTCAGAATTTCCCCAACCTATGAATGTCCAGGCCAAGCAGGTTAGGAGAAGTACAGTTTCTCCAGGACTAGTGGAACAAAAGAATTCCTTCCGACACAATCATTGTTTTCACTTCCACCTTAACAATGTAGCATATGTGGCACTGGGGACAACCCCTGGTCACACTTTATATTGCGGAAACTATTTACATTATTCAAAAAGCATATTCATGAATACCAATTATGATGACAGTGTGTTTAAATACCCAAGGGTTATTTTGACTAGTTTCCTAAAGCTTGTAAATAAAAAAAGATAGGACTTTGATTACTTGCCATATTAGGAATGTTCTTGGTAATCTTGTCAAGGTATTTTTTCTCACATACAGTATTGCTCCTTTATCTCATTTACCTGTCTACTAAGTGTCTAAGTGACTCATGAACCAAATGGTTTATATGGATTCAGCTCTCTGAAATAGTTAAAGAAATTTCTGCAAATTTGATTTCTTCTTGACATATTTTCCACTCCCTCTGCACCAGAACTGGTATTCTTTCTGAGGCTTCTTTTTTGCACAGTAAAGTTTCAAGTGGCATTTGTGAATGTAACTTCATATTGTAGTGCTTGACAAGGTTTGCCAAAGTAATCCCTTACCCATGTGGTTATATTAGCTTTTGATGAATGGCGGTTCTTGATGTAATGTTGTTTGAGGGATTGAAGACCACAGTGTTCAGCATAAGCTTGCACCCTTGGCCTATAACGCACTGAAATTACTCCATATTCGATTGAATCTTTTAATTATATTATGTACTGTAGAGGGAGAAATATGCAAATCTCTTCCAATATTTCTTTGAGATACATTGTTTTTAAACATTTCAATTCTTTTCTCACCCTGGTGTTGACAAACTGGAGTTTCTCTGGAAATCTTTGCTCATCAAAGACTCAGCCTTTCGTGGATACTGCTTTTGTACCAAATCACCTGTTTGAAATCACATCATTTTATTTAGTTTTTTTAATTCATTACTAGCTCTACATTGCCCCAGTTGCAGGAATGGATGTTTCTTGAAATGTAGTTGACCAGACAAAACATGAAATATCTCAGTTTAACACAGTCTGCAATGAAAAGTCAGTAAATGTAAGAAACACTGTGTGTTTTTTATATGCATTTTCCATACTGTCCCAACTTTTTCTGATTTGGAGTTGTATTTATGCCTTTCCACAGTTTTATCTCTGAACACTTTTGAAAGTGCTGTTCCAACCATGGTTGGAACCCTCAAGAAATAGATGCTTTATGCAGACATAATCAAACACAACTGATGTCTGGTGGGAGCCAGTTAGCCTGACGTTTGTTCTGGAAGATGGTTGGTTGTATTTGTACCTAGGCAAGTTTATTAGGGTTACTCTAAATGGGTGTTGATTAAATCAGGTGCTTTGTTAATTAAATTGTAATAATTGATCAGATGTTTATGTTCACTTTGATGTTAAAGGCTGTGATATGTAAGTACAGCTGGAAAAGAAGAAATTGAGTGTAATGTAACAAAAGGTAGGGATTTGAACTGTGGAACAAAAGATTTTTTCTATAAGCAAATACTAGCTAGTGGTTCACACACAATACAGCAAAAACCGATGAGATTTTCTCTTAGTCTCTTATACAGAATTAGAGAAATTGTGCAGATTTGTTTAATAAAAAACTTTGCTTAATCATAACATTTAGCCTAGTTTGTTAGTGAAACTGCAAACAGAGTGAAAGGCTGAGATATTTCACCCACTTCCCAATTCCCCATTTTTGCTTAAAGTAGGAAGTTATTGGCATTTCACTCTTGTCAAGACCACATGATGATCTCAGTCATCACTTCAAATAATATTATTCTAAAGGTTACAAGATTTAGAGGGAATGCTATGAGCTCAGCTGCATATGACCACATTAAAGGTTGGAATGGTTTTAGCTGAAAAAAGATTTGGTTAGCAATGACACAGTGACATGTGAAACGGAAACAATAATCATGATGTATTCTGAAAGGCTTGGAAAGCATGGACAATAAAGAAGCGTTACTTTTTGTGGAATTAAGAGTGAGCACCTTGCGCGGACGATATATGCAGTCCTGCTTGAAGTGCCACTGCTATATAGTCTGAATCAAACAATGTAGGCTATTCATAACATTACTGTTTATGTGAAGAGTTTTCCTCAAAAACATGCTCATGTTAGCTGTGTGACGTTTTATGTCTATGAGAGAGATTTAATGTTTATGGATCACTACTGTAACTGCTATTGTGTTCATTTAAGAAGAAGAAAGATTACCATGACTTTTGTTCCACTCTTCCTGGTATCTCTATTGGCTGATGTTATATCAGACACATATTGGTTATTACATATTGTCAGACAGTGGTGCTAGATAATGCCATAGCATTATTCTGTTCCAGGGCTGAAGAAAAACATATTATGCTTAATTTCAGTTTTCTGAATAAACATTTTAGAGTTTACAGCATTTAATTCCAGAACTGCATAAATGCATTGATCAAGGCCTAGTTATCATTTTTGTGTGAACAAAAACCACAGTCTAACAGTTTTGTATTGGTCGGGTTTGTCTAAGACATGTAGTATTCAGAGAATAAATATACAGTATAGTGGTGCCTGAAACTTTGTGAAACCTTTAGATTTTTTTTTATTTTTGCCATTATATGACCAAACAAATCACCAGATTGTCATACAACTCATAAAAGTGGATAAAAAGAACTCAATTAAACCAATCAGACATACATACAGTGGTGTGAAAAAGTGTTTGCCCCCTTCCTGATTTCCAATTGTTTTGCATGTTTGTCACACTTAAGTGTTTCAGAACATCAAACCAATTTAAATATTAATCAAAGACAACACAAGTAAACACAAAATGCAGTTTTTAAATGAAGGTGTTTATTATTAAGGGAGAAAAAAAATCATAACCTACATGGTCCTGTGTGAAAAAGTGATTGCTCCCTAAACCTAATAACTGGTTGGGCCGCCCTTAGCAGCAACAACTGCAACCAAGCATTTGCATTAACTTGCAATGAGTCTTTTACAACATTGTGGTCAAATTTTGGCCACTCATCTTTGCAGAATTGTTGTAATTCAGCCACATTGGAGGGTTTTCGAGCATGAACAACATTTTAAGGTCATGCCACAGCATCTCAATAGGATTCAGGTCAGGACTTTGACTAGGCCACTCCAAAGTCTTCACTTTGTTGGCCATTGTCCTGCTGCAGAACTCAAGTTCGTTTCAGCTTGAGGTCACGAACAGATGACCGGACATTCTCCTTCAGGATTTTTTATTAGACAGCAGAATCCATAGTTCCATTTATCACAGCAAGTCTTCCAGGTCCTGAAGCAGCAAAACAGCCCCAGACCATCACACTACCACCACCATATTTTACTGTCGGTATGTTGTTCTGTTTCTGAAATGCTGTGTTACTTTTACGCCAGATGTAATGGGACACACATAGAGTTCCAAAGAGTTCAACTTTTGTCTCGCCAGTCCACAGAATGTTTTCCCAAACGTCTTGGGGATCATCAAGATGTGTTCTGGGAAAATTTCAGACGAGCTTTAATGTTCTTTTTGCTCAGCAGTGGTTTTAGTCTTGGAACTCTGCCATGCAGGCCATTTTTGCCCAGTCTCTTTCTATGGTGGAGGCATGAACACTGACCTTAACTGAGGCAAGTGAGGCATACTATAATATTACTCATCTCTGAGGGGCAAAGTATGTGAATCTTTGCTTTCAGTACCAGATCCCCTTTTGCAGTTATAACTGCAAGTAAATGTTTCTCATAACTGTTGATCAGTCATACACATCAGCTTGGCAGAGCTTCACAGCTTCAGCTCTTGGATGTTGGAGGGTTTCATCAAATGAACTGGAAGGTCAAGACTTCGACTTCTGGAAGGTCAAGACGTCGACTTCCTAAACATTACCCTTAGTGTTCTTTATTTTTATTTTTGATAGAACAATCTGTGTGCTTAGGATTTAGTTCACCAATAAATGTCCTGAGTCACATTCAGCATATGGAGAAATGAAGGAGACTGACGTAAGAGTAAGTGTGCGTGCTTTATTAAAACCACAAGACAGGTGATGAACACTGAAGTACTAATACAAACATACCATACTCAGTAGAATATACGGTACACAGATAAAGCTAATACTAGCAGAAGAGCTAATACAAACAAACAATGTTGAAGCTAACAAAAGGCTAGGCTAACACATAACATACAGGACACAGAACAAGACATGAAACCAGAACAAGATGTACAGGTACTCCTTGTTTTATGATGGCCCGATTTTTCAACTTTACCATGGGAATCTGATAATAAACAAGAATATCACATTCAGCTGAAATTGTACTCTGAATTTTGAATTTCAAATTTTCCCGGCCAAACGATGTACACTATACTCTGTACTCTCCCACACTCTGACGACAAAGTTTGCACAAAGTGTCATAGGGCATCACGTGGCAGCAGTGACGAGCATTAGGAAATGTAGTGAGGAAAAGCCGTGGTCGTGCAATAATCGTTTCGTTTTTCACTTTCAATACATTATTCAATAAATTACATGAGGTATTCAATACTTTATTATAAAATAAGTTCTATGTTAATGATTTTGCCCAACTGAAGTTTAATATATGTGTTTTAATCGTGTTTAAGGGTACGTTTCGCTCAATATTCTCCTGTGCTCAATATGGTACGCTGCCGCAAGTGCAGGGAGTCACGAGGCTGTAGTGAGGAAAAGCCGTGGTCATGCAATAATCATTAGGTTTTTCATGTTTGGCTTGAAATGTGACAAAGAAACCATTTACAACATCCAACAACATTTTGAGCAGGCGTGATCTGGAGTGATGGTTTCAACCCGTACCATACACCACACACTGACTAAACAGGGCTGTAGAGCAAAGGCCAAGGATGACCAGCCTACAGCTCTTTGGCAGTGCATACCAGTGTTATGTTTATAGATAATGAAATAAAGCCTATAAAGAAAACTGCACCCTATCTACAGTGAAACATGGTGGAGGTTGTATATGGTTCTGGGGTTGCATTTGGGAGTGGAGACTTTGAACATAAAACAGAAACAGAAACAATGAAGTCAGAGGATTATCAGAGCATTTTGGTGTGAATCGGAAAAAATGGGTCCTACAGCAGAATAATGATCAAAAGCACACATCCAGAAGTACACAATAATGGATAAGATTAGATAAGAATATAAAACTGGCCAGGCCTGATGTCAATAACCTTAAAAACCCTGAAATCTGAAATGGAGATCTGAAATTTGCGATTGGGAAAGGAACTCTGCAAACATTCAAGAGCTTGAGAGAACTGCGAGTGGAGAGTGGAAGAAGCTACCAGCAGACAGGTACAAGAAGCTCTTAGATGGCTAAATAAAATGTTTGGAAGCTGTCTTTGTTGTCAAAGGCTGTTAAGAAAGCCTTTAATCCTGCCCATGTCGTTTACTAAGTTTCTTCTTTATTACCTTTTTATACTAAACAATCAAAGGTGCCAATAAAGTTGTCCACAATTATATCACATATAAAATGATCATACCCTGTCAAAATCCTTACCACTTGTCACATTATTAACAAAGCATTTTTAAATAAATCAAATCAAACTGTTTCCAGCTGCATTTCCAGCTGAATTTACTCATTATAACCTTTGCTGTCAAAGTGAAAATAACATTTTTAACCATTTCTGATTCATTATATTTACAATTGAATTTTGTAATTTTACACTTACCAGAGTACCCGGATGAAACACGCAGACACAGGCATAACACGCAAACTGTACACAGACAGTGGCCAGGCTCTTGGGTCATATGATATAATCTTTGTCCATATTTTTATGATCTCTAATGGGTTAATTGTACTCAAATGGATAATAATGAAAAACAGTCTGTAATAGCTTCCTGGGACATTACATACTGTTGCCTTTTACAAACTTTATAATATGAGCTTTTGTATGCAACAACATTTGTTCTACATGACCACATTGTTTGAAAGTACAGGTGTGTATCGGTTAACGTTGAGCAGACATTGCAGTCACACAGTAGTTAAGATACATGTATTGTTTTATTTAAAACCAATATATTAATTAAAACAATATGAAAACATTTAGCAATGTACTGTACAATACAGTAATTCTTATCTTTGTACATTTTATAAATAGAAAATGCTTTACATATCATCCGGAAGATTTGTTTGGTATGTAAATAAAAGTCTCTTGACCTGCAGTGCTTGTTAAAGAGGGTCTCATTCTGCTTCAGGAACATAAACCCCTGAACCCCGTCTCATTCTCAGTTCTATACCTGAAGTTCCTACAGTAGTGCTGTAGATATGTTTGGCTATTTGAACCAAAGACATGTCCTACATTTCTAACTCATATGTGGGAACTATAGAAATGCACCAGACTAATCACATCTCATAACTCACGTCTAATGTGTGGCAAAGCAGTCAGTTCCCCAACAAAATTCCCCAGTGCTGTAATGTCCATAGTAATATAGATTAATACAAATAACCACTGTTAGTGAAGCAGTTAACTCTTTTGTTTGGGCTTTGAACTTGCTCATGTGGTCCTGCAAATATAAACTGGAGCTCCA
Organism: Ancistrus triradiatus; assembly: GCA_025084515.1. Taxonomy (NCBI): domain Eukaryota; kingdom Metazoa; phylum Chordata; class Actinopteri; order Siluriformes; family Loricariidae; genus Ancistrus; species Ancistrus triradiatus. Next base: position 313,893 of record JAJAGP010000112.1, on the reverse strand, counting down.
CAGTGTTTCCATATTGGTTCACCTGGATGGTTTCTGCTAAACAGTGGTAGTCTGTTAGTCAGAAAGGGGGTTTCCTGGGAGACACAGACACACAGCTTAGTTTAACCACTGCTATACCTGAACTGGGAAAAAACAAACAGAAACTTGTGAAAGAGAGACGTACTTCCCACAGTTTCTCTTACGGTTGCCTCATGATACCTTTGTCACATACCTTAAACACACTTTAGTCCCTTTCACCACTAAACTGTAAACATCCACATTAAATTATCAAAGGAGTAAAAAAAACTCACATACCTATCAGAAGGGGACATTTGACAGCCACAACTGAAACCATAAATTACAATATAATACAGCTGACCTTTGTCAAAACACTATTTTAAATGCTTTATATGACTCTGGTCTTATGTACCTTTATTACACTGTCTTATATACATGATGGGGTTATTCCCACAAAAAAAATTACTTTGGGGTATTCCCTGAAACGGCATTTTTATTTTCTCTGTATTTTTATTCCTCCCTCCCCCCATCATGCCTCCATGATGTTCGACCTGGAAGCATGGTTTCCAAGGTGGGGGGCTAATAAACTGCTGGTGCTCCACTGAGCACTTATATGTTTTGTTGATTTTTAAATAAAAAGAAGTTAACATAGTTTACAAAAACAAATCATTACACATTATTGCATGTTTTAATTAGCGATTTACAAGTTGACTTGTGTCACCTTTCAACACCACATACAAGGATCACCTGGAATCATACCCATAGTTTTATTTATTTTTCCAATGCATTTTAAAATGCAGTAAAATCTGTAATAAGAAATATACTGGGTAGAGTTCACAAACACCTACACCCCAATTCCAATGAAGTTGGGACGTTGTGTAAAACATAAATAAAAACAGAATACAATGATTTTCAAATCCTTTTCAACTTATATTCAGTTGAATACACTACAAAAACAAGATATTTAATGTTCAAATGGATCAACTTTATTGAGTTGAAAATATTCACTCGTTTTGAATTTGGTGCCTGCAACACATTCCATAACAGCTGGGACAGGAGCATGTTTACCAGTGTGACATCACCTTTCCTTTTAACAACACTCAATAAGCGTTTGGGAACTGAGGACACTAATTGTTGAAGCGTTGTAGGAGGAATTCTTTCCCATTCTTGCTTGATGTACAACTTCAGTTGCTCAACAGTCTGGGGTCTCCGTTGTCGTATTTTGCGCTTCATAATGCATTTGTACGCTGCTGTAACACGTGCAGAATGTGACTTGGCATTGTCTTACTTGAATAAGCAGGGAAGACCCTGAAAAAGACGTTGCTTGAATGGCAGCATATGTTGCTCCAAAACCTGTATGTACATTTCAGCATTAATGGTGTCTTCACAGATGTGCAGGTTACCCATGCCATGGGCACTGACACACCCTGTAACATCAGAAATGCTGGCTTTTGAACTTTGCACTAATAACAATCCGGACAGTCCTTTTCCTCTTTGGCCCGGAGGACACGACGTCCATGATTTCCAAAAATAATTTGAAATGTGGACTCGTCAGACCACAGGACACTTTTCCACTTTGCATCAGTCCATCTCAGACGAGCTCGGGCCCAGAGAAGCCGGCAGCGTTTCTGGGTGTTGTTGATATATGGCTTTTTTTTTCAATGGTAGAGTTTTAACTTGCACTAGTAGATGGAGCCACGAACTGTGTTCACAGACAATGGTTTTCTGAAGTGTTCCTGAGATCATGCGGTAATATCCGTTACAGAATGATGTCGGTTTTTACTGCAGTGCCGCCTGAGGGATCGAAGGTCATAAGCATTCAATGTTGTTTTTCAGCCTTGCCGCTTACGTGCAGAGATTCTCTGAATCTTTTGATGATATTATGGACTGTAGATGATGAAATCCCTAAATTCCTTGCAGTTGGACTATTTACTCATGCAGTTGTTCACAAAGTGGTGAACCTCGCCCCATCCTTGCTTGTAAACCACTGAACCTTTCGGGGATGCTCCCTTTATGCCCAATCATGACACTCACCTGTGGAATGCTCCAAACGGGTGTTTTCTGGGCATTCCTCAACTTTCCCAGTCTTTTGTTGCCCCTGTCCCAACTGTTTTGGAACATTTTGCAGGCATCAAATTCAAAATGAGTGAATATTTGCAAAAAAACAATAAAGTTTATCCGTTTGAACATTAAATATGTTGTCTTTGTAGTGTATTCAATTTAATATGGGTTGAAAGAGATTTGCAAATCATCGTATTCTGTTTTTATTTATGTTTTATACAACGTTCCAACTTCATTGAAATTGGGTTTGTACATGTGAACCTTGATGTTTGACTAGGGGTACACAAACATCTACTGAAAATACTGCATTAATAATAATGACAAAAAGTAATAATTGAAATTAAAGAATTTACTAACTTCTCTTTAGTCACTTCTTCTATTTGACTTCAAGCATTCCATTGGGTTGTACAGTAGAATGACTGTTCTGTATATATTGTTTTTGTTCCACTGGGGGCCGCTATTAATGCAAAAATGTTGCTTCTCGTAAATGCTTGAACAATACTTTAAGAGACCACTTGGTGTCGTTGTAAACAAATACTGACGATAGCCCATACGAAAATTATGACCAATTTTTCAGCTCGCCCTTACATACATTTTTGTAAAATAGACCATTTACACAGTAATACTACTGACCCGATGTTATTTGAATGGTAGTGGAGCATTCAATGACACAGACATGGTAGATGCGGTACTCTGTGTTGTGCGGGTATACGTGGCAGTAGGTTTACGCTCTCTTTAATCCCTCAGTAACACTGCTGATGCATCACTGATGCGTTGCGAATGGTCCTTCACCACCCAATGTCTAGTCTGTGGTGGTCCTTTGGCTTTTGGTTATCATTATCATTAAATGATGGGTTAGGGGTTGACAAACTGTGCATTGTATCAGCTACAGTCAGAAATTGTATGTCTTCAAGTCAAGTCAAGTCAGATTTATTTATATAGCGCTTTTCACAATGGAGCATTGTCTCAAAGCAACTTTACAAGTTTAGATTATCTCCTAATAACTACGTCCAATCCCAAATTGAGCAAGCCTAGGGCGACAGTGGCAAGGAAAAACTCCCTAGTTCAGTTTGTACCTATATGAGATGTAATACTGATAAATGGCTTTTGGGTGTAAGTTCATTGATGTATATAGTGCTTTTAACAATTGATATTGTCTCTAAATATCTTTACAAAAAGAAGGAGACACTGGCAAGGAAAACTTTCTAATACTCATAAGGAAGAAAATTTGAGAGGAACCAGGCTCAAAGTGAGACCGAGCAATAGTATTACATTCCGAAGAGTCAACTGAAACTTACTTGTGTACACGACGACAGACGTTCTTTGTAAAGTTGTGAATAAGAGTACAAAAGCTCTAACATATTTTGAGGAAGTAACAAGTAGGTGTTCGTAATAAAGAATCTGGTAAGTGTTAGTGTCAAACTTACAGTGGGGACCATAGATCTGAGAGTACTGAGAGATCTTCTATTACTATATTCGGGCTATAAATATCTGCAGGGTATGTGACGGGATTCACAGATTGAAAAGAGGTGGTACAGTGCAGTGAATGTGTCATTCCAGGTGTGGAAAATGGATCAAAAGCAAAAAGGAGTGTTACATTTGGCTGTGCCGAAGGCCATAGTGTGAAGCAAGTAGCTAAATTTGCAGGTATATCAAAGTGTATGATCAGACGGGTCTACCAGCAGTGGCAAAAATCCCAGACTACAGGAAATTATTATCAGAGTTGTGGCCAAAAGATGAAACTGACAGACAGGGACCACCGCCATATTTCACGGCCTGTAAATAAAAATCGCTTCACTCCAGGCAAGAATTGTTTCTAGAAGTTAGCACAGGTCCTTCACAACCAATTTCTGAAAGAACATTCCTCAGGGAACTGCATACCATGAACATATGGAGCAGAGTAGCACACAAGAGGCCTTTGCTCATTTCTTCTGCTCACAAAGTTGCCCAGTTACAAGAGGCAGAAAGACACAAAAACCGGACTGTTCGTGACTGCAAACATATCAGACGAATCTAGTTTCTGATGCTTGGAGTCGTGTTCATCAAAGATCTCTGAAAGCCTCCAATGAGCACTGTGTACAAAATCTGATTCAAGCTGGAGATGGTTCATTGAAGTTCAGGTGACATTTTAATTACACAGAAATTAGTTTTTGGTTGAAGAATCAAGAAACGTGTCCAGTCCATGCCAAATCGAATTGCAGCTGTTATTTGTGCTTGTATTACACACTTTTAGGTGTGTTTCAGTCACAGGTGACTATTTCTTTTTTGTCTGGTGAGCTTAAAAAATTCTGAAAATTATTAAAAGATTTTTTGAGAGAGATTCAACTTTTCACTCAATTCAACTGGTATGTTTATTATTTGATTTGTAATGAAAACCACTGTATTATATTTGAGAAAATTACACCATACAAGCCATTTAATGTTCGCATTACGTTGAACTTTGACCAAAGTGGATGTTGCCTCCATTACCATTACCATTACCATTACCATTACGATAGTCACATAGTAGTTTAGATACTTTAAATGTAGTGTTTTTATTTAGAGACTGATTAATATCGCAAAATGTAAATATTTAGAACAGTACTGTATCAATAATCTTGATGTTGAATAATATATATAAGATAGTGTGTGTGTTTGTCTGTGTGTGTGTGTGTGTGTGTGAGAGAGAGAGAGAGAGAGAGAGAGAGAGAGAGAGAGAGAGAGAGAGAGAGAGAGAGAGAGAGAGAGAGTTTTTGTCTCTGTTAGACGTTGCACGTCTGTTCAGTAGGTGGCAGTAGGTTTTCAGCATGTGTAAATTACACAAGAGAAAATAGTAGAAGGAGAAGAGCTAAACAATACTTACGAAGACGGGGCTAAATTTCGGTAAGTTAAGAAAGCCGCTGTTTAAACACCAATTATATGTCATGATATGTGTATATGTTTAATGAACAAACATGAACCGCGTTTTTTTGTTGTACATGGCTCACAGTTTATATTTATCTGCTGGGTTAGGTCGTTAGAATCAAGCAGAAACAGATTAGCTTGTAACGTAAAGCTTGTATACTAGTAGCGGCGTAGAACTAACTTAGACACTTTAATTTTTTTTAAATAAAACATTGTGCATGGATTCAGGACTTTCAAAGTGCGAAACAACTGTTTTTTCAGCTCGATCACTTAAATGTTTACTCTGAGAAACTTAGTATGTGATAGCCTTTAAATCGAATTCCTTTAATAGTTATGTTTTGTAGGTAAACTTGCAGACAGCATTCTTACAGAAAGAAGAGTCAGTGTTGTTTCATCAATGCTTTAAAACCGTTGATGAGTAGTTGAAAAAATGTTTCCCAGTCTGTGTATAAAGTGATTATCTGTCTCTGGACCAAAACATGAGCCAGATGGACTTGTTCTTAAGCCACTTCCTAATGGTGGAGCATTGTCCTTTTGAAAAATAAATGTGATCGAAGCAACATTTCAGTTGTGGGAAGGATTTATGCAATATTTTCCTGTACTTTAAAGCACTGATAGACTTTTCACAGCACATCAGTACCTGCAGCTGAAAAGCTCCCCACACCTGGACGCCTCTACCTCCATGCTTAATGGTAGTAGAGATGCATTCACTGTAGTATTTCTCAAGAGATCTTCAGAGACTCCTCTCTGGACCATCACCATACAACTCAAATCGTGCTTCATCACACAAGACTGCTTAACCAGTCTGAATCTAATTTTCCTTATTCTGACAGATTTCATGTTGTCCTTCATGTTTCTCTTAGACCGCAGTAGCTTTTTAACACGTACTAGATGAAAAACCTGCATTAGACATCCTTCTAGTTATTTTTCTTCTCGAAAGAGTCTTGTTTTCTGATGTCTGGATTCTGCTGAAAGTTTTTGAAGGCTTTTTCCTGTCTTTGTGAACTTTACATTTCAGCAGGTGTTCATCTCTACTTGAAGAGGCTTTGGGCCTTCCAGATCCTTTTTTTCTAGCAGCATCACCTGTTCAAAGCGTTGACCTATTCCCTTATTAGCTAGTTGGAGTTTTATATAAAACAGTTAAGTCTTTTAATGATTTTATCTTTGAGTACAAGGAAGAAGCCAACTTCAGCCTAGTCTCCATTATGATACACCAAACATTCGGTAAACTCCCCAGTTCATGTTTCATTTAACTTGTGATGGATTTGTCAGAACTTGGTATAGGAGCACCTATACAATACAACTCCATTAAGATTAAGATTAATGCAATTTACATTATAACTTTTGGGCAAATCTAACCCCAAGCAAAAATTAGCTTGGTACTCGTTGTTTTCGGTTCCCGACAAGCCTTCTGGAACAAATTAACAACGAGAACCGAGGTACTACTATATTCAGATCTCAAAATTTCTCAGACAGCCTTCAGCATGTACACTGAAACAAACCTTCTGTAAAGCTTGGCTTTGAATTCATATGATGAAATATTTTTGTGCATGTTGAGATGCAGGGAGAACATACAAATTCCACACAGGCAGCAGCCGGGAAGGGACTCGAACCTGAGACTCTGATGCTGTTAGGTGGTTGTGCTAACTACTATGCCATCGTGCCACCCAACACATAAAAATAAATGCAACATTCTTGGCTTTAAATCTCTATAAGGTCTTGGTTTATTTCTTTCTTTCTTTTTATTGTCATCAACAAAAATTCAAAACAAGAGGTGTAAGACTGTTCTGTAAAAAAAGACTGTGTAAATGAAGTGTACATTCAAGCTGTTGCCACTGGAAGTGTTATGAATATCAGATATAAAACCAACTGAGGTGGAAAATTGTACAGCATCGTTAGTGCTGCCTCATGAATTCAGATGTCATTAATAACACTTAAGATAAACTTAGCGATTTTGCGTGTTTAAACTTAATTTCTTTAATTTACTAAATTTAATTTAATAAATTTACAGAATTGCTGACTGAAATTGAAAATTGATTAGACATTTTATTATTAGACATAACTAACACATTTCAGTGATAAAGTGAACTGGATGGAATACCCATACATAAATAAGCAACCTACGCAAGTGTTTCAGTCATTACAGTATTACATTGTAAGTGTAATTATATTTCTAACTTTTGTAGTTGTCAAAAAATACTGTTAGTAGTTTTTTTCTCATTTAAATTTCTAAATGCAAGGTTTCAGTACTTAAACTAAAATAAGCTCACCATATCTTCACTTGCAAATTTCAGCTCCAAAATGGATCAGAAAATCCCTTATGATGACTATCAACTGCCAGTTGTGTTTCTTCCCTGCTATGAAAATCCTCCTGCATGGATCCCTGCTCAGGATGTAAGAAACTATTATAATTAAATAGCTTTTATTAATGGGCTTGGTACGAAACTGAGTGTATATAGTTAATTTCTAATATTATTGTTGTTTGTCTTTTAATGATCTACAGAGGGTCAATCATCCTGACTATAACAATGAGCTTACTCAGTTCTTGCCACGGACTATAATCTTAAAAAAACCTCCTGGAGCACAGCTTGGCTTCAATATCCGAGGCGGAAAAGCTTCCCAGCTTGGCATCTTTATTTCTAAGGTGAGTGCCACCTGGCCACTTTTGTACTTTAATAAGGCAGGAGCAGATTTTGTGTAAACAAAACATTGTACAGAGATGGGATATTCAATTCGTTTTATTTGTATAGCGCTTTTACAATAGGCATTGTCTCAAAGCAGCTTTACAAAAGCTGGGACTAGACTCCAATTAAGCATGCCAGAGATGATAGTTCCAAGGAAAAACTCAGTAGGAAAAAAGTATTCATAAATTCATTAGAAGCTGTAATTATGTTGAAAATAGAATAAGTTTGGGCTGCACTACACATGCAACTTGGCAAAGTGAGACATAACAAAATGTTAAGGATGGGGAGAGTTTACATCAACAAAAAACCTTTGATTCCATACATGCACATTAATGGTAAAATGATTGTAGGTAGTACTCACATCATACATCCTCCACATCTCGTCCATTATTCCAGATATTATTCCCACTCCCAGTATATTTACAGTCAGATTATATTCAGTCTGTGCACGCGAGGTATGATAGAATTACATACCTATAGTTATCTCCATCTTTTTTTTTAACCTTAAAATACAGGTTAGTCCTTACATGGAGTTATTCTCTGCAATTATATCTAACCATTCTTGTTAGCCTTTGTTCTTCTTCTTAGTATTATTTTTGCTGCTCCCATTAGAGGTCACAGTGTCGGATCTGACCTGCATATTAGACCTGGCTCTGGTTTTACCCGGATGCTGTTCCTGCCATAACCCTCCCATTTTATCTGTCCTTGAGACCGATACTGAATGCAGTGGCTAGACGCTCACATTGGGACACTTTAGAAATACCAGTTGACCTAATATGTCTTTGGCATGTGGGACAAAACCAGACTTTCCTGGAGCAGAATACCAGCTTAATTCAGCCTGGTAGCGCAGGGCATATGCATTCACAGTGGTACCCTCTGTGACACCAGTTGACCTAAGGCTTGGCTTTGGACAAATGGAGGAAACTGGAATACCCAGAGGAAACCCATTCAGACACAGGGAGAATTTGCAAACTCCACACAGCCAGCCACTGAGCTGGGAACTGAACCAGGGAGCTCTGGAGCTGTGAAGTGCCCTGGATTTATCAGAAAAAGAAGATCAGAAAGAATTGGGACGGCATAGAAAATGCAAATAAAAAATATATGCGGTGTTCCTTACATTTCCTTTGACTTTTTTTCATTTCAGACAGTATTAACCCAATTTCAGTTTGTTTCTGGTCAGTTTCATTTCATTTGTTAATAAACATCCATTCTTGCATTTCAAGCCTGCAACACATTACAAAAAAGTTAGGACAGGGACAGTGTAGGGCTATTAATGAGGTTAAAAAAAACTACATAAGGATGTGATTTCAAATGGGTAATGTCAACAGGTGATTATAATCATGATGTGGTACAAAAACAGTATCACCAAAGAAAGAGTCTGTGAGGTGTAAAGATGGGCAGAGGATTTGGAATACTGTGGACTGTGTAGCCTAGCGGGTAAGGTACTGGACTATGGACGAAAAGGTCCAGGGTTCAAATCCCCCCTCTGCCAAGCTGCCACTGTTGGGTCCTTGAGCAAGGCCCTTAACCCATAATTGCTTGGATTGTATCAATTGTAAGTCGCTCTGGATAAGGGCGTCTGCTAAATGCTGTAAATGTAAATGAATACTTATTTGTCTTACCACAACACACGTTTCCACTGTGTGATGCCTCTGAACCCAGAGAAGTCGATGCCGCTTCTGGACATGGTTAACATATGGCTTCTTTTTTGTACAGTAAAGTTTTAAGTGACATTTGTGAATGTAACTCTGTACTGTAGTGTCTCATAAAGGTTTGATACAGTAATCCCTTGCCCATGTGGTTCTGTCAGCTATTGATGATTATTGATGTAGTGCCGTCTGAGGGATCAGAGATCATGCCTCTTCAGTTTAGGCTTGCACCCCAGCCCCTTACACACTGAAATTCTTCAGATTCCTTGAATCGTTTAATGATATTATGCACTGTAGAGGGATAACTATGCAAATCCCTTCCGATCCGTTTTTGAGGAACATTGTTTTTTAAATATTTCACTCATTTTCTCACACATTTGTTGACAGACTGGAGATCCTCTGTACATCTTTGCTTCTCAAAGACTCAGCCTTTCGTGGATACTGATTGAAATAATCTAACAGCCCTAGTAATTAGGCTTTTTGTGTTTTGTTAGGTGGTCCCAGATTCTGATGCTCACCGGGCAGGACTTCAGGAAGGAGATCAGGTACTCTCGGTTAACGATGTGGACTTTCAAGACATAGAGCACTCCAGAGTAAGTGATCAGTAAGGCTGATTGGTTTTTAAGGTTTTTCATCACCCGTTATTCGAGGTAAAAGTATGTTGCTTTAATGATGCTTTAGGCTGTGGAGATTTTAAAAACTGCAAGGGAGATTGTCATGAGGGTGCGCTACTTCCCTTACAGTAAGTAGCTTTATTTTGTTGTTCTATTATTTTTATTATGGATTTTGTGTTCCTGATAAGGTCATGATAATGACCTTATGATAATGAACTAGTTGAACACTTTCTGTTGTTCAGATTCCAAAGTATAGTGTGTTCATTGTTCTTGATCTCACTTGTTAGATTATCAGAGACAGAAGGAGAGGACGGTACACTAATGTATGATGGAACCACTGAGGCATTGAGGTGCTGTGTTCCAGCCGCAGCTCTCTACTGCTACTAATGCTGCACTCCTCATTCATGACTTCTCATCATGTGTATCAAACACTGTCAAATGGCAAGAGGTTCTTAACGATCTCTATTAGTACAAATGTATTGTTTCTGTAGATGAACTGGCTTAAATGGACACAGAGAAAAATACATTTTTAATTAGAAGCAAAATGTTGCAACTCAGAAAACAGAGAAGTACAATTTATCTTTGAAATGTAATGCAGACTGTAGACCTTTGGCCACATGTATGAAAGTTTATGTAGGACCTGTAGAATCTGGACGCACAGCAGATGTGATTGTGTGTGTGTGTGTGTGTGTGTGTGTGTGTGTGTATACATATACGCTCACTGAGGACTTTATTAGGAACTCCTGTACACTTACTCATTCATGCAATTATCTATTCAGCCAATCGTGTGGCAGCAGTGCAATACCTAAAATCATGCAGCTACAGGCCAGCAGTTTCAGGTAATGGTCACATCAATCATCAGAATGGGGGAAATTATGATCTCTGTGATTTTACCAATGGCATGACCGGTGGTGCCAGGTATGCTGGTTTGAGTATCTCCACTCACTCCACTGATTTTCACACACAACAGTCACTGGTGTTTAGTCAGAATGGTGCAGTAAAGAAAAAAAAAACAGTTTCTGTTCTGTAGACGGAAACGCCTTGTTGACAGGTCAGTGGAGAACAGACAGAGTGGTTTGGCTGACTGAAAGGCCACAGTAACTCAGACAACCACTCTACATTTGTGGTGAACAGCAGTACATCTCAGAATGCACAACATGTTGAACCCTGAGGCTGATGGGCTACACCAGGTAGTCCCCATTTTACAGCAGAGATATGTTCCAACAAATCCATCGTAAGTTGAATGTATCGTAACCCAAGGAGGTTATTGTATGCTGTCTATATCATAGCGTATCCTCCCTTAAACGTGCTTAAAAGACGTACATTAACCTACAATTGGGCAAAATCATTAACAGAAAGCTTATTTCATAATAAAGTGCTGAATATCTGATGTAATTTATTGAATATCGTATTGAAAGTGAAAAACAAACAAAATGATTACAGTGATTTCTGACATGATGGTTTTCGAAGTAGCTGCAGTATCATAAATTGGACCATTATTAAACAGTAGCAGTATTTATACAGTGTTCCTAATTAAGTGCTCAGTGAGTGTTTAGAGAAACTCCTTAGTCATCCTCAAACTCTACCCTGTCAACACACTTTAATATTGTAATGTGCATTAGTGGTGTAAGCTTTTAAGTTTTTTTTTTGTTTGTTTGTTTTTAAAGGACGACTTGAATTGCTTACTCCTGTGCCAAAATGTCCCAATACCAACATTACATTGATCATTTCATTTTTCTTTAGTGTAACTAACATTTTTTTCCTTTGGTATAATGACCATATAGAATTATTTCTCAGAATACAACCAGAAAATATTGTATGCAGTATTAAAAAAACTGAAAAAACATATGGATACTTAGCTTCTATAGGCTACAGTGGCAAGTATTTAATGTGACCTCCCTTTAGGAGGTCGGGATGCCAAGTTGATTTTCTACAGTCAAAAGAAGCTTGATCAGTTATGTTCTTTTTGGAAGGGCAGCAGCCAAGAAACCACTTTTTGAAAGGGGAACAAGGCTAAGATATGTTAAAGCTCATGTTATACAATTATGCTAAAGACTGGAATGAAGTTCACTGGGAAGGAGTATTATGGAGTGAGGAATCCAATTTTTGGGCCCAACTTTTAACGATATGTTATGGTCATTATACCATTGCTAAAACAACAAAACTAATGGTGGCCTGAGACTTTTGCACTGTACTGTACCTCTCCCCTATGATGGGGGGCCTCCTTATCGTTCATTTCTGTTTATCTTTATACTGCTAATTGTAATAACATTTTATACACAAAAGCCTTCATATATCTGGCCTTAATAGGTGTGCAATACTGCAGAGTTGACTTCTTTCACTAAATAAAAAACTCATTCTGCGTTGAATTTGGTGTGTAGTGAAAAAAGCCCAAGAAAACTCTGTCTGGTTGTGGCACTACAGTTCTGTTTGACACTCCTGACATTGAAGGTGGTGTTATTCTGGGAATATGTTTAATGTGTGTTGCTGATTATTTGGGTTGTAGTATCACAAAGTGAATATGTTTATGATAGAACAAGTTTTTGCAGATAAAACAAATTCTGTACCATTATAGTAATGTTAAAAATCAAAATAGTCAAACTTGATGTCCTGCTGAGATACTGCTGAAAGATATAACATTACTAACTTATTATGAGACAGTTACACATAGTATATTAATGGTATATATTTTCCTTTGAAAGCATCCAAAATGCTTCTTCACACGTGGTTTGAGGTACTAACCCATTTTGGTGCACTTTGTATCGAGTGGAACACTTCTTGATCTTACCTCACATGCCTGTTGGAACTTTTAATGAATCATTTTTGCTCTCTGCTTATGTAAGTAAAACCTAACTGTATTTATTCATGCACCTAATTGGTTATGGAACTGTTATTCCTTACTGTTTAACGTGTTGTATTAATACAGAATCTGTATTTAAAGAAAAATGTTTCGTCTCTTCAAGGTCTGTTTTCTCACGAGCCAGCCACTGTTTGTATGGGATGACATGGCTTAATCTGACATGGCTTTAGCCATGTACAGAACAACTTCAACTCTGGAATGTTGGTCCATTGCTTCACATAAACTGCTTCGACAACATTTCTATTGGATTAAGGCCAGGACTTTGACTTGGCCATTTTAAAACATCAACGTTTAGTCACCTTTAATCATTCTTTGGTAGAACGACGTGTGTGCTTAGGGTCATTGTCTTGCTGCAATTCAGAATTCATTTTATTCTATATCCATGGTGGCAGGTTGTTCTGGCCCAGATGCAGCAAAACAGGCAAAAAAACATGATACGACAACCACCATGTTTCACAGATGGATAAGGTTCTTGTTTTTCTTTCTCCAGACATAACACTGGGGTATTTTTGGCCTCACCCATCCACAAAATATTTTCCAATAGCCTTCTGGATTGTCCATTTGCCACGTGATATGCAGCAGTGTTCTGTTTAAAGAGCACTTGGTTTCCCCTTGTAACTCTCATATGCACATTATTGTTGTTCAGTGTTTTCCTGAAGGGGGGACTCATGACATAACATTAGCCAATGTGAGAGAGGCCTTTAGGTACAGTGTTAATTTCGAATGATTGATTCGTAGACGAATGATTTCCGTCAAAGTTTTCTTCAACGACCCTATTTTTCTTACAAAAACGAGACGGTTTCTAAATTAAAATTAACGAAAAATGACAAAAACTAGGACAAAATGAAGTGACCCTTTTGTCAACAAATAAAAACGAGAAATGTTTGGCAGAGACGACATCCAACCAGATCTTACACGTTTGGAAAAGATCCAAATAAATGCATATAGAGCATGTTATATGTTTAATTAAGCTCATATGAAGCTTTGTTCTAACTTGATTCTATTCTACACAGAGTTTGAAGCTGACTGGTGAAAATTGAGTTTTGGTTGTTATTCTGTTATTATCAATGCATGCATGCATGAGCTTATCTTAATTAGATCTAACAATGCATCATTCATTCCAACCTGATTCCAGTCTAGAATATCTGCTGAATGTCCACACCGAGCAGCATACATGTATAGAAGCTCTATGGTGGAAACTGAGTTATAACCACTTTAATGTTTAATGTTATTATTAATGCATGTACGGAGATGGTTTATTTGGTCCAAGTGCGTATAATGAAAAGTCGACTAAAACTATTAACAACTCAGATGACTAAAATTAAATGATGTTCTAGTCGAAAGACTATGACTAAAACTAAATCAAAATTTGCTATCAAAATTAACACTGGTTACAGACTTACCAACTGTTGTACGCATTACTCTTGGAGTGATCTTTTCCAGCCTGATGAGTAGCAACAGCTCTTTTTTCTGAGGTCCTCAGTGTTGTTGTTCGAACCATGATGCACTTTCACAAACATAGGATGCCCACTTGACTCCAATTTCACCTTCAAAAAAACTGCTAATCCTAGAGAACACTTTTGCCACTCAAAAATATTGAATCGTTATACCTCAAGAAATATGACAAAGTATAATATTCGTCTCATTACTTGGGTAATATTTTTCTACATTTATCTTGATGTTGTTTTAGGTCATATTTATGCAGAAGTATAGACATTCTTAAGGGTTCGCACTTTCAAGCACAACTGCATATGGCCAAAAGTTTGGTCATATACAGTTGTAACTGCTATCATTTCATTCCCATGGCTAACAGGTTCATAATAATCCATTTCTATAGACCCCATGGTACTAGAATGGGTTGTACAAAAGGTTTAGTGACTCAGTCTGACACTCAGATATAATAATCAAGTCAATTTATCAGCTACCTCCCTTGCCCTCCTAAACCAAGGTCCATAAAGTAATGGTTGCTGACTTTGGAGAACCTTGCTTCCTTTCACAAAGCTCCAGCCTCAACTGTTCCAGATGTCTTTACTTTTGATTCATTGGAATGCCAACTGTGGTAGAGGGCTCATTGTCAGCACCTGGCCTTACGATCTTTCCAAAATTCAAAGTAAACCTTCTCAGATGACTGAAGTCTGTTGTAGCAGCATAAGCCATACAAACTCCATAGGAATGTTACTTGATGTCATTTTTGGATGTGTCAACAAACTTTTGGCTATATAGTGCATTTCTTAAGCTTGTACACAGATGTGAGAATAGTCTACAAAGTGCTACTGTATATTAAGCAACCCATCCCTACATACCATGCTCACAGGCATACCTTTGGTCTGTGGTAGCCTAGCGGTTAAGGTACTGCACTATGGACCAGAAGGTCCAGGGTTAATTTCACTTCTGCCAAGCTGCCACTGCTGGGTCCTCGAGCAGGGCCCACAATTGCTTGGACTGTAAGGTTGTGTCAGGTGTAAGTCGCTCTGGATAAGTGTCATTTAGTGACCTGCAGGATGCATGTGTGTCAAACTTGAGTGATTGAAAATGCAAAACATTTAACTGAAAGAGAAAGGAAGTTGGAATAAATCTGACAAGTAATTTAAGTGGTTTATTTATTAATTATAAAATAATCTGAACACGTTCTAGTAAAACAGTACAGCACAAACAGTTCACTTTCATAAATTACACTCTCCATTGAGAAAATTGGGATTTTTATTATCATCAATCTCTGTAGAAAACACAAATGGGACATCAGTTCATATACACAAGATTATTTTTACTGTTTAATCCCTTTCCGTTGCTGTAAACCAGTGTTCAATATTGTAAACCAAACACGGCTAAAACAACTGATTTAGTAGATGTAAAAATGATATGTAGATGGTAGCTAGTCCTCAGGATTGGAAACCACTGAGCCAGATGGTAACAAGCTAGCATGACATTGTTAGGCGTTGCCTGTTCATATTAAATCAAGTAATAAATAAATCCGAGGTAATACAAATGCATCCTTACTCTGACATGCATGTTATTACGCTGCCTGTAGTTGGCCATTAAAAAGGTTAGCCTTTCACCCATCAATATACAAACTGATAAGGTGTGTAAATGATTGTGCAACTCCCTTTGACTAACACCAAGTAATGGTTGTGTTAAGAGTTCAAGTTTTGATAAAGTCAGCTGAATGAAAAATACCTAAAACACTTCATTGAGGTAAATAAAAGCTTATATAACTTTAATTACACAAAAAAGTCCTTCATTTGCAATTGTTATAAATTAAGCAGTTGTATTCGCAACAATATTACTTTGCCTTTCCTCTCGCAGTTTAAAGTAGATGTAAAATACTTAAGGCAGCATAGCCACTTGGATTTCAAGGGAATGAAGACCATTAAGACAGGACAAAGAACTTCTAGAGTTAAAGACTTGGTGCTCATCTCTCCAACTCTGGTTTCAAATTGTAAATTTGGGTCACTGAACATCGTGCCAGGGTGTACAATTGCTCCACTTTTAGCAATTGGGGGAGTAGAGATGAACAGCACCAACTACCTGAACAAGGATTCAAACATTCATTCCTTCGTCTGTCACACTTCAGTTGCTGTCCTCATTTTCATGTGCGTCACGGCTTAAGCTCTCATCTATGTTCTCCAGCGAGTCTGCTCGTTGGATGCTCAGCTCAGCTGGGTTCATCATGGGAAGTTCGCTCTGGATGGGGTAGAGCCACGGCTTGTGTTCTGGGCAGTTCAGTGCTTTCCAGGCAGGGTAGTTCAGGCCCGCCTTGTACACACTTTTCATAACCTGCAGAGTGACGAAGGAAGGAGGAACTAAGGAAGTGGGCAGGAGTATCGATGCATGCACTGCTAATAATGAGAAGTCTGTCATTTTTCTGCTTACGCATGCTTGAGTAACACTTCTGGCATTGGAATCCTGCTTTTCAGGCCTTACCTTCTCTCATCTGGCATTAGCAACATTTTTTCCAGAATGGAGTTTTGAGTCATGTCTCCATCTAGAAGTCTCTAGATCTTTGTAGTGAACCATTTCGTCCTTTTATATCATGTAGTTACATTGTGAGGGTAAAGTCCATAGGTGATAAGACAAACTCGTACCGACAAAACACTTGCTAATCTTGTACGGCATCCATATTCCATTTTAAAACATTAAGTTGTGTTTAACATGAAGTCACAGAGGCATAGATAAATCACCATCAAAGATGAACACTATGCTTTTAGAACTGTAAGTCCCACAAGTTTAGGCACAAAAGGTTTGTATGAAAATTCACCTTGACCTAAACAGATTCAAAGGCCTGCTGCAAGTCGGCTTATGAAACCAGATAGACAGGTTTTACAGGAGAGTTAGCTCTTGAAACATTTGTGTAACAAATCACATCAGCAATAATGGCCATCTGTGACAGAAGCTAGGTTATAACAGTACTAATCAGGGACAATTAACCGTCTGGATTGTGGGAGGAAGCTGGAGTACCCAGAGAACACCCATGTGGACACTGGGAGGACATGCAAACTCCACACAGGTGGAGTCAGAGGTCAGGACCAAAGCTGTCAGCGACTGCGCTAGCCATGCTGCCTTTTTGAAACATACTACGCAAGAAGTTGGAATCTGCCAACCTAAACCAGCAGATACATCTGTAGAATAGAATTCTAATCTAAAGTCAAGTACTTCTGTATGACAGATGAGCCATGCTTGTGAAATATCTCAGAGCATAATAGCAGCACAAATATGAGCTCAAAGGTACTTGAGTTCTGAATCATTATTTTTGCAGATTCCAGAAGTTTCCAGTGGCAGTAATCAGTGATAAATGGAGCCATTTAGACAAAGCTATAGCCTTAATTAAAAGTTATCAGAAATCTCATTCTACAAAAAGGGAAACTTTTCTTCTACTTTTGCAAGATAAAATCTAGACCTTGGTTTTAGAACCAGGCTAAAACGTGAAAAATTAAAAACAAACAATCCACTTACTTTGGGTGCGAGGACCTGTGTGGCCTTGTTAACTGCCCACTTGGGAAGAGATCCTAACAGATGAAAGAATATACCATCAGTAGACATTCAAAGTACTCTAATCAACCCAAAGTCATGATTTTAGCAGATCCCAGTTTCTGCTTTCATATTTACATGGCCAGTGGGACACTGAATTATGCTAACACATAATTCAGCCAATTTTATTTAATCGATCTGGGATAGTGCTTGTATAGTTTTATAAAGACATGGAGCTTCAGTGGATACCTTTGGGTTCATTAGTTTATCAAGCAGTACAATCCCTGGCAAAAATTATGGAATCACCACAGCTTTAGGATGTTCACTAGGATGTTCATTTTTCCAGAACAATATAAAAATATGGAATCACTCATTGAAGGAAAATGCTATGCAATTCTTTAAAAATAAATAAATATATTTTTAAATCACAATACACCAGTACTTTGTTGCTCCACCTCAGCCTTTTATGACAACATGAATTCTTTAAGACATGGACTTCACTAATGAAAAAATATTCTACATCAGGTTGGCTTCAGTTTTACAGGATGGAACCTTGTCATGGACTAATTTTATTTTTTATTTCCATCAAATTTTCAATCAAACTGAAATCTGGACTGTTTGCCGGCCATACCATTAAGTTGATATACATTTCCTGAAGAAAAGCTTTAACAGTTTGCTCTGTGGCAGTGTACATCATCACTGTGAAAAAGGACTTTGATCACCAAAGCTATTTTTAGTGGATGAAATGAGAAGTGTCCAAAATTTCAGCTGATGACTGACATCTCCCATGGTCCACCTACTACATATGACTGACTGGCAGTCGTTTCATTATAACAGCACCATGTCCTTGGCCATTCCAGTTGTGTGACTCATTACTAAATATCACTTTCACCCAATCACCCAAACTTTAGGATTGTTTCTCTTTAGCCCACTGTTATCTTGTTTTCTTCTGTTCAGGTGTTAGTGCTGGTTTTCTTTATGCATGTCAGATTTAGTTCAGCCAATTTCTTATAGGTCTTTCACAAACATTGACTCATCTTTCCTTTCCAGTTGTTTTGTTGT
The DNA here is from genome assembly GCA_025084515.1 of Ancistrus triradiatus. Lineage (NCBI taxonomy): Eukaryota > Metazoa > Chordata > Actinopteri > Siluriformes > Loricariidae > Ancistrus > Ancistrus triradiatus. Next base: position 295,118 of record JAJAGP010000112.1, on the reverse strand, counting down.
GCATTCTCCATTTTGTTTATGTTTATGTTTTTGTCTATTGGACCACATTTTAGACGCAGCTGACTGGGAACAACCAACATCTTTAGCCACATTCCACGTTGGATTTCCTTCTTGGAGGAGTTTTATCAGCCCTTCCATTATTTGTGACAAATCACTTGTCTGGGACAAGTTTTCTTTCTTATATCGTAATTTACTTCATTTCCTATGCTAGGGGCAACTGAGACGGTGTTCAAGTTTTTGTCTTGCAATTGTTTAATATTTTGTAACTTTGCACACTACAAAGAAGCATGAAGCAATTTATAAAACTGAAGATCGGTTCTTACCCCTAGGATCAGCTTGCGAGAGATAAATAAAGGTGCAGCTGTTTGGCCCTGTTGGTTTCACCAAATAACCAGTCAGAATAGATATTGCCCTCACCAGGTCCTTTCGTGGAGGGTATTTCTATAATAGACAAGAACCCACATCAACAACTCATCTGCAAAAACACCATTGTCCAATAAAACTAATGAAATTATTAGTTACCAGAACATGCCTTCAAAACCAGCATCAATACAATGTCAAAACTACAACTGATAGCAATATGACCAGAACTACAAAACCGTTCCTTAGCTGAAGGAGAAGTATTGAAGTGAAGCACATACCGGATGCTTAACAGAGTAGTTAACAATCAAATATTCATCTTCAGATGCTTGCCAGGAGCGTAGGGTAATCACATCTCTGTTTTTCAGTGGTTTAGGACAGATCCCTGTGGATAAAAGAATATTCAAAACACTACAAGAATGTGGAATACAACTCACCCCTTACTGCTTTGCCAAGCTTATATGGGTTCAGGACACGCGTCAATGCCAATTTAGCGCAAGCAATTAACCTAACATGCACGTCTTTGGACTGTGGGAGGAAGTCGGAGTACCCAGAGTAAACCCACGCTTACACAGGGAGGACATTCAGACTCCACCCTGGAACTAACCCAGGATCTTCTTGCCACCTCCAGGGCTAAAGGAGGAATGCCCTAATATACACAATCTAAATGTACATAATATTCTAATACATAAATAATTTACTAATATAATCTCCAGTGCAACTGTAACGTGTGAGATCAGCAGTTTTTACAGATCAAAACTACACAGAAGAATACCAAACCTATTTTCTATGGATGCAATGAGCAACTGCAGTGCCTCTTGTTTTAGACTGGTAAGGAAATGTATGCCATTCTTATACCCTGGTCCTTTATCTGACATGCAACCACATATAGGAGTGTGAAAATAAGATTGTTTTATTCAAGAAGTCAGCTGTTTTTTCATTAGAATATTTCCAGACAAAGTTCCAGCATCATCTCCTTGACCATTGCAGATTTGAGATTCATCTTTTCTTCGGTTTGGCTGGTATTCATTTGATTCAGCCAGTTTCTTCCAGTTCTCTCACAAACATCGACTCCTGTTTCCACCCAGTTGTTTATCGTTTTTGTTGTCCATGTTCTATTTAAGGCATGCGGAGTTGAGTTTGTCCTAACGTTACGTCTTTCTGTCTCTTAGACCGCATTTTAGACGCAGCTGACTGGAAACAACTGACAACTTTTGCCACACCCCTTGGTGGATTTCCTTCTTGAATGAGTTTTATAATCCTTCCCATTGTTTCAGGGACAAACCTCTTGTTGGGACAAGTCTTCTGGTGTCTTTATACATCTCAGAATTCATTTTGCTATTGCCATCAGCAGTTATATCATTGAAGATGACCAGTAGTGTATAAAAACTGCTGCCATTTATACATGGTTCAAATAGACCATTTCGAAACTATATTGTACAGAGACATTTTTTTGTCTGCCTTGGTACCAGACAGTATGTAGGGTACTGTTTAACAGTGTTAATAAGGTGTGTGCATGAGTCACAGAGGTCCTGAGTCTAAATGTCAGTCCAATTTAAATCATAATGGAGCATCAGGATCTAGGCAGACTTACATGAATAATAGCCCACATCTGTATTGTGGCCAACGCGAGCGATTTCGAAGCTCTCCAGCATCGCAGGGTCCCATGTTTTCCTGTACTTGTTGTCGTGAAGAACATCATACATGGTTGCAGCTGACACATCATTTATGGTGATTTTGCACTGTAAAAGACAAACAATCATCTACTAACTTCCAGCGACAGGCAGGTCTCTTTGCTTTCGGACTAGGGCAAGTGTGCTACAACAAAGAAGCTCAATTATCTGTCTTACTAAGGGCTAACTTCATTTCAAGCACCAGTGAAAGTTACAATGCATGCTAATATCAACTGCCTGCCATTTTGTGTGGAGTGGACTGGCGGTACAAACATCCGGACACCTTCATTAGGAACAAAGGTAAAGCCCGGTCTTCCTCTCTACACGTGTTGCTGTTATCTCATAAAACGCCACTGCTATGCCTACGTCAGAGTAAAGTATGTGGACTAGTTTGTTCGGTCGAGGTTTACGTAGTTTTGCAATGAGGAACATTATCAATACCAAAATCTCACAAAATCACCGCTTTGGTGAATATAGGCTAACTTTCAAACCTGACTTGTATGTAACCCCGTACGGTCACCGTGAAGCTACAAACAAGGTCTTGAGACGTTTCTTTCATTAGGCTCATTCTGTTTCGTATGTTCAGAAAATGCACACTGAAGGTTAGACTACCAGATGCAACAGGTGGAGTCAACCATGAATCTTGCTGCGGAGCCTGTCCTTTAAAAAAAAGCCATCACTCACCTTGACTTTGTGTACTTTAGAGTAGCTGTTTTTGTTTACTTGTGACGACGAGGAAACCGAAGGAACCTCGACCCACACCTCCATGCCGTTCTTGTTGTATTTGTTCTGCCAGTTCTCAGTAGACAGACACTGCCTTCTAAATTCAGAGAATTGCGTCTCGTCTGGGAGAATTCCTGCGCTCAGAGACATGGCGAAATCTCGCATGAGACACCCGGTAGTGGACAGTCGGCTGTTCTTCCTTTAAACACGGTCTTTAGCAGAGACTTATCAGAGCTGCCGTGTCCGCCACAGCAGATTCCTTTCTCGAGTCTACCCGCACCAATCACACACTGACCAGCAGCAGCGGAGCAACGGCAGCGCTTATGTCAACTTCCGCGATCAGGACAGGTGTAAGCGATCACCTGGATGGCTGCTATTGGAAGACAGTTTGTGTTACAGCCTATAGGAATAACGCCGTGTTTCTCTCCGTGGAAAACAAACCAAGGGAGACACAACAACAAGTTTTACCTTTTATACCGCCTCGCTACTCACTTCCTCATGGTTTTAGGCGTGTCTGCTGAGTTTTGGGACGTCACTGGGTGTAGTGATACTCGCATATCTCAATTGGCTCGGGTTTACAGGTCCGGAAATGATCCATAATGCAACGTTTCACTGTTTAAGGGCTGTGAACCCACAACTGATTTCATTCATACACCGAAACCAAGCGCTGCACGTGTTATAGTCCTGCTGATACGGACTGTGCGGTATCGTTCAACACCGACTCTTAAAAAGCAATCAAGTGTAGGCTGACTGATTATGATTTAAGAGGGGAAAGCAGTTAATCGGTAATAGATGTGGAGGCTACAAAACGATCCAACGCGCCATTCTGTTTGTACAGCACTGTGCCTCTTGGGTAGGCCTACATCATTTAGATTAAAAACGCTAGCTTTAACGTTATGTACGTTGACTAGCTACTAGACCACTTTTTAGGCAATTCATTATTCAGGTATTCTTGTTGCCATATTTGCTCTGTCTTTTTCTTTTTCATTTACACACTACTATTAATCTGATATCTACACTATATGGCCAAAAGTATTGGGACACCTACACATCACACCTGCCCCAGGAAAAAATGTACTGTGAATGTTCATAATAAAACTGTGAATTGCTTGACAGTTTTAATGTGAACTTTCACAGTTTGACAATGAAGTTCACAGTTCTACTATGAACTTTTGACAGTAATTTGGCCACTTCATGGTTCTACTGTCAAATTTCATAGTGCAGCTGTAAACTTGGTTGACTATGAACTGACCCTGAATTATTTCACAGTTGTACTATGAATTTTGGTGGTAATTTGACCACTTCATGGTTCTACTGTCAAATTTCACCGTACATTTTTTCCTAGGTACAGCTTTTATGACATGCATCAGGCATTGGTATGGAGTTGGCCACCCTTTTGTGATGACATCTTCCACTCTTCTAAGAAAGTTAGCTACCGTATTTTTCAGACCATAAGACGCACTTAAAATCCTTTAATTTTCTCAAAAATCGACAGTGCACCTTAAAATGCGGTGCGCCTAATGTATGAATTAATTCTGGTTGTGCTTTCTGACCTAGAACCGATTGTAGATGGTACACGGCGCTCATAAATCTGTCAAAATGTTTTAGCACAGCCTTGGTAAGTTACGAACCTTACGGCCACCGTAGTCAGGAGCATCGCGGAGTAATATGATCTGTGCTTCAGCATTAGGGTGTGTGCATTCATTCATTTATTTTCGAAGCGGATTTCAAACTCAACGCTCTCAGTCACGCAGTACAACATGGACATAGAGCAGTGGCGAGAGAATTCAACATTAACGAATCAATGATACGGATTTGGAGGAAGCAAGAAGACGCCCTGCGCCAGGTAAAGACCAAACTGAGCTTCCGAGGGAACTTGGAGTTTTGTTTCATTTAATGCGCCTTATAACCCGGTGTGCTTTATGTATGAAAATAGATCCGTTAGCAGCCGATCCTTGATATTGCGTCTTATAACCTGGTGCGCTTTATAGCCCGAAAAATACGGTACAATATTTTGTGTCTGTGGAAATTTTTGCCCATTCATCCAAAAGAGCATTTGTGAGGTCAGATATTTGGATGACTTGGTCTGGCTTGCAATCTCTGTTCTGGTTCATCCCAAAAGTGTTCAGTGGGGTTGAGATCAGGGCTCTGTGTGAGTCAGTCAAGTTTTTCCACACCAACCTCACCCACCCATACCATTATGGACCTTTCTTTGCACAGTCAAGCTGGAACAGAAAGTTCTTCCCAAACTGTTCCCACAATGTTGGATGCATAGAATTATCCCAAATGTCTTGATGTGCGGAAGCATTAATATTTCTCTTCACTGAAACTAAGGCGCCTAGGCCAACCTCAAAACAAACCCATAGCATTATCCCTCCTCTACCAAACACAGTTGGCACAAAGCAATCAGGCAGCTAAGGTCCATCAGATAGAGAAGCATGATTTGTTCATCCACAGAACATGTTTACGCTGCTCCAGAGTCTAGTGGTGGCTTGCTTTACACCGCTCCATCTGGCACTTGCCATTGTACTTGGTGATGTAAGGCTTGTATACGGCTGCTTGGCCATGGAAACAAAAGCCATGAGGCTCAAGGTGCACCATTGTTGTGCTGATGTTAATGCCAGCGGAGGTTTGGAACTTTGCAGTTATTGAGTCAGCAGAGCATTGGCAACTTTTATGCCTCAGCACTAGGCAACCCCGTTCTGTAATGTTATGTGGTCTACCACTTAATGGCTGCTAAACACTTCCACTTTTCAATAATATCACACAGAGCTCACAGTGAAATATCTAGAAGGGAAGAAATTTCACAAACTGACTTGTTGCTTCGGCGGCATCCTACTACAGCAGCACACACAAATTCAATGAGCTCTTCAGAATGACCCATTCTTTCACAAATGTTGGTTGGCTAGGTGCTTGGTGCTATACATCTGTGGCAATGGGACTGAATGAAACCCCTGAATTCAATGATTAAGATGTCTGTCCCAATACTTCTGTCCATATAGTGCGTCTCACAATGGTTAAGGTACTGTATTACTGCTCAGGTGGTCTACAGTTGAAGTACTGGCACTGCCAAGCTGTTACTGTTGGGCCATTGAGCAAGGTTCTTAACCCACAACTGCTTATTGTAAGATTCTATTGGTTCTCTGCTAAATGCTGTAAATAGATTAGCTAGTACATGGTCATTTCCTTAGACACACAGAAAGCACAACGTCTGTGACACTGGATAAAGTTTAATGAAACGTTTTATTTCATGTGATACACCTCGGTGTTTCTTTAACCTTCCATTTTTACAGCAGATGATGCATTTTCCACACAAATTTAGCTAAACACTAGTAGACATCATATTTCAAACAGACAACACTTCAGAATAGCACACTGCAGAATATTCAGTTACAACAAATGTAGAGCTGTTCAAGAGTTGCTTCTTGTAATTAAATACTTACAAGTATCTGAATCATGTCAAACGCTAACATCTTAAAACAAGCTTGCTGTGTAATGGTGCTGTCAAAACGTTCAGCTGAGCATTTGTGTGTGTGAGAGAGAGAGAGAGAGAGAGTGTGCACACTATAGATCCAGTCAGGCTGTTTTTAAAACTACATACAGAGCATACAATTGTTAGTGAAAATGACCCTAGGAATGAGAAAATTACACAACCAAGCCTCTGCGATACAGCAGCCAAAGCAGAAATGCAAGCCAGAAATCAACAGTATGCTTCTCAGATGTTAAGAACTACCACTATGGCCAAGCATTCAACATATTCTGTTCTTAGTAAGATAAATAAATTAACAAAAAAAACAGTCATAAATGAGGATTAGCAACACATGGTTAAACTCCTCAATGTACTTCTCTACACCAAGCACTATCTGCACAAAAGACTCTAGAAAAACCTTTGCAGCTTTATGCAAATCAGCAGGCCTGATGAAAACACAATGCTCAGATTTGGTGCACTCACACTTTGGTGCTGAAAGAAACAAGCAGGGCATTTTCTGTTACAATCACCCTTAGTCAGCATGCTGGTTCTACAGCAGTGTACCAAACACGAGGCAAAACGTGGCAGTAAGCACAGAGATAGCAGAGCTGCTGAAATTTAGTATGCCTAGTGTGACCGGCTTCTTATTTCAAGGAAACGTGTTTTGTTAAAACCCATTTGTTCATAGGGTTAGGACTCGGTTTATGGGTAGGATACATGATACAGGCTGTAAGTTTTAATGAAACTGAGTATCTCCAACGACTTTTTCCTTTTGAGAATGTGCCCACAGGTACATTTTAGCTCCAAAGATGAATGTAAAAAGATGATGTAAAAAAAAGTCAAACAAAAAAACACATAAATAATATAATAATAATATTTATGAGAATGCCGAGTTTAAATGTTCCTATTTATGTCAAGTCCTCTTTGGCTAAACACTGATACCCTGAAACAAAAGACTCAAACTGTAACGATCCGATACACTTGATTTCTCAACAGTCACCAATATCCCTATTGTGTCGATTTCATCGATAGTGAGGGTTAAATGACCTCTCATTAAAGCTGGCCCTTCTACTTTCCTAAGAAACAGCAGCTGAGAAATGATCGCTATTGTGAAAAAACTGCAAATGTATAAACTATCATTCATAACAATCAATAGACAGTTCAGGTGCCGTTTAGTTATTCATTGCTTTCCTGTCGAGGTCCTTGGTCCAACATTTCAGGTAAACAGAAACAATTTGACAATGATGAGTGTGATAGCACTGATGCTCAAAAAAGTACAAGATCGATGATGCCATGTCAGTCTGCAATCATACATAATGCCATGCAGTCAGTATAAATGAGAGTCAGATGGGGGCTTAACCTATAGTGCGAATTCTTTACTTTTTCCCTTTAACATATATATATTTATTATAATCCATTTTAATACAGAGTAATAGCACATCCACACGGTTACTCCGAAAAGTCACTGAGTTAGGAGGAAATAAAAGGCTCTGACTAATGGCACAGGGCCACTGAGAGACGAGTTGAAGGGAGGCAAGCTGGTGTGGATCTGCAGTGGGTACTAGCAAGAGCAGCTGCTCTCGGTCACCGGGAGTTCTGGAGACTTCTCCAGTTTGATATCAATCACTGAGAAAATTCAGGTAAGGAAGGTTACCATATACACATATCATTCCTGCAGCTCACTTAACTCAGAAATAAAATGCTGCATGTTTTAAGAGTGTAAAACAGTCCTCACAATCATACATACCATACCAAGCATCAATCATCAGCTTCTTTCAGCTGCTCCTGTTAGTAGGGTTGGGTATCATGTGCATTTTATGTGTTCTGATTACTGATTCCGGTTCTTAGCGTTTCCAAGTTTTCATTCCAAAGTGGTAATGTGTATATATATATATATACACACACATATATACACACATATATACACACACATATATATATATATATATATATATATATATATATATATATATATATATATATATATATATAATATATTATATATATATATATATATATATATATAATATATATATATATATATATATATACACACACACACACACACACCACACACACACACATACACCACACCCCACAGGAGCAAAAAAGTATTTAGTCAGCCACTGATTGTGCAAGTTCTCCTACTTAGAAAAAATGAGAGAGGTCTGTAATTTTCATCATAGGTACACTTCAACTATGAGAGACAAAATAAGAAAGCGAATCCAGAAAATCACATTGTAGGATTTTTTTAAGACTTTGATTGTAAATTATGGTGGGAAAATAAGTATTTGGTCCACCCACAAACAAGCAAGATTTCTGGCTCTCACAAACCTGTAACAACTTCTTTAAGAAGCTCTTCTGTCCTCCACTTGTTACCTGTATTAATGGCACCTGTTTGACCTCGTTATCTGTTACAAAAGACACCTGTTCACAGCCTCAAACAGTCAGACTCCAAACTCAACCATGGCCAAGACCAAAGAGCTGTCGAAGGACACCAGGAAGAAAAAATTGCAAAGGGACAGGACGACTGATCCGTGTTAAGGGAAGAATGAACAGGGCCATGTATCGTGAGATTTTAAGCCAAACCTCCTTCCATCAGTGAGACCATTGAAGATGGAACATGGCTGGTCTTCCAGCATGACAATGATCCCAAACACACCGCTCGGGCAACAAAGGAGTGGCACCGTAAAAAGCATTTCAAGATCCTGGAGTGGCCTAGCCAGTCTCCAGACCTCAACCCCATAGAAAATGTGTGGAGGGAGTTGAAAGTCCGCGTTGCCCCAAAACATCACTGCTCTAGAGGAGATCTGCATGGAGGAATGGGCCAAAATACCAGCTACAGTGTGTGCAAACCTGGTGAAGACTTACAGGAAACTCAACAAAGGTTATGTTACAAAGTATTGAGTTGAACTTTTGTTATTGACCAAATACTTATTTTTCCACCATAATTTACAATTAAATTCTTTAAAAATCCTACAATGTGATTTCCTGAAATTCGTTTCCTCATTTTGTCTCTCATAGTTGAAGTGTACCTATGATGAAAGTTACAGACCTCGCTCATCTTTCTAAGTAGGAGCACAATCAGTGGATGACTAAATACTTTGTATGTATGTGAATACATCTCAATCAACTTGAAAAGTAATCCGTTTTACATTAAGCTTTTTTCTTCCCATTTAAACCTATTATAAGTAAAACACAATGTACTAAAACAGTGACCTAGAAACACCAAACTTCTGTCAATTACTACTGCTCATAAGTAATCTCTACTGCTGAAATGATGAACCTGTGGTCCAATGGGAAAGTAATCATTTTTACGTTAAGTGTTTTACTTATAACTGGGTTAAATGTGAAGAAAACCATTCAGCAGTACATGATATTACATGATGTCAGATCATGGCAGATGGGTGCCTCCTTAATACAGACTTATTTGTTCACTTACTGCGGCCATGGATTTGAAGCATAAAATGCACTAGTAGGAAACAATAAGTGGAATCTAAATTCTATTTTTCTGAATCAGAACTGTGTTTCGATACACAACCCTACCTGTTAGAAATCCACGCAAGTGACATGACTCAAGTTAAAAATGACTGAACAAACTGTGCCAGGATACAAAATACAGACACCACCTGCATCAGTCTACGTTAGATTTAACTGCTCACTCAGATGGAAGTGGTTTGGCTTTGAAAAGACGAACGTTTCTCAAAACACAGCATCCTGCAAACTATGTGGGAAATCAGTTGGCATTCAAGACAGGTCGACAACTAACTTATTTCACCATCTGTGAAAACTATGACAACGTTTGTTGATGAAATGCACTGTCAAGGACAGGTATGCTTGACCAGAAATCTGTCGTTGTGGCAAAATGTGAAACCTTCTGCCGTTTATGTGGTACAGTTTTTACTTGAATGCTTTGCTTACATTTTAATTTCTTTCAGAGTTACTTCCACTGATGTCATTAGTAAGCAACAATAGCCTAATAACAAGAGCAAGCTAGTACATTATAAGTTTCACAAATACTTTTTTGAAGGTTGTAAGTATTATCCAATTATTGTTATCGAGATCATGTTTTGTCAATATCGCACACCAATACCAAAACCCTCTCATTTTATCTAGGCTTGGGACTGGCACTGAATAACTGAACATGGTGGATAGGCCCTCACACTGGGACAGTTTAGAGAGACGAACTGACCCAAACGCACATCATCAGAACATGGGAGGAAAGCAGAGTACCTGGAGAAACCCCACACGCAGACACAAAGAGAACGTGCAAATTTCAAACAGGCAGAGTCTAGACCTGGAATCCAACTAGAAGTTCTAAGGCGACAGCGCTAACCACTTGTGCCACTGTTCCAGTCATCAATCAATCAATACCTTACCCTGACATCAGTAAACTAGAAGCACTGATAATATCAATCAGATGTAATGAATGCAGTGCTGGGTGCTGCATGCTAATAATTCAGTCAGAACATGATCAGCTTTTCTGTTTAAAGGATACTGTCCTCTTTGCTTTTCTCAGGTGCACTGTCCATCCCAGGTAAGGCTGCAGCAACACGTCTGAACAGCTTTAAAAAAAACAAAAAGGTGAAATTGATTCTCATATTATTGCAATCATGAAACAAATGTACATTCTACACAGATCATTCTAAATTTACTACAAGTCACTCTCTCTGACTTAACAGATACAGATATGTAATGGCAATGGAAAAACTGATAACTCTGATTTAAACATCCTGATTATTACATGATTACTAGGAGCAGAGGCGTGTTTTTGTATGGTGACCAGATTAACTGTGACCAGGAGTGACCAAACTTTGAATAGGACAACACACACACTTACAACAAGAGAAGGAAAGAAAAAGAGACTCTACAAGTGAATTTACTTAAAAGATACTGTACACCATACTAGATTGCACAAGTACAGTAAGGGAGATTGCAGAAGACAAGCACTAAAAGATAAATTTGCACAGACCAGTTAACCAGAAAGCAAAACAAAGCCCTAACGGCATCTGTCGGCAGCATCTTTATGTAAATAAAGTGTAAATAAAGGGTCTACAACTTGACAACAGGCGAGGCTGTAAGGGATAGCAAAACAAAAAGGTAGTGTGAGAGCGATACACTGAAAGGTAGCATTAGAAATTGTTGGCTGATGGGGCTAAGCTGTCCTCTATTCAACAAGTCTATACCTGTTTGACATTGTAGCCAGTTTTTGCACTGGTTTCAATGAACATGACATTCAGTTCCTTAGCCCTCTGCTCGCCCTCTTCCGTGGTGATCTGTCTGCTCAGGTCCGAGCAGGGAGGGTGGAACACAGGAAGAGAGGAACATGCCAACAAGAACAGAAAGGGAAGAAGAGGGAGAGAAAAAAAGAGAAGACTCAGTTTCAAATTAGTGAGGAAAAGGGAAAATTAGTTCTCTCAAAATTGCCCTTCAAAAGCTCAGAAAAGGAGATAGCAGCCTGGCCAAGAGAAACCACTAAACATCCAGGTCAATGACAGTTCAATACAGAGCAACAATAAGTCATTTAAACACGATTCAAATAGTCACAACTTGTAGCCGAATCCAATAAAGGCAATTAGGTGGAGTGTTATACCCAGCACTTAACTATGTACATGTGTGTACAGCTATTACACAAGAACAACTGTGAAACATAAAACACGCTTTTCCTAAATGTATTTTTTTACCCAGGGGTTTACTGTTCGTTTAGCAAGATATGGTTTAAAGCAAAGAGTTTGTTACTTTCTTATATATGGCAAGGTTCTGGCTCAATGGGTTCTCTCAATGAAAATCACACACCCAAGAGTGGAATTACTGGATAGACTGACTCAGCAGATTACATGGTTGAGAACTGTACAACCGAGTAGTTAGTGGCTTGGCGCATGTGTGAAACCGATACATTACCAACTAGGACACACTGACACATGCCGTTTTAAAACAAGAGCACAGAAAAAGCATCCACAGGGTAGGTTAACGTCAACTACTGTATGTCTTTTGGTCACGTCTTAAGCTACATGTGATGACTGTGACCCTGTACCACTGTGAGCTTGAAAATGAGCAGAATAAATGTCAGTAACATGCATGTTGGCTGTATGCCAACTAACACAATAGCTTACGGTTGCTCACATTAAATGTAAATAACACATCATGTGAGAAGTAAACAAATACATGTGTGTAACTGGTTCTTCGTGTGTGAATTTGTGCAACCACACAAGTTAGTGTGAGGAAACTGCATGTGTAAATAACGCACAGCAGGAACATTGGAGGTAACACTAGCCTTATCAAGCTCAAGTGTAAAACGTTAGCAACATCACAGTTTTCTGACAAGATCACGTCTTTGTCGAGAGGCGTGGAGACATCTCCCACATACAGGGAACTGTGGATTGGCAGCATATTTATTTATTCATTCAACATCACATCAGCATCCATGGCATTTGTGACAGGAGCAAGGTCAAAACAAAGGTCAAGCGCATTCACACTGGAGCAATTTAGTGCGACCAATTAACCTGACGATATCTTTTTCTTGTGGGAGGAAAACGGGGGACCCAGAGAAGAAACCCACACAGACATGGGGAAGACAAATAGTGGTGAGTGAAGGTGAATCCTTTAGAATCTTCTATATATCGGCATAAGACCTAAAGCGTCATCAGACTTTCATTTCATCTGGTGTGACCCACTGGTGCAGCACTAACTGCAACTAAACGTTTCCAGTAACCATTGATCAGCCCTGCACCTTTGATTGAAGGAATTTTAAGCCATTCCTGTACAGAACAGCTTCAACTCCGGAATGCTGCCAATTCTCCTCACATGAACTGCTTTCACAACATTTCTAATGAATTAAGGTCAGGACTTTGACATTTTAAAACCTTAATGTTATTTTTCTTTAACCATACTTTGGTAGAAAGACTTGTGTGCTTAGGGTCGTTGTCTTGCTGCATGACCCACCTTCTCTTAAGATTAAGTTCATGGCCAGATGCCCTGATATTTTCCTTTAGAATTTGCTGGTATAATTCAGAAAGCCACAAAAAGAAGCCCAATCCATGATACTACCACCACATGTTTCACAGATGGGGTAAAGGTTCTTATGTTGGAACCCAATGTTTTCCTTTCTCCAGGCATAACACTTCACATTTAAACCTAACTTCTACTTTCATCACATCCATCCTCAAAACATTTTCCAATAGTCTTCTGGCTTGTCCATGTGATCTTTAGCAAACTCTCTTTGCAACCCTGCCATGCAAACCATTCTTGTTCAGGGTTTTCCTGATGGTGGAGTCAAGAAAATTCACATTAGCTAATGTGAGACATGTCTTTAGTTGCTTAGAAGTTACCCTGGGTTCCTCTGTGGTCCACAGACTATTACACACCTTGCCCTTGGAGTGATCTTTGTTGGTAAACCACTCCTGTGGAGGGTAACTCTGATCTGTCTGACTGTGAACCAAACTCTAACACCTCAATGTTAGGTGCTTAGAAATGTCCTTTGTTCATGCCAGTGTTCATTTCGTTGACGAATGATTTTCATTATAGTTTTCGTCAACGACCCTTTTTTTTCTAACAAAACCGAGACAATGACTACATTAAACTGAATATGAATAATGTATGAAAAATGACAAAAACTAGGATGAAATGAATTGACACTTTTGTCAACGAATAAAAACGAGACGCAAATGTTTGGCAGAGACGACATCCAACCAAATCGGACGCAAGACGCACACATTTGATTTACAGGGAAGCTTGTACTACCAGCATCTGTACTGTTTCTCAAGAAACCAGCTCGACAATGTCAACACCTGAGTCGATATATTGGCACATTTCTCATTTGATGTCAATAAAAATAAGAGTCTTTGTAAACTGTATGGGGCGACCATCTCCAGTACAAATGCAACAAACCTGAAACAACATCTGCAGGCATGTCATCCTGAAACTGAGGTCAAGCTATCAGCACCTAAATGGAGCGAGCTCCTACTTTAGCGGTATTACGGTAATGCGTTGCAAACGCACTCCTAGGTTCATTATGTTCAAGCCAATATTTCAGCAAATAAAGCAGGGATTAAAATATGTTACCAGTTCGTGACCTGGATACATGTTACTTTGTCTAAAAAGTGTTCATACTATCTTTAAGGAGTATTCGGAGAACATAACTCCATTTTATACTGGAATTATGAATAAATGCATACAGCTGATCTTCTGATCTTATATGTTTAATAAAGCTCATAACATAATTAATTCTAACTTCATTCTATTCTACAATGTGTCATGAGTGTCCACACAGAGTTTGATCAGATTTGTGGAAATTATGAGTTTTGGTGACCACTTTACTGTATACTGTTATTATCAATGCATGTATAGAGACCTGAGCTTATATTTTAATTAGATCTTCTAATATATCAATCCTTCCAACTTGATTCTATTCTAGAATATCTGCTGAATGTCCACACCAAGTTTGATTCAATTTCTATGGTGGAAATTGAGTTATAACCACTTAAATGTATAATGTGGTAGCCTAGCGGTTAAGGTACTGAATTATGGACCATAACGTCCAGGGTTCAAATCCCACCTCTGCCAAACTCCCACTGTTGGGTCCTTGAGCAAGACCCTTAACCCACAATTGCTTGGATTGTAAGATTGTATCAGTTGTAAGTCGTCCTGGATAAGGGCGTCTGCTAAATGCTGTAAATGTAAATGTTATAAGCAATGCATGTAGATGTTTCATTTCGTCTAAGTGCCTATAATGACTTGAATAACTCAAGGAAAATGCTTATTAAAAAAAAAAAAAAAAAAACATTTACGTATTGCAACCTTTACATTTCATATTTTAGTCAACTAAATCCACTGTAGATTTATTTGACTAGAATCTTATTTGAATTAGTCGACTAAATGATGACTGAAACTAAATTATGTTTTAGTCAAAAGACTATGAAAATTAACACTGGTTCGTGCCATGATACACTTCCACAAACAAGCACCTGATCCAATTGATTGAAAACTCCTAACTTATTTCACCTTCAAATTAACTGCTAATCCTAAAGGTTTCATGCATTTCACCACTCACAGATATGTACTATTCATCATTTTACGCAGTAAATAAATAACCAAGTGTATTGTTTTTTGTCTCACTTACATTTACAGCATTTAGCAGACGCCCTTATCTAGAGCGACTTACAATTGATACAACCTTACAATCCAAGCAATTTGGGTTAAGGGCCTTGCTCAAGGACCCAACAGTGGCAGAGGTGGGATTTGAACCCTGGACCTTTTGGTCCATAGTCCAGTATCTTAACCGCTAGGCTACCACAGTCCCACATCACTTGATGAACTGAGTTTTCTGTATCCACTTAAGAACTTCTGTGAGAATCTGGTGATGTTTTTGGTCATACTTGCACAGAAATATATACAATTCTGAAGGGTTCACACACTTGAGTACCATAGTAACTGTGGACGATCTGATAAACTCCTTGTCTTAGTGGTTGTCATATTTTGATCCAATGTGCTTTTGATGTTGGGTCACTGTACAATGCCCCACATTAATTTCTGAGCATGTTATCAATATGCAAAGCTACTGCAGCACATACAGAGCAGCCATTTTGGTGACATGTACACACAGTTCAAATCAAGTATAACTATACATCCTAAAAAACAGTTAACATAGAAACAATCACTCACATAGTTCTTTCTACACATCTGTGTTTAAAGACCCACCTGCTTGACGTTATAACCAGCCTTGGCACTGGTCTCTATGTACATCACATTGAGTTCCCGAGCTTTTTTCTCTGCAGCCTCTACTGAAACTTGCCTGCCATAGTCCAATGTAAAGAGGGTTGTGGAAATGATTTAAATCATAATGGAGATCGAACAAAAAACAGGTGAAGAAAAATTAAAGCAAAATAATCCAAAGCAAAATTTCATACCAAGAAAAAGCAACAATGACAATAAATGCTAACGTAAATTCCAATCTGATGATGATACGAAAATTGCACTGAAATCATACAGACTTAAAAGTAGTACATAAACTAAATGTGATGTTGAATACATACAATATATAACTGGAAAACAACAAAAAATATATTTGAAAGTAAAGGATGATAGTGGTTTTCCATAGTACTGGAAAAGTATACAGAGCAAAAGTCCCATTTTCATTTATGCCTTACCTTTTATCAGCCAAGTCTGTTTTGTTGCCAACCAGCATGATAATGACATCACTTCCTCTCTCTGTTCGGACATCATCTATCCACTTTGAGGTTTGCTGGAAGGAGTTGAGATCTACAGGCCAAAACAGCAAACTGACTTCAGCTGACAAGAAATGTGTCAATTATTTCAGCTTTGTTAAATCACTGCACAGAGAGATTATGCAATGGAAGATCTCAAAGAAAACAGAGTATGTAGAAAGTTAGTTTAGAAGATAAGCAAACAGTGAAGAGCACTTCAATCAGCTATTAAAACGCTAATAAAATAACTATGTTGTAAAATGCTAAAAACGCTTCATGTGAAGCTTTATTGTAAAGACCTAACTATCAGAACTGTTTAGGGCGGGCCAGTTTGTCGGATTTTTTGCTATACTAATATTGATTCACGTCAATTCATTTTAGCAACACTTACCAGCGGTATTTTATGTGACGTGTTACAAGTTCATACACAAGTATAAATAATTTATAAAGTACACATAGCTAACACGTTCTCCTATTCCCAATGGTTTAAACACAGAGCAAGCCTCTGCTGAAATGAAGAGCTAGACTGCGATTCTGACTCACTGATTGGTGCACCTATTGTTTGGGGTTGCACACAACAAGTGTACAAGAAACAGAAAGCACCGAAATTTTGGCCACAGATAATGGAATATTTGGTTTTCGACTGAGAGAAAGAAAAAGACTGTTTTTGTGTAAATGTCAGACTGAACACACTCCTTCACTGCCTGCATCTCTCTCATGACCCAATAAGATTTGAGACTTTGATTATACCTGTTATTATTGGAACAGCGCTGTACTCTAAATGCCATTCTAATTACTAATCCAGGACACAGAATCTGAATCCATGTTCCAACATACAGGTTCTTCCAACTACAATCATGCCTGTGAAGGGGTTTCCCCTCATCTCCAAACTAAAGTCTCAAAAATCAGCCTGAGTCACGAGTGAGAAGCAGGCAATGCCGAGTGAGGCCGAGAGAAATGAACGACGCTGCTTAGAGTTAGTCAGAAAGGAGGGGTTGGGCCAGGGGCATCTAAAAAAAAGGTGAGAAAGTCTAAAGAATACTTTAAAATAATTTTGACAACATGATTTTAGAAGCACTGTATTGATGCTTGATAAGTTTGCCCATAAACACGTGATCAAAGACGTCTGAAGCCATCCATCCAGAGGAACGGAACCACGGCTCCCAACACATCCTAACAGCTGGGTCAGAACGACCTAGGCGGCAGGCAATTCATCGAAGCGTCCATCCTGCTTCTCTCAGTCCAATGATGAGCTCCCTCCCAAAGTCTGTCAACTGGGCAAAATGTCTTAAAGTGTGTTGTAGAATCATGTCTAGCAGTGAACGATCTCACACCAGGAGGTACACTCTCCAAGAGTATGAACATGAAAGCATTTAGCAGACACCCTTATCCAGAGCGACTTACAGTTGATCCAATCTTACAATCCAAGCAATTGTGGGTTAAGGGCCTTGCTCAAGGACCCAACAGTGGCAGCTTGGCAGAGGTGGGATTTGAACCCTGGGCCTTTTGGTCCATAGTCCAGTACCTTAACCACTAGGCTACCACAGTCCGAGTAGCTTCTGAGAGCCTTTTTATAGGGCAGCAGATGCGCAGGTGCTCAGAAATCTCTTTTGTCCATGCAATGATGCACTTCCACAAACAAGTGGATGGGGTAAGGGGAGAACGAGTCATTCTGTCGAACAGTCAGGGCACAGTGAAGCAAACTGCAGCTGAATACAACAGTGGTGCTCCAACTGACGCATTTGAATGCCAAACTTGTTGTAACTTAACACGGATAGGCTATAACAGCAGACAGCCTGTTTGAGTGCCATTGCTGTCTAAAGGAAGGTCAGACCTACTGAAGGGAGAGTCAAAATATGAAATGAATCAATGACCGCTTCTTGTCAGGTGTCAACAATTCAGGCTGGTGGAAGTGGAGTATTACTGCAGAAAATTGATTTGAACACCTAGTGGGATATATTCCGTGACATGCCATGAACTGCTGCGGTTCTGAAGGCCTATGGGGCTCCATTGTGCTAGTCTAAGTGGCCATCCAGTGTATATACTGCATATTATGTAGCAAAAGGGATAAAGGGTACTGTAGTAGACTAGATGTTGATTAAATAGCCAAGATGCTGCAGTGTTTCCCATACATCCACCACCACATATTATTTATTTTCTTTTAACAGTTTGAGTTGGGTAAAATCATTTCACTGTAAAGCTGTGTGTAGCACATTGATTCACCCTCACCCTATGTGCACTCCTTCTCATGCAACCACTTATGAAATGAGAAACTCCATGTGAGAGCAAAATGTATCCATATTTTTTTTTTTCAGAATAGAGCTGCAAACAAGGTGCAACAAAGTTCAGCAAGTTGCTGGGAACATTCCTCACAGACTTTGGTCCATATTGACATGATAGCATCTCTCGGTTGCAGCAGACTTGTCGACCGCACATCCATGATGCAAAGCTCCCGTTCCACCACATTCCAAAGGTGCTCTATTAGACAGATCTGCTGACTGTGGAGGCCATCTGAGTACAGTGAACTTTGTCATGTACAAGAAACCAGTTTGAGATGATCTGAGCTTTGTGACATGGCTACTTCCAGCAGGATAACGCGCCATGAGAAGATGGCACACTGTGGTCACCGCCAGTTAATACAATGGAGGACGGATCCATGCCTTCATATTGTATTCACCAAATTCTGAATCTACCACCCAAATGTCGCAGCAGGAATCAACACTCGTCAGACTAGGCAATGTTTTTTCCAATCTTCTATTGTTCAGTTTTAGTGAGGCTGTGTGAACTGTAGCCTGAACTGCCTGTTCTTAGCTGACAGGAGTGGCCACCGATGTGGTCTTGTCCTTCTATAGCCCATCTGCTTTAAGGGTCAACTCCAAGAGATGCTCTTCTGCATACCTTGATTGTAACGGAGTGGTTATTTGAGTTACCTTTCCATGAGCTCAAATCAGCCATTCTCCTATGACTTCTGGCATTAAAAAGACATTTTCCCAGAGAACTGCTGCTCACTGGATATTTTCTCTTTTTTGGACCATTCTATGTAAATCCTAGAGATGGCTGTGTATGAAAATCCCAGTAGATCAGCAGTTTCTGAAATACTCAGACCAGCCATCTAGCACCAACAACCATGCCACATTTCGTCCCCATTCTGATGATCATTTTGAACTTCAGAAGGTTGTCTTGACCATTTCTACATGCCTAAACGCATGGAGTTGCTGCCATGTGATTTGTGTTAACAAGCAGTTGAACAGGTGTACTTAATAAAGTGGCTGGTGATTGACTAAGTGTGTGTGTGTAACGAATTACTGTGTTTTTGCCTCTTTCTGTGTGTGGGCACCTTGGTGTCGGAAGTCACTGGCATCACGTCTGTGGCTGATATTCCTATTTTGAAAACCGATTTGGTAAACACTTTGATACACACTTGGACTGTTTTTAAAGACTTCTTTTGAGGTGCTTTGGCATACTATGGAACATAATGGGGTTTGGTTAAATGCAGGTCGGTCAGAAGATTTGTGTAATCATCAGTAATACATCATAAACTCAGTTAGCTTGGTTTTATGATGTAAATCACACAATCCAAGCATGGTGTTTAGAGTTGTTAATCAATTCCCAAAGCATGGCGGTCTCCAAGAGACATTGGAAATGAGCGCTTTATTAGATTTAACTTGATTCATCCCTTCAGTATCAGTTCTGGTTAAGTAGACGGATATATGCACTTCATATTTTGGCCACCAGATGTCACGAACACGCACCATTTTGAAGCTCTTCCGGTAGTTAACCCTTTTTCAACACAACTGACAGGAAAGCCTCACTGCTTCAGAAAGCTGCGCGTTTCACCAGCCCTAGCGTACACTCTGTCGATGCATTTATTTTTAAATAAAGGTAGGCTCAGGCTGAATGTCTAAATGTAAAATATGATATATATATTTTTCCCTAGGCCTATATATGCTGTTTTAATAATACCGCTTGTGTTTACAGAATGCTGTAGGCACAAGAAAAAAAACCTGTCTTGCAGCACAAGTGAACAATCATGAACCAACACTACTGGACTAGGCTACGTTTGGAATGAAAAGCTGTGCTGAATAAATGAGTTTGGCTCTGACTCACTGGTGATATCATAGACCACTACAGCAATAGTGGAGTCACGGATGTAGCTGGGAATGAGGCTACGAAAGCGCTCCTGCCCTGCAGTGTCCCACAGCTGCAGCCGAACCTGAAGACCCAGTTGGAACCAGCACGTAGAAGAGAATAGTAGCGGCAAAACAGACAAGGACAAAAATTAAGAAAGGAGACAACAGAATGCAAGGAAGCTGGGTTAAAGAGGACAAACATCCACCAGAGATCAGAGAAATACAACTTCGAATCTGAGGCTGATGCAGAGGTCAGTGAGAGGATTCAAGATGTTAGAAAGAATCTTCACATGCAAACAAGCGATGCAAAGCATTTCTACATTCCTGATTCTGGCATGCTTGAGGATCGGCACTCTATATGCTAAAGTAATGCTGGACACTCCTCTGTGAACACCATCTGGTGCGCTCAAGCTTACTTTGTTCTGAAGCTCCTCTGCTAAACATGTAATTCAGCAATTAGTTTGGAACATCTTCATTCAATACTTCAAAAGCAAGTATTAAGCTATTTTTGAGTCATCCAACATGCACTTAAATCTACATGAGTGCCACTCACTCCAGTCAGCTCCCAAATCTACTCCACCATGTGCTGCAAGCATCATTATGGAGTGAAGCAGGAGCACCAACTACCTACTTGCTATATCATAGACCACCACGGCTGCTGCTGAGTCACGAATGTAGCTGGGGATGAGGCTACGGAAGCGCTCCTGCCCCGCTGTGTCCCACAGCTGTAGCCGAATCTATTGCCATCCATTCAGCATGAGCCACAACAGCGCCATTCAGCAACAACCATAGGTGGGATGAGGGTGGAGAAACACACAATCAAACCAAAATAAAGAAATAAGCGGTTTGACAATTGCTGTAATGAGTTAAAGACATGCACAACTAAACCAAATGAAGACTTGAATACCTCCGATGGCGTGCTTGATAAATAAATAGATTAATACAAATTAATACATACAACCTCAACTCTAAAGAAAAAGATTGTATGGAAAATGCAAATAAAAAAGCGTGTCCTACATTTACTTTGCCTTTTATTTCATTGCAGACAATATGAATCCAAGATATTTCATGTTTTGTCTGGTCAACTTCATTTCATCTGTTAATAAACATCCACTCCTGCATTTCAGGCCTGCAACACAATTTAGGGCTAGTAATGAGGTAATAAAACATATCTAAATAACTATGTCAATAGGTGATTATCATCATGATTTGGTACAAAAATGGTATCCACAAAAGGCTGAGTCTTTGAGGAGTAAAGATGGGTAGAGGATCCCCAGTTTGTCAACAAATGTGTGAGAAAATTACTGAAAATTACTTAAAACAATGCTCCGCAAAGAAAACTTAGACGGGATTTACATATTTCTCCCTCTACAGTGCATAATATCATTAAACAATTCAAGGGATCTGTAGGAATGTCAGAGCATAAAGGGTAAGGGCACCTGTGGTCTCTGATCAATCAGATGGCACTGCATCAAGAACCACCATTCATCAGCAGCTGATAGAACAACATGAGCAAGGGATTACTTTGGCAAACCTTTGTCAAGCACTACAGAGTTACATTCAGCAACGCCACATTAAGCTTTCGTGTGCAAAAAGGACAAGATAGGATTGTAGATTATTGCCACCTCAGCACAGTAAGGCTGTATCGTTTGCGAACTATAATTATACAAGTGCTAACATTCTATTCACAATAAGTTTATCATCAACTTGTATCAAGCATCAACTTGTCTGGCCCAGAAACATCTGGGATGGACCATCACACAGTGGAAATGTGTACTGTTGTCAGATGAACCAGTATTGCAGATCTTTTGAAATGGACACCAAGACAAAAAGGACCATCCAGACTGTTATCAGCTACAAGTCCAAAAGCCAGGTATGGGGTTGTGTCAGAGCCCTTGGCAAAGGTCATTTAAACATCTGTGATGGCAGCATTAATGCAGAAAATTACAATGGGAATTTAGAGCAACATTTACTGGCTTCCAGGTGACATCTTTTCCAGGGATGTTTTGTTTATTGATTTATTTAACATCACTATCAGCATCAGTTGCCATGTTCAGCGACACACACAAGGTCACATCTACGCACGAGGTTCCTCAAGACAAGTCACATGTATATACACTCAAGTCAATGTCAATTTAGTGTAAGTAGTTAACCTAACATTGGGAGGAAACCGGAGTACCCGAAGTAAACCCACACAGACACAGGGAGGACATGCAAACTCCACACAGACAGGACCCAGGCCGCTCCACCCTGGGATTGAACCCAGGACCTTCTTGCTGTGAGGCAGCGATGCTACCCACCGAGCCACCGTGCCGCCTTTCCAGGGATGTCCATGCATTTTTCTACAAGACACTGCAAACCCATACGCTGCACACATTACAAAGGCGTGGATACGGAAGAAGAGGGTACAGGTACCGGGCTGGCCTGCCTGCAGTCCTGTCCTGTCCCAATAAAGAATCCGTGGAGAATTTTAAAACAAAAAATGTGACAACCCCATATTGCTGCACATCTTAAGACATGTTTGCAGGAAGAATGGAACAAAATAGCACCTGAAACACTTCATCGCTTAGTATCCTCAGTGCCAAAATTGTGTGCGAGAAGGAATGGCAACACTACAAATGCTTTTCCGTTATATTTTTTCTTTTTTTGGAAATATGTTGCAGGCCCGAAATGCAGGAATGGATGTTTATTAACAAATGAAATGCAGCTGACCAGACAAAACATGGAATATCTAGGGTTCTTACTGCCTGTAATCAAATAAAATACAAAGTAAATAGAAAACACACTGCTTTTTTATTTGCATATTCCATACCATACCATGAGTTGGGGTTGTAAAGTAATCTGTAACATGCCACTTACAAAATCATTAAAACATGATGGACACTCAAATCAATCACTGTGAAGGTGATGGATGCAAAATAAATTTCAGTATTGTTTAAAACAACACAGACAAATACCCTCAAAGCATTCTGAGGTATGTGATAGTGGGGACAAAAAGCTCCTTACCGTGCGATCTTCCAGGTACATGGTTTTTGATAGAAAGTCTATTCCAATTGTTGCCTAAGGCAAGATATATCACATTACTCTCAGGTGAATTACTATTAAAGCTATTCTTTCCTTAAATGCTTCTTAAAACTAGGCTCAATGCAAAACACTGGTTTTATCAGTCATACCTGGTAAGTGTTATCGAAGCTGTCATACATAAACCTGGTGATTAGAGAGGTCTTCCCAACTGCAGAAAAACAGAAATACTTCAGTCATGCAAAAGGTTCTATCCACCTTTGTATACACACACCATCATATATTATCTTTATCTACCTTTTACCTACATTCTCTGACCATTTTACTACATTCCTCTACCACTGATGCCACCACACTGTGCAACTGTCGAATCCCACTACCCAAGTATACGTTCTTCTGGAAGTGGTTCAGATTATTTGCTTTGCTTTAGCTCCATTTTAATCATGTAAAAATCCCCACATACATTCTATAATTTCAAAATAATTTAATGACAAAAGAGGACTTTGACTGGCTCTCCCTGCCGGTTATTTGAAAATTGGACAGTCCTTCGCTGCTCTAACAAGCAGGATCACCATATAGCAGCACCACATAGACCAAAGTTTGTGGACACCCAAAAAAATCACCTCCAAACTATGGGTATTAGTATGGAGCCCCACAAACTTGAGGAATAATTGTTAATAATTGAAACTGTAAGCTTGAAATTATCCTCAACTCAATTAGAGGATAGCTAATCTAACTCAAAAGGTATAGTTAATTCTCCAATTTTACGAAAATGCTAGAAAAACTGGAAATATTGAGTTGAGAAAATAAAGTCATTAATGCTATAAGCTCTGCATGCTCTGGTAAGGGTTTCAGGCATGATGAGCACAAAGTCTGAATTCAGAAGTGTTCTAAATTTTGGCTTAATAAGCAAGTACCACACTTCTGAATTTATGACAAGTCACATCACACCTTAAGTGCTGGGGATTTATCCGTCATTCTGCTGGTAACCTTTCTCCATGGCAGTGCACCACGCCAAAATCTATGCGTCAACGTGCTGATACTTCTCTCACCTACCGGGAGAGACTCACTTCCAACAACAAACCCCCTAAGACTGAGTCACATACACAGGTGCAGTTAGGCTATTGTTCCGGTGCCGAATGAAGCACTGGAGATAAGCGCACTGCTGAGGACTTGTTTTAGCAACCCCTAAAATTTAGTTATAACTACTGAAAAATAACTAACCTATATTACCGTATTTTCCAGACCATAAAGCGCACTGGATTATAAGACGCATGAAATGAAACAAAACTATTAAGTTCCGTCGGAAGCTCAGTTTGGTCTTTACCTGGCGCAGGGCGTCTTCTTGCTTCCTCCACTTCCGTATCATTGATTCGTTATAAATGAATGAATGCACACACCGTAATGGTGACGCACATACCGTATTACTCCGCTATGCTGCGCACTACGGTGGCTGTAAGCTTCGCAACCTACCAAGACCGTGCTAAAACATTTTGACAGATTTATGAGCGCCGTGTACCATCTACAATCGGTTCTAGGTCAGAAGGCTCAACCAGAATTAATTCATACATTAGGCGCACCGCATTTAAAGGCGCACTGTCGATTTTTGAGAAAATTAAAGGATTTTAAGTGCGCCTTATGGTCCGAAAAATACGGTAATTACTTCATATAAATATTGTGTTCAACCAATCCTGCCAGCTTAGCCATCACTAACCATTAATAATAATAAAAATACATGTACAATAATGGTTTAATGTCTGCATTTTATTCAGCATTTATTATATTGTAGTATCTGCAGCCCCCTCAGTTAGTGTGCAAGTAGGCACAGCATTCCCATAAGCTCACAGCATGCTCCACTGGGCTATTATGTTCGACATTTATAATGTACAATTTTCATTATGTTTAGGTTTTACGGGCATAGTTAAGCTATTAATATAGTTCATTTAGCACAGCTACCTCATTTATGTTGTTGCACATATTGCACTAGTAATTCTTCAAAGAGCTTATTCGGTGCATTTTAAACAGTTAGTTTCACAATAGGCAATATTCCTATCTCTGCTGGTCCCATCAATGCTACAGTATTTTTGTTTTAAACTTCAGCAACTGTAATGCCAAGGCTCAATCACAATTATGAGTATGTACCTTATAATGACAGTCATATCAACTTTAGTCATTACTGAGGATTCATACGCGATGGCCTCCAACACAAATAAGCAAATAAGTCTGGTGCACTGGAATTCTAAACAGTTTTGAGTTCTTACAATTTGCATCAACAAGTCTCAAACGTTTTAATTAACAAGTGCGGATGACGCAAAATGTTTTTGCTGCAAAACAATATATACAGTTTATAAATATGTTTGGTTTTAATGAACTGTTAGTGCCGTTAACATTTAACATTTACATTTACAGTATTTAGCAGATGCCCTTATCCAGAGCGACTTACAATTGGTACGGTCTTACAATCCAAGCAATTGTGGGTTAAGGGTCTTGCTCAAGGGCCCAACAGTGGCAGCTTGGCAGAGGTGGGATTTGAACCCTGGACCTTCTGGTCCAAAGTCCAGTACCTTACCCGCTAGGCTACCACAACCTGCTGTTGCTGATTGAATACTCAAATACAGGTATGTGCCGTTTCATGTTCATGTCCATTTCATGTCCATTTGTTTTAATGGCTGAGGTCTTAAAAATCATAATATAAAATAAAAATCTATCTTTCAACTCGTTGCTGCAAGCATAAACATACCCAAAACTGCAACAACAATGCACAGTGCCGTCTGACATGATGTTACAGTTTACAGTTCTGTACTGAACTCTGATTAATATTTTACTTATTACAGATGCTTTTTTTATGTTATGCCACCCGATATGGCAGCATATTATTATAGTGCAGTGTATTTTGCTTCTTCTGCCCTCTTCTTATCCAGAAGGTTCTCGTCCAGGACAGGCAGGACGTTACAGTGCAGAAGTTCATCATTCGCGCGAAAGCTCACTAACTTACCCTGATGCACCCATCACTCTGGAACAGTATGAACACTCCAGAGTCCAATCTTCATGCTCCCTAGCAAACTGAAGCTATTGGTAAACCACAGACAAGTGGACAAGTGGTTTTCTTACAGCATTTAGCAGACACCCTAATCCAGAGCGACTTACAATCTTTCCTTGACTTAATGCAATCTTTCCAAGCAATTGTGGGTTAAGGGACTTGCTCAAAAACAGCTTGGCAGTGGCAGCTTGGCAGAGGGGGGATCTGAACCCTAGACCTTTTGGTCCATAGTCCAGTACCTTAACCGCTAGGCTACCACAGTTCTTCAGGCTACACAGCTGTTAAGTCCCAATCCCTTGAGTTCCCTTCGCATTATGCATGTGGAAATGCTCTTACTTTCACTATTAAACATATCCCTGAGTTCTCCTCTTGTTTTTCTACGATTTGATTTCACCAAATACTGAAGTGATCGCCAATCACGAGCATTAAAAAAATGTTCCGCCCACATTCCTTCCTCGAACTGTCCTTCCACTTTTTAATAATGTGTCAGCAATCTCCTTAGATGTTTTCTCTGCTTGATGCATGACATAATTTGGCCCTTCTGAAACAGATTAACATCTTTTCCACGACCACAGGATGTTTCTTTCGACATGGTTGTTTAACAAATGAGAAGCTACTCACTGCATCAGTTAGGCTTAAATAACTTGTTGCCAGCTGAAACATAATCCCCAATGCAGTAATTATCCGATGGGAGGCTCTTACCTATTTGCTTAGTTAAATCCAGGTGACCTGTTTTTTGGCCAGCCAGTGTATTTATGTTACAGTAACCTGAACAGATATTGCAACTATGGTAATGTATGGTCTACTTCCATTCCGATCAACATCCTGTATCACAGAATATAATGCAGACATTAAATGATGCATACCTGTATTATGGTCAGCACCGGTTCCATGGTGACTCCTTTAAACTGAATCTTATGCAATTGGTAAAAACATACCAGAATGTGCACCTATATGTTAGATGGAATATGTGGTGACAGGCTGGAGGTGTACCAAGTAATTTGGCAAACAGTCAGTGATCAGTCCGAGGTTAGATAAACTATGATCCTGAACTGCCAAAGGGTGGTGTCACTGCCTAGCTGTACTTATTTTTTTAAAACAGTTATACTGTAACTGCTTGACTACAATACAGACATTTTATTGACACGTTCCTTCTAAACAATGGAAGTACATGAGAGAAGCTATATTCTGTATGACTCATGCCGCCTCGTCGCTTAACGTCAGGCTAACCTCAGTACGCTCACGGCTATGACGGCTGATAGGGCAATCGGTAACGGTTTAGCATTCCCAAGCCACGACAGCAAACAAGCCGTCGTTATCAAATTCACGCGTTTAAACGTTGGTTTCTTCAACACAGATATAAAACAGATCATATTTCAAATCTGTTATTAATCATGTGCACAAAGCCAGACAGCAGATTCGTGTCAGCCAACTGGACAGTTGATGATACCTAGCCAACGTTAGCAACGTCACCATGGCTGTGTTCCAAATAGCATACTAGCGTACTAACCCGTTTGTCAAATAAGTACCCGGCAAACGCACATTTCAGCACACTATGTAGTACCTGGTACGCGGTTTGATACGTTACGTCTCGTCTGGAACTTAAGCTAGCTAGTACAGCTAGAGATCCTGTCCTGTTAGCAACCACTATTTCAATATAACAATAGCCGGCTAAGAGGAGAACAGCACGGCACGTTACACAAGAGCACAAATGATGATCAAACGTGTTTGCAGATGAAGCACGATCACTACGTTTGTGTTGTGTTTGTAGCTGTTGGATACACTGCGGCCTTATATGGCTAGCAGGCTGCATTAGCCACGTCTGTCAGTGGCAGGGAGCATCCTCTCACTCGGCCCTCCTAATCGCTGCTCCGTTTCTGAATGTGATCGGTTTATATTTTCTATCAGAAGCCACTCACCGCTTTGCTCGCCCAAAAAGACAAGCTTGAATTTTCGCAGAGGGTTACCGAACTCTCCGCCGCCGGTCGTAGTAGACATGTTTATCAGACGATACGGAGCAGGGCTATGCAGGAGCCGTTCAGTGAGTAGCCAAAGGACAGTGTAGTATCAGGCAGTATAGTGAGCCGACGTTTCGGAGTCGTATAGCGCCGCCTAGCGACGGAGGAGAAAAATGCATACATTCAATGCTGACCGCTCCCTGTGCATAACGACATAATTAACTAAAAAACACACACTAAAATAAGAGAGAAGTCTAATATTTCACCGAAGTTACTAAACTTAAAACCTGTCATTAATAGGCACCTAGCCAGTACCTCTTACGGAATATACACACACCGGCTACTTTATTAGGTGTACATGTTCCTTAACGCTATATCTACATTTACATTTACAGTATTTAGCAGACTTGCAATTGATACAATCTTACAGTCCAAGCAATTGTGGGTTAAGGGCCTTGCTCAACGACCCAACAATGGCAGCTTGGCAGAGGTGGGATTTGAACCCATAGTCCAGTATCTTAACCGCTAGGCTACCACAGTCCGTATCTGCTCAACCTCAGTGCAACTAAATGCATTTAGACATATAGACATGGTCAAGACGACCTGCTGAAAGTCAAACAGAGCAACAGAATGATGGTGCTTGACGGACTGGTCTGAATATTTCAGAAACTGCTGATGTACTGCTGGAATTACGCAGAACCATCTCTAAAGTTTACTGAGAATGGTCTGAAAAGAGAAAATATCCAGTGAGCAGCAGTTCTTTGGGTGAAAATGCCTTGTTGATGCCAGACTTCAGAGGAGAATGACCAGGCTAGTTGAAGCTGATCGAAAGGCAAAATTACATCATTACGTCCAAGGAATGTACAACCCCAAATTAGAAAAAGTTGGACAGCATGGAAAATGCAAATAAAAATATATATGCAGTGGTTCTTACTTTTACTTTGACCTTCATTTAATTGCAGAGGATAGGAACCCAAGATATTTCATGTTTTTTTTTTCTGGTGAACTTCATTTTATTTGTTAATAAACATCCATTCCTGCATTCCAAGCTTGCAAGACATTCCAAAAAAGTTGGTAGGGAGCAATTTAGGTCTAGTAATGAGGTTAAAGGAGTTTCTGAGGAACAAAGATGGGCAGAGGATCTTCAGTTTGTAAACAAATGAATGAGAAAATTATTGAAATGTTTTAAAACAATGTTTTTTTTTGCTTGTTTTGCATTGTCTTGTTAAAAAATGCATGGACGTCCCTGTGAAAGATGTTGCTCCAAAATCTCACTGTACTGTTCTGCTTTAATACTTTCATCACAGAAATGTAAAACAGCAAAAGCATCTATTTCTTCCAAAAAATACCTGGAATATTGATTGGTCTGTCAACAATACACGTTTCCACTGTGTGACGGTCCATCCCAGATGCCTCCAAGCCCAGAGAACTCGACACTGTTTCAGAACATGGTTAACATAAGGCTTGTTTTTCGTACAGTAATGATTTAAGTGGCATTTGTGAATGTAACTCTGTATTGTAGTGCTTGATAAAGGTTTGCCAAAGTAGTCCCTTGCTCATGTTGCTCCATCAGGTTCTTGATGCAGTGCCGTCTGAGGGAACGGAGATCACGCCCCTTCAGTTTAGGCTTGCGCCTTTTTCCTTTATACCAGTGTTTCTCAATTCTGGTCCTTGTGCCCCACCGCTCTTAGTACTTCTCCTGTTTAAACACAATCCCTTTAACTCAATAATGGGCTTGTTAATGAGCTGAATAGTTGGATCAGGTGTGTTGGGAGCAGGAAAACACTAAAACATGCAGAGCAATAGGGCGCCAGGACGAGAACTGAGAAACACTGCTTTATACATTGAAATTCTTCCAGATTCCTCGAATTTTTAATGATACTTTGCACTGTAGAGGGAGAAATATATAAATCCCTTCCAATATTTCTTTGAAGAACATTGTTTTTAAAGATATGATTAATTTTCTCATGAATGTGTTGACAAACTGGAGATCCTCTAAACATCTTTACTCCTTAAAGACTCAACCATTGTGGACACTGTGGATACAAGCATGTTTTATTGAGGTGGAAGAAAAGCAGAGCACCCAGAGAAAACATAAGGAGAACATGTTAAACACAGTAGTGAGAACCGAGTGCTGTTCCTTATGGCACTGGAACTTTGTGGGACTAGCACTACCCACTGTACCACCAATATGCTACTTTATTCTTAAATATTCACGTCTTTAAAGTGTTAGACCGCACTACAAAATGTTCCTACTTTGAAAGAAATAAACAGGTTTGAATAGCAAAACAATCAATTTTAGCTGAAATGGCATAACAAAAATATGAATTAACATAATTATTCATTAGTTATTGTTATTGCCACTTCTGACTGGAAGTAAGCAGCTAAATGACATATCTGACTATGAGGTAAGTGTTAGCACAGAGATTCAAATACTTTTAATCTTGTATGTACTAGTTTTAGGTAGAATAGGTTTGTCTATTATCACCAAATTTTATGAGTTTATACAGACATTCAAGTCCAGAGTTTCACAAGCTTCCCTCACTGTAAATGGATTTACCTCAGATTTTCTATTGGTCCTTGGGATGTAGAGTTAAACCATGAATCAACGGAGACAGAATAAGCAATATTGCATGGTGGATGTGTAATACTCCAGTATTGGGTGAAATGCGTCTTTTTGCCTGCCATTGTAAGCCTGCTTATTGGTCTTGGCCATCAGGTTATTGGACTGATATTGCACAATACTAACTTCTTCATTTAAAGTTACATCACTTTATATCTGTGTACTGCAATCAGAATGCCTACTATGTTACTGAGAAAAATAACCCTTTTTTCCCTCTGGTATCTCATCATATAATGTTATGTGGTATCGCATTGTTATACCAGGCCTGGTTCCTGCCCTGCACTCTGTGCAGCTGGATAGACCCAGGACCCACAATCCTGAATTGAATTAAGCAGGTATAGAAAATAAATGAATGAATACACTCTTTTGTAGCACATGTATACCTCATACACGTGTACATCAGCTATTATTTTGAACAACCAGTGTGTGCTACAGCTATTAGAAACCAGGCAGGTGTCACTACCTAAAATGTAACATATGAACCAGAAAGTCTAGATAAAGATCATATTACTGCATTTTATTGAAATTGTACACCAAAGAAACTTGATAGGACAGGTGCTTGGGGTAACCGGCGGAGGGTGATTGAGAAATTACATAATCTGGCAAACAAAATGAAGGAAACAGTCACTTAGCAACAGTTTGATTGATCAGTTTGAGAGAACACACATCTCTACTTCAATAAACAAAATAGATCCGTATAAATTATCTATATATTTATGGATGAACATTTGTCTATCATTAAGACTTATTTTAAACAGAAACTACAGCTGTCTAAATTTTCTATCTTCCAAGTACATGGTTTCAATAGAAATCTGATTAACATGTACCTGGAATAAACACGCAAGAACCAAGGCCAACACAGAGAAAGAATTTTACACTGCACCTAAGAAAATCATTTACATAAGAACGTGTAAAAACCATGCAAAGACTGGTTAGACTGTTATAAAGCATGAAATGAAACAGGAGCCATTATTAATATGATCACATGGTATTTGGAAGGTATTTTTAAAACCATGGCTATCAAAATTCAACAAACTGAAGACCTCACTGCATCACTGGGATTCTTCAGCTTTGAACATGTCCAAGGTCAAACAACTGAGCACTGCAAGTCTTTAATGAGGAATGCAATAAACTGAAGCTGAATGAGTAAGGTGATAGCACTCAAGTCTGTACCATTAATCAGACTAATGCGGGTTTTCTTTGGACTGTTTCTAACACTCACAGTCAGTCAATATGATTTCAGGTTCTAGATACATTTACATCTGCACTAGTGTTTGTTTTTTTATGTGGACCTGCACCAAACTTCCATATGAGGAAAAATACAGAGATTTAAATGCAAAGCCTAAATAGAACCTATTTGAAAAGGGAAAACATACAATCAGTTCCAGAAGTACTGGCACCCTTGGTAAAGATGGCATAAAATGTCTGGGGTTAAGAGGCTTTTAATCTAACATTAAAGATATTAAAGAAACATGAGCCCAAAAGCAGAGGTGCCTCACACTGCTGAATAACTGAACTGCGATTAACAAATTCATTATTACAGCCCTACTTTTAACAAAACCACATTACAATTACTTGCATACTTGTATATAGTCCTGTATGACATGTCATCTCTTATGCTCGGTGTTTGTTTGTTTTTGTTTATTTACCATCACATCAGCATCAATGGTAATTCACGACAGGCAAGTTTTAAGTCGATAGTAGTCAGACACATTCACAATGGGCCGATATAGAGCACCTAACACAGGTCTATGGAATGTGGGAGCAAACCGGAGTACCCACAGTAAACCCACAAGGACACTGGGAGGACATAGAAACTCCACATAGGCAGTGTCCAAGGTCGAAGCGGGTGTGTCTGGAGATGAGGCCACTGCACTAACCACATAGAATCTCCTCAGCTTTTCATTTCTTATGCACTTTGCTCTTGAGCTCACCCCAAAGGTTTTCACTGGGATTTAGGTCTGAGGACTGGGATGACCATGTATAAGCTTGATTCCTCTGGAACTGAACTAGCATCATGTGGCTTTGAATGTTCTGTGGAAGCTGCATTCCTAATGACAATTCTAGTTTCTAGGCAGCGACAATCCTTTTCATGCCAAATCCAACTGTTTTTGTCTCACCTGACCATAGACTAAAATTTCCATTATTGTAAAGGTGATTACATTTACAATTAGATAAAAAACTTCCTTCTTGCACAAAAAGGTGGAATCTACTTGTAAACTAAGACTTGGTGATCCAAAATCTACTGATCTGCAAATTACCAGCCATGATCCTTAAAGAATGTTTTTGACCCCAAACCATTCTCCACATGGTGCTAATTAAGCCACATAGTGTGATGGTGATTTTACCAATCTTCACCAAGGATGTTAGTAATTCTAGATCTGACTATACTATTCTCGTATAAAAGCTGAAGCTTTTCCAACAACAAAAAAAAGAAAGAAAAAAAAAAAATCAACATTGTTATTTTACTACCAGAACTTTGTTCCAGTATCTTCATAAAGTCCAAAAACTATTCATGTGAAACTGCTTGGCATGCCATCATTAGCAAAGAGAGCTAGTTGCAAAAAAATACCATTTAAAGCTCACAAGATTTGAATCAGCAAAGAATTTTTCAGACTTCATAATAGAAAAGACTGGCAGAGTGAGAGACAGGAAGAAGGAATGGTGCTTAGATCTTGTGGAAGCTGCAATCCCCTCTTCAAACAAGTGGCCAAGACAGATTTAAAAGAAGCTAGAAAAAAGGGACAGAGAAGCAGGTTAGAGAAAGTGTCAAGCAGCCAGACAGAGCAATGCATACTATGAAAGGGCAAGACTTGCACAAATTAATAAGAACGTATTTGGCCATAACTTAACAGCCAGAAGCAGTAAGTATTTCTGAGTGTATGTGCATATGTCCCATATGCACCAAACACAGCATTATATTTAGAGTACACAAGCACAGGTCCACATGTAGTTACCATATCTGAGCTACTGAATAACATGCATGAATACTGCAAACCTGCTATAGTACAGTGATGTATGATGATTAACAGTGCAGCCCTTACTGAATTAAAACAACCTACAGAAGGAAATTCAGTTCTTACTGACACTGGTACTCAATTCAAATTGCAAATCACACTTTCATATGACATTCAAACTTGGTATGGTGACATACTTCATATAAGGAGCCTGTTTTGACCATGTTTTGAGTGCATACGATTTTCCAAAACAAGCAAAATATGGTAAGCAATGTTAGTCACACAGCATCACAAAGCATTTTTCAAGCAAAGAAAGCATAGCCTTAGGCAAGAGGCCGGATTTAGTAATACAGAAAACACACTTAGTAGAATGTGCTGTTTAAACTCCAGGATGGGGTCTATCAAAACATAGAGCCATTCTATTAGAACCCCAGGGACTGAGATCCACAGTCTTCCTATGGCCTTATGGTAGCAAATAACCCACTGCTCCATTAGCAACGCTGTGGGAGTGAAGGCACTACTCAATGCAGAGCCAGGAATTACTGCAAAGGAAAGTAAATACACATAGCAGTGAGCAAGACAGTGTAGTGAGCTGCAACACATACCCCCCAGAGAATACAGTTTGCCAAAATTACAGAACGATACTTCAGCACTGTTCACACCCGTCCAACCTAGAACTTAAGAATTCAAACATACACAAACACCAGTGCTGTTCGTCAACATTAAGTCAATCAGATTGTTCTCAACACCCTCAAACTTTGCTCTGTTGGTTTAAAAGTACATGGCAACAACGAAGCTGTACATTATTAATCCTAATTGTATATATTACATATTAAATTTGGTGCCCTAAAAGAGATTCTCTCAAATTCCTAACTGGATATTTAGCTCAATACTAAATCAAATGTTTGAAATCGATTCCAAAGCTGACAATGCAACCCAAAAAGTGGTGGCGCAGAGTCTAAAGTATTGGACTATTGACCAGAAGGTTGCTGGATCTACTTCCAGCACTGCCAAAGCTGCCACTGTTGGACCCTTTTCCCTCAATTGCTTGGATGCCAAGGACTTGGCCTGCTTTGATTAAAACTGAAAACAATGGGAGACGTGACAAATATTTTGATCACCATTAGGTACACCTCCTTGTTTCTACATTCACTGCCCATTTTATCAGTTCCACTTACCATACAGAAGCACACTATAGTTCTACAGTTACAGACTGTAGTCCGTCTGTTTCTCTACATACTTTGTTAGAGGAGGTTGGGTCCCTTTTTGAGTCTTGGTCCTCCCAAGGTTTCTTCCTAGAACTAGGGAGTTTTTCCTTGCCACTGTCGCTCTAGGCTTGCTCAATTTGAGATTGGACGTAGTTATTAGGAGATAATCTAAACTTGTAAAGTTGCTTTGAGACAATGCTCCATTGTAAAAAGCGCTATATAAATAAATCTGACTTGACTTGACTCTTGAGTCCCCTTTACTCTGTTCTCTGATTTTCAGGACCCCCACAGATCAGGTACGTTTTGGGTGACGTTGTTGTGTTCGTGTGTATTTTGCTGGTACGAGTGGAGTTTTTAAACAGTGCCAACTGTGCACTCTATTAGACATCTACCATATTGCTCCGCCTTGAAGATAGTCAGAATTTGTTTATTAGTTTTATGTAATGTCTCATCAGCATCAATGCCTATATTCACAACAGACAAGGTTATATCAGCACACTAGTCATGGGCCAATTTAGAGTGACCAATTTACCTAAAACGTCTTCGGTTTGTGGGAGGATGCTGGCGCACCTGGAGTAAACCCCCCACGGACACAGGAAGGACATGCAAACTCCAAACAGGTGAAGTCCGGTGCCAGGATTGAACCAGGGATCTCACCGCTGAGAGACGACTGCACTAACCACATGTGCCATAAAGTCATCCTCTAAACCTTCCACAGCACACACAGGATGCTGGTGGCTGGGCATTTTTGGTCGGTGGACTATTTTCAGTCCAGTAGTGACAGAGTTGTTTAAAAACTCAAGCAGACCAAAAAAACTGCCAGCCAGTGTCACTGCAGTGCTGAGAATGCTCCGCCAGCCAAACAGTACCTGATCTGTGGTAGATCTGTGGGGGTCCTGACCATTAGAGAGTAAAAGGGACTACAAAGTATGTAGAGAAACAGATGGACTACAGTCTGTAACTGTAGAACTACACAGTGCTTCTATACAATGACTGGAAATGATAAAATGAACAATGTGTGTAGAAACAAGGAGGTGTACCTAATAAAGTGATCAGTGAATGTTTACATCCAGCAGCAGCAGTTTCTGTACATTAGATTTAGACACAGGATCTCAATGATAGCTAAAGGGTGTTTTATTGAATGCAAACATCCATTAACATTCATCTAAAAATATGCCCATAGGGTTTTGTAATTACAAAAGCTAAACACAAAGATGATAATGCAGAATGTATGGTATGATAACTCGGACACAATGATTTTACCCACTGCTTCAATGATGTGTGAAAACCGCCCTTTATTATTCATTTTTAAAAAGATAATTTGTACATAGACGAGTGCAATACTGGTCCCTTGGCAAATGTTTCTTTTTGTAAGTAAAAAGTGTGCCTATATGTAGTTTTCACAAAAGAGCAGATGTTTAAAATGTTGCCCTACTACACTCCCAACAAGCATGTTCATGGCATGTATAAAAACCTGAGATACAGATAAAGGCGTACATTCAAAAAAACATGCATTAGAATAAAAATGAATCCAAACACCACATGCCGGAGCCCATACTACTCAGATCCTAACGGTGTGCACAATTCTTCAAACGATTTAGTGCAGTCAGCTTACACTAACGCAAGTATGAACTGAATAAGCAGACATTCTGGAGAGATGCACACCTTCAGCCCTAGTAGTATGGATGATGGTCTTATTGGTTGAAACACTTTCACCCAACCAACAAAGCTATTTCAGCAAATTAAAAGCTATTGAAGGCCAAATCATGCCCAGAGGATGTCAGTCTCAGTTTAGCCCGCTACTCTTCCACGACAACAGCAGGCACACTCATTAACATTAAACTATAACCTAGTCATGCAGAACAGATCAATATATTCAAGGGAGCACAAAAAAACAATGGCTTTTAAGAACAAATTTAAAACAAACAATGCATTTGAGTCAAGGCTTCCATTCACATTAAAGGTCCCTCTTCAGCGTGGTTATGTGTGAGACTTGCAAGAGTAGGGGAAAGGGGAGGGGGAGCAGAGCGGCATATCTCGGGAGCACTGAGCACAGCTGGCTGGGGGAGCACTTTCTACAGGAACCCTGAACTGGAAATAAGAAAGAATGCGGATTATTGTTTTTCTTTCCGTCACATTCACATTACAGTGTTTACTGACACACACAGAAGGAAACCGCAAAGGTTTGTTAATGCAATGCGCTGAAGTTTCTGAAAGGGGTTATGGGATAAGAGCAAGATAGGAAAGGGGCAGTCTAAAGTGGTACTACCTTGAATTTTCTTCAACTAGCCATATCTGAGGTTAAAACTGAAAATTCCCCCCAAACAGTAACTTGTATTGATTTGTGTGACACCCCATCTAGAACTCGCGCACTCGCATTCCATATCCGCTTAATTAAATCGAGGGCCATGGTGGGCACAGTCCATCACAAGGTGCATGCAAACACACACACCTTGAACTGGAACTGTAATATAACCTCATGACCATGGCACCTGCACAGCCAAGTCATCATTTTAGAGATAACACTCCACTGTCAGAGTGGAGTAGAGAAAGGACTCTTTGTATGGAGTCAGCGGCCAGGAAGGGTAAAAACAAACGTCTGATATTTACCCTTCAGAAGGCATATGGGACATCAGATATAATCAGTAACGAACTTCAAACCTGATTATACTACTAGGATGATCTTTATAGCTCTCTCTTTGCCAGTTACTGGCAACATGCCACACTGTCAGGCAAATGTGGAACCATTTTTGAGGGTTTCCTCTATAAATGGGTGCTTGAGATGATTTCACTAAACCCCCCGTTCTAATTTACTAAGCAGTGATTTACTATTTTTTCCTTGCCACTGTCGCCCTAGACTTGCTCAATTTGGGATTGGATGTAGTTATTAGGAGATAATCTAAACTTGTAAAGTTGCTTTGAGACAATGCTCCATTGTAAAAAGCGCTATATAAATAGATCTGACACTGTGTGTGTAAATAATTGACTGCAGGCTCTAATGCTCACTAACAACTTGATATTTTGGTGCAAAATGGCTGCAATAGCATGCATGATGGACCTGCTAGCATTCGCCTGCAAGTTCTTGGTAGATCCTCTGCTAAGCTGCCAATCCCCACAAACACACATGGTCACTAAAACTCATCTTCTAGTAAATGTTCTCCTAGGATAAGTTCAATATCTGTTCACTTTTACAGCCGTGCTTTCTAAGTGTATTTTAATGATCCATCGGTTCCTCCATCATCTCTAATTTATAATCACAATCATTTCCCACTACTTCCTCTTAGCTTCCATTCTGTGCCTTAATGATCAGAAACCTTACCAGCAGAAGGTGTCTCATGCAGCATGCAGCAAGCAGGCGAGGAGTTAACTGTAAAAAAGCATGGAAATGACATGCAGAACATGGAGCACACCGAATGAACAAAGCACATTATTACATCACACATGCCATGCCCTGCTTGGTTACTGAGGAAAACTGTACAAACATCCTGCAAAATGGACAGTGTTTCGTCAGTAACGTTAACATAAAATGAATTGAAACTTGATGGTAAATAGTTGGTAGCCTTTGAAGAAACCTGTGAACCACTTAAGAAGAAAATAAGGAAGATAACGAAAGAGATAAAGGATAAAATGTAAACCTTCTTAGTGCAAGTGTCTTCCTCCGTTATACTGGTCTGGTGAGGAAGCCAAATCAGCTTGAATACACAATCATGAGTGATTACCATCAAGACAGGAATATTGGGTAACTCTGATTTGTACATCATGCTCTTCCTAAGTGTGGACAGCAATATATTTTCTTTGATTTTCTGTTGGGTCTCTTGGGCAATAATGTAAGTATTTGGATATAACAAGCCATAATATAAGCTTTACCACATATTGGGGTGTAACGATACACTCTGCTGATTCGATTTTTGATACTTTTGATACGATTCGATACTTTTGACAAAAGATATTCCGTTTCTATTTCTGAAGTGTACATAATGCAAAACGATGCACATTTTCTTGTACAAGTTTATTTTTAAAAAAGCCATTAGTCCCCGAAAGTTAAGATATTACAACAAACAAAGGTTTAAAATTGTAAACAAAATGCTCTATTGTAGCTTCACCATATCTAAAGGTACTTTTCTTGTATATTTAAACAAAAACAATCTTCAAATGAAATAAATTAAAAGTTTTAAATAATGCTACTGCAACAAAAATGTGCCACTGTAACAGTATCACCAGTGTTATCGAATTGAAAATCTAAGTAAACAAAACCCCACTGAGAGCAGATGTGCGCCCTCTGGTGTTTAAAAACGCAACTACCATACATTTTATTTTACATGGCATAATAAACAGAACATGCATCCTCCTACTCCACGATGCACATCACACTATTGCATTGCGATGCATCATGTCATGATGTATCGTTACACCCCTACGACATACCATACCCTAATTTACGAATATTTTTAAAATTCCTTATCTTGGATCACTAAATATTACTTATTTTTAGGTATGCATTCAACTTTGAGGAACGGCAGGCTGCTGATTTTTATGAGCACGTACATGTTTGACAACAGATATTTTTATATTTCAAATTTGAATACATGTTCAAGAAGAAACAAATTATCTGAAATGTTGCAAGTGCTAAGAGGACCGTGACCGAACATTATTTTGTCACATCAGGCAACAGGAGGACTGAAAGAGCTTTTTAAAATGTGCAACTGTGTGTTTTTCAAACAGCAACACTAACAGATGTACAGAGAAATCTTCATCTTAATGTTGACACAACTCTCCTTTTGCTCCCTTCTAATACAAATAACAATACAGATAAACGTCAAGTTGACCTCTGAGTGCTGTTCTGAGATCAGTTTTTTTACTGACGCAACATAAACACAATAGCATGGCATCAACACTTACTTTTTCCTCTCTTTGTCTCTCTTGAGTGTGGTGGAGCTCCCTGCTTGCTGGGCCTGGGACTGCAGAAGTTCAGCTGCAGTTTTCTTCTGCTTAAAGATGTTCAACTCATCATCAAGTGTCTTCTTCTTATCCTCCAGCTTCTTTTTCTCATCCTGGTGCAGCTTCTTGAGACGATCAAACTTTTCATGTAGCTGCACGTGAGGACAAGATAATTAATGCATTTTTACTTGATTATAGTTACCACACACTTTAAAACTACAGCACTGTGCAAAAGTCTTAGGCCACCATTAGATTAGATTTACCATTGTAAATATGGCATAACTAACCTATATAATTAATTCTGAGTCCCTTTATTGAATACAATCAGAATATACAGGAAATTTGTACGCAGTATTAAAGTGAACAAACGCAGAAAAACAGCTTCTATAGGCTACAGTGGCAAGTATTTTGTATGACATCCTCTTACACTTGAGCAGGCCTTCATCAGGATGCCAAGCTGACCCTGCTACAGTCCAAGGAAGTATTTTTGGAAGGGTAGCAGCCAAGAAACCACTTTTTTCAGAAGGGGAACAGGATGAAAAGGCTGAGATATGCTGAAGTTCACAAAGATTGGAATGAAGATCAGTGGAAAATTGTATTAAGAAGTGATGAAACCAAGTTTGAAATTTTTGGTTCCAATTATTGATGTTACATACTGCCCGGGCAAAAAAAAAAAAAAAGTTTACCACCTGGATTTAACTAAGCAAATAGTTAAATAGTTACAAAAAAAGAGCCTCCCATCAGATATTTACTGCATTGGTGATTATTATCTGTTTCAGAAGCGTCAAAGAGTGGTTCAGGGAGTATGAGACACAAAATCAGTCCACAGCTGAACCTGACTGAGAATCTTTGGGCTGTGCTGGAGAAGGCTTTGTCCAAATCCCTCATCAATACAAGATCTTGGGGAAAAATTAATGTGACTCTGGACAGAACTGCTTCTGCAATGTCACAACATTTATTTCTGTCCAGAGTCACATTCATTTTTCCCCAAGATCTTGTATTGATGAGGGATTTGGACAAAGCCTTCTCCAGCACATCCCAAAGATTCTCAATGAGGTTCAGCTGTGGACTGATTTTGTCTCATATGCTCCCTGAACCACTCTTTGACGCTTCTGAAACAGATAATAATCACCAATGCAGTAAATATCTGATGGGAGGCTCTTTAACCATTTCCTTAGTTAAATTTTTCTGGTCGGGCAGTGTATATGGTCATTATACCATTGCTAAAACAACAAATCTAATGGCGGCCTAAGACCTTTTCATAAGGCATTAGTCATGCAGTCTGTAATGGCTTTGTCACTCATGATGGAATTGCTCACAATTATCCATTTTACTTTTGATAAAATATTCCGTTTCTATTTCTGAATTGTACATAACGCAAAACAATTCACATTTTCTTGTACAAGTTTATTTAAAAAGCCTTTAGTCCCCAGAAGTTAAGATATTACTACAAACAAAGATTTAAAATTGTAAACAAAATGCTCTATTGTAGATTCACCTTATCTAAACTATCTAAAGAATGTTTTATGGACGGATGAGACCAAAATAGAACTTTTTGGTTTAAAAGAACGGAAGAACGGAAAACACTGCATTCCAGCATAAGAACCTTATCCCATCTGTGAAACATGGTGGTGGTAGTGTCATGGTTTGAGTTTGTTTTGCTGCATCTGGGCCAGGACGGCTTACCATCATTGATGGAACAATGAATTCTGAATTATATCAGAGAATTCTAAAGGCAAATGTCAGGACATCTGTCCATGAACTGAATCTCAAGAGAAGGTGGGTCATGCAGCAAGACAACGACCCTAAGCACACAAGAATCTACCAAAGAATGGTTAAAGTAGATTAAAGTTAATGTTTTGGAATGGCCAAGTCAAAGTCCTGACCTTAATCCAATCGAAATGTTGTAGAAGGACCTGAAGCGAGCAGTTAATGTGAGGAAACCCACCAACATCCCAGAGTTGAAGCTGTTCTGTACGGAGGAATGGGCTAAAATTCCTCCAAGCCGGTGTGCAGGACTGATCAACAGTTACAGGAAACGTTTAGTTGCAGTTATTGCTGCACAGGGGGGTCACACCAGATACTGAAAGCAAAGGTTCACATACTTTGCCACTCACTAATATGTAATATTGGATCATTTTCCTCAATGAATAAATGACAAAGTATAATTTTGTCTCATTTGTTTAACTGGGTTCTCTTTATCTACTTTTAGGACTTGTGTGAAAATCTGATGATGTTTTAGGTCACATTTATGCAGAAATATAGAAAATTCTACAGGGTTCACAAACTTTCAAGCACCACTGTAGTAAAAATTCAGAAGATAAACGGTTATGGATCAAAGCAAAGTGACAACCTCCTTCTCGGCCTCCTTTAGCTCAGCCTCTTTCTCCTTCACCCTTTGGACAAACATCTGCCTCATTTCCTCTTCCTTCTTCTGCAGCTCTCCCATAAACTCATTCCTCTTGGCCTCGTATGTCTCCTGCAGACTAAAGATATTCATAAAGTGTAAAAAATAATGTAGAAACTATTTACAAAATAATGAATCATTATTCCTGTGTACCTTCACCTTTAGTGAACACTGTTGGAGCCACCTCCATTGTTCCGTCATTCTTACATATACAATAAATGACATCACTAAGTGACAACTAACTTCTTTTAAATGTACGTGCTCTGCAATTTACAATGAGGATATAAATCCATTGCAAGCTGAATGTATCGCAAACCGAGATGTTTAATATATACTTTATATATCATAACGTAGCCTATCTTAAACGCACTTAAAACGTGTTAACATTATTGAAAAATTTATTGAAAGTGAAAAAGAAAATGTTTAGTCCACTGGCGGATTGAAGGTTCTGCTGCTCAGCTCAGTAAGCTGGCTGCTGCCCGGATAGCCCAGTAGTACCGTACTATGCCAGTGGAAAAAAAAAATTCAAAATTCAGAATGCAGTTTCTGCTGAATGCGTTTTTTTTGTGTTTATCAGTTTCCCATCATACAGTCAAAATATAATAATGAGGAGAATCCGTACTTGGTTTAAAGTATTATTTGGTGATGCTGCAGCACACAAACAAAGATATGGTAAATTAAACTGAAGACAATGATCACACATTTGTTTTGTTTAACTTTAAGCCTCTTCCAGGTGTTTGAGCTTCATGTAAGAAAGCACAGTGCACTGCAGAGGGTGCAACCACAGACAAAAGAATCCTACAACAGTGTAAAAATGAAAGGCTCTCCTCACCTAAAAGGTTTGCTGTCAGGGTCTGTGTCTTTAAAGCCCATCTCCTCTAGCTTGCAGCGACGGTAGAGTTCATAGTGGCGTGTGTGGGTCTGCTCCCTCAGATCTTCCATGTTCACCCGGATCAGCATCTCTCTCAGCTTCACAAAGTCACAGTGGTTCTCGTTCTCCACTGCAAAACAGCAGGTTTTTTTAAATATCACCTTGTTTTTTTCCACTAACTACTACACCTTTTTTCAGTAAATATGACCACATTTTGTC
The DNA here is from genome assembly GCA_025084515.1 of Ancistrus triradiatus. Lineage (NCBI taxonomy): Eukaryota > Metazoa > Chordata > Actinopteri > Siluriformes > Loricariidae > Ancistrus > Ancistrus triradiatus. The sequence continues at coordinate 251,319 of JAJAGP010000112.1, read as the reverse complement.
CAGCAGATGGTGCCCTAAAAAGTCTGCTAAATATAATAATAGAGGTCAATAATAACATGCTTGCCAGTGATTAATAAACAAAAAAATGATTACAAACACAGAGTGATTACAAAGTTTCCACAATATCTGGTCTGTAACCGACCAGACGGTTGGCAAACCATGGTACAAAAAAAAGTTGCTGTGCCTCCTAGGCCTGTGCACCACCAAACAACTTTCCAGGAACCAACAGTAAGCAGCACAGAGCTGTTTTACACAGCTCAAACACAGAGACCTGAACCAGTCAAACCTGCATTTTCTCCTGTGCCATTAGACCATGAGATCTGCCAAGGTCCACTGCAATTGACAGCATTGCCTGGGGTGTGGTCTATACAATGTACCAAATTGCTTGGATCATGCTGAGATGATTGTGTTTGAGTTACAGTGGTTTAAACTGTCTGATGGGTTGCCAGTATATTGCACTCAAAACACAAAGCGTTTCAGCATTGAACACTATCTTCAGTGCCATGCTATGGAGTGCACTGGTGTGTTTTATCTGATGGAATCTGCTGCGCCACAGTAATGAGCAAAGCATACAAGGAAGTTCCATTCAGTATAGGATAATAGTACTTCATATAGTATGTAGTACTAGGGTGTAGTTCAGACAGTGATCAGTGTTAAAATACTGTCATAACATGTTAACTTTGAAAACCCTAGTGTACACAAATTAAATCAAACAATTAAACCCAGTATTTTGGTATAATCTCATTAACCCATACATAGCACTCAATCAGTTCTTTATGCCACCCCAGTAAACTGCAAATTATGTTTCGGAACATGCCATTTAGCAGTTATCATGAAGGTAACATTTACATATTTCCAACAAGTTATCAGTTCCCTGGGGTCTTAAAGAAATGTCTGACATGCTTTGGTAAAAATACCACATGATATAATTCAAAACAGCTAGTTTGTGATGCATGAAACTGAGCCAAATCTGAACGGCCTGCTGAATTACATGTTTCCGACATAGAAAACCCAAAAATAAATAAACTGGGTTGTCTGATTTCACAGTTTGTGGGTTGGTAGCCACTCGATATACCCATATACAGTATATATACACTAAAAGATGTATACTGAAAAAGTGAAATACATATAGTGGTGCTTGAACGTTTTTGAAACCTTTACAATTTTCTACATTTCTGCAGTGGGGCAAAAAAAGTAGTCAGCAACTGATTGTGCAAGTTCTCCTACTTGACTGATAATCTCCCTCGATCTGGGACCCCACACAAGATCTCATCCCGTGGGGTCAAAATGATCATGAGAACGGTGAGCAAAAATCCCAGAACTACATGGAGGGACCTGCAGAGAACTGGGACCAAAGTAACAAAGGCTACCAGCAGTAACACACTACGCCGAGAGGGACTCAGATCCTGCAGTGTCCCACTGCTTAAGCCAGTACATGTCCAGTTCCCTCTGAAGTTTGCCAGAGAGCATATGGATGATCCAGAAGATGATTGGGAGAATATCATGTGGTCAGATGAAACCACAATAGAACTTTTTGGTCAAAACTCAACTCGTGTTTGGAGGAAGTTGCATCCCAAAAACACCATACCTACTGTGAAGCATGGGGGGTGGAAACCTCATGCTTTGGGGCTGGTTTTCTGCAAAGGGGACAGGACGACTGATCCGTGTTAAGGGAAGAATGAACGAGGTCATGTATCATGAGATTTCAAGCCAAAACCTCCTTCCATCAGTGAGAGCATTGAAGATGGAACGTGGCTGGGTCTTCCAGCATGACAATGATCCCAAACACACCGCTAAGGCAACGAAGGAGTGGCCCCCTAAAAAGCATTTCAAGGTCCTGGAGTGGCCTAGCCCAGTCTCCACACCTCAACCCCATAGAAAATGTGTGGAGGGAGTTGAAAATCCGTGTTGCCCCAAAACATCACTGCTCTAGAGGAGATCTGCATGGAGGAATGGGCCAAACTACCAGCTACAGTGTGTGCCAACCTGCTGAAGACTTACAGGAAACGTTTGACCTCTGTCATTGCCAACAAAGGTTATGTTACAAAGTATTGAGTTGAAACTTTTGTTATTGAAACAAATACTTATTTTCGCCCACCATAATTTACAATTAAATTATTTAAAAATCCTACAATGTCATGTTCTGGATTTTTTCCCTCATTTTGTCTCTCATAGTTGAAGTGTACCTATGATGAAAATTACAGACCTCTCTCATCTTTCTAAGTAGGAGAACTTGTACAATCAGTGGCTGACTAAATACTTTTTTGCCCCAATGTATATTATCGGGTATGTGTATCCCCAAATCAACTGAATTTACCACAGTATGGACTCCAATCAAGATGTAGAAACATCTCAAAGATGATCAAGAGAAATTATGTCTATGCAATATTTTAGCTTTGCCTTTTTAATAAAGTTGCAAAATTGAAATTCTGTTTTCACTTTCTCATTATGGATTATTGAGTGCAGATTGATGGGGGAATTGAGCAGTGGCCCACATGTAATGCAGATGACCTCATGTTTGCAAAAAGAGGAATGTGGGAAACGGAAAGGCAAAAAATAGCATGAGGACAGGACTACATTCTTTGAATTAGACAGTTTGTGATGCTTTAATGTTTGTCCATTGCTTCATTTCCTCTACAAGACATGACTACAGCTTACCCTGAACAGTTCCCCAGGGGTACTGTCTTGCTTTCACCATCTTGTTCCCAATCTTTATTTCCTCAGTACTTCCCACCACTGCAAACGGCAAATGGCTCTGCACAGAAAGGCAAATCACATGAAAATCTGTGCACGCCTCACAATCAGGAGTTTCAATTATTTGCATACTATTTCACAAATATATTCATACACAAAGCACAGACACTTGCAGCGTTGTTTCCAAAGACTGAAATGCATCATCTGACACAGAGGAATGTGCAAGATGAAAAAAAATCATACTGACTGTTCCTCCCTGATATTCATCAACCATTTACCACCAGATTGCGAGTCTAAGACAATCTCTATGTGGGAGGAAGTCCTCTGTGCTCCTACTCCTACTTGAATACAATTTGGAGTGAAAGCAGTAAAATGGACAAATACTCAGTGAAAAATGTGAAACAATCATAGATGCTACTACCTTAACTCTAACACTTAGTTCCAGGCAGTCCCACCACATTAGTACAATGAAAGACAGACATGACTCAGCAGAGACAGTGTTAGCAATCTGAACAGCTTTAAGTACACCAGTGCAAAACTGTTGCTGCGAGAGAAAATGTGTGAGAGAAAATGAGACTGAAGCTCTATGGTAAACTACATTTTACAAAACATCCACATTCATTTACTGCATGACACTCTCCCCATGTCCTGCATGTCCTTCCCACACTTCCTTCAGAGGCCACACTGATTACACATTCTTCTCCCTCTGTGCTATTTCCTGACATAAAGCAAAGTCTGGAGAGCTGGACGCCAGATGGGCCACTGCTAACTTCAACCATGTTCTACAGTCACAAATAGATGTAAAAAGGCAGGACAAATCTTTTTAAATCCATAATTAAAAGTAACATAAGTCACACTCAGTCTTATGCAGAACAGTACCATATGTTTATAACTTGGGGCTTACATGATCACATATAAATGAAAAAAGACATTTACACTGGACTGGAATCATAAAGGCTGTTAACAATACAACAAAAAGATAACACAGTAACTGATATCTATAATCTGAAAAAATATACACATCTACAGTGTGGCTTCACAGAGACAAAGTGATTATGGAAGGCTCTTGACAATCAGCTCTTCACAAACAGCCTAGCATTTTTCATGTCCTTACTGAACAAAAACAGAAGAAAAATCTGAGTAATGCATGTTTAATGTGTGCATTTACATTTACAGCATTTAGCCGACACCCTTATCCACAGCGACTTACAATTGATACAACCTTACAATCCAAGCCATTGTGGGTTAAGGGTCTTGCTCAAGGACCCAACAGTGGCAGCTTGGCAGAGGTGGGATTTGAACCCTGGACCTTCTGGTCCAGAGTCTAATACCTTAACCGCTAGGCTATCATTAAACAAACACATTTGCTAATGAGAGACCAATTAACAGAACCAATTAATGCCACTTTGAGATAATCATCATCGGCCGATGTCTGCACTCACAAGGCTGATACTCAAAACTTGCGGAGAAAATGCAGAGACCGTTTCCTGCATTAGAACTGGAACTACTGAGTGACCTAAAACAAACACGCTGAGAGAACATTCATTGAGGGTAGGGCCATTTATGAGAAAATTTAAACTTTGTATCCAGCATTACAACTTGCTTCTCTTAACTGGGACTAAGGACGCGGAGATGCTACTGCCATGTGCCCTACTCTAACATTGTTTTTTGTGCAAGTACTTAATCAGTTTAAATTTTTACCCAAAACACAAGGATATGCTGTTGTCTAATAAATACCTTAATAAATGTTATTTTAAGAACAAAACAAAAAGACAGTGTGCAAAGAGACTTTATAGCTTATTTATGATTTAAGCTCAAGTGTTAATTTAAGCAATTTTGTCTCATTCATTGTTATTAGTTGTACGATACTGGTAATGTATCAACCACTAAATTACTTTTGACTAGTAATTATTCTACGGAAAAAATAAAATAAAACTGCAGTAGGGCTCAGTGGTCGAAAATCACAGCACCATAGAAGTACATATCCATATATTAATGCATCTGCAAAAATACATTTTAAAATGTATAAAGTAATATTACAGGGATTCAAACTATTCAAACATGTACTGTAAACAGTGATCTAACAACAGGCAACTCACTGAAAATCATGAGTGACTTACATTCATGGTGGAGTTGATCTCTGCAACAGTCTCATCATCAGTGGGGAACTGGTAGATCTGCACTCCATTGCTGACCAGCTCACTGGTGATCTTGATCTTAAACTTAGCAAGTTCACTTTTTGAGACTGCATCTGACTTCGCAATGATGGGGATGATATTCACCTGCAGGTGAAAATGAAAAGCATCCAGAGTAAGATAACTCAGATCAAAGGAACTAAATAGAAAAAAAAATACATAGAAACAAAAAGTTCTATTTTGGTCTCATTCATCCACAAAACATTCTTCCAATAGCCTTCTGGTTTGTCCACGTGATCTTTAACAAACTGCAGACGAGCAGCAATGTGCTTTTTGGAAAGCAGTGGGTTTCTGCTTGAAACTCTTCCATGCACACCATTGTTCTTCAGTGTTCTTCTGATGGAGGACTCCTGAACATTAGAAAATGTGAGAGAGGCCTTCAGCGGCTTAGAAGTTACCCTGGGGCCCTTTGTGACCTCGCCAACTATTACACGCCTTGCTCTTGGAGTGATCTTTGTTGGTCGACCACTCCTGGGGAGAGTAACAATGGTCTTGAATTTCCTCCATTTGTACACAATCTGTCTGACTGTGGATTGATGGAGTCCAAGCTCTTCAGAGATAGTTTTGTAACCTTTTCCAGGCTGATGAGCATCAACAACTCTTTTTCTGAGGTCCCCAGAAATCTCCTTTGTTCGTGCCATAACACACTTCCAGAAACAAGTCAAGAACCAAATTTGACTAGTTCCAAGATGGTCGAGAACCGTGGTACCACTGAATGTTTAAGTATTTAATGTCACATCAACAATGGTTATTCATGACAGGAAGGTCATAATGCTAGTCAAATACACTCACACCTGGACAATTTAAAGTGACCAATGAACCATTAAGAATAATGAATGAAGAACGGCCAAAGTCAGCCAAGGTTACCAGCTTAAATGACTGGCCCCCAGTTGCTCTGACATCTACTATAATCAAGTGCTTTGTGCAAGTGGTTTTTGAACATCTGCTCTTCATCATCTGCCTGCGAGCCTGGACCCATTGTAGATCGCTGACTGTCAGAACAGGTCCACCAACGATGCAATAGCCCTGACAGTACACATTGCCCTCTCCCACCTGGATAAAAATACGCATTTGAGAATGCTGCTCGTGGATTAAAGCTCAGCATTCAGCACCATCTTCCCCTCGAGGCTCGACAAAGCTTTGGGATCTGGGTTTGAAGTTGTCCGTGTGGCTGGATTCTAAACTTCCTGATCGGCCAACACCCCCCCAGGGCTGTTTGCTCAGCTCTCTCTTATACTCCTTGTACACCCACGACTGCACAGAAATGTCACTGTACAACTTTCAGATGACAACAATTGTGGGCCTGATCTCCAAAGACAGACAGGATGGCCCACAGAAAAGAGATCAGCTTCCTGACACAGCAGAGCCTGGTGAATAACCTTTATTTCAATGACAAAACCAAGGAGCTGATCGTGGACTTCAGGAAGCAGGAGAGAGCGCACACCCCTATCACCACCAATGGGGCCAATGCAGAAAGGGTCAGCACCTTCAAGTTCCACAGTGTTTACATCACAGAGGATCTGACATGGCCAGAACACGCCACACGGGTGGAATAGAAAACAACAGAGCCTCTTCTTCCTAAGAAGGCTGAGAAAGTTTGGCACCCAAGCTACTGTCTGTTCTCACAGCTGCAGAGTGGTAGGACGTACACAGAAGCATAAAATCCAGAACCAGCTGGTTCGATCCCCAAGGATGAACAACCAGCAGTACTGGTGTACCAGTCAGTGGGTCTGCCACTACATCTCGCACCTCAATCATTATCACTCCGCACTTTACTGAACCCTGCATCTCCATTACAGTGGTGCTTGAAAGTTTGTGAACCCTTTAGAATTTTCTATATCTCTGTATAAATATGACCTAAAACATTATCAGATTTTCACACAAGTCCTAAAAGTAGATAAAAAGGACCCAGTTAAACAAATAAGACAAAAATATTATACCAGGTTATTTATTGAGGAAAATGATCCAATCTTACATATTACTGAGTGGCAAAAGTATGTGAACCTTTTCTTTCAGTATCTGGTGTGACCCCCTCCTGTGCAGAAATAACTGCACTTAGAATTCTCTGATATAATTCAGAATTCATTGTTCCATCAATGATGGCAAGCCGTCCTGGCCCAGATGCAGCAAAACAGGCCTAAACCATGATACTACCACCACCACATTTCACAGATGGGATAAGGTTCTTATGCTGCAATGCAGCGTTTTCCTTTCTCCAAACATAACGCTTTTCTTTTAAACCAAAAAGTTCTATTTTGGTCTCATCCATCCACAAAACATTCTTCCAATAGCCTTCTGGCTTGTCCATGTGATCTTTAGCAAAGTACAGATGAGGAGCAATGTTCTTTTGGAGAGCAGTGGCTTTCTCCTTGCAACCCTGCCATGCTTACCACTGTTGTTCAGTGTTCTTCTGATGGTGAACTCATGAACATTAACATTAGCCATTGAGAGAGGCGCCTTCAGTTGCTTAGAAGTTACCCTGGGGTCCTTTGTGACCTCTCCAACTATTACACGCCTTGCTCTTGGAGTGATCTTTGTTAGTCGAACACTCCTGGGGAAAGTAACAATGGTCTTGAGTTTCCTCCATTTCCACACAATCTGTCTGACTTTGGATTGGTGGAGTCCAAACTCTTTAGAGATGGTTTTGTAACCTTTTCCAGCCTGATGAGCATCAATAACTTTTTCTGAGGTCCTCAGAAACCTCCTTTGTTCGTGCCATGATACACTTCCACAAACATGTTGTGAAGAGCAGACTTTGATAGATCCCTGTTCTTTAAATAAACAAGGGTGAATACTCACACCTGACTGTCATCCCATTGATTGAAAACACCTGACTAACTTCACCTTCAAGTGAACTGCACATACTTTTGACACTCACTAATATGTAATATTGGATCATTTTCCTCAATAAATAAATGACCAACTATAATATTTTTGTCCCATTAGTTTAACTGGGTTCTCTTTATCTACTTTTAGGAAAATCTGATGTTGTCTTAAGTTATATTTACACAGAAATGTAGAAAATTCTAAAGGGTACACAAACTTAAGCACCACTGTATTTACTTCAGATTCACCAAACTACATCTGTACACATTATAGCTTTTTCCATAACTTGTATTAATTTCATATATTGCATCTTTACAACGTACTTAACTGCGAAGGTTTGCCCACCTTTTACTCACCTGCGCATCCGTGTAAATGTGATGTGACAATAAACATGATTGATTTGAATGTGTTAGGAAACTGGAGTACATGGAGAAACCCTCTTGTACCACTGTGCCTCCAAGAAATGTGGTTGCAAATGCTACATCGACCACAGACAACCTACCTAACACAATCCGATTACCCATACTAATACAATCCTAATAAATTGCCCAATATTACCTTAAAGCTCATATCAAGCCTTTAGATCACACTGACCTTGCTGTCAAGCTTCTTCATGGTCACCAGGTCAAGTGACTTTAGGGAGTGTCCAGTGGGTGCAATGAAGTACAGGCAGGCATGAATGCGTGTGTCGTGATAACTGTGCAGAGTGCGTTTGATCTTCAGTTCCTCCTGAAGGTAAGCCTCAAACTGAGCATCAATGAACTCCACAATTGGTTTGTAGCTGTAAATAGAAACAATGTTAAATAGAAAACAGAATGTAACAGGAAAAATGTATCGGCATGTGGGAATTAAATGTTAACATACAATTCCTTGGAGTAATAAGTGACTTAATCTCCATTTGGATAGAATCACATTAAAAGAAAGCCTCTCCTGAGTGACCTATATCTACAGAGCTCTTAGCACTCATCACTGTTACATAAGACCATAATGAAAATCACTCTTCACTCTTTCATGCTGTGGCTCAGTTCAAAATACACCTAAAGGTAAAAACTCCTCTCTCAAGCTGTTATGAACTGGAACACGTTCACCCTTGGGGCAAAAACACAAATTCATCCCTTGTGTGATGAGTCACGTGAAGGGTTCATTAAAGAAACGTGATAAAAGGGAGAACAGAGACAATGGCTTCTCCCATTCACAAGTATAACTATTCAATACAGCACCCAGTAAACATTGAAAATCTAGGGTAGAAAAGTGGATTCTGTTTTGATTGAATAGCAAATATATTTTCAGATTTAACTTAAATTATAATTTATGGTCCCCCATTACTCCATGTGCTGCCGGTTAGGCCCTGGGTCCCCGACAAACCAAAACTGGATTAAGTGGGTTTAAAAATGATGATTTAAAAATATATAACAGAGCGTGGCCCTTTATTTAACATACAATGACTAAATTAAAAAAAAAAACATCATCTTATCATAAAATGAATTGTTTTTCAAATCTGTGCGCGCCAAAATGATTTCCGAGGTCCATGCTTATGGACTCTCCTCTCCAGCACATTCCATGGGAAATACCTGAGGTTTAGATCAGAGCTGGAAAAACCTTGATTCTGGGGTCAGTGAATCATCAACTACTCTAGCATTTAGCAAACAGCCATAAACAGAAGTTTTCAGTGATGGGTCTTAAATCCTGGACATTCTGTTCAATAGACCTCGACAAACAATGACTGAGGAAAGTGGCAGCCAGGCACTCTGAAAGTTTCCTCATGGGAAGTGATATGTGATAAGACCCTTGTGAAGAACAAGTTTCCACATTATGATAAGGCATGTAATCATGACAGTAGTATTAAACTTCCCTAAATTGACACACATGGTACAAACATACAGCCGAATTCCAGCTGAATGTGCCTCAGTCCAGAAAATGGTTCATACAGTGAATACTGGGATAGCAGGAGCCCCATTTCCATCATTGCTCATGAGAAAATCCTTATCCCAAATACAGACTGCACTAAAGTAAAACCATCTATTAACTGACAGCGCAAAAATGATTATCCGCTGCTCAGAGGTAGCAGCAAGCAAACCAGTAGCCATCTAATGCGGTGACCAAGAGAATTTGGTCTTAGGTCACTACTCAGTGAGGGGAATCATCCCCCAGAGCTGCAAAAGCAACCTCTACCGAGCCTTGTTCTGAACTAGCACCCCATGCAGGGTACATGGTTGCCTGCTCCCTGTGAATTTCAACAAAGGCTAAATAAACTTGTTTATTAAGCTTAAATTATAATGTAATTTTTACACAAAGGATTATTACATATTAGTGTTGCACAAATGTTGAGTCAAATACGTTGATAATACTGAAGTGCTAAACACAGTGATGAAACAAATATTATACAATACCATAAAGTGTCACTCTCCATACTAAGCACTGTCAGATCTCACCTGTCTTCTTTGTTTATCTGGTCTCCAAAGCCGACCGAATTGACGATATTGAGCTTGAGGCGGACGTTGCTCTCCTGTAGGTCATATGTGTTGGACTTCAGCTGCACTCCTGGTTGATTGTGCTGTGTTGGTTCACTCTCAAACTTTGTGTTGAACAGGGTGTCCATGAGAGTGGACTTTCCCAAGCCTGTCTCACCTAAAACCCCAAAAGTATATAGGTAAATAAAGATAATACAAACCATTGCAATTACAAAACATTGATGGTTACTGTTTTACTTAAGTACTTATATATATATATATATATATATATATATATATATATATATATATATATATATATATATATATATATATATATATATATATATATATATGGATGGATATATATAAATAAAAGATTTCCCAAGCTTAAACATCTCAAGGAGCACTGTGCAAGCAATCATATTGAAATGGAAGGAGTATCAGATCACTGCAAATCTACCAACATCCAGCCGTCCCTCTAAACCTTCAGCTCAAACAAGAAGAAGACTGATCAGAGATACAGCCAAGAGGCCCATGATCACTCTGGATGAACTGCAGAGATCTACAGCTGAGGTGGGAGACTGTGCATAGGACAACAATCAGTCGTACACTGCACAAATCTGGCCTTTATGGAAGAGTGGCAAGAAGAAAGCCATTTCTCAAAGATACCCATAAAAAGTCTCGTTTAGTTTGCCACAAGCCACCTGGGAGACACACCAAACATGTGGAAGAAGGTGCTCTGGTCAGATGAAACCAAAATCGAACTTTTTGGCCACAATGCAAAACGTTATGTTTGGCGTAAAAGCAACACAGCTCATCACCCTGAACACACCATCCCCACTGTCAAACATGGTGGTGGCAGCATCATGGTTTGGACCTGCTTTTCTTCAACAGGGACAGGGAAGATGGTTAAAATTGATGGGAAGATAGATGGAGCCAAATACAGGACCATTCTGGAAGAAAACCTGTTGGAGTCTGCAAAAGGAGATTCATCTTCCAACAAGACAATGATCCAAAACATAAAGCAAAATCTACAATGGAATGGTTCACAAATAAACGTGTCCAGAATGGCCAAGTCAAAGTCCAGACCTGAATCCAATCGAGAATCTGTGGAAAGAGCTGAAAACTGCTGTTCACGAACGCTCTCCATCCAACTTCACTGAGCTCAAGCTGTTCATATATGTATATATATGAATATATGAAAATGTTTTAAGTATAGAAACATGAAAAATTGCTGAAACAGTGCCTGTCATCTTATGGTTTTTTATAGTCTTATGTCTTACGATTTATAATACTGAGCCTGAAAGATAATGAAATGCTATACATATGAATTGATGTCTTAATTACAACAATCATTGATTTCCTTAATTTAGTCATCTATTTTTATTTTTCTTCCAAAATAAGACATTTTGGCATAGTCAACATTTCTGACATAAAATCAAACCTATTACAGCACTGTTTTTATACTGACCTGCTACACTTATTTGCTGGAGCAAAATATTATATTACCCGAGTGCTGTCTAACCTAAAGTTTTCCTGCCTAATTTTGACCTCTGCATTGGACAAAATATTTAACAATGACCTTTTATGCCTAACTTGCAATGTTTTTCTGAGCTGTGTTATTATTTCTCACTTGAGATTATTTCTCACCAGTATTTTGAGGGGTGGCTGAAATGTAAATATAACCAAGAATTAAAAAGCTTCGTAAGATTATGATTCCCCATTTGTGCTTGTTACTGCATTATGACAAATTTATTTTTTCATGGCTCTAAAGCTTTTCAAACTCAAACAGTAAATACTGTTACTTCAAGCTTATTATATCTTATTTGGGATACAAAACACTGGTTTTACCAAAATAAAGGCAATCTTTAAAAAATGAAACGCTATAAATATTAGGATTTACAGGCACCTATCGAGTAGTTAAGTTAGATAGAGCTGGTATCGGTACCCGGTATCAGCTGATACTTAAATTTCAGGTATCGGAAGGAAAAAGTGTTATCAGTACATCCCTATCAGTATATATAAAAATATAACACACACACACACACACACACACACACACACACACACAATAAATAAAGTGCCCAGGTAGAATGTCACATTGTAAATGATTACAGGTGTGCCCACAATAGGGCATAAAAGTGCTTCCCCCACTGCTCTACTAAAAGACTCTGAGGCTGCTTCTTGATAGTTTACCTCTTGTTGACTGATAGGTGTGTCTCTATGCCACATTTGCCCACAGCTGGCCCTAATGAGCCTCCACACTCAGTTTGCAGAAGCTGGCATCTCAAGGTGTGGCATAAGTGCTTGACAATTGGGTAGGTCAAAGAAGTGGGCCAATCTGGTGGAGACATTCCTGGGAAACCCTTGCTGTGTGTGGGCGAGCATCATGTTGCTGAGAAAGGCCAGTTACAGGTCCTGCCATAAGAGGCAACACTTGTAGCCACAGGATGTCACAGATGTCCCTAACATCACTACTAGGGGTGACTGACTTCCGTATGTGATGGCTCCCCAGAACATCACACCAGCAGTTGGGGCAGTGCGTCGCTCCACAGCAAAGGCAGGATTGAAGCGCTCACCACAAGGCCTCCATATTCGAACACGACAGTCGTCGGATCCCACACAGAGCCTGGATTTGTCACTAAAGATGATACCGTTCCAGTCCATAGCAGTCCAGATTTCTCATTCACTACTCAACTGCAAACGAAGGTGATGGTGGCTGGCTGTCAATGATAGGACACGTAATAGGTGCAGTGACAACAAATTTCCTTCTGCTAAGCATCTGGAAATGGTCCAGGCAGATACACAGGTCTGTAGAAGGTGCCACCTGTGTCTGGATAGTGGACAACTAAACTGAGTGAGCTGCTTGTGCTTGTCGGTGGCTCAAACGATCCTTTCTACTCGTGCTCTGTCTGGGTTGTCCGGAGCCTGTTCGTCGTGTGTGCCCCCTTGGAAGTACTGCTCCCAACACCTCCTTACAGCTAGGTCAGAATAGCCCAGATGGAGAGCAATTCATAGATACAACCATCCTGCTTCTCACAGTCCAACGACATGTCCCCTCTTGGGATCCATTTGGAGTGCGTCATAGAGGCATGTCTAACAGCCAATAATATCTCACCAAGAGGTACACTACCCAAAAGCAGCATCTAGGAGCCTTTTTAGAGACAGTGGGGGCCACTTGTGGCAAGTCCCAGTGTCTAATCAGACCACAACTGTAATCATTTACATATCTGCCTGCCAAGTTTTGCAGCAATCCAACATTCGACATTAATCATGCAATTGCCTCTGGCCATTTTAAGCTAAACATTTCCTACATTAATGAAATAAAAAGACTAATCAGACAAGGCAGCCAGAGCATTAATTATAAGAATGGCTCTCATGGCCACTTCTTTATATATTTAGCTCTCAGAGCACCTCTCCATGGGCCAAACTGCTTCCTGCATAAGAGAAATACATCTTCCCTATTCAGAACCAAAAAAAACCTCCAGAGGACAGCTGTGACATCTTAATTCTGTTGAACTAAAATCAATGTGTGGCCTGGAAAATCAGCGCTTCTTCATTTATTAAAAAAGTGTTTGGAAGATGGCAGAAGTACGACTTCCTAAGAATTTCCTCAACCCCCCACAGAAAGAAGGAAGGAAGGAAGGCTGGGGGGTTTAACATTAGGGCAGCTCTTCGTCCATTTTCCTGGCAGGAGCAGTTGTAAGTAGTACTATTATGGGGCGATAAGGGGTAGGGGAGGTAGATGTGTTTTAAGTCCTGTAATTGCTAGATATTTGAGAAGTGTCACCACCTTGGTGTTAGTGAAAATATCTGTTATTGATGCTTTTATGTGGAGTCATTGCCTTTCATTGTCATAGTTTGTACATTCTGTGAGTAGATGATTTATTCTAAGAGGGGTTTGGCCCTCTTGCTGGTTTACTGACTACTGTGGGATTGGCTTGATCCAGTTTACCATCTGTCTGCTCACAACGTTGCCTGGTTACAGTGGGCGAAAAGACACAAATTGGACTGTTCAATGAGGACAGCGTGCAAGGTATGGTTCAAGCTGGAAGAGGTTCTATGATAGTCTTTGGTGTTTTAATTATGCGGAAATGTGCCCTTTGGTTGAGATGACAGTAAATGTGAAACATAATGCCTACACTGAGCTGCTGGACATTGAGCCAACAGCCAGAAAGAACAACAGTTCTGAGGTTAAAATATCTAAAGGCAGGAACAACTGTACCTGACTAAAATCTTTTCAAACTGTGTAAATTAAGCTTACAGAGGAAACTTAAATTCATCCTCAAATATGCATGTTCTTCAGGAACAGCAGCTAATCAGTGTGCTCAGAAGTGAGTGTACTCGTCTGTGCGGCAATTGCACAGAGGAGCATTGCATTTCTCCCCTGTGAGCTTCTTTTTATTCCCCACAGGTTTACCTTAACCATTAGCGCTACCATTTGCTCAATCAAGTGGAATTATAAATTACTGCATCCGTTAAGTCAAACTGGAGAAAGAGTCCAGTTAGAGCACCTGCATGTTTAAATAAAAATACTGATATTTGGCTAAGTATCGATGACGTATTACAAAAGAAAACGATATGATATATCACCATATTTATATTGTTCCTCACTGCTAATGAACACTGATGTCGCCTTCACCCAGAAACTTGTCCAGTCCGTGTCAAATTGAATCCCAGCTGCTACTTGTGCCAGTGGAGGTATTACATGCTATTAGGTAAGTGCCACATTGAGACTCCCCAACAGAACTCAAAGGCATGGATCTTAGCCCCTGGTCCAACTGATAGCACTCTGTATGAATTTTGACTCTAGTGCATGTGGATATGCTAGCACTGTCAACAAAAAGCATATTTAATAGGACAACCCAAAGGCAAATTTGCACGCCTTATGTTTATCATTGAAAACAAAACCTCTCTTATCTAGCTGTGAATAGCTGTAAATCTCTTATCTCTTAGATGGCTGTAAATAGGATAACAGTATCCAGTGTAAAAAACAGCACAATTCCAGCACACGGAAGTAGCATGAGGAACATTTTAACCACAGTTCTCTAGCCGAAGCTTAAACTACCCCATCCTATAAAATACAAAAAGGCTTGCCTGCCCATATGGATCAAAAGTAGAGGTTAGAGTCAAACTTTAAAGAGAAGGAGCTATACCAAACCTACCAACACATAGGATGTTGAAGCAGAAACCATGGTTAACAGACTTGTTGACCAACTGGTCCGGCATGCTGTCAAAGCCAACATGTCCAGAAAGTGGCAGAGCACGTGCCCCCTCTCCCTAAAGAAAAAAGATAATATTCATCACAAATGGGCATATTACATTAGTTCAGGTTCTTTCTCACACAGGAGTATATAAAAAACAGGTAAGACCAGACAACACCACATACTATATAATGAGATGAATGCATTCACATATCAAACATATAAACTACAGAATCAACCCAAGAGCCGAGCCCACTTGGTCTTTTCATGCATCCTGTTGTGATTTGTGTCAAACTGAAACCCGATTGCTGTATCCCATGCCCTATGATGAATTGGCACCCTGTCTAGGGTTGTTCCTGCCTTACGCCCTGTGTCACTGGTTAGGCACTGGCTTTCCCATGACTCTGACCAAGGACTACCGTATTTTTCGGACCATAAGGCGCACTTAAAATCCTTTAATTTTCTCAAAAATCGACAGTGCGCCTTAAAATGCGGTGCGCCTAATGTATGAATTAATTCTGGTTGTGCTTTCTGACCTAGAACCGATTGTAGATGGTACATGGCGCTAATAAATCTGTCAAAATGTTTTAGCACCGTCTTGGTAAGTTACGAAGCTTAAGGCCACCGTAGTGCGCAGCATCGCGGAGTAATACGGTATGTGCTTCAGCATTAGGGTACGTGCATTCATTCATTTATTTTCGAAGTGGATTTCAAACTCAACGCAGTCACGCAGTACAACATGGACATAGAGCAGCTGCGAGAGAATTCAACATTAACGAATCAATGGTACGGAAGTGGAGGAAGCAAGAAGACGCCCTGCGACAGGTAAAGACCAAACTGACCTTCCGAGGGAACTTAAGAGTTTTGTTTCATTTAATGCGTCTTATAACCCGGTGCGCTTTATGTATGAAAATAGACCCATTAGCAGTCGATCACTGATATTGCGCCTTATAACCCGGTGCGCTTCATATCCCGAAAAATACGGTAAGCAAAAAAGAAAATGAATGAATGACGTGTTCCACATAATATGTAAATCAGCTCATAGGTGCTGGGATGGCACAGTGGATACATTTCACTTGCAGTGTTTTTTATACTTTTTATCAGGAAAAAAACAGTTGCTCTCTCAAATATGCACACCTTTACATGGTTTCTGATTCCCTTTATATAAGAGCAAAGCTCAAATATTTACATTTTACATTTACAGCATTTAGCAGACGCCCTTATCCAGAGCGACTTACAATTGATACATTCTTGCAATCCAAGCACTTGTGGGTTATGGGTCTTGTTCAAGGACCCAACAGTGGCAGCTTGGCAGAGGTGGGATTAGAACCCTGGACCTTCTGGTCCATAGTCCAATATTTTAACCGCTAGGCTACCACAGTGCAAATATCAGGAGCTAACACAAATGTTAAATTATAGCAAGAGCTACTTCTGTTTTGTTTGCCATTTATTTTGGACAGCAGTGTCTAAAATTAAAGAATGCATTTAAATTGCCTTGCCCTTACATTAGGTTGTTTCAAATGTCTTGAGTATCAACACTGTACTTGGATAGGGATGAAGCACAATGTATGTCAAAATGCACAAAACATACGGTAATTACAGAATTAAATATGATGGCTCAATACACTACAGAAGGTGGCTAGCCATGCATTCAACAAGTACAAACTGATTCTCCCCTCTATGATGAATTTGACCCCCAAAACCTGCCCTATATAGATCACATGATCCATGGCATCCATCCCTGCATAATCAGCCAAGGAGTCTTGGAGGACAGTTACAGATAGCGGGTCAACGCAAGTCACTTTTTCATTTGTATTAGCAATTTGGACAGATACCACTGTCCAAAATAAACTGCACACTACCTATTGAAAGAAAACAGCACTAGTGCCTGCAATGACTGCATCATGGGTCATCGGTGTATTACATATTTTTAACAGCTGTCTACTTATACTTTCCCTTTGATTAATTAAACTAAACAGGTCACGTGAAATTTGCAAATGCACACTATAAACAACAAAGGAAGTGGGTGGTCCAGTGTTTTAAGGAACACCTCAATCAGATTCAATCTGGCTAATGGAGACGCATTTGACTATGTGTAAATGCACGTGGTGAAAATTTTATCACAACACAATCCAGATACAAGAAAGAGTGAAAAGACCAAGTGTAAACAGCATCTAAGACTACATGTCCAACTACCACCAGTTTGGGACTTGTAACAAAATTTTTCCTTTCCTTTAACTCTGTAAAACGCTTAAACGGATGCAGAGCAGGCAGTGAACAGTTCACTTCCTCTTTCCTGTCTAACAGAAACCACATTTGAAACACTACTGTCTACTGCAACAGCAAAGATAATGCTTTGACTTACAGTGCTAGTATCTCTACCCATTTCTGTAAAACCTATGTGTATATAATTGTGGTCAACTGTTCTATGCATCTCCCTTGTTCAACACCATTTTAATTACACAACTGGGCTTTTATCCAAGTTGTTTTCCAACATTTTCTTTCTTGCTGTTTCAGCGCGTCTGCACCTGGCTTATACAACAGGAAATGGTGTACTCGTACTTTTATACAGAAGCGATGACTGACAAAACAGTGGCTATGAATGTGTGACCTGTAACTCTGACAAGGAAAATGAGAATGTTATACGTTTGCCTCCATACACAATCAAGAGGATGGTTAGAAAGTAGCATGTTTACCCAAGGATCACAGTTGGAGCTTTGCAGAACATTGCAGCTCTTGATGGTCTAAATGTACAATCCATGCCAACAGGTGTGCCATAAAGTCTGTTATTTCATCTAACCACAAATGTCATTACTTCTGATTCCACACTACTGGAACTTAAGTAGAGTTAGTTTCTATATAAAGTTGTATGGTTTCTATACAAAAACAGAAGTTGCTGGATGCGAGTAGGTTTAAAAACACAAACGCCAGGCTTACCACAAAAAGGTTGGTTATGTTGAACAGAACAGAATCAAATCTTTGAATACCTTATAATACACAGCACCATAGATAATGCAAAAGAGGATGCTTTAAATAAAAATCTGCTTTGGTCAAAAAGCTACAACTAGTCATGGCTATACTGATTAGGTAATCCGACCACATTTTGTGTAACCGTTTCACCAAGGGTGCCAATACTTCCTGAGCTGATTATATATTGTGTAATATATCAAAAAAGATACTAGAGATTAAAAAACAACTGTGAATTCGGGCATGCCTGGATATCAAGAAAACTGAAGTGATTTGCACTGTTTTTGTTACAAGTTGTTGCAACAAAAATGTGTTTTCATTATAAATTGTTAAAATTGGTGCTCCAGTGGTGCAGCTGTCTAATACAAGTCCACCACCCCGATAATTATAATAGTTTGAGCCCAGTCAATCCTTTCTAGTCAGGTCATGGATCATAAACAAGCACACTTGGCTGTGCCTGATGTTACGTTCATGGACACTTGTTGAAATTTCTGAGCCAATTTGCTGTAAATGTGGTGGATCAGTAAAAAAAAAAAAAAAAAAATGTAACGCGTGTTACTGAGATCATGTTTACTATGTTTAGTAAAGCAGCAGAGCAACAGCAAGATAAATAAACTAAACCTAAAGACCAAACATTCCATACAGCCAGTTCACATGTGCACCACCTTAAAAGAGCTGACACATTACGCCCCTTTTCCACAAGTGAACACTAAAGTCCCTGGGGTCTTAATGAAATGTCTGACGAGCTTTTGTCAAAACACCACAGATCGAGCATCCTAGCACCATTCTCACCCTGCATGCACAGCATGTTTCAGAACAATTGGTTTTGAATGCCTGATCCTATAAATTACAACAAGCCACTGCTCGCTCAATCCACTTCACTTTCTTACCATTGTAAGGTTGACACCAAGTTCTTAGACCTTGAATCATGGAATTAACTCTTCTGAGGACTTGTACACATTCGATATGAACATGTGACTCAAAGCTACACTTCAAAAAAATGTACGAAGTAGCATTTACAACGTTACTTCACGATCTCCATAAAATCGTGTAACTGCTTACAAGCTATTTGACTTTAAGCGAACTTCTCTTAGCTCAGAGAGCACTCACCTTCAGGGATTTCACTGAGACACTGACATCAAAATGAGACTTTATCCACTCCGATCTTATGTCCCCTGAGGCTAGGGGCAATTAACTGATGTACTGACTTTTGGAGGAACTAGAGTAGACCCAGTGCTTAGCTCTTACCTTTCACAGATCTCTTTCGCTCATTAGTCCCATAACCTGTATTGCCTGGTGGACCCACAGGCCCACTGACATCTATACACATTCATACCGGGTCAATTAACCTAACGCACATCTTTGGAATGTGGTAGGAAACTGGAGCAAACCTACGCGCACACAGACGGAGTCCGAGGCCGGGATCTAACCGGGGATCTGGAGCTGTGAGGCGACTGTGATGACCACATGTGCCAACGTGCCGCCCACTGTCCACACACAGCAGATCCAAACAGCTCTCAAGCTGTGGGTCGAGTTATGCAGATGAGAGGTGGAATAATTCTAGTATGTTTGTGATGTATGAAACCAAGAAAAATCTGAACGGGTTGTTGAATCCCATGGGGACGGTGGTGGCTTAGCGGTTAAGGTACTGGTCTAAAGACCAGAAGGTCCAGAGTTCAAATCCCATCTCTGCCAAGATGCCACTGTTGGGTCACTGAGCAAGGCTCTTAACCCACAACTGCTTGAATTGTAAGATTGTATCAATTGCATGTCGCTCTGGATAAGGGCGTCTGCTAAATGACATAAATGTAGTTCTCAGAAAGTGACTTGTAAGATTTTTGTGGGTTGGTAGGCATTCCATATACCCAAACCTATGTGCACAAGCACTGAAAACTGAGTTATATATAATATGTGTCCTTTGAATTCTACTGGATGGAGATTTGATAGACAATCACGTCCATCACTGACATGAGTCTCCATCCTCCTTTCACATCCGTTTAGAAGACTGTATTTCACGCAGTACAGTACAGGAGCCAATGAGCGTTAGGGTTTAAATCTGTGGTCGTTTACAAAATCCAAACCACAGCCAACTGTGTTTGAAACATAATGACTTTCAAAAAAACACATTTTCCTTCTTGTTCACACAAACTGGCTTTCGGTAGACAACGCCCATTTGACTAACGGCAGATATGGGGGAATGAAACGAACTAACGGTACCGGGCTCGGTCAGACATGGCCGGCTCTTCTTCCTTTACATTTCGATGGCGGGCGCCATTAAGGAATCGATTATATGCTACATGTTTGAAAATGTATTTATAGTCTCGTCACCTGATATGACCAGAATTGCAACTTTGAATATTAATTAAACCACTACATCGAAATGATGAACCATATCCGTTTGCACAGAGCCGACGATCAACACACATACAAGAATGCGTATAATATAAATTTGAATCCAATAAACGAATAACCACAGGCCTTTTGTACATCTGCAACCTGTGTGTTTCCTTTCCATAACCCACTGCAGCTTGTATCATGAGTACCCGCGTTGGAAATGAACATTTGGAAAAAACCCAGTTAGATAATTGGTAAACTCGAATAAGCCAAGTGGGATCATACATATTTTAGCGACCGTTCATTGCGTTTGTAAGCGTTTGCATCACATTCAGAAACAAAGCATGGTTGCGTTCTGAAGCTAAAGCTCACTTACCGCTTGTCGCGCTATCTCAGTGGCCGCCATGGTCCGCTCCTGCACAGGAAACACCGCGCACACGCGCGCGCGCACAGTCAAGCATTTTTAAGGCAATTACAGCAGAAGGGATCACACTGTAAAGATGTAAAAAAAATAACACAAGTGTTCAGGTAAAAGTGCATTTAAAATCCCTCACAAATATTGTCTATAAACGTCGTGTTCACGTGACGCTGTTGAATAAACGCGGAAAAGATCTTATTTCTACAAAACGGTTTTACAATGTCGGCTGACACCCCCTACGTATTATAATGGTTCATTCCACTGATAGAGAGAGCAGAGTTAATAAGCGCGAGATTTACACGATTTTGTATTTAGCGCAGTTGTGAGATTTCACTTTTTCCTTGCTCAACAAAAACAAGACTTAAAGAAAAGCATAATGACCCAAACTGAATCCCGTCGAATAATATCCTTCAAGTCATGAAACCATGAATGACAAATTATGATAAATATTATGTCTAATTAAGTTCACTTTTTCAGTAAAAAAGATATCACAGAAGAGCATAAAATGGTTTTCTTTTGTAACTGGTTTATTGGTTTTGTTCTGCAATGTATGTTTGATTTCCCATGTTAATATACAATATATCACATTTTGTTATTATATGATATTATTACCAATTTGTCTTAATACTAAGTGGTTACCCCTAGTAAAAAAATGGAATCACCACACTTAGAGGATGTTGATCCAGGTTTTTTACTTTGAAGCAAATCAACAAATCACAAATATAACACCAAACAGTTTTTGCTGAATAACTGAACAACCTGGGTTTGTGAAGCATACCTCACACAAATGAAATTAAAGTATTTTAATTAATGGCATATTGTTTCCAGATCATGTAGATGATACACTGTGGAATCAATCAGTGTTGAGGGAAAAGAATTATGGAATCATTACTTTTTTGCTCCTGCTTGAGCCTTATGGACTTCACTAATGAAATACAATATTCTACATCAAACTGGTTCCAGCTTTCTTGAATAGCAATGGTCAGATCAGCTTTGCAAGATGGAGCCTGGTGGACCATTTTTTTTATTTCCACTTTAACATTTCAGATTGACATTCAGACTGTTTGCTGGCCATGTCATTGAGTTGACATGCTTTACCTGAATAAAACTTTGATACTCTTTGTTCTGTGGAAAATACGTATTATCATCCTGAAAACTGACTTCATCATCTCCAATTTTCTATCAACTGAATGATAAAAGTGCATTGACTGTTCGGTTAATGATTGTCATATCCCCTGGTCCTTTATCTGACATGCAACCGCAATTTAAAAGAGTGTAGAAAATGGATTGTTTTCTTCAGGCAGTCATCTATATATGTGTCATTCTAATATCACCAGACAAAAGCTCCAGCATAACCTCCTTGACCATTGCAGATTCATGATTCATCGCTGAATATCACTTTCATTCAATCATCCACACTCCAGCATTGTTTCTCTTTATCCCACTGTAACCTTGTTTTCTTCTGTTCAAGTGTTAGTGCTGGTTTTTTATCATTTTTATATATATAAACATTGGGGAATTCCATCATATTCCCTCTACTTGATCTACATACATGAATTGATTACACTAAATCACTAGCTCCCCATCTGAGTGTGTGTGTGTGTGTGTGTGTGTGTGTGTGTGTGTGTGTATATATATATATATATATATATATATATATATATATATAATATATATATATATATATAGATATATATATATATATATATATGAGTAACTAGCTTCTATATAGTTTTGAGTATTGATGTACAGTGGGGCAAAAAAGTATTTAGTCAGCCACTGATTGTGCAAGTTCTCCTACTTAGAAAAATGAGAGAGGTCTGTAATTTTCAACATAGGTACACTTCAACTATGAGAGACAAAATGAGAAAAAAAAAACCGGGAAATCCCATTATAGGATTTTAAAATAATTTAATTGTAAATTATGGTGGAAAAACAAGTATTTGGTCAATTAAATTTGGTTCAACTCAGTACTTTGTAACATAACCTTTGTTGGCAATGTCTTCACCAGGGTTTGCACACACTGTAGCTGGTATTTTGGCACATTCCTCCATGCAAATCTCCTCTAGAGCAGTGATGATTTTTTGGGGCAACATGGACTTTCAACTCCCTCCACAATTTTCTATGGGGTTGAGGTTTGGAGACGGGGCCAGTCCAGGACCTTCTGAAATGCTTTTACAGAGCCACTCCTTCGTTGCCCGAGCGGTGTGTTTGGGATCATTGTCATGCTGGAAGACCCAGCCATGTTCCATTTTCAATGCTCTCACTTATGGAAGGAGGTTTTGGCTTAAAATCTCACGATACATGGCCCCGTTCATTCTTCCCTTAACACGAATAAGTCGTCCTGTCCCCTTTGCAGAAAACAGCCCCAAAGCATGATGTTTCCACCCCCATGCTTCACAGTAGGTATGGTGCAACTCAGCATTCTTCTTCCGCTAAACACGGCGAGTTGAGTTTTTATCAAAAAGTTCTATTTTGGTTTCATCTGGCCACATGATATTCTCCAATTCCTCTTCTGGATCATCCATATGCTCTCTGGCAAACTTCAGACAGGCCTGGACATGTACTAGCTTAAGCAGGGGGACACACCTGGCACTGCAGGATCTGAGTACCTCTCGGCGTAGTGTGTTACTGATGGTAGCCTTGTTGCTTTGGTCCCAGCTCTCTGCAGGTCATTCATCATGTCCCTCCGTGTAGTTCTGGGATTTTTGCTCTCCGTTCTCATGATCATTTTGACCCCACTGGATAAGATCCTGCGTGGAGCCCCAGATCGAGGGAGATTATCAATGGTCTTGTATGTCTTACAATTGCTCCCACTGTTGATTTATTCAAACCATCCTGCTTGCCTATTGTAGATTCACTCTTCCCAGCCTGGTGCAGGTCTACAATTTTCTTCCTGGTGTCCTTCGACAGCTCTTTGGTCTTGGCCATGGTTGAGTCTGGAGTCTGACCGTTTGAGGCTGTGGACAGGTGTCTTTGATTCAGATAACGAGGTCAAACAGGTGCCATTAATACAGGTAACGAGTGGAGGACAGAAGAGCTTTTTAAAGAAGAAGTTACAGGTCTGTGAGAGCCAGAAACCTTGATTTTTTGTGGGTGACGAAATACTTATTTTCCAGCATGATGTACAATTAAATTCTTAAAAAATCCTACAATGTGATTTTCTGGATTTTTTTTCTCATTTTGTCTCTCATAGTTGAAGTGTGCCTATGATGAAAATTACAGACCTCTCTCATCTTTCTAAGTAGGAGAACTTGCACAATCAGTGGCGGACTAAATACTTTTTTGCCCCACTGTAACCTTGTGTCTGTTGTTGAATGACCATTGATGCTTAAGAGCGACGTTAAATAAACTAAATAAACTGAGATTTCAGAAGTGTACCTTACATTACCTCACATGGCGACATGGTGCCATAGTGGTTAGTGCTGTTTGCAGCACATCTCTAGAGACTCCCAGTTTAATTTCTGACCTGGACTCCTCCTGTGTATGTATTTTCCATTTGGGTATTGTCCATGTTCTACAGTTTCTCACACATTCCAAATTGCAAATGTATTATCTGTATACTAAATTAAAAGGATTTGGGGTTGTGACTGGGTAGTTAGTTTACTACCCAGACTTCACTGAAGGTAAAGAACTCACTATGTAATCCAGGACTGACTTTAGTCTTCCAAGAGTCCTAAGATGATCAAAATAGCTAGGATATGTAATGTCACATACAGTGGTGCTTGAAAGTTTGTGAACCCTTTACAATTTTCTGTATTTCCGCATAAATATGACCTAAAACATCATCAGATTTTACACACATCCTAAAAGTAGATAAGAGAACCCAGTTAAACAAATGAGACAAAAATATTATACTTGGTCATTTATTTATTGAAGAAAATTATCCACTAATACATATTAGTGAGTGGCAAAAGTATGTGAACCTCTAGGATTAGCAGTTCATTTGAAGGTGAATTTAGAGTCAGGTGTTTTCAGTCAATTGGATGACAATCAGGTCTGAGTGGGCACCCAGTTTTATTTAATGCATAGGGGTCTATCAAAGTCTTCACAACACGTGTAGTATGGAACGAACAAAGGAGATTTCTGAGGACCTCAGAAAAAGAGTTGTTGATGCTCATCAGGCTGGAAAAGGTTGCAAAACCATCTCTAAAGAGTTTGGACTCCACCAATCCACAGTCAGACAGATTGTGCACAAATGGAAGAAATTCAACACCATTGTTATCCTCCCCAGGAGTGGTCGACCAACAAAGATCACTACAAGAGCAAGGCGTGGTTGTGTAGCAATAGTTGGCGAAGGACCCCAGGGGAACTTCTAAGCAACTGAAGGCCTCTCTCTCATTGACTAATGTTAATGTTTATGAGTCCACCATCAGAAGAACACTGAACAACAATGGTGTGCATGGCAGGGTTGCAAGGAGAAAGCCACTGCTCTCCAAAAAGAACATTGCTGCTCGTCTGCAGTTTGCTAAAGATCCCGTGGACAAGCCAGAAGGCTATTGGAAGAATGTTTTGTGGATGGATGAGACCAAAATAGAACCTTTAGGTTTAAAAGAACAGCATTATTTTTGGAGAAAGGAAAACACTGCATTGCAGCATAAGAACCATGGTGGTGGTAGTCTCATGGTTTGAACCTGTTTTGCTGCATCTGGGCCAGGACGGCTTGCCATCATTGATGGAACAATGAATTCTGAATTATATCAGAGAATTCTAAAGGAAAATGTCAGGACATCTGTCCATGAACTGAATCTCAAGAGAAGGTGGGTCATGCAACAAGACAACGACCCTAAGCACACAAGTCATTCTACCAAAGAATGGTTAAAGAAGAATAAAGTTAATGTTTTGGAATGGCCAATTCAAAGTCCTGACCTAACCAATCAAAAAGTTGTGGAAGGACCTGAAGCAAGCAGTTAATGTGAGGAAACCCACCAACATCCCAGAGTTGAAGCTGTTCTGTACGGAGGAATGGGCTAAAATTCCTCCAAGCTGGTGTGCAGGACTGATCAACAGTTACAGGAAACGTTTAGTTGCAGTTATTATGCTGCACAGGGGGGTCACAAACAGATACTGAAAGCAAAGGTTCACATACTTTTTACCACTCACTAATATTAATATTGGATCATTTTCCCTCACAAATAAATGACCAAGTATAATATTTTTCTCTCATTTTGTTTAACTGGGTTATCTTTATCTACTTTTAGGACTTGTATGAAAAATCAGATGATTTTTAGGTCATATTTATGCAGAAAAGTCTAAAGGTTCACAATCTTTCAAGCACCACTGCAAGTAGAAACATCCCAGCATCGTATCAACTGAATTCTGGTGAAGCACACAAAAAACTATAATAAACAGTCTGTTATTATAAATAAACTGATTAACTTATGTAACACATTTGTATGTTTAGAAATTTCCCTTACCTTAAACCTTAAATGGTAATAATTTATTGCAACACTTACATTAAATAGCCAAAAATTTGTTTGACAATTGTCACACACAAATTAGATCAAAAACATGAGTATTAGTAGAGTTGAAGTTCAGGTCTTGGCATAAGTTCTCCATCTAAGTTGGCAAACAATTTCTTTATGAACTATTTAGGAGGACATGGCAGAAAATTCATGAACTTCCATTCCTATATGCTTTATAATGAAAGTGTTAGCAGGTTTCTGTTGTGACTGAAAATCACTAATTATAGGGATGTTCACAAACTTTAAGCCATGGAATTTAAAACACGTCTTTTTTTAAATCATGTTAAGAGTTTGAAATGCCATGAATCATTAATAAACTTATGTGATGTTTATTATTAATTTCAAATGATTATTGTTTTCTAGGAATGCCTCTTTGCGGTTATTACAGCTTTAATTAATAGCTAACTGTGAACGTTCTTTGCATTCTGATTGACTATGCCTTGCGACACCTCCAACTCAAAGTCTGTGAAACACTTCAGGTCCTATGTCAAGAAATGGTTTTCATGGACAATCCATGACCTTCTGTGGGAAATAAAGAAAAGATTCGCAAGTCCTACATACAGTCTATTCAAAATCACATATGTGCTCAAAACAATCAGTGAGAAGCACTATGCAGAAGTTTATTTGTCTTGTTAAATAGATGCTTCTTCTGGAATTGTCTGAGTCATTCAATCAAAGCACAGATATATTTAGGCTGCCCTCTAGTCTGTTGGAACTGGAGTTGAATCAGTGTCACTGTCAGGCCTTTTGAGCACCACTAAGGAGTGGGTTGGAGTTCATTTTCAAGGCACACATAGTGCTAGGTTTCACAAAAAACTGTAGGGTTTGGCATAATGACATCATAAAACATGGATAGCGTACACAACTATTACGCACTTTAAATCAAACCTCAGAAATAATTACGAAAGATGAGTGAACTAAACTCATCTTAATATCAGAAATCAGAAATACGTGTAAATAATATATATATATATATATAATATATATATATATATATATATATATATGAGAGAGAGCCCGCGAAAGAGAGAGAAGAGAGAGGGAGAGAAGAAGAGTGAAAGTGAACTAAACTCAGCTTAATATCAGAAATCAGAAATACGTGTAAATATATATATATATAGATATATATATATATAATATATATATATATATATGAGAGACAGAGGACCAGAGACTAGAGAGAGATGGAGAGGAGAGAGAGAGAGAGAGAGAGAGAGAGAGAGAGAGAGAGAGAGAGAGAGAGAGAGAGAGAGAGAGAGAGAGAGAGAGAGAGAGGTAGATTTGGTAGTTTGTGTTTCTGCAAATGATATTTACAATGCAGGTTAAATCATTTTATCTCAGTAGTGCCTATTACCAGCAAAATCCAGTTTAATCAGTTAGGGATAGTACAAGCATGTCATAATTCCCTCTAATTCAAGATATTCTATTTGTTCTTTATTCACTGACAAAAACAGGTGTCTATAAATTTGTAGAGCTAAAAATACAATTTGAAGCTAGGAACTTGTTTGGCTATGCCTTGGGATGAGGTAACGCTCTTCACCAACACTATACTTCCACTCAGTTTAAACAGGCTGGTGCAGTGTCTGGAGTAATGGCACTTGTTCGTTCGTTCATTCATTCATTCATTCACATTCTTATCCACTTAACCCTGGACAGGGTCACAGTGCCTAGCTGGTGGCATACAGTGCAAGGCAGTTGTCATGAAACCATGGCTTGCTTTGAAGCTGGCTTAATCCTCACTTTGGACATTTGCTCATGTTTCTGTTTTTTTTTTTTTTTGCTGTGGCTCACATTTGTTTGCATAATATTGTGTTTGATATTTGTGATTTTGGTGCTGACCTCTGTCTGTTCTGAGCCTAATTATCAATTCTCTACATTGGCCTTTATACTCTGGTTGTATAACCTAGCAGCCCACCACCACAGTGATCATGCTTATACCTGTGCCCTGTGTTGTCTGGAAAACCAGAAAAAGTTGGGACAATATGGAAAATGCAAAAACCCAACCAAAACAAACAAACAAAAAAATGCTGTGTGTATTACTTTACTTTGACTTGTATTCCATGCAGTTTGAACCCAAGATATTTTATATATTTTCTGGTCAACTTCATTTCATTTGTTAATAAACATTTATTCTTGCACTTCAGGCCTGCAAGACATTCCCAAAAAAGGTTATGGCAGAGGTAATTAGGGCTAATAATGAAGAAAAAGGATCCACGAAAGGCTGAGTCTTTAAGGAGCAAAGATGGGCAGAGGATCTCCAGTTTGGAAATGTAAAAATGGTTATTGTTGTCAGACGAATCAGTATTCCAGATCTTTTTTGAAAGAAATGAACACCAGATGCTCTGGACCAAAGGTGAGAAAGACCATCCAGACTGTTACCAGCAACAAGTCTAAAAGCCAGGGTGTATCATGGTATGGGGTTGGGTCAGTGCTCTTGGCAAAGGACATTTACACTTCTGTTATGGCAGTATTAATGCAGAAAAGTATATTGAGATTTTAGAGCAACATAAGCTGCCTTCAAGATGGCATTTTTTTCCAGGATAATCCATGCATTTTTCAACAATGCAAAACAAGCCAAATCAGAAAAGATTAGAACTGAAACATGCAAATCCCTTCCAATCTTTCTTTGATGAACATTGTTTGTAAACATTTCAATAATTTTCTCATGCAGTTTTTGAAGAACTGGAGATCCTCTGCCTATCTTTGCTCCTCAAAGACTTTCGAACTGCCTTTCGAAGATACTGTTTTTGTACCAAATCATGGTTAAAGTCACCAATCCCTAAATTACCCACATCCCAAGTTTTTTTGGAATGTGTTGCAGGCCTGAAATGCAAGAATGGATGTTTATTAACAAATAAAAGGAAGTTGACCAAAAAAACAAAAAAAAAAAACATGAAATGTGTTGGGTTTATACTGTCTGCAAATTAAATAACAGTGAATACAAGGAACACTGTGGGGTTTTTTTATTTGCATTTTCCATACCATACCAACTTTTTCTGATTTGAGCCCCTGTGTCTCTAACCAGGAAAGATCAGGATCAGAAAATACAGTTTTAGGGGATTTATATAGAAGGCCTTTCAAATTATGACTATCAATTTTGTCGTTTCATAATGACCCAACAGGTTCAGCTGGTCTTTGATCAGGACTATATATTGCTATATATTATATAAAGAAAATTAATAGTGACATGTCATTAATAATGAATTATGATGAATTATGAATGATCTGCAACATGCTCAGAAACTATCAGTTTGTAGGTCTGGATTACATGTATAAAGTCTGTGTGCAAGCATACCCAAAACACTCAGTAAGATATTGCTGGCGCTGCTCCTAAGTGTGGAATACATCATGCCAAATGATTATGTAAGCCTGTTAATTATAGCCTCTGGAAGTATAAACAAGCAAACAAAATAACACGCCTTACACTTTCTCGTGATTGCAACCTTCTGTAGATCTTAGCAGAACAGTAATTCTTTTGGGATTAATAAATAGGTGGATACTGGGTTGTTTCCTCTTGTGTTGACCAAGGCAGCATGAATGGTCACGTGGTCTGTGTCTGCGTTTGGTCTCAACTGTTGAGCTCTGAAAGACAGAGCTGACCTTTGAATCACATAAAGGGTGGAGCATTTGGTCTCAACCGCCGGTGCTAAAAGCGAAATTTATTTTGTGAATAAAACGCGTTTCGGTTCTGATCTTTCATGTCATGTATCTTTAGGGTACGGAATTATGTATTTGGAATTACAACGCGTTTCAATCAAGCTGACAGGAGCGGAATGCCGGTGAAGTGCTCAGCTGAACACTGCGGGAAAGGTGAGAGGAAAGCGGACCTGGATCTTTTACGCATTTTCAGCTAACAAGTTCAACATTGCTGATTTAAACATGACCAATAGTGAGACATAATTCAACTCTAGTAGTTTCAACAGAAGCTAAAAGAGGAAGAGTAATAAAGAGTGAAAAATAAGGAACTTTCTAGGCTACTTGTCTTCTAACTTAAACCTTTGTTTTGTAGAATAAAGCACTGAAATAGCAGCACGTGGAAGAGTTTTGAGAACACGGCGTGGTGTTAAGTGAAACTTTCAGCGCGTATGTACAAAGGAGAGCCTTGGCCGGTGCGAGAAACATGTATGACGGCGCGTACAGCTGCGATCTGCCGGAAAGCGACACCAACAACCCCAACAACCCCGAAGCTCAAACGCTCGGAGCCACGGCACTGTACGAAGGACAAGAGGGTGCTGAAGCCCACGGTCCTTACGGTGATAACGTGAATCAGTCCGATCCTCCCATTAACGAGCTACCGAGCCAAAGGCGAACTTCTAAAGCTGGTGCGCAGGCGCTGACCTTTCCTTCGCGCAGATCGAGACTTCACAAACAGCTGGAGACGTCTGATTATCAGGAAAAAAGCACTCTCACTCCGTCGATGCGCAAGAAATACCTGAAAGACTTATTTCTGAACCACAGTTCGGACCGTGGACTGTCTAACATCTTATCGCTTCAAAGTGCGAGCCAGACTTCGAAAGACTGTGAAGACGAGACCGGTGCGACCTGGGCGACCTGGGCGTTAGACCCCACAGAACACGCGTGGACGCTGTCCGTCGTGGATGGAAATTATGACACCATGATGCAGTTTCTCTCTGAGGACCCTGGTTTACTAACCAGGAAAGACTTTATAAGTGGGTACACAGCTCTCCACTGGTTAGCCAAGAATGGCAAACATGAGACGTTAATAAAGCTTCTAAAACGCGCCGAGAAGGAAGGCTGTCCGGTGAATGTGAACCTAAAGGGCAGTGGAGGTCTCACACCTCTGCACGTCGCAGCCATTCACAGCCAATACATGGTCATCAAGATCTTAGTAGGTGCGTTTGGTGCCGACGTTAACGCAATGGACTACAACGGAAAAAGGGCATGGCAATATCTCAAAGAAAACGCACCGCCTGAGATGAAGGAGCTCCTCGGTGCATGGGATGATGAATACGCATACTGGCAGCTAAATGCTAACAACAATTGTGCAGGTGCCGGTGAAGCAACTCTAGTGGTGGAATCGCAAAAAATCCGAAACGTGGTGGACACTTTCAAAAGACCGGATGTCTCGTGGTTGGGTTCATTTAGAAAGTTACTCACTCCTTTTATATTTGGAGGGAAAAAATAAAGCAAAGACTCTGCTTATACCAAACCTGCCATATATTTATTGTTTAGTAAATTGCTAGTTAAGCAAATACACTCACTGGCCACCTTATTAGGTACCATGCTAGTACTGGCTTGGACCCCCTTTTGCCTTACCCAGAACTACATTAATATTCAACACTGCTGGAAACATTTCTCACAGATTTTGGTCCATTGATCTGATAGCATCATGCAGTTGCTGCACATCCATGATGCAAAAATCCTGTTCTACCACATCGCAAAGCTCTGTTGGATCGAGATCTGGTGACTGTGCGGCTATTTGAGTACAGTGAACTCATTGTTGCATTCAAGAAAGAAGTTTGAGATGATTTAAGCTTTGTGACATGGCATGTTGTCCTGAAAGCTGCCATCAGAAGATGGGTAGTATACACCATGATCATAAAGGGATGGACATGGTCAGCAACAATACTCAGGTAGACTGTGGCTTGTGGTATTAAAGGAATCAAATTGTGGCAAGAAAATATTCTCCACTTCATTACACCACCAGCAGCCTGAACTGCTGTTACAAGGCAGGATGGAGTCACGCTTTCATCTTGTTTATGCCAAATTCTGACCCTACCATCTGAATGTTAAAGCAGAAATCTAGACTCATCAGACCAAGCAACATTTTTCCAATCTTTGTTGTCCAATTTTAGTGAGTCAGTGCAAAGCCTCAATTGCCAGGGTGTGGGCTTCTGTTGTTGTAGCCCATCTGCTTCAAGGTTAGATGTATTGTGTTCTCAGAGATGCTGTTCTAAATACCTCGATTGTAAGTGGTTATTTGACTTACTGTTGCCTTTTTTATTAGCTCAAACCAGTCTGGTCATTCTCTTCTGATCTCAGGCAACAACGAGGCATTTTCAATCGGAGAACAGCCACTCGATGCATATTTCTCTTTTCCTGATAAATCTGTGTAAACCCTAGTGATGGCTGTGAATAAAAACCTCAGTAGATCAGCAGTCTCTGAAATACTCAGCACAAACAGGTATACCTAATAAAGTGGCTAGTGAGTGTACTTTGCCTGTACAAAAAAGACCATTTTCATTGCAACTACAAAGTCCATCCCAGAATCAGTCTGCACTCTTGCTAAAAAGTGATTGAATGTTATAACAAAGTAGGCAAAGTATTTCAGATTGGAGAACAAAAAGCAATAAATCTTAGACACTGCATAACACAGAATCTCTAAAGATCCTCCATCCTTTAGCTCACTTCCAGGTTTCAGTGGGACTTAGGATACGACTGTGGCTCACCTCATTTTAAACTTATAGCATTGCTCCAATGTGGATACATGCATGTTCAGGCTCGTCACTTTATGATTGCCTTTTTATAGAAGTCACCCCACTTCATTGTGCAGTATCTAAACTTAACCATGCTCACTTAGAGGCATTTGTCTGTCGTCACCTCACACCTATATCCCATGGAAGACTGCTTAAGTGGTCAGAAAATTGAATGCAAATATAAGAGAACATGACCCAGGGGTCACTCATGTAGCCCAGGGGTTGAAGACGATTGCCCACTACCCGGGGCTGGAAGTGGCTTCTGGCCAAGCATTGCACGAAGTCACAGTTGGGCTTCAGGGAGAGGCGGCTGGATAGGAAATCATCCCATGGCACAGCAACAGTGACCTCAGCCATAGACTGGTGACCAACCCAGGACACTTACACTAACAATCTGTGAATTCTAGGCATAGGTACCAGATCCCATCTGTGACCCTGACCAGAACAAGCAGGATTAAGACATGAGGTGGGGGAAGGTTTATTACACTTTGTTCAAGTTTTCTTGGAGCATCGTGTTTACAATAAATTCACATCAATAAAAAGGTTGTATTCTGTTATTTCCTGCTAATTAAAGATTTTTAATAACCTTACCAATGGTGCCAATATATATTGGGCTGGTTATACCTCAGAATTTTAAACAGCCTATGCCAAAAACGTTAAAGGAAATTATACAATGGCAATAAAACCATTAATAAATAAGGAGAGAATAAGCTTAAAGGATCCATCTTTAAGGTAAACATCTAATTACTAAATATTTTAGGACATTTCTCATGATAGCCCAATAATCCCAGGTCACATATGATAGTATACATGATTTCACAGATTTTTATCTTACCCTAGAAACTAGGGGTGGGCGATGTGTTAAAAATATCAATATTTACAGACGTTTCACGATAGCACCAAAAAAAATGCATCAGTAGCGACAGATTCTTAAATACTACTATTGAACTACTATCCCATAATTAATAATATGACCTGTATTCAAAATGTGATGCATTACATCCAGTTAAACAGGACCAATTAAAATCTGTATAATGAAACATTTATAGTGTGTTCTCTAATCACTGATGATATTATCGATATGCTCAGAAAAGCATATTTTCAATGACAAAATTTGTCATGACATGATGAAATATCGTCATACTGCCCACCCCTACTAAAAACTACTCATTTCAGATATGTAACTCCAATACAACAGGGCAAAGCCCAATCATCAAAAGCGTTCACCAAATAAAGGGGCACTGAACAAGAAAAGTTTCTGGTGTGATGACAACATTTATTGTTCTCCAAGAGAATTACCAGAATAACTGTACAAAATAGAAACTACACTTCCACATGAATAGCTTCTCTGTACATCTGGGCAGAGATGGTGATGGTGATACAGATGAAGCTGAAGAGCAAGTTGTGGGCTTACAAGCCAAGCTTGGTCCTTCTCCAGTGTCTCCTCTTGGAGTTGTACCTGGGGAAAAGTACAAATAAAGTACATTAAAAATGAAACGAAATAAAAAAAAAATGTATAGTACAAACTAATTTTAGCAACGATGCCTACATGCCACAAAGACAAACAACTTTTGTAGTGTTTGACTTTTCTAACAGTGGACAAGGGGCTTCATTTCTATTACAAGAATAACAAAATGGATCCTGCAAAAACATTACAAACAAAATGATAGTTCACTGACTAAAAACAACAACAAAAAAAAAACAGCTTGTGTTTTACCATTTTCTTGTACAGCTTTACCTTGGAGCTACATCAATAATGAAAGCAACCTGTATTGGACATCACTCAATGTGTTGTAAATGTGCACCCAATATTATATGCATAATATAAACCAGGTAAACTTATTTTATGAAAACGTGTGTAAAACAGCTAGTCTTCCTTTTTGTGTAATCTACAATGGCTCTACTTTTGCATAAATTTTTGCTTTTCAGCCAAACCCACTGACCCCTAGATTCATACTGAATACCAGAAGTCAAATCTGTTCATCTGAACATAATATTTTGTGGAAGAAACGTTTCGTCACTCATCTAAGTGACTTCTTCATTCTCAGCTAGTTGTAAAACTTCCTGTCTTATATACAGCACATCTGCATAACGACTGATACCAGCACCACAGCAGTCAAGGACGAAGAGAAATCTCACATTAAGCAGACCCTGGGCAAATGTGGTTATCCAAACTGGGCTTTTGTCAAAGCCTTTAAGACGCCCAAACAGTGCTCCAGCAGATCGATGAGATGAGGACAACTACCCCAGTCCAAGCGTAAACCAGTGGTGATTCCATATGTGGCTTTCAAACCCCAAAACACGCTACGCCAGAAACTGGTCCACCCCAAGGATCAGGTCCCCCAGCACAAACAGAGTAATGTAGTGTACGCTGTTAAGTACTGGGAGGATTGCCAGGAATTGTACATCGGGGAAACCAAACAGCCACTGGCAAAACGGATGGCACAACATAGAAGAGCTACCTCATCAGGTCAGGACTCTGTGATTTACACCCACCTACAGGCCAGTGGCCACTTTCAAGGATAAAGACGTGCAGATCCTTGACAGGGAGGAACTATGGTTTGAACGTAGAGTAAAAGAAGCCATTTTTGTAAAAAGGGAACGTCCATCCCGGAATCGAGGAGGGGGCCTCAGAGTACACCTCTCACCATCTTACAACGCCACCATCGCAGCCCTTCCCCAGTCCTGTGTGAATGGCACATGTGGCCATTGTCATTAATGGGTATGGCAATCTGCATATTAAACTGATCCATTGTTATGCAATGGTGCTGGTACCAGTCGTTATGCAACGTGCTGTATATAAGATTGGGGAAGTTTTCCAACTGCTGAGACTGAAGAAGTCACTTAGATGAGTGACGAAACGTTTCTCCCACAAAACCACAAGTCCAGATGAACAGATTCAACTTCTGGGATTTTCTTAACCGGATTTTTGAGCATGCAGCAAGACAAATACCAAAAGTGTTTAAAAATATGACCAATAGCCCAGGCTGGCTGCTCCTGTATTGCAGGCATGATGCTACTCTGAATTGCGTTCCTTACTTTAGTCACAGTACATTTGTGTTTACTCAGCACATTTTGGATGACAGACTTTCATCACTTGTTAATCCCATTAGCTATAGTGCAAAATGCATCTAAGCTAATCTAAAACTGTTTTTAAACTATTAACTTGCAATGGTGTTAGGAAGAACTTCGCACCCTTAAACGACATCTTGTTTACAATCTCAAATAGATCAGACCCTTTGCAAGAAAACATATGAACTATATCTGCAATTTTCAAAGCCAAATACTGTTCACAGAGCATATGGGACAATCAGGCATATGCAAACGTTTGAGCACGTGATAAACATTAAAATCAGGTCAGGTGTACAGTTAAAGAACGCATGCCAACTATTACGCACACGGATTCTTTTACTTGGGTTATGGACCAGCCAGTGGCACTAGGGCTGTGCTGATAAAAGAATTTGACCCTATTAATCCCCTATAATCAGTTTAAAAGAAAAAAAAAAAACCCTGCACTGCATATGCTGAGAATGAGCTACTGCTCTCCCCCATCTCCAGTCAGGGTTTAATGAGCTATGTGCAAAATCGTTCCCTTGATCTTGGAATGATGAGCTAAACTTGTTGCAGAAAGGACAACATGTACATTCACTGTACACCCTGAATGAGAGGAGTGTGTGAGGAAGCAACTGCAGCTATTTTAGGGTCGACTCCTACAACTCTTCTAAAGAAGTCACTCAGATGAGTGACAAAAAATTTCTCCCATGAAAATCTCATGTCCAGATGATTCGCCTCTCCAGGGTCGACTCCTAGTTAAGGCCATAAATCGAGGAATTAACTTTTCTTGGGATTGACTCGTGCATACAATTAGTGAATCAAAGCATGAATGATTAATACAAATACAGGAATGGTACATGTTAATAAATACAGCAATAATTCAGATGCGGGTCATAAACTCTAATTGACTGGTCTGTAACATGAAATAAGCTAAATCGGAACGGCTTTTTGAATCCCATATTTTCAGACCTAGGCAGTAAATTAAACATGACCAGGTTGTCAGATGTCAGTTTGTTGGTTGTCACTCGATACCCAAACGAATACGCACAAGCACTGAGAAAGCGAGTCCTGCACAACGTGTCCCCTTTAAAGCCCAAAGAATTGATTGCAAATCTGTGGGTACACAAACCTGTTGAGAATGCAAGATGAAATCAACAAAATCTGACTGGTGACTAACTTTGGCCTTCATGGTGCAGTAGTGTTTTGCTAGCTCTCCATTAGAGCTTTATCAAATCTAAAATCAAATGTATATTACATGGGGGGGAAAGGTATGCTGGACACAGAGGGCCTTGAGGACACAGCATACTGCTCTCTCGAAACAGAAAGATACCAAGATACGTCTACCAAAAAAAGTCAATAGTTGTCTCTACCACAGAGTTCTTATCACACCAGGGTGGTAAGCAGAAACTCTGGAGCAGGATGTTGATATCAGCAGGATAATGGCAGTCCTTCCACAAAAATGAAGCACTGTAATTGCGTCCTGCTTTAAACAATGTTTAATTCTAGAGATGTGCTACTGAAGCACACCCCACTTTCAGCACCACGGAACTGCTAAATGGTCTTATTTGCACATTAATGAGTGGATTTATGTTAACAGCCTGCAGTTTTGTCATTTTGCTAATCAGTGTTTACTACCCATGGGCAGTGCCCATCTTGCTGTGCAGACTTATTAAGCTAATCACACTACAGCTCAGAGGTGGCTCAAGTTTAGCTATGTAATTTTGTATACAGATTCTTATTAACATTGAAAACAAACGAATGTCTAAATGACATGTCTGCAAGGGTCATTACTGCATCTGTCACATGAACAGTAAACGTCCTATAATCAGCATTCTGAAAACGCTATTTGAAGAATATGGAATTGTCCTTGAAATGTTTACTGAGTCAACAAACGTCCTGTAATAGAGAGCAGCACGAGTCAATATTTGAGCAGGATCCAGCATTGCATCAGTGGCACAGGTTACTCTGTGTAATTTGGAACAAACTAATGGTGACGCAGACTGGTTTAAAGCTGCTGGATTAAGATTCTTGAGTACAAAAAACACCAAGTGAAAGCACCCTGGAATGCTTCGTCAAGACGGCAGCAAGACAGCACCGCAAGCCTTGTTTACTTTCTGTCCAAATCCAAGCTTGATCATTTTGGATCATCAACACGCAAAACGTTTCTTAAATGTCACCTAGATGTTTCATTATCGCCCTCAAGTTAAACAATTTCCACAACACTGCTGTTATGGTAATGTAAAAGTTACACTGCATGTCATCTAACGTTGTTTAGTTGTTAGACATTTACTTTAACAGCCATGGATGAGTCACAAGATTTCTTAAACCAACATTAGACCCTTGTTGCAGTAGCATGGAAACTGTTTCAGTTCTTTTCTTTGCTCCTGCTAACAAAATACATTAGTGAGTGATTATCATTACTGGATATTTACTCCAGTGAAGAAAGATAACCATCTGACCATTGTACATAATTTAAATATTTTGGTTCTCAAGTTCAGGGAAAAGACTGCCATGTTCTTCAAATTAAGCTGTGTCACAAGTCCATTTGAATTTGACACACACAGTGTCTATTATTATTAAACATGCCGATCCAATTTTTCCTCAACAGGAACCTGAAAACAGGTTCCTGGCCAATACCAAGTACCGATTCGATAGTATTTGTTAAAAGGATTTAAATTTTTTATACCTCACTGTATGTAACGTGTGGAACTAAGCCAATAGTGTAAAAAAAAATTAAAACAATTCAGAAGAACGGATGAAAGAAAAAAAAAAAACCATAACATTACAGACATGGTTATGAAGCATAATTTGTGATGTTGCCTTATCTGGTGTTTAAATTGACAATACTCTCACCTACAAAAGGGGAGCACTGCAGAAAAAACATTAACTACTTTTCAAACCTTTAGAACAACTGATAACTTAGTTTGATCATCTACTACCAAGAAAAGAACTGTGATGAATTGCTAAAAAGCATTAGGTGCAGCTAGTTTAAGCTCGATGACATTAAGGGTTTACAGACTTGGATTAAATTGAGCCCACTGAGATTGTGCTCTTATTGCCAGTGTGACATCAAATTCTCATAGCTTTTTACGACATCTTTACCAAATGGTACCAATAATTCTGAAGACGGCTGAATGCAAGTATTTTGTGCAATTTCACCAGATCCTTGAGCATCTCTTTTTGGCATTACACCAGGCGTCCTCACTGTCAGACAAATTTCCAATGTCAGAACAAAACGAGTCTTGCTAGAGCTGTGTTGCACTCATGTCATCGTGATCATTTGGTGCAAAGTAGTCTAGATTAGCCATTTTAAGTCAGTCTTGTCATATCGGTGTTATACGAGGTCATTTGTCTTAATTCTTGGCTCACAACCAAAAGGTGGACTCTCTCTCTCCAGCACCAAATGAGACAGGAGCATCTCTGGAGGCTAGAGAAATGGGACATGGACAAGACTCTGGGGACGCCTGTTCTGTTGGATTTTGAAAAAGGAGGCTAACTTTTTTCCTGAACAAATCATCACACACA
This sequence comes from Ancistrus triradiatus, assembly GCA_025084515.1. NCBI lineage: Eukaryota > Metazoa > Chordata > Actinopteri > Siluriformes > Loricariidae > Ancistrus > Ancistrus triradiatus. The sequence goes on along the minus strand of JAJAGP010000112.1, from coordinate 211,747 downwards.
AGGGCAGCTGTGGCCAAATGCTGCTTCTGTTTCTGCTCCACGGTTCAATAGTTTCTCTTTTTGCAACATTCCACCAAAAGCATATGGGAAAACATTTGTGAAAATAATTGTACAACAGTTAGCTCCGACCTTTCAGTCTGACAAGTGTTCTCACCATGATATCTGTGATAGCAGCATGGCGTTTCACTCAAAGTATCACTCACTGAGTGCATTTTAGTCCTTTTATCTTTGCTTCTTTGCACTAACATTACTTAGTAGTGTTAAATAAACCATATCCCTTTTGTAGCATACTCTTCTTAAAGCAGGGCAAGGAACTGTCACTGTTGCATAGCAGCATCTCATTTGTTGTGGACCTATCTTTGGTGGAAGTCACAGTCAGTATAAGAACAGTGTAAAACTCAGGCTTTCTCTGATTGGTTTCTTTATTTTGTTTCAGAAACTGTAGAACTTTTCAACACAATCTTATAATCCATTGCTTAAACATGGCTGAGAGAGTTAATAAATAAATTGAATAACCTCAAAAGGAATCAAGCTGCATTCTTGCAAATACTGTGGTGACCATGCAGGATCCCCAATCTTCGCAAAATTGCGACTAAAAATGTTGATTTTCCACCCAACAGTGGCAGCTTGGCAGAGGTGGGATTTCAACCCTGGACCTTCTGGTCCATATTCCAGTGGCTTACCCGCTAGGCTACCACAGTCCAATTGGACATTTACAGCTTGTTATATTTACATTTATGTCAATTGTGTTAAGGGCCTTACTCAAGGACCCAACAGTGGCAGCTTGAGATTGGGGTCAGGGTGGGATTTGAACCCTGAACCTTCCGTTCCACAGTCCAGTCTGAGTAGTCACTAAGGGGTCTCTTTTTCCAAAGTCTTCTATTGCATGATTAGCACGAACTACATCACGCTACAAAATCGCTCGTCACCTCCGCTTAGTATTGAGGAAATGCTTTGCTTTAAGGTGTAGATGAACAGAACCTTCTCACCTGATCTTGTTGCCTGTCTTCATGCGGATCCACTGCGGGATCGGCCGGTTCTGCTTCTGCTTCTTGGCCAGAAAGCGTTTAATCCTGAAAGTCTTGTGCGACGCCTGGACGGATACAGGATATGGTTTAGTTGTCTGGCTAACGCTACAGCTAACGTGCTACTCATGAAGGAGTTCGTTTAAATGTATGGAAAATACACATTTATGCCAACAATCACAACGTCTTGAACACCTGTGTTTCGGTAACCAGGAACCAAAATTCAGCACCACATGCCTCTTGGCCTGACTTAGCACTGCGCATACTCAGAGACCCGCTCAAGCATCGATTTCGATTAAAACGCTTTACATCTGATTAGTCTATTTAATTCTTACTTCCTTAGCACCAGGGTATTAATTACAAAACAGCGGGACTGCAACATGTACTAAAACGTGTGTATACGTGCTGATGATCACGGATTAATTCTCACCATCTCAGACACACAGTCCTTTCACCACAATGGCGGTGGCTGAAGAGAAAGAACCACGGGAAACAGCCGTGTTGTATTTCCGTAGCAAGGAGGCGGAGACACAAACACACACTGCGCGACCGACAGCGTCCCCAAGCGGAATCACTCAGCCACTGTAGCGCTCCTAAAGCGGGAAAGATTTCAAAACTACAGCGTTGTGAGGAAGAGGAGAATCCGTAAGAGGTGATCTGGGAATCTTGTTGAGGAATAGCCTGAATTTTCACCAGTCATACAGTGATGAGACCAACTTCGCCCCCATTTTTTAAACCAAAAAAAGTATACATTGTAATGTAATTTTGGACGATACTTTCCATGGTTTTAGCTTTTTTTTTTTTTTTAGCTTATCAGAGAAACTTCTGTTTAAAACAACAACAACAAAAAACTTATGCTTATTTTTAGGAGTGCTAGGACTCTACATGCATTTAGCCACTAAAAGGGGGCTAGAGACACCTACAGTGGGGCAAAAAAAGTATTTAGTCAACCACTGATTGTGCAAGTTCTTCTACTCTAGAAAGATGAGAGAGGTCTGTAATTTTCATCATAGGTACAAAATGAGAAAAAAAATCAAGGAAATCACATTGTAGGATTTCTAAATAATTTAATTGTAAATTATGGTGGAAAATAAGTATTTGGTCAATAACAAAAGTTCAACTCAGTACTTTGTAACATAGCCTTTGCTAGCAATGACAGAGGTCAAACGTTTCCTGTAAGTCTACACCAGGGAGTATTTCAGAAAGCAGGTTTAACAATCCCTGAGCTCAAATCTGAACTCTGGGTTGACCAATCCTGAACTGTCCTACTCAGAGTTATCGGTTTCAGAACGGGAGATAACGTTTAGTTCCGTCAACTCGGAGTTACTTTAACCCGGAGTAAAGCTCGTGCACGAGGAGATACAAAGCCCTCATCAATGGAACGCAGATAACACGGATCAGCACAGCAAGGGGAGAAAAAAGCCGGGCTCGATCCTCGCACTTCAACCCAGTGGAGTTAGAAATAGGGGCGTATAGATAATTTGAGCATATATTTAGGGAAAAAAATAATACAGTAGCGAAATAACGTGAGCTGGCGTGGCAAAAAATGCTGCCCGAGTCAATGGCGTGAGTAATAACTGAAAAACGTTTTATTCCGAGTGTTCCACTTATTTTAATATTTATGCAGGTGCAACCCAACAAGCACAAAATGTAGCTACTTATCAGGAACTGAAGATGAAACACAAAATATAGTTCAAACGGGTAAGGTATAATATCATTACATGCAATTGTGATGTTGTTTAGCTACCCTACCTAATTAAATAATACTCAGTGGTTATGTCACATATGTAAGTAGCTAGTGAAATTCCCTAAGAGACAAAAAGAGTAAATTGTTCAGCCATTCCAACACTGACAGTATTTCATATTATTTATTTGAAAGCAACACCTACATGCCTTTATACATACAAGTCTCCCAATTAGTTCAATGTTGGATGTGTTCAAATTTGACCTCCATTATAGCCAATAGAAAAAGGGTGAGGGCCAAAAAACAGGTGGGGGTCCAACACCTCCTCTCATAGAAGCTGACGAGATGGCCCTCATTCAAAACACTGGGTGACCTGTTGCTGAAGGCATCCCCGGAGGAAGCTCATCTGACCCAGTCACCCCCCAGGACCCAGTGGCCTACGTAAGAGGGTAGTCATTCAAATTAAGGATATAAACTTATGTACATTCATCACTTTGCCACTGTGGGATCAGTGATGCCACCCATCCATTACTAGACACAACTTGGCACACAGATGTTCTTGTAGCAGTACAATTCTTTGTAATTGACTGCTGTTACCTTTCCAGATTCTTCATATTTCCTGGTGGCTCAAAGTTACATATTTGAAAAACTGTGATGCACACTGTTGTAGAAACAAAAGTCCAGTTAGTTACATTGTCTTGTTCAAATTAGTCAAATTAGTTAAAGTTATAATTTAACTGTCTAGTCTTCTACATTTTCTACCAGTTACTGTTGGTGTAATCTGGTGGAGCCGTAACAGAGCTCCATGCAGGTGTAAGTACTTTCAATACTCCACAGAAAATTGTTCAGTTGTATTGCAGGGAGGTAATGAGGAAGCCTTGTCAGCTGCCACACACAGGGAAGATACAGAGAGGCCTACTGAGGTTTACACCTTGAAAATCACATCTAACAGTTGATCATACAGAGTGCTGCTGGAAATTACAATCTAAAAGAAGGTCCATCCACCTCCACAGAACAATGTACCTCAGTAAGATGTGGTTCAGAATTGGCCCATGACTTAGAACTGGCACTGTGGTATTCAATGTCAATTTTTGTGTTCCTGTAGCTCCCCATAAAAGGTGTATTTTTAGAAACAAATTGAAAAATCTAATTTAGAAATGGATCACATAAGGCTGCAGATATAAAAGACAATAATGGAAATACAACTGCTGGAACATCAGTTAAAGGTGGATGAGGTTCCCACAGGTGGATGATTTTACTTGTTTGAAGAGCAAGATATTAACCTCTGTACTGCATTTGTACTTGTAGGAAATAAAGACATAATAAAAAGACAGACATATTGTTTTTATTTGACACTGGGGAGGTAATAGGCTAATCAGTAATGATGGTGGCAGATTGTGTCTCTCACTGCTTTTGAATCTCGTGCATCAGCGATGTGGTCAGGATTTATATCAGGATTGGTCACTGGATGAGTGGGACATTGTCTGATTACCAGTCATTGAGATCCCCAATGCTCATCTCTACCCTGGCTCGTCCTGCAGTGAGCCAAGTTATAACATTGCTGTGCGCCAGGCTCAGGATCAGTGCAAGGGGTCAGCAAATAGGGCTGGCAGGGGAACCTTCTGTCTGTAATCATCAAACTCTCCTATGATAGATAATACATGGATACAGTTTAAATTATCAGTGGCAAACAGAACTAAATATTGATTATGAGAGGATATGGTTATATGTACTGTTTATATTCACCATGGGCAAATCTAGCACTCACTGTACACTCATGAAAACTTTACAAGTCATGCACAGACCCAGGCCACTTTGCATCCATGTTGCTGATGATGTGGGCTCTATCACATATGATCTTCACACTGCAGAACAGTAATTAACTGCAGTGGCTGTATTGTGATGTGTATTTCATTTGTAATGCAAAATTGCTATTATTTAGGCCTACCTGCACATTAATGTTCTGGGAAAACTTCCTATTCACTTAATCTCCATCATTTAGCAGAGAGTGCCATCTATGTAGCCAATCACACTTGGAAACCCTAAAGTCATATTAATATTAAAATCATATTAACTGATTCAAGTCTCAAAGCTTGATACTAAATAAATTTCTTGTTGTTTAGACTGATACTTGAAATTCTGTGGGATTCTTCTTTGATCAGGCTTAGGCTCACCACAAAGTTTTATAGTAACCGTTTTAATGCAAGAGTCACATTTCTGACAGCCCGACAGACGGCTGCTTTAGAATATGCTCAGCATCACTGATTTTGTATCGAAAACTCCCCTTGGCAAAAACCTGGAGCGCAAAGAATTTGCTCCGAACTCAGGGCGTGTCCACGGAGTGTCATATGAGTGATTGAGAGCGGAGAAGATTGTTAATAGAAATCATCGACTGTGCTGAGAAACGAGGAACGAGGAACCATTACAGCGGGGTCTGATCAGCCTCCCCGACGGAGATTTCTCCATAGTATTTGTGCTTCAATGTCAACTGGCTCTTCGAGAAAGGGACACGCCATTTCTCACACTACCTTCAGTCTACCGGCTTCAGGTAGAGAGGAGGATGAACTCAGGGTTGGTTTTAGTAAACCTGCTAGCGAGCAGGTTAGCTTCACGGAGTATGTTGCCGGAGTGACTGACTCCAAGTTACGCTGAACTTGCTTTGTGAAACCGGAAACCTAGAGTATCTGTAAACTCTGAGTCAGCTTACTCTGAGTTTTCACTAAACCTGCTTTCTGAAATACCCCCCCGGTTGGCACACACTGTAGCTGGTATTTTGGCCCATTCCTCCATGCAGATCTCCTCTAGAGCAGTGATGTTTTGGGGCTGTTGCTGGACAACACAGACTTTCAACCCCCTACACAAATTTTCTATGGGGTTGAGGTCTGGAGACTGGCTAGGCCACTCCAGGACCTTAAAATGCTTTTTATGGGGCCACTCCTTTGTTGCCTGAGCGGTGTGTTTGGGATCATTGTCATGCTGGAAGACCCAGCCATGTTCCATCTTCAATGCTCTCACGGATGGAAGGAGGTTTTGGCTTAAAATCTCATAATACATTCTTCCCTTAACACGGATCAGTCGTCCTGTCCCCTTTACAGAAAAACAGCCCCAAAGCATGATGTTTCCACCCTCATGCTTCACGGGAGGTATGGTGTTCTTGGGAGGTATGGTGTTCTTGGGATGCAACTCAGCATTCTTCTTCCTCCAGTTGAGTTTTCACCAAAAAGTTCTATTTTGGTTTCATTTGACCACATGACATTCTCCCAATCCTCTTTGGGATCATCCAGAGTCTGACTGTTTGAGGCTGTGGACAGGTGTCTTTTATACAGATAATGAGGTCAAGCAGGTGCCATTAATACAAGTGGAGGACAGAAGAGCTTCTTAAAGAAGTTGTTACCGGTCTGTGAGAGCCAGAAATCTTACTCGTTTGTGGTTGACCAAATATGTATTTTCCACCATGATTTACAATTAAATTCTTTCAAATCCTAAATTGTGATTTCCTGAATTTTTTCCTCATTTTGTCTCTCATAGTTGAAGTGTATCTATGATGAAAATTACAGACCTCTCTCATCTTTCTAAGTAGGAGAAGCTGCACAGTCAGTGACTGACTAAATACTTTTTTGCCCCACTGTAAATGTCTGCCTGAGACATAACTGCATGCCGAGTTTTGCAGCAATCTGACATTTCTATTTCGATGTTATTCTTTTTGTCAGTGACTATATTTTGGGCCAAAATATTACTTTTATTATGATTTGTGCTAAACATACAAAATACTGTGTCCAAAGGTGTCTTTATTCTCTGTTGACAAAAAATACAGTAACTGGTGGAGTCCAGACTGGGAATCAAACAAGAAATCTCTGGAGCAGAGGTCCCTCATGACACTCATTAAGCATTCAGCCATAGTCAAGAATGGCAGCAGAATTAATTAAACCCAACACCTCAATGGCTGTCTATACCACTTTCACTGATTTTCACATTTCCAAAACGTCTGTTCATGAACCTTCTACCCTGCCCTCCTAAAATATAGTATGTTGCCAACTTTAACATGGGAAAATTTTTGGTGTCCACAAACCTTTGGGCATGTAATGTATTCGACTGACTGTCCAGTTGTGAAATAAATTTGTCCTGTTATTTAGCTTGCCACTAAATTAGCTACACTGGTGCTTGAAAGTTTGTTAACCCTTTAGAATTTTCTATATTTCTGCATAAATATGACCTAAAACATCATCAGAATTTCACATTTCCTTTAACTGTTGATCAGTCCTGCACACCGGCTTGGAGGAATTTTAGCTCATTCCTCCGTACAGAACAGCTTCAACTCTGGGATGTTGGTGGGTTTTCTCACATTAACTGTTCACTTCAGGTCCTTCCTCCACATTTTGATTGGATTAAGGTCAGGACTTTGACTTGGCCATTCCAAAACATTAACTTTATTGTTCTTTAACCATTCTTTGGTAGATCAGCTTGTGTGGTTAGGGTCATTGTCTTGCTGCATGACCCACCTTCTCTTGAGATTCAAGTCATAGACAGATGTCCTGATATTTTCCTTTACAATTCTCTGATATAATTCAGAATTCATTGGTCCATCAATGATGGCAAGCCATCCTGGCCCAGATGCAGCAAAACAGTCCCAAACTATGATACTACCACAACCATGTTTCACAGATGGGATAAAGTTCTTATGTTGGAATGCAGTGTTTTCCTTTCTCCAAACATAATGCTTTTCTTTTAAACCAAAAAGTTCTATTTTGGTCTCATCCATGAACAAAACATTCTTCCAATATCCTTCTGGCTTGTCCATGCGATCTTTAGCAAACTGCAGAGAAGCAGCAATGTCCTTCTTGGAGAGCTTTCTCCTTGCAACCCTGCCATGCTTACCATTGTTGTTCAGTGTTCTTCTGATTGTGGACTCATGAACATTAACATTAGCCAATGTGAGCCATGCCTTCAGTTGCTTAGAAGTTACCCTGGAGTCCTTTGTGACCTCGTCAACTATTACACGTCTTGCTCTTGGAGTGATCTTTGTTGGTCGACCACTCCTGGGGAGGGTAACAATGGTCTTGAATTTACTCCATTTGTACACAATCTGTCTGACTGTGGATTGGTGGCGTCCAAACTCTTTAGAGATGGTTTTAGAGACATCTCCTTTGTTCGTGCCATGATACACTTCCACAAACGTGTTGTGAAGAGCAGACTTTGCTAGATCCCTGTTCTTTAAATAAAACATGGTGCCCACTCACACCTGATTGTCATCCCACTGATTGAAAACACCTGACTCTAATTTCACCTTCAAATTAACTGCTAATCCTAGAGGTTCAAATACTTTTGCCACTCACTAATATGTAATATTGGGATAATTTTCCTCAATAAATAAATGACCAAGTATGATTTTTGTCTGATTTGCTTAACTGGGTTCTCTTTATCTACTTTTAGGACTTGTGTGAAAATCTGATGATGTTTTAGGTCATATTTATGCGAAAATACAGAAAATTCTAAAGGGTTCACAATCTTTCAAGCATCACTGTAGTTCGATTACATTAGTTCACATTAACTATCTAATTAACAAAAGTATTGGGACAGACCTCTTAATCATTTCATTCAGTCCCACTGCCATAGGTGTATAAAATCAAGCACCTAGTCATGCAGTCTGTCTTTACATTTGTGAAAGAATGGGTCATTCTAAAGAGTTCACTGAATGCAAGTGTGGTACTGAAATAGAATGACACCATTTCAATAAGTCAATTTCTGTAATTTCTTTCCTCCTAGATATTCCACAATCAACCTCGAGTGGTAGGGTTGAGGAAGAACATTTTCTGGTACAGCGTGACTGTGCCCCATTGCACAAAGCAAGTCCATAAAGACATGGTTGGGTGAGTTTTGTATGGAAGAACTCGAGACCTAACCTCAACCCCATCGAACACCTTTGAGATGAACTAGAACAGAGACTGTGAGCTCTGCAAAGGGCCACCAACTCCTTAATCTTAATGCCTATACATTAAGAATGTGATGTCATAAAAGATCATGTAAAAGTAATGTATAGGTGTCCCATTACTTTTGCCCATAGTGTATGACTGTACAGTGTTAGTTCCTCATAAGGCTGTTTAATTTGCTTATAATACATATAAATAACATAGCTTATAGTAATAACAGAGCTAATTCTCTAGCTAACACTTTAATCAAGTGAGCAATTCTTTTCAAGTCCCCCCCCCCCCATTCTGATTCAGTCAAATCTTTCTAAATTTGTCAGCTTGCTCTGTATCTCAGTCCTGTTCTTCATGTTCTCCTCAGTCTGACCAACAGCATCCTATCAGGTTTATTCTACATTACTGGTGGATGGGAGACATTTTTTCTTGGGAGCCTAAAAGTTTTTATTGATTTTCATTTTGTTGGAAATTCATGTCTGATTAAAATAACAGAAAAATATACCATTTTAAAAGTATTTTCATCAGACTCGGACTCTTCAGAGGGTAACGCTTTATTGCAAAAATAGCAAAGGCTGCTCAGCAAAATCAACAAGCCTCCATAGAACCATCAGCTTAAACACAAACTCTCACAGTGGCAACGTTATGTCCTACCAAACTGGCCCTCTAATGCATGGATCAGATCCGTAAATCAGATCCTGTAAATAATAAACAAAACATGCCCCATAAATGATCTAAACTGCATGTACATGGTATAACACACTGTCTTCCGAAGTATCTAATTAATTTAAAATGCTTTAGCAGAACCTGGTAATGTTTTCATATTGTGAAAGTGTTATAGACTGAACTGATTGGCTCAATAACCTCACAATCCAGAAAAGCAGGACACCTGTACAATTAAGTACAATATGTTAGCATAGTAATAATGCAACAAGTACAGTATGTCTGGCTGTGTACCAAGAGTAAGGTCACTTGGAGGGCTCATGGTCCACTTTGGCTTCGGTTGCTAAGCCCCACTGCTCGCCTCTTTCACAAGTCATGGGGAGCGAAAGCTTTCCCGCCTTTCTAATGAAAAATTGAATGGAGGCTCATTCAGGCACTGTAAGGTGACAAGGTTTTGCATCTGTGTCTCTAGCGGAGAGACAGAGAGGAAAGAGAACCTCTTGCTTTGGTAGCACCAAACCTTTCCGGTGCTAATTTGCCTTAGTTTGGCCTGAAATCACAGCCATGTCCTGCTAACATGGTGTTCACTCTTCCCCTTTGTCTTGTGTATTTTTGGCATCCCTTTCAGCCTTCTTATCCCCAGGCTGGCCATCTCCGCCCCCTGTTCCTCTGTTGCGGCTCCGGGCTCCTGGCTGGTAAAGCTGAATGGCAGGTCGATCCTGAGATAAAATCGACAAACCCTGGTTATCGATGATCACATCACCATTTAGTAATAAATGAAATTCAGACCTCACCTGCAATCATTTACAGTAGGGAAAAAGTATTTAGTCAGCCACTGATTGTACAAGTTCTCCTACTTAGAAAGATGAGAGATTTCTGTAATTTATCATAGGTACACTTCAACCAATAGAAACAAAATGAGAAAGAAAAAAAAAATCCAGGAAATCACATTGTAGGATTTTGAAATAATTTAATTGTAAATTATGGTGGAAAATAAGTATTTGGTCAATAACAAAAGTTCTACTCAATACTTTGTAACATAACCTTGTTGGCAATGACAGAGGTCAAACGTTTCCTGTAAGTCTTCCCCAGGTTGGCACACGCTGTATCTGGTATTTTGGCCCATTCCTCCATGCAGATCTCCTCTAGAGCAGTGATGTTTTGGGGCTGTTGCTGGGCAACATCGACTTTCAACTCCCTCCACACATTTTCTATGGGGTTGAGGTCTGGAGACTGGCTAGGCCACTCCAGGACCTTGAAATGCTTTTTACGGAGCCACTTCTTCGTTGCCCGAGCGGTGTGTTTTGGATCACTGTCATGCTGGAAGACCCGGCCATGTTCCATCTTCAATGCTCCTCCACTGATGGAAGGAGGTTTTCCTCCTTAAAAATCTCATGATACCTGCCCCGTTCATTTTCCCCTTAACATGGATCATCGTCCTGTCCCCCTTTTGCAGAAAAACCAGCCCCCAAAGCAGAGGTTTCCCCCACAGGATTTCACAGTAGGTATGGTGTTTTCTTCGGGATCAACTCAGACATTCTTCTTCCTCCAACACCACGAGTTGAGTTTTATAACCAAAAACTTTTCCATTTTGTTTCATTCATCGTGACCACAGATATTCTCCAATTCCTCGTCTGATCATCCATATCTACTCTCTGCAAACTTCAGACGGGCCTGTACATGTACTGGCTTAAGCAGGGGGACCGCCTGCACTGCAGGATCTGAAGTCCCTCTCGGCTTAGTGTGTTAAACTGATGTAGCCTGTTGTCCTTTGGGTCCAGCTCTCCTGCGTTCTTCATCGTCCGCCTCTTGTAGTTTCTGGGAAGTTTTGCTCACCGTTCTCATGGCAATTTTGACCATGGATGAATCTTACGTGGAGCCCCAGATTACGGGCGATTTCACTGGTCTTGTGTGGTCTTCCATTTTCTTATAAAGCTCCCACATTTGATTTTTCACACCAACACCAACCTGCTGCCTCTTTTAGATTCATCACTCTTCCCAGCCTGGTGCAGGTCTACAATTTTATTCCTGGTGTCCTTCGACAGCTCTTTGGTCTTGGCCATGGTTGAGTTTGGAGTCTGACTGTTTGAGGCTGTGGACAGGTGTCTTTTATACAGATAACGAGGTCAAACAGGTGTCATTAATACAGGTAGTGAGTGGAGGACAGAAGAGCTTCTTAAAGAAGAAATTACAGGTCTGTGAGAGCCAGAAATCTTGCTTGTTTGTGGGTGACCAAATACTTATTTTCCACCATGATTTACAATTAAATTATTTTTAAAAATCCTACAATGTGATTTCTTGGATTTTTTTTCTAATTTTGTCTCTCATAGTTGAAGTGTACCCATGATGAAAATTACAGACCCCTCTCACCTTTCTAAGTAGGAGAACTTGCACAATCAGTAGCTGACTAAATACTTTTTTGCCCCACTGTAAATGTCTGCCTGAGACATAACTGCATGCCGAGTTTTGCAGCAATCTGACATTTCTATTTCGATGTTATTCTTTTTGTCAGTGACTATATTTTGGGCCAAAATATTGCTTTTATTACGATTTGTGCTAAACATACTGTGTCCAAAGGTGTCTTTATTCTCTGTTGACTTAAAGGACAAAAAATACAGTAACTGATACCATCAAGTGTTTGATGAATGATGTGCAGCTGTTAGGTGGTTGTTAGTGTGGTTGCCAGTTTCTCTGTCTAGGTTGCATAGGAAGAGTCTAAGATTCTCAACAGCAATTTCCAAGAGAGTATGAAAATAATAACAAAACTAAAGGACATGGTACAGCTACAAGCTGTTAGCTTCTTCACATCATCTCAGACTTTTCCCAGCTGGAGTAAAACCGGACGTTTTCAGAGTAATGTTATGACTTGCTTATTGACTTCATTTTCGTCTGTACTTTTCACACCTCTTCTATTCAGTATTCTCTCACAATTACATCAACTCATGCTTTGACTATTTCATTTCATTCGTAACATATCTTAGCTAAACTCATGTCACTCTGCCCTTCGCGCGCACACACACACACACGCAAACACTGAGATCCTGACCAAATACAGAAATTTGGAATGTGGGAAGAAACCCAGGATACACTTGGGAGAACATACAAACTCATAGTGGAACTCTGGTCAGGCCAGGACTCAAACCCAGGTCTCTGGAGCTGTGGGGGGACAGCACTAACCACTGCACCAGGGTATGTAACTGATTTTTTTAAATATCTTGTTCAGTTTATTAATGACTGTCATGTACTGTATAAAATAATGCACCTTGTTTCTTAGAGAGTACTATCTCTTTAGACGACTTTTCAGAACTGTCAGACTGACTGTGGCCAGTGGAGTCTCCAGCTGTCCATGGACGTTGCCAGCGAGTACTGCAACACTGCATCCATGTTCCCCCCTCCGTCCCTTTTCTAGAACCTCATACTTCACATCTGCATGTCATCTTCTGGACTACATTGTATAAATCTCCTCCTATTTTATCTATTTGATTTTCTTATTTACTTATTAGCGCAAGGTAGCTCATTAGAGATGTGCACACTGAAGCTTGGTGTACTTATACAATGACAATGAAGGTATTCATAAATTACTATCAAATAATGTACAAAGTAAATGTACCTTGTTTCTCAAACGATCCTTTTTGATATTTTCTTCCTTTTTCAGATCTTTAGAGGACTTTTCAGACTTATCAGCATGACTGTGGCCAGTGGAGTCTCCAGTATTCTCATTCTTTCTCTTCTCCCAGACGTACTCCTTGTCTCTTCTCCTTTCCTCGTCTCTCTTTTTATAGGTGTTTTCTCCATCGTGTCGCTCCCTTCTCTTTCGACGGTCTTCATCTTGCCTCCTGATTCGTTCCTTCTCTTTCTGTCGTCGCTCCCGCTCTCGGTCACGATCTCTCTCTCTGTCTACATCACGCTCCCTGTGCTCCCTGCATCCATCCTCATCTAGTCTACATTAGAGGTCAAGAGAAAGAACTGATCAAACGATCATACGTTGGTTTACTTTCCTGAGTAGGAAAAAGCACACATACATAAGGACATGTACGATACAGACACAAACTTAGGCTGCACTTTTAAACTTTCCCTACAAAGCAGCCTTCTGAGGCAAATTCTATTAAAATATACTTGATACTTCTTGAATACAAACTTTCTTGTCTTATCTTCTCTGTGTTCGCTGTTTTGATGCTTCTTTCCGTCTACTCCCCCTGGGGTTCGGTCATCCTTCGGTTTCTCTCTGTCTGGTCTCTTGGGCTTCTCTTTTGGCTTTTCGGTATCACCATTCTCTGGTTTCTCTGGCTTTTTTAAGAGCTAAGGCAAAACACAAAATAGTATCAATACCACCTGATTTGATGACAAGCACTTAAATGGGACACATTATATAAAAGTCACTTTCTCACTGCTTGTGTACATACATTTGGAGTACCAAACCACAAACTGCAAAATCACACAACCCAGTCACTTTCTGTAGAATGCCTAGTTCTGAAAACATGGGATTCAACAAGCTGTTTACATTTTTCTCTCCTTCTTGCGTCTCGAAGATACTCATTAGAATTCTATCGCCCCTATTCTGAGTGACTCCACACATCACAACACTGGATCTGCTAGCACTGTCGAGCCAAGAGCTAAACACTGAACACAAATTGGTATATGAGCACCTTCAGCCTCAAAGGACAGAAGAGCTGAGTGGATACAATTGGCAACATTCCAGCTACAGTCATCAAAACGCACCCCTAAATCGGGACTGCATGTATATTACACACTACACGGTAGGATGGTAAACTGCATTACCGAATTGAAAAGACATGTAATATGTCACCTTTAAAGAAAAAGAACGCCAATCCTGTTTTATTGCTACATAACTTTATACAATGCAACCATGTACCTTGATTTTAGGCTGCTCCTCTTTAGATTGGTCATTGTCCTTTTCGACTGCCTTTTCTTTTTTGAATTTCTCAGCTTCTTTGCGCTTCCTTCTGTCCTCTTCTTTCCATTTACGTCGTTCTTCATCACGCAAGCGTTTGCGCTCCAGCTCTCTTCTTCTTCGCTCCTCCTTCTTTTCCTCCCTTAATCTCTGGGGAGTACAAAAGATTAGAGTTCTTATAGTCTGACACACATTAACTGGCACAACTGTTTATGTTAAATATTCTGTATAAATATTCTGTATAAATACTTCTGCATAAATATGATGTAAAACATCATCAGATTTTCAAACAAGTTCTAAAAGTAGATAAAGAGAACCCAGTTAAACAAATAAGACAAAAAATATTATACTTGGTCATTTATTTATTGAGGAAAATGATCCAATATTACATATTAGTGAGTGGCAAAAGTATGTGAACCTCTAGGATTAGCAGTTAATTTGAAGGTGAAATTAGTCAGGGCAATGGGATGACAATCAGGTGTGAGTGGACACCTTGTTTTATTTAAACAGGTTTGTGGAAGTGTATCATGGCACGAACAAAGGAAATTTCTGAGGACCTCAGAAAGAGTTGTTGATGCCTATCAGGCTGGAAAAGGTTACAAAACCATCTATAAAAATTTTGGGCTCCACCGATCCACAGTCAGACAGATTGTGTACAAATGGAGGAAATTCAAGACTATTGTTACCCTCCCCAGGAGTGGTCGACCAACAAAGATCACTCCAAGAGCAAGGCGTATAATAGTTGGCGAGCTCACAAAGGACCCCTGGGTAACTTCTAAGCAACTGAAGGCCTCTCTCACATTGGCTAATGTTCGTGTTCATGAGTCCACCATCAGAAGAAAGGAAACACTGCATTCCAGGATAAGAACCTTATACCGTCTGTGAACCATGGTGGTGGTAGTATCATGGTTTGGACCTGTTTTGCTGCATCTGGGCCAGGACGGCTTGCCATCATTGATGGAAAAATGAATTCTGAATTATATCAGAGAATTCTAAAGGAAAATGTCAGGACATCTGTCCATGAACTGAATCTCAAGAGAAGGTGGGTCATGTAGCGAGACAACGACCCTAAGCACACAAGTCGTTCTACCAAAGAATGGTTAAAGAAGAATAAAGTTAATGTTTTGGAATGGCACGTCAAAGTCCTGACCTTAAACCAGTCGAAATGTTGTGGAAGGACCTGAAGCGAGCAGTTAATGTGAGGAAACCCACCAACATCCCAGAGTTGAAGCTGTTCTGTATGGAGGAATGGGCTAAAAAATTCCTCCAAGCCGGTGTGCAGGACTGATCAACAGTTACAGGAAACGTTTAGTTGCAGTTATTGCTGCACAGGGGGGGTCACACCAGATACTGAAAGTAAAGGTTCACATACTTTTGCCACTCACTAATATGTAATATTGGATCATTTTCCTCAATAAATAAATGACCAAGTATAATATTTTTGTCTCATTTGTTTAACTGGGTTCTCTTTACCTACTTTTAGGACTTGTGTAAAAATCTGATGTTGTTTTAGGTCATATTTATGCGGAAATATAGAAAATTCCAAAGGGTTCACAAACTTTCAAGCACCACTGTACTTATTTTCCACCATAATTTACAATTAAATTATTTTTAAAAAAATCCTACAATGTGATTTCCTGGATTTGTTTTTCTCATTTTGTCTCTCATAGATGAAGTGCACCTATGATATATTACAGACCTCTCTCACCTTTCTAAGTAGGAGAACTCGCACAGTCGGTGGCTGACTAAATACTTTTTTGCTCCACTGTACACAGACTAATACTAAGAAATGGATATAGCCATGACTCTGCATAGACAACGCCGTCCATCACAAGGATGAACACACATCTGCGTTGTGTATAATTAACCGTTGTGTCATAATAAAAAAAAAAAAGTGTTTCAGTACAATAGTAAATCCTCAGTTAAGTATTTTAAGTAGTTTGTTTAGCAAGGAGAAATATTACCTGTTTGTTCTTAAGGAAGTCCAAGAGAGGAGTTGTTTTCTTGGCTGCATAAAGAACATAATTTAAAACCCTTGTGAAAAATTTTATAATATATTATTTTAGAAGACCACAATTAACTTACCAAACAGCTCCTTTGTCTTGGCCTCGATTTCTTCTAATAATGTCTCAGGTGTGGAAGAAAACTTCTCATCATCACCATTGTAGAGCTCCAAAAATTTCTTATAATCAGAATCTCCAAAAGGACAACAATATAACAGTTACTCGATAAAGGAAAGCTTCTGGATAAAGGAAAGGTGTGTCATTTCTAAGGTCTAATTCCTTACCTTCCTCAATTGTTCCACTTTTTGCATCCTTTTTCTTATTCTTCTTTTTAGCAATCTTTTGAAATGGTGCAAACTCAACAACTGCAGGATACTCTTGCCCTTAAAGAAGGCAACATTATACTCATCATGCATGGTGTCACATGAAATGTGTCACTAACTTTGCAAAATCATATTGCTCTAAACAAGCTAAACCTACACATTAAACCCAGGTACTCTTCTAGTGGCACGGAAATATAAGGCTGACAGTGAGAGATATTGCCAAATGTTTATATACCTCGATTATCAATGAAGACATAACCATCAAAGCGGTCTCTGAACAGAACTATGTCCTCCTGGTGCTTGAAGTTTAGATATGCTCTTGCAAAGAGGTGAGGGGAGAGGCTGCAAAAAATATGAATCCCCTGTTAATATGATCTACCACACATGCTTTCTATAAAAAAGGGCTTTTTTAATGGACAACAAACCTGGTGTCACTAGAGAAGAACTCGAAATAATCCACATCTGGCAAAGGCTGTAACTGTTCCTCTAGCTCTTCTTTTGTTAGACTGGGAGGGAGACGACGAATGATGATCTAATTCAAATGGAAAAAAAATCCTGTCAATGTGACAATTTGACATGGCAAAAAAGCCAACACAAAGACATTCTTAAGAAACCTTAGTTTAATGTTATGGACTTTACTATTTAAAAGGGTTTTAAAAGTAACAAATGCTGTATAACACCAGAGCCTTTAAAAAAAAATTACTACAGGTAGTGCCCGTTTTAAGATGAGGATACGTTCCAACAAATCCATCGTAAGTTGAATCCATCATAAACTGAGGAGTTTAATACACTGGCTGGCCATAAAAAGGTCACCTGCATTTAACTAAGCAAATACTTAGGAGCCACCCATAGGATAATTACTGCATTGGGGATTATGTTTCAGCTGGCAACAAGTTATTTAACCCTAACTGATACAGTGAGTAGCTTCTCATTTGTTAAACAACCATGTCGAAAGAAACATCCTGTGGTCGTCGAAAAGATGTTAATCTGTTTCAGAAGGGCCAAATTATTGGCGTGCATCAAGCAGAGAAAACATTTAAGGAGATTGCTGACACTACTAAAATCGGGTTAAGAACTGTCCAACGCATTATTAAAAAGTGGAAGAACAGTGGGGAAACATCATCTTGGAGGAAGGAATGTGGTCGGTGATCATTTAAACATTTGGTGAAACCAAATCGTAGAAAAACAACAGTAGAACTCAGGGATATGTTTAATAGTGAAAGAAAGAGCATTTCCACAGGCACAATGCGAAGGGAACTCAAGGGAAAACCACTTGTCTGTGAGGCTAACCAGCAAAAATGGCTTCAATATGCTAGTGAGCATAAAGATTGGACTCTGGGGCAATGGAAGGAGGTCATGTGGTCTGATGAGTCCAGATTTACCAGATTTATTTTATAATAAAGTGTTGAATAGGTCATGAAATGTACTGAATAATGAATTAAAAGTGACAAACACTGTCATGACCACAGCTTTAACTTACTTGATGACCTATCACTCGTGACATGTCTTATGAGCAGTGGTACCCTAGCGGTTAAGGTATTGGACCATGGACCAAAAGGTCCAGGGTTCAAATCCCACCTCTGCCGAGCTGCCACTGTTGGGCCCTTGAGCAAGGCCCTTAACCCACAATAGCTTGGACTGTAAGGTTGAATCGATTGTAAGTCGCTCTGGATAAGGGCTTCTACTAAATGCTGTAAATTTTAACATATAAATACACCACATATTTCCTCATTTAGTGCAGGAGAGCATCTACCTTCAAAATATGTGAATATGAATTTAGATATGACCTTAACTTAGACTAGAATCCCACAAATGCAACGTAAAGTAAGAGGTACAACATTTATTACTTAAAAATAGTAACGAGGCGTCAGTAGCCGAGAAACACAGCAGCCGCTGTCCTGTTCATTGGGCTGACACAGCAGCTAATGTTTTGTTAAACAAACCATCAAAGTGGCCACTGTCCTGTACTCCTGGTTTTAGTAAGATGGAACAAAAGGAATGGCAGAGCACTTTCTCAGCTACCAACCCCTGCTGTGGAAGTAACGCATTCCTGTAGCCATGCTAAAGTAGTCCAGTATCTCCACTGCAGAATGGGTTTATTTTTGACAACTGCTCATAAGATATGAGCGGAAGGAAGCCAGACTGCATCACTGGCAACCTGTCTAAATCTCCAATCACATACTTGCTACTAGTAACAATGAAGCTGCTCAGTTTCAGAAGTGCTAATGATATTATGGACCGCATCCCGTTTTCTCAAATCGTATGGACTCCTTTAGAGTTACTAAGCTTTTGTTTCCAAATTACAACAAAACATCCAGGACTGATGATGACATGATTTAAGAGTAATTGTGTGCTCGGTTCACTCGGGACAGTCGCCATTATAGGGTGTAGTACAGACTTTATGCAATTCCTTGGTATCTCTTAGTGCTTTTCTATCACAATACAGTTACTTTTATGAACTACAAATCAGATGTGCTAGCCGACGGCTTTGCTGTTTGAACTCCGAAACGGTCTGCAATGGTTTACAAACACGTTTGTCTAAGAAGTTACACATCTTTCGCTCACTAATGCATTGCAATTTTAGCCAGCTATAGCTACTATACAAGTCGTATGACAAACTCCGGGAGCTCATACTCAGCTAGTTAGCTGGCCAGTTAAACTAACTTCATTCTAGCATGGCCACACGCCAGCTACTACAAGACACTTGGACTTAAGCTTACTTGTTTAAGCTAAGTTACTGAACACAATGCTGAGCCTGAATGTTGTTGAGACGTTAAACGCAAACACAGAGCTGCGAACTTTGTTTTGTTTAGCTAAAATGCTACTAGCTACCTTCGTCATGGCCTCCTTCTTCTCTTTATTCGGCCTCTCTAGTTTTTCTTTTTCTTCACATTTGATTTCCACTTTCCTTTCTCTGGGGCGCGTATTTTCCTTGTCCTCTTTCATGCTTCGACGTCTGGTGAAATTGAAGATGTTATTATGCTATAAAAGAGTTATTGTTTGAAAGCTGTCAGCACCCTTCCCATAACTTTCTTCTTCTCTCTGTGTATGCGTGTGTGTGTTTGTGTCTAATGTCGGTTGGCAGCTTAAAGTGCGATACCGCCGACTACCGAGCTGTATGATGGAGATTAGACTACTTTTCTACTTCTACTAAATGTAGTGGGATGAACACTTTCACAAATTAAAGGGAAACACTACGTGACTTGATATGCTCACCGGCCACTTCCATGTTTCTACACTTTGTTGTCCATTTTTCAGACGCACGTTAACATATAGAATCACTTTATAATGATCTGTTTCTCTACATACTTTGTTAGTTCTCTTCAGTCTCTCCTCTAATGGTCAGGATCACCAAAGATCAGGTACTACTTGGGTGGTGGATCATTCTCAGCACTACAGTGACACTGATGTTAGCGGTGTTAGTGTTTGTAGTGCTGGCATGAGCTGATCAGACACAGCAGTGCTGCTGGAGTTTTTAAACACCTCAGTGTCACTGGACTGAAAATAGTCCACCAACCAAAAATGATTAGAGAATGGCTAACACAAACTGTGCAACAACAGATGAGCTACTGTCTCTGACTTTACATCTACAA
This sequence comes from Ancistrus triradiatus, assembly GCA_025084515.1. Classification (NCBI taxonomy): domain Eukaryota; kingdom Metazoa; phylum Chordata; class Actinopteri; order Siluriformes; family Loricariidae; genus Ancistrus; species Ancistrus triradiatus. The sequence goes on along the minus strand of JAJAGP010000112.1, from coordinate 191,626 downwards.
GGTGGAGCAATAAGGTAGATGTGTCTAATAGCTTCCACGGTGAGTGAACACAGTGTGTAAAAGCTCCAGCAGCATTGCTGTGCTTATTCATACAAGCGATACACACACTAACACATCACCACCACCACCAGTGTCACTGCAGTGCTGAGAATGATCTAACACACAAATACTACTTGATGTGTGGTGTTCCTGTAGGAGTCCTGACCACTAGAGAACAACTGGTTATTAATTAGCCCCAAGTGCTCCAAGAAAATATTTCCCACACCTTTACACCAACATCACCTCCTAAACCACTGATATAAGGCAGGATGAATCCATGCTCTCATATTGTATATGAAAAATTATGACCCCACCATCCAAATGTCGTAGCAGAAATTGAAACTCATCAGACCAGGCAATATTTTTATAATATTTGTAGTTTGGAAAATTGTAACAATTGTAGTTCAGTTCTCTGTTCTTAGCTGACAGGAGTGGCACCTGGTGTGGTCTTCTGTTGCTGTAGCCCATCACTTCAAGGTTTGAAGTGTTGTGTGTTCAGAGATATTCTTGTGCATACATTGGTTGTAAAAAGTGATTAATTGAGTTACTGTTCCCTTTCTATCAGCCCAAACCAATCTAGCCATTCTCCTCTTACCTCTGGCATCAATAAGCCATTTTTTGCACAGAGAACCTCTGCTGACTGGATATTTTCTGCACCATTCTCTGTAAATCATAGAGATAACTGTGCACGAAGATCAACAGTGTCTGAAATACTCAATCCAGCCAGTCTAGCAATAACCAGGCTATATGTAAACTAACTTAAATCACCTGAATCCCCATTCTGATGCTCGGTTTGAACTTTATCTTGACCATCTCTACATGCCTAAATGCATTAAGTTCCTGCCATGTGACTTGACTGATTAGATATTTGTGTTAACGAGCACTTGATCAGGTGTACCTACCTACAGGTGTCAGTGTAGAGTATAAGAGAGTATTCAAGGCTCGTGGATAAACCATAACTCATCTTCAATATGCAGAGGACTCTCAAAAGTTCAATAGATATGATAAGCTCACACTATGTTTGACAAAGCACACTTAGATAATCTTAACAGAATAATCTTAGCTTTAATTCTGGAATATGAGAATATTATCAGTAAAGAGCTCTTGGATGACCAAATAAAAACACCACAATCTTGCAACTACTTATATTATGCATCCGCCATCATACTTTTTTGGCTTCTACCAAAAGGAACCGTAAAGGAAGTTTACAGTCTTAGATGCAAAATTACATTTTTGTTCTTGCCGAAATAATTTTCTTACATCTCAAACATGAAAGAATATCCTTGTCCAAATTGCAGTGGGTGGAAGGTGACACCCAGGAAAAAATGTACTGTGAATGTTCATAATAAAACTGTGAATTGCTTGACGGTTTTACTGTGAACTTTCACAGTTTGACAATGAAGTTCAAAGTCCTAGTATGAATTCTTGACGGTAATTTGATCACTTCATGGTTCTACTGTGAAATTTCATAGTACAAATGTAAACTTGGTTGACTTTGAAGTGACCATGAATTATTTCACAGTTGTACTATGAATTTTGGTGGTAATTTGGCCTCTTCATGGTTCTACTGTCAAATTTCGCAGTACATTTTATCCTGGGCAGGTACATTAATATATGACCATAATATGACCTGTTGAACCGATAAGACATTGCAGTATGAATGCAATGTAAGTATCATATGTTCATATGTATAGTTTGTTATACACTAAACATACTAAGGGAACCGAATTCTCCAGAAAAACCGACACTGGAGCGTCTACAAATTAGGAACCACAAGAGGGGGCTGAACAATTGTGGAGCGGATCTTTCACACAGGAAGTGCGTAGATGATCTAGCGGAGGTCGGTGTTTGACCGTCACCAGACATATTGGTCAAAACAGTGGAGAATATTTGGGGCTAGTAAATAAGGGTTTTGTTTTGTTTTCGGATAGCCCACATTTCAGCCTCATCATGTGGTATGAAATCCTGCCTGGGTTTGCTATAATGACTGTGTGCTTGATCATCCCCGGCATCGCCACTTCTCAGATCCAGAAGTACACTAACGGAGGAAAGGTGAGTGCAGAGAACGACACTTTTGTTATTTACCATTTATTATTAACCACAAATATAAAACATTCGTCAGATTAACGTAGTCATGCAATAGTTCAGCTGATGATGCAAACCCCCAGTTTGGCGTTTTAAATGAGAAGTAGTTCGAGTAAGTGAAGTTATTACACTGGGTTAAAATTACATAATAATAATAATAATAATAATAATAATAATAATAAATATATACTATATATATAATATATATATATATATATATATATATATATATATACACACACACACACATTACACTCTGATCAAAATCTTTAACACCAGTTAAAAAATTGCAAGAATTCGCATTTTGCAATATTGGATCTTAAGAAGGTTCTAAGTAGAGCTTCACATTGCTAAAAGAAGAAATCGGCGCAACAGACAAAAAGTTTTGAGCAGGGAATTTTTTGAAAACTGCATTTACACTCAAACATGATTTTTTCAGCTGATCAAAAGTTTAAGCCCATAGCCTTTAAAAGCCAAAAGCTGCGCAAAAATTTAGATTCCATGTCATTTTCTGTCAAGTATTTATACTGTCAAGACTTCCTGATGGCAAAAGCAAAAAAGCTCACTGACTTTGAACGTGGTAGGATTGTTGAGCTGCATAAGCAAGGCCTCTCGCAACGTGCCATCGCTGCGGAGGTTGGACGTAGTAAGACAGTCATTTTGCGTTTTTTAAATGACCCTGAGGGTTATGGAACAAAAAAGTCAAGTGGTAGACCCAAAAAAATTTCACCAGCGCTGAGCCACAGGATCCGAACAATGGAGCTTCAGGTTGTGCAGGGGCATCAAACAGCAGCTGGCTATGTGAAGATGTTGCAGCAGGCATCCCTCATGACTGAGGGCCCTCGTCTGTGTGGTAATGACTGGGTTTTTCAACAGGACAATGCTGCAATTCACAATGCCCGCCTGACAAAGGACTTCTTCCAGGAGAGTAACATCACTCTTTTGGACCATCCTGCGTGTTCCCCTGATCTAAATCCGATTGAGAACATTTGGGGATGAATGGCAAGGGAAGTTTACAAAAATGGACAATCATTTCCAGACAGTGGATGCCCTTCGTGAAGCCATCTTCAACACTTGGAGCAACGTCCCCACTAGCCTCCTGAAAACACTGGCATCGAGCATGCCTAAACGATTGTTTGAAGTGATCAACAAGAATGGTGGAGCTACTCATTACTGAGTCCTTTTTTTGACACATTGATTTCTGTTTTGAGGGTTTCTTTTGAGCTATGGTTTTAAACTTTTGATCAGCTGAAAAAATTATGTTTGAGTGTAAATGCAGTTTTCAAAAAATTCCCTGCTCAAAAGTTTTTGTCTCTTGCGACGATTTCTTCTTTTAGCATTGTGAAGCTCTACTTAGAACCTTCTTAAGATCCAATAGTGCAAAATGCGAATTTAAGATTATGATTGACTCAGGGGTGTGTGAGGGTGTGTGATGTGTGTTTGTATATATATATATGTGTATATAATATGTGTATATATATGTGTGTATAATATATATATATATATATACAGATATTATAATTATATATATATATATATTATATATATATATCTATATAATGTATGTAGATGTGTATGTGGTTAATATATATTATATATATATATATATCTATATATATAATATATATATATATGTATAGATATGGGTATGTATGTATGTGGTCTGTGTGTGTGGTATTATATATATATATATCTCTATTATATATATATATATATATATATATATATATATGTATATGTATATATATATATGTATGTATGTGTATGTATATATATATATACACACACATATACAATTTTACAAACTAGTTTTCACGTGTGTGTGTGTTCATAATACAATAACGTTCATTTTTAGACTTGTGTGGGTAGTTGTTTTAGAAATGTCAATTATGCTGTGATTCCATATTTTTTTTTCTGCAACACTGAATAATTACATATTTTTTCCTGTATTTCATCTGAAAAAATATGACATTAATTAAAATAATTTTGTTTGATCTGTTTGAGGTTTGCTTCAAGAGGCCAGAATGATTATCTGTTAAACAAATTGATCGGTGTCATATCTGTGATTTATTTTTTAAATGCCACAAAGTACAAAAGCTGGATGAACATCCTAAAAGTGTGATGATTCTCAAAATTTTGCCAGTAAAATGCAATTGAAAAAGGTGTGAATCTAACATTTACTGTTTGTTGTCAGAAGTGGTGTAACCATACAATTCGATTTAATTCACTGTACTGAGTTCACAATTCGATTTTCTTACAATTCTTGTTGTTACAAACAAGCTCACTGAGCCTTTAAACATCCTCAATCTTAAATTCATCTTTACCTTAAGTTTCCAATTGCAGAATGGAGGACGTGTTACACCCCTAGTTGTCAGTTCCTTGGGCGTTTGGCACTTCTTTTCCGTTCTCTATTTTAACGTTCTATTCATACTCTAAACGTAGTCCAACATAAAATTCAGAAGAACCTCTTTAATCATGTTTTCAAATGTAATTTTGTTAACCATAATTGGCTTTTATCTTTATTTTCAGTCTCTGTAGCGTTCGGGAACAGGGATACCTAAGAAATCCCACATAACCAATTAATGTTTTGAGTTACTGTCAAGTGTTTGAGCATCTACAGCGTAAAAACTAAAATAAATTTGAAAAATTGCTTTGTAGACCAATGTCTTTCATTAATCAACAGTCCACAGTAGAGAGAATCTTCCAGGATAGTATGTATTATTTGTACAAAGTATCTTCTCATTGGTTGCATTTTGACAATTCTTGACACTTGTTTTTAGGAGAAAAGAGTTGCAAGAGTTCCTTATCACTGGTACTTGATGGAGAGAGATAAGCGAGTGTCAGGGACTGGATTGTATTACCAGTCAAAGGTGATTAAAAATAATTATAATATTATAATTCTATTTTGTGTCATCAGATTTATATTGGCATATACACTCACTGGGCACTTATTAGTTACATCTGGCTAGAACCTGGTTGATCCCAGTTTTTCCTTCAGAACTGCTGTAATTCTTTGTGGCATAGATTCAACAATGTGCTGGAAACATTCCTCAGATATATTGGTCCATATTGACAAGATAGCATCACACAGTTGGTCCAGATTTGTCGGCTGCACATCCATGATGTGACTCTCCCATTGCACCACGGCCTAGATGTGCTCTATTGGATTGACTGTGGAGGCCATTTGAGTACAGTGAACTCATTGTCTTGTATAAGAAACCAATTTGAGATGATTTGAGCTTACTAACATGGCGAATGATCCTGCTGGAAGTAGCCATCAGAATATGGCACACTAGTCATAACCACCAGCCTGAACCGTTGATACACGGCAGGATGGATCCATGCTTTCATGTTGTTTATGCCAAATTCTGACCCCACCATCCAAATGTTGCAGAAGAATTCGAGACTCATCAGATCACAAAATGTATTTCCAATCTTCTATTGTCCAATTTTGGTGCAGTTTGTAGCCTCAGTTGGATGTTCTTGGCTGATAGGAGTGTCAGCCAGTGTGGTCTTCTGCTGTTTTAGTCCATCTGCTTCAAGGTTTGAAATGTTGTACATACAAAGATGCTCTTCTGCATATCTTGGATGAAACGTGTGATTAATTGAGTTACTGTTGCCTTTCTATCAGCTCTAATCAGTCTGTCCATTCTGCTATAATCTCTGCCATCAACAAGGCATTTTCCCCCAAAGAGCTGCTGCTCACTGGATATATTTTCTCTTTTTTTGGTCCATTCTCTGTATTCCCTAGAGATGGCTGTGGAAGGAAATCCAAGTAGTTCAGCAGTTTCTGAAATACTCAGACCAGCCTGTCTAGCACCAACAACCATGCCACATTCAAAGGCACATAAATCACCTCTCTTCCCGATGCGGATAATCTGTTTGAACTTCAGCAGGTCGTCTTGACCATGTCTACATGCCTAAGTGCACTTGCTTACTGTCATGTGATTGGCTGATTAGATATGTGCATTAATGAGGAGTTGAATAATTGTACCTAATAAAGTGGCCAGTGAGTGTACTTCCATTAATTATTAGTGTTAGATGTCATAGTTTTATTAAATGTTTTCTTGAATTCACAGGGACTTGAGAACATCAACTGAAGACCAAGCTGTGCCCATGTCTGAAAGTTTTCAACTCTGTATTTTGACCAACTGTCTATTAAAATAATTTATATCTACATACAAGTTGTATGGTGTTTGGATGATTGACGTGTTGGGTTGTGAGCTAAGAATAACCATGTCATTCTTCAACTATGGAAATGTCAGAATATTTAATTTTAAAATATTATGATTATTTAATTCATTCATTCATTTTCATAACCACCTCATTCCAATTCAGGGTTACTGTGAGCCAACCTTTTGAGACCAATTGACCTCACACATTTACATTTAGTAGGTGCCCTTATGCTTATCAACATAGTTTTTACAGTCCAAGCAATTGTGGGTTGAAGGTCTTGCTCACGGACCCAACATTGACAGGCAGGGAGAGATTTGAACCCTGGACTTTCTGGTCCATAGACAAGTTCCTTAACCATTAGACCACCACAGTCCCACAATACATTTTTGTGATGTGGGAGGAAACTTGGTGTAATTTAGAGTAATACTTACAATAGTGGGCAGAGGTGGCAGAAGTATGCAAGTTCTTTACTTAACTAAAAGTACTACTAATCTGATAAAAATACTAAAGTAAAAGTTCAATATATGGCTTATATATTTTACTCAGGGCAGCACAGTGGCTCAGTGGGTAGCTTCACAGCAAGAAGGTCCTGATTTTGATCTCAGGTAGAGCAGTCAGGATCGTTTATGTGGAGTTTGCATGTCCTTTACTCCAGGTTCTCCGGTTTCCTCCCACAATCCAAAAGCATGCATTAGGTTAATTGACTACGCTAAATTGGCTCCAACCTGGATGTATGTGTGTGTGTGTGTGTGTGTATATACACACAGTGGGGCAAAAAAAGTATTTAGTCGGCCACTGATTGTGCAAGTTCTCCTGCTTACAAAGATGAGAGAGGTCTGTAATTTTCATCATAGGTACATTTCAACTATGAGAGACAAAATGAGAAACAAAATCAGGAAATCACATTGTAGGATTTTTTAAGAATTTAATTGTAAATCATGGTGGAAAATAAGTATTTAGTCACCAACAACAAGCAAGATTTCCTCCACTCGTTACCTGTATTAATGGCACCTGTTTGACCTCGTTTTCTGTATAAAAGACACCTGTCCACAGCCTCAAACAGTCAGACTATAAAACTCAACCATGGCCAAGACCAAAGAACTGTCGAAGGACAGCAGAAAGAAAATTGTAGACCTGCACCAGGCTGGGAAGAGTGAATCTAGCAAAGGCTACCATCAGTAGCACACTACACTGAGAGGGACTCGGATCCTGCAGTGCCAGGCATCCCTCTGCTTAAGCCAGTACATGTCCAGTAGTGATGGGAATTCCGGCTCTTTTCAGGGAGAATAAATTAAGCTACAAACAATCTAAAGAGCCACTAGGGAGCCGAAAGAGCCGGCTCTTTTTAGTGAGCCGAGCCAAAAGAGCCGGCTCTTTCGGCTCCCTAGTGGCTCTTTAGATTGTTTGTAGCTTAATTTTTTATATCTCTCTGCTCACAACCGGCTCCCATCGTTCATTTCAAAGAGCTGGCTCTTAGAGCCGGATCGGTCGTGACTGACATATCACTAATGTCCAGGCCTGTCTGAAGTTTGCCACAGAGCATATGGATGATCCCGAAGAGGATTGGGAGAATATCATGTGGTCATATCAAACCAAAATAGAACTTTTTGGTAAAAAACTTTTGGAGGAAGAAGAATGCTGAGTTGCATCCCAAGAACACCATACCTACTGTGAAGCATGGGGGTGAAAACATCATGCTTTGGGGCTGTTTTTCTGCAAAGGGGACAGGACGACTGATCCATGTTAAGGGAAGAATGAATGGGGCCATGTTTCGTGAGATTTTAAGCCAAAACCTCCTTCCATCAGTGAGAGCATTGAAGATGGAACGTGGCTGGGTCTTCCAGCATGACAATGATCCCAAACACACCGCTCGGGCAACGAAGGAGTGACTCCGTAAAAAGCATTTCAAGGTCCTGGAGTGGCCAATGCAATATAATGCAATGTCTCTAGCCAATGTAAAAGTATTTCTTTTAAAAGCCTTCCTAACTCAATTTTGACATTTTATGGTGTACAGATCCACGACAATGAGGATACATAATGGTTTGTACTACAACTACATAAAAACATGTCAATGTAGCCACAGGTGGAATTTTGAGTGACACATCTGTTCTATACTATGGTGCAGCGATCAGTAGAGAGGCTCTGCACACAATGCAAGTACAAGTGTGCAGTTTCCAGTTGCACAATACAGTACAATACTTGCATGAAATAAGTCAAGCTAAACACTGTACATTACCAACAATAGAACCAGCAAATACATGACAGGATATGGTGTAAACCATATTATGTAGCAGCAAATGTATCCAGGCAGTGTTTCTGTGGCAATTAGGTACTAATTCAAATAATGGAATATTAAGCTTTTTGGTTGTGTTCATGGTCAAGAAGGAAGTTCTCTCATTCTGCAATCTGTGGAACCATTCACTTACTGACATGCAGTTCTCACTTCATTTTTGTAAATCTCACAATTTCAAATAGCCATTTCAGAGGTGGAAAGGAAATCCACATGGATATGAAGACAGCATGGCAAACTCCAAACAGACAGCAATCAGAGCTGATCATGAAATTTTAAGTGGTTGGGGCACCAACACAACTTAAGGAACATAGTTAATTAAGCAATAGAACACAAGAGGGACTGTGTTCTAACTGTGTGATAACACATGACCTTCAGCGCTTTATTGCATTGAAACCCCCCCGGAATTCCACCCCGGAGTGGTTGTATGGTTGTCAACAGTTGTGTCACGCTAAACATTGCATCATCATTCCTGTGTAAATATTTCCCCTTTTGTCCCAAGCACTGTATATTGTATAAGCACCTTCCCTTATACAAGCTCATCTTCGCTTCTGAAAGCCTGTTTCATCTGTCCATTTTGATGTTCGTTTCCCTCGCCACCCTAACCCTAGTCCAGTTTTTCATTATTAGAACCAACGACACCAAAATGACACGTTCCAGCCTTTTTCCTCTAGACAGTGTGTGTGTGTGTGTGTGTGTATATATATACACACACACACACTGCCAATACCTTCTGCCAAAAAGGATGTTCACAACAAATGAGTTATTGCTACGCAATGGTAACAATTCCCTACCCTGCCTTAAAGTATGCTTACAAAAAGGTTTATATAACAATATCAAGTAATATTAGTTTGAAATACAATGTGCAAGAAAGTGAAAAAAAGAACATAAAGGACTAAAACTATTTAATTTGGATTTTGTAATACGTTGCATTAAGAATTAATCCATGGAATTTAGTTATTTATTAGGTATATTGTGGTATATTTGTGTGTATAAATCTAGTTTGTACTTGCCAATGCAAAAAATACTGGTTTGGTGTTTTGGTTTGGAACTCTTCTCAACCAATAAGACTGTAAGATCAGAACTAATTGTATAAAAATACATTCCATCAGTATGTTATTTCTTAAAGGTAAACAAGACAGCTTTCCGAGTTTGCATCGGGTTTATTGGTACTTTTTAAAAATGTACAACATTTTGTTTTAAATGCAGATGGAACAGATTAGATTACATCATAGAGCTGTCCATGAAAATCTCAGAATCACAGCTCTTTATTTCTTAGGCCAAACATACAGGTTACCTCTAGAAATACCTTTGGAATAAGAATTTACAAAATACTTAAGCAAGAATCCTTAAATCACCAATTATTTCTGCTAAATTATAATACATGGTAGAAGAAAGCCTGGTAGGTTTAGCACAGTTGTTGACAGTTTACTTCTCGTCTTTGCCTTTAGTCTTCCTGTACACCATTTCCCTGAAGCTAGAAAGAATTTTACTTTCCCTCTTTCTCCTTTCTTCCTGGTTGAAGGAGGCGAGAGCCCTCTTCTCATCTGCACTGTAGATCTGGTTTTCCTTTCTCAGACGCACAGCCTCCATACGACGATGTCTGTACAAGCACAAGAGAGCCAATGAACAAAAAGGCTCGATTTTAAATACATTGTAGAAGATGAGCAAAAGTAGAAACTGTGTATATAATCAGGGATATAGCACTTGAATGAGATCTTGGCACATCTCCAAGCTGTAATTTCTAGTCAAACAGTGGTGGCCAGAAGGTCCAGGGTTTAAGCCTCACTTTTGCCAAGCTCCCACTGGTGGTTCCTTGAGCAAGGGCCTTAACCGGCCTTTGTTTGTATGAGCTGTAAGTCACTCTGGATAAGGGCATCTCCTAAATGACTAAATGTAAACGTAGATATTTGTAAAGCTGCTTTCAGGTGGCCAGTGGTTAAGGTATTGGACTATGGACCAGAAGGTCCAAGGTTCAAATCCCACCTCTGCCAAGCTGCCAATGTTGGGTCTTTGAGCAAGGTCTTTAACCCACAACTGTTTGGACTGCAAGACTTTAGAAGCTGTAGAACTGTGGATAAGGGTGATTGCTAAATGCAATGGAGTAGTTTTTTGGAACTCCAAAAAAAGGTCAATAGAACTCTCTGGAACATATTCAAAATCACTATTATATGTGATAATAATAAGTTATTTGTCTCTTTGGCGCAAATACTCCAGAACAAATTCCACACCAACACCAGACACTTCGGACAGAGCTCCTGTTACCTGCTTCCACTCATCACATAGCCAGATTTTTCAAAATCTGCTATCTCTTCACTCGTCAGACCGATTTCACCTCTTCTTGGAATACGCTTTCCTGCTTTTACATACTCTGCCATGGCAGCACCTTCACCAGGTAGCAGAGCATGACCAAAACTATAAGAGCAGAAACGGAAATAAAAATTAAAATAATCAAATTTGTTTGTACAGGTAAATGCACATACTACTGATGATTAACTAAAATGTACTGTACAGGTATTTTTTAATTACAGTACAATAAGCAGTAGATACACACTCTAATGGTTTATCATCCTGGGACAGGTGAGTTAATGGAGCTTCAGGTCCAACAGCATGATCATCAAGTCGAGTTCTCTCCACCCACAGCTCTTCATTCATATCATTATCCTCCTCTGCAGACTGATCACTGCTGGAACTGCTCGACTCTTTGCGGCTCTTCTTAGCCTTCTTCTTCTTTGATTTCTTCCTGGGATAATAAAACAAGATTATATTTAGGTGACAGCAGTATATTATACATGTTATTTAGGTAATTACCAAGCCTAATAAATATCCAACCCTATGTTTAATAAATGTATAAACAAACATAAAATAAACGCTTACTTTTTACTTTTCTTCTTTTTCTTCTTCTTTACCTCTTCTGTAAAAAAATGTTTACATATTTGTATAAATACTAAAAACCTTTCATTGCTTCATTTACGCTGAAAACCTTTCATTGGTTAATTTATACCATCACACTAATGTTATTCACTTCACCTGTCAGTGGTTTTAATGTTATGGCTGATCAGTCTATGTACAGTCAGCTACATAATTATTGGCAGCTAAAGAAGGGTTTTAAAAGACTATAAAATTTAGTTTGTGGGTAGTGTTCATTTCAACAATGAGGCGATGACTAAATTAAAATGGATGAAAAATGACAAGAACTAGAACAAAATGAATTGGCACTTTTGTCAACGAATAAAAACAAGACAAAAATGTTTGGCAGAGACGACATCCAATTAGATCTAAAGTATTTTGGTAGAAGCTAGGGACAAGTTAGGAAATGATCCAACCATAACTTTAACAAATGTGGATAGGCGGGACAAGTTGGGTATCGATCCAATCAGTAATGCTGTAAGACGCAAACATTTGATCTAACCCCAGGAAGATCGTACAACTAGCCTCTGTACTGTTTCTCAGGAAACCAACTCGACAATGTCAACACCTGGGAGAAAGAGGAGCATAGATATATTGGCACATTTCTCATTTGATGTCAAGGAAAACAAGACTCTTTGTAAACCGTGTGGAACAACGATCTCCGGTAAAAATACAACAGTCTTGAAACAAACTTTGGGATTGTGGTGGCCTAGCGGTTAAGGTACTGGACTATGGACCAGAAGGTCCAGGGTTCAAATCCCACCTCTGCCAAGCTGCCACTGTTGGGTCCTTGAGCAAGGCCCCTAACCCACAATTGCCTGGACTGTAAGACTGTATCAATTGTAAGCCACTTTGGATAAGGGCGTCTGCTAAAAGACATAAATGTAAATGCGTGTCAACTGAGGTCGAGCTATGCGCACCAAAAATGGAGCTAGCTCCTACTTTAGCGGTATTACGGTAGTGCTTTGCAAACGTTTATGTTCAAGTCAATATTTCAGCGAATAAATAGGGATTAATGTACATTTCCAGTTCGTGACATGGATACATTTTACTTTGTCTAAAAAGTGTTCAGACAATCTTTAAGGAGTATTCGGGTAACATAGCTCCATTTTATACTGTAATTATGAATAAATGCATATAGAGCATCTTATGTGTTTAATTAAGCTCATGATATGTAATTTATTCTAACTTGATTCTATTCTACACTGAGTTTGAAGCAGACTGGTGAAAATTGAGTTTTGGTTGTTATTCTGTTATTATCAATGCATGCATAGAGACCTGAGCGTATATCTTAATTAGATCTAACAATGCATCAATCATTCCAACCTGATTCTATTCTAGAATATCTGCTGAATGTCCACACCGAGTTTGAAGCAGATCTATGGTGGAAATTGAGTTATAACCACCTTAATGTATAATGTTATTATCAATGCATGCACGTAGATGTTTCATTTCGTCTAAGTGCCTATAATGACTTCAATAATTCAAGGGAAATTTTATTTAAATACTGCAACCTTTACATTTCATATTTTGGTCAACTGAATCTACTGTAGATTTAGTCGACTAGAATGTTATTATAATTATTCGACAAATGACTAAAACAAAAAACAATTCAGATAAATATATTATGACTAAAACTAAATTATGTTTTAGTCAAAAGACTGACTAAGACACTCAAATTTGCTGTCAAAATTAACACCGTTTGTGGGTACTCATCTTATAACACAGAATACTTAATATGACACTGAAACAAAGAAAATACATTTATTTAAAGAAAAAAAACCCATAAAATGTATCACAATTATTTGAATGTCCAAGAAATTCTTATGAATTAAATGGAACCTGCGTGGCAGCGTTGTTGCCTCACAGCTCCAGAGATTCTGGTTTAGGTCCTGGCCCAGCTGCTGAGTAGAATTTGCATGTTCTCTCCCATGTCTGTTAAGCTCTCTGCTAGGTACTCTGGTTTCTCTCACATTTCAAAGACGTGTTTAAATCAATTGCTCTCTCTTTGAGAGATACAGCGCCAGTACCAGTCCTGGAGAAAACAGGAGGGTTACGGCAGGAAAGGCACCTGGTGCAAAACGCACCTGCGCTCAGATGTCTAAGAGCATTCGGAGAAGATCTGCTGTGGCGAGCCCTAACAGGAGCAGCTGAGAGATGATGATGATGATAATTAACATGACACAAAAGCCAAATTCCCTGAGGTAAAGATATTCATCAATATGGAGAAGAGAAACATAAAAAAACAGTACTGAATGATATACATCAGACATTTTCCATAAAAAAGCTATTCCTGAACATGTCCATATCCATTATAAGGCCAATGATCACACTGCAAATAGTTTAGTGACATGTAGGTCGTGCCTAATGTAGAACTGAAGGCTTGGTGATCCCACAGTGCTGTGATCCTTGGACAAACCTTTGTCTCTCTAAACAGCCTCCTCATTGTGTGCTTATGTGTAAGGGTCCTTTTCTTTCATCTAACAACAAATATAATTACCTGGAGCTCTGTGGTCAGATGGAATAAAAATAGAGCTTGTGGCACTCAGTGTGGTTTTGACGTAATACAAGTTCAGAATAGAATTCCCACTGTTGAGTATTGTTTATGATCTGTGATGATGCAAGTCTGGTTTTCCTCCAAAGGTCCTGGGAACTGTCTTTGGGTACATGGTATCATCGTCTCCTTAAATGCACATTTTTCTGCTTCTGCCAAGAAGCTAAACCAGCACAATGCTGGATCATGATGACAGTACAAAACACACGTCCAAGTCCACAAAAAGTATCAGTGAACAATTCTCCACACTCATCAAGCATTATAATTGCTAGGGTTTTGGTGAAGTGAGGTTTCAAGTACTAAATGCAGGGGTGCCAATAACTGGGATTTTTTCTGATGAACGTCAATCTTATTAGAATAGGTTCGTTTCAGTTGAAGGTTAGATTCTGCTCGTACTTAGCGAGGGTGTCAATAATTATGTTGCTGACTGTGTATATATATATATGTATATATATATGTATATATATATATATATATATATATATATATATATAGATATATATATATATATATATATATATATATAATATATATATATATATATATACACACCATACATACCATACACATACATATACATATACATATATATATATATATATATATGTATATGTATATGTATATGTATGTGTATATGTATGTGTATATATATATATATATATATATATATATATATAATATATATATATACACACATATATATACAACACACATACATACATATACATATACATATATATATATATATATATATATACAGACCTGCCAACCTTGGAAAAATTTTTTTTGAGTAGCAACTTACTGCAGCAGCACAGCGTGGCGTGGTGCGAGGTCAGGTATATTTGCTGATCAGTATTGATTGAGTTCACATGCTCACTCATCACTCAACTTATTACTAAGCACATAGTACCCACTCACCACCATATCTAGTTATTCAACATACAAGTAGACAATAAAGAAAACAAGAAACTGGTATGACCATGGTATGCATCTCTGTTTTAAGCTCTCCATCAAGTAGATCAAATATTGCTCTTCCCCGTAGACTCTCTTGATTCACAGATCTTAAGTAGCATAGCAACGACTCTCCCAACGCTGGCATCAAAAACCTAACTACAATTGGGGTACATCTTTATGTCATCCATGTCTGTGCTGCCATCTGTGGCCAGGCTGGAATGCAGACCTTTTCATAATTTTCTGTGAGACACTCATCGTCATGTCTGGCCAATGTTGTCATTATGGAAGTTGTCTTTTGTTCTACCGCAGCCGTATTGTTTTTGCTATCTCACTGTCAGGAAACATTTTCCGTGAACAGTGGCCCAGCATGATCTGCCACAGCTAAAGGTATATTGTGCTCTGCTAAGTTGCGTTGTATAAAACGTTTCTGCTCGTAATAGCCCTGAGGTCTTGGAATTGTAAGAAGAAATTAATTCAATCTTCGCACTGAATCTGTAGCAGCATACTTTTTTTGAATGTTTTTTTACCCTCCACATGGCGTCGGCAGTCTGCAAAACACACACACACACATTCTAAATCCTTTCCTTTCATAAATTTAGTTTTGACAGTAAAAGAGATCAGGTAAAATATTTTTTTTTTTTCCAGATTCTCTTGCTCTTCACTACACTTTGAAAGTGAATATTTCAGAATACTTCTATACTGTAAATAAATTTTGTTTCAATATAAATATTTAATGAATGTTACACAAAAAACCCATAACCACACTTACAGTAAACTGTTTAATAGTAATGAAAAATAAATTATACTTGGCCTATCCTATAATATAGCCTTTATGTTGTATTCATATTCACAGAAATAGGCTATTTTGCAGTATAAAACAACATGGTCTATGTATTGTGTTGGAAAGCACTGTCATTTATGAAAAGCAGTAGTGGCTTAAATAGGCACACAATGGCCTAATTTGGGAAAAAGAATGGCCTATATATATAAATGAAAGCATTTCTATGTTAGTAATATTATTACCTGTAGCTCCTTGATGACTAACGTCAAAATCATATCTGCACACTGTGCAAAACGCATGATTAGGCAGTTTAGATGGACGGAGGCAAGGCCATTGACCTTGATACTTCGTCAGGAACTTCTGAGGGGCATAGACTCGCTTCTTTTTAGATTTGCTTCCCCCTCTCTCTCTGTCAGTATCCTCATCTGACATCATGTATATTATTAACTGCAAGGCACACACCAAACACAAGCTTATAAGAATCTCACATGCATGTGTAGTTTGGAAGGTCTTAACGCACAGTCGCCTATCGGTTGACTGGATGGCAACGTTAGTAGGCTACCATATTTTTTCACTTTAGGCTATGCAATATTGTTTTGATATAGGTCTGGGTCAAATATCAAAACAAGCTGGAACAAATATTTCCTTCAGATAAGGCGGAACATTGGGGTTGAGCTATCACGTTATGACGGTTGTCCTTGCTTTATTTATGGCAGCATAAATAAAGCAAGCGTAAATGTGAAACTCTTAAGCGCAGAAAGAAGTTCTGAGTGCATCATCATGTCGTGCTCAAATCGCCTTTTTTCCCCCATTCTCGATTCGATTGTTGTCTTCAGGCGCCATGTGAATTGACTTCAACTGCTTTCTGTTGATGGCTACTGGTGTTGTGGCTGACCACACAGTACGGAAACACCATTTAAAATGAAAAGGACTGTTGTTTGGATTTTTTTTTCTGAGAAATATTATATATGAAAACCATTTTACACAGTGATTGTTAAGCTATTAAATATATTATTGTTTTTTAATGTAATAATGCAAGTAAACTAGTTCATCTATGAAAATATTGTTCGTACTCATATGTAGTTAAAATGGGTTTCTACACCAAAACCCTTTAAAACAATGGTAAAGTCTATCAAAACTGTTAAAAAGATGTTAGTCTGTTTCTCTGCGCTTAAGCAGCGTCAGCCAGTAGCGAGCAGCGCAATACCGTAATATCGCGTATATAGGCGCATTCGGATTTAAAGTGCGGATGGCTTGACTGTGAATCTCTGATAGCTTGACCGCGGTTACGGAAAGTCCTTCTCCAGAAGACGAACGTCTATTTATCTAATATATATCTTATATATATATAATATATATTATCTAATATAATATATAATATCGCCTAGTGCGCGAATTCACAGACAGTTGCCATCAATGGCTTTTCGCGTATTTTAAAGCAACAAATCGTAGCAGCGTAGTTCGATGTCTAAATGCGTATCTGCTACGCAAAATGCGTAAAGGTTGGCAGGTCTGTATATATATATATATATATATATATACATACATACATACATACATACATACATCACATTCACACACGCTGCATGCAGTGCTCTACACAGAGTGTAAGGAACCAGTCCAGACGCTCAAACTTACCCTCCGAGTCACTTTCTGACTCGCTGCCCTCTGAGTGCTTGCGAGATTTCTTCTTCTTCGACTTCTTTTTCTTCTTCTTCTTTTTCTTTTCCTCTGCAGAGAAGACATTGACCAGTCCCAAACCTTATCCATTAATTAAAATGTTTTATATTACAGGTATGCGCCATTTAAATACCATTTGTTCAATGTTCGTTCGTGTTAATGGCCGAGGTCTTAAGAATTATAATACAAAAAAATAATCTGTCTTATATACATCTAATTCACATCTGAATGACAGAAAACTAGTCAGAGTGAAAACTTGGGACAGCTGCTGTCAGAAAAGAGAAAAACGTTTGCTTTCGTAAAGTGTTAAGTGTTATAAAAGATACAGAAGATGCAGAAAAACAAGAATTGCTGTATTTTACAGTACAGTACCAAATGTTTTCATTTTGCATTTTAATTAATATTCTTCTTCAAAATATCTATGTGACACTACAGTAATGCTTGGCCAATGTCCATATCAGTCAACGTCCTGTTCTGGTTCTGCGGACGCTAAACGACACACCTACACCTGTACTTATTCAACGACGGTCAGCAGAAGCTACAGAGGTCTATAAAAGCCAAAGTTTGATGACCATTTTTATGATCAACAGATAAGAATGGGCTCAGTTAGGTGAATAAAATGCTGCACCTTCAGAACTTGACACAGAGTTGTTTTTCTTTACGTCCTCTTCAACAGGAGTGTGTTCATCTGAACTGGATAAAGAACATGACATTGTTAACAAACGTGCACACACGTTCTGCTGCTGGAGAACGGACGCTGAATTTAGTATTTCAGTCTGACTTACTCTGGATCTCTGACTCTTGGAGAATAGCCCCAGACCTCAGGACATCCCAGCTCACCTATTCGCTCTCTCTCTTGTAGGCGTCTAAGGCAGGACACAGAGACACACGTAAAGACATTTTCCTGCACTGCTCAAATCTGACCTCCACCTGCTGTATCTGCAATGCATTGGCAAGTACCATGGATAAGGTCCTCAACCATGACTTCCCACAGAAAAGAAGTTACATGACTGTAAATATAAAAAACATGCAATTTATGCGCTCCAGGTGTGCCAGTCAACAAATTCATCAACTTTCTGTTCCTCTTTTAAAATACAGTCCAACTCATCTATCTCAAAAGTATCTCGATCTGGGACAATTGTTTGGATAGAAAATATTCTGATAGCAAGAGCCTTGTTTAATTCATTTTCATCATTACATTTCTACCTTGTTCCAGCATCTTTAAAAACCTACCTTTTTCATTTATGGCAACATAATATTGGACAACCTAAGTGGCCCTCCTATCTTACCTGCATAATCTTGATCGCCATCATTGTCCTCTAGTGTACACCTGTCCATGTTTTCCCTGAGAACATGTTTTGATACCACACCAGATACTGAAAGCAAAGGTTCACATACTTTTGCCACTCACTAATATGTAATATTGGATCATTTTCCTCAATAAAGAAATGACCACGTATAATATTTGTGTGTCATTTGTTTAACTGGGTTCTCTTTATCTACTTTTAGGACTTGTGTGAAAATCTGATGATGTTTTAGGTCATATTTATGCACAAATATAGAAAATTCTAAAGGGTTCACAAACTTTCAAGCACCACTATATATGCCAAGTTACACTACATGAACTCACATTGGGTGGAATTTGATTTCTCAGGTACATTAATATTTGGTATAGTGTAAGCTAGTGGTTTGGATAGCAGGTTAGGGTATTAAAATATCCCACATATTTGATACTGAAAAGTGTTTTTTTGACATTGTAGAGGAATATGCAGAAATTCTTGTCCATAATAATCTAGGGTTTTAAATCTACCATATTCTTTTCAAACCTAACATCACAATACACTATACTGTAATTTTAAGCTACAAGCAATCGGCCAACAGGGATGATGGCCACAGAGGTGCCAAACCTCTTGTTCTGTTGGAGTAAAACCAGAAGTAAAAGGACATCATGTACTTTGCTGGCACACTAAACAGAGCACTGGGTTGTGCTCTGTTAGGGTACTGTTCTCTTCCGATAACAATATAAACTACACTACAGTAAAAAGACTCAAGCTGTGTATATATATAAGAAGAGCAGGACTAACATAGGACATTTCCATGTCATTATGCTGTTCAGAGTGCGGTCCCAATAGCAGGTTTACCAGCACAACAACCATGGTGGTTTTTAGTGTCCTGTAACATTACATAAACCTGTGAGATCAGACAACCTAGTTGTTTTTTTGTGTGGGATGCCTAGTTCAGAAAACATGGGATTCGACAAGCTGATTTTGCTTTATTTTGTCAGTCACAAGCAGGATCATGAGAATTACTCTGCCCCTCGTGAGTAACATCCACATCTTAAAATGAATGTTTTTATTCTGGCAAACTGTGGATTTGCTAGCATTATGCCGAAGCCAGCAGCTAAGCATCGAAACTGCTCTGTTGTTGGTCCCATCGAGCAGCACAAATCGCTACATCTGCCCCAGCCTCAGAGGACAGAAGTGCTGAGTGGATGAAGTTTATTTTTGAGGGGAATGTCCCAGCTACAGCCGGTAAAAAGTTCAAGTGTGCGAATATGACACACCACACAGTAGTATGTTGAACTGCATTACACAAAACTTCCTCTACAGAACTGGTTCAAACCTACTCAATATACCTCACAGGTGTAGTAGAGTAATTCCAAATTGAAATTGGAGATGCATCAGTAAATCAATTTGGTAACATGGCGATGTACCGTGTAATACAGGTGAACCATCTACAACAGCGATTCCCACGCATAGCCGATACCTTTGTGGGCCACCGAGCAATGCCTGCCAAAGTATATTTGCTGACCCAATTTAGCATTTTATTCAAATGTATTGCCCTTCCAAGATAATGATGCCATTGGCACCTGCACCTTAAGCCTTCCCATATGTACAGGAGTTGGAGCTCTTTTTTAAAACCCTAGAAAGACTAAGAGCTCTTAATAACACTCCCATGTTTGTACACAGTAAAGAGACTTAATTTTTTTACTTGTCTTCCTTTGTTTTCCCTACAGGGCAGAGCTGACCAGGGGTTGGATCTGTTAAATGCAGTACATTATGTGAAATGAATAAAAAATATTCAATAAATCTAAATACTGTGTTAAGGTCACACGTATTTGCTGCTCGTTACATGCAGTAGCCCATTTTTTGCAGTCAGATACCAGATACAAATACCAGCCCTTCCAGCCAGCTACCATCACAAACACATTTCTGACACGTGGGAAACACTGTAACGCATAGCGGATAATATTCGCACACTCACGATTTTGAGGCAGACATTTTTTAACACGGAACTGGCAACAAAACATCAACTACTACAGGGATTAATTACAACTGTGTTTCTTTGACCGTTTAGCACTCGCTAAGGCTAAGAGCTGAGGGAATATACAAGATGTTGGTTTCTAACATCACTTGCTGCAAGACCAACAATAATATTAATGCCAGTGGATTGTTAGTTTCATGTTTGTAAGATTAAACTGGAGGCAAATGTCCCTATATTCTTTCTTACTTCTACAGGTCTGGGTGATACTGAGCAGTGGCACATTATCATTTGAAGGAACAGAGCACTAAACACTGTCATTCTGAAAAGGAGTTTTAGTCAGAGTGAGAAAGATGTTTTGGTGCCTAATCCTTGTGGTGTTATGACAAAAGCTTGGTACATATATTTCATTAAGACCTCCAGTGACAAGAGGTATGATATATCACACACATCAGCCACTGTGCTTTTTTTGTGTGTCATGTCCCAATGAAGCTGCTTTTCTGTTTTGTGCATCAGCACAGTAGCCACTGTCCTGCACTTCTGGTTTTGCTAAAATGAAACAAGTGGTCCAATACACCACTTTCTTGGCTACATCTCTCCAGTCATGCTCAATGTCCTTTGTGTACTGTTAGAAAAGCATTAGTAAGACGTCTTGATGCATGCTCAGTAATCCAGGTAAGAAAATCCCAGAAGTTGAATCTGTTCATCTGGACAAAAAAACTTTGTCCAGATGAACAGATTCAACTTCTGGGCATTAGTAAGACCTAACATCTTGTTACAGGTTCAATATTTGGGCCTGGTTCCTCTCAAGGTTCCTACCCAATGAGTATCAAATAGTTTTTCCTTGCCACTGTCACCTCTCACTATTTCGAAAAACCTAAACTGAACTGACTTGAGGTTTGGAATACAGTAATAGTATGTTATAATGTTTTCAAAAGAAGCATAGATGTTAAAGGATGTGGACATCACCTAGCGATGAAGGCTTCTTGTCTCTGCCGCTGGATATCGTCTCTCTTATCGTAATAATCGGATCGCGATCCCCCGTGGTATCCCCGGTCATCGGCCCAGCCCATCTTCTCTCGCTCTCGAGATCTAGACCGACTGCGTGAGTCGCTAACACGGAATCGATTTCTGCTTCTCTCCTTGCTCTCGGGCCATTTGGATCTTCTGTCATCTGCCCCGTTATGCCTGGAAATATCTAACACAGGACTGCGCTCGCGCTCGCGCTCCCGCGACCTGCTTCGCGAGCTCCCGCTGCTCGAGCCACTGCACCGCCGCTTTCTCGGGCTGATACGGTCCGGAGATCTTCCGCTCAGTTCCGGCATCCTTAAGAGTTTTTCCCGCTGCTATATAAACCGATTTCTGTCTCACTCTAATGCTGCTTGTTACTCTTATTTACATTATTATAGACCCCCAAACTGCTTACAGCGTTTAACCAAGCAAAGGCGAACAAAGCCAACTTATTTCTTAAGACTGAGTAAGAAACTTCACTCCAGTTAAAAACAAAACACGCTCGTAACTCGTTTTAAGGAAAATAAACGCGTTTTAGCCCAATGCCTTGTTTACGTCGCCATTTCGTTCGTGTGGCGCAGAATGAGCTGCTGCCTGTGACGAGCCTGGTTGGTCTGGTAGTTACGCCCCCTACAGCACTGGTGGAGATTTATCACCATCACAACACACACGCACACGCACACAAGCGCGCGCACGCGCACGCACACGCACACAATCTTCTTCCCTAACCCTTACCTCTAAAACAAATGTTTTGATTCTGTTGGTTTATCAGAAGAAAGTTGCAGTTATCTGAAGGTTATAAAGATCTGACATTTTTTACCTTTTACCTTTATATTGTAATGTATATGTAATATGTAAATATGCCCCCCCACACACGTTTGTCTCATTGTCATGATGGGGACTTTCCATTAACATAATGATTACTGTATCTAATTAATGCTACACTTATCCCTAACCCTTAACCTCAGTAACCTAAAGCACATATTTTGATCTTTGGTTTTTCAAAAGATAGTCTGCAGTTTCTGGAAAAAGCAGTTTCCACATCGGAGACCAGCAAAATTTCTAAATGTATACAAATATGACCACTGATCACAGTGTACCCATCTTCTGATGGCTGCTTCCAGTGGGACAGCTTGCTTTGTCACAAAGCTCAAATCATCTCAAACTGGTTTCTCCAACATGATAATGAATTCACCGTACTCAAATGGCCTCCAGAGTCACCAGATAGAGCATCTTTGGCATCTGGTGCAACAGGAGATTCACATCATGGATGTGCAGCCGACAAATCTGCAATAACTGTGTGATGTTGTCATGTCAATATGGACCAAAATCTTGGAGGAATGTTTCTAACACCTTGCTGAATCAATATCATGAAGAATTAAGACAATTCTGAAGGCAAAAGAAGGTCTAACACAGTACTAGAAAGGTGTAACTAATAAAGTCACCACAGTTCATTGACTTAGCATTGCGGGATGGGTAAAAAGCATTGAGAATATAATAATAATAATAATAATAATAATAATAATAATAATAATAATAATAATAATAATTGTTCTATTAAGTGAATTATACATTTACTTTAAATGGAAAGGGAACTGGACATAAAAATACACATCTTGACCTGTATGTATTTAGTTATTGAATGTGTAGCGTTACTCTGACACTTTATTAAACTATGTTTATTTTGTATTATTTATTCATACTAATGTATATTAGCATATCCATTGAAACTGTTCAGGCGAGCATCAAATGTTCAGTAGTTCTTGCAGTGCACAATAATCGAGTCAGGCGCAGAATTGCGTCTCCTGCTGGTGATATAGAGAAACGCAGCTCTTTCAACACACTTTTGTTGTCTGCTTCCACAAATCCGCTGTATTTCTATTCAAAACTCAGAAGCCTGGATACAGAAGCCTTACGCTGCAGGTAACGCATTTACATTGGAACTGAGTAGGTACACATATACTGCACAAAGCAACGTTTATTTAATAATGCTAAGCTTTATCTAGTCAGATAAGCCAGATGTGTGTAGCTAGCTGTGTACGCTATGCTAAGTGCTAGCTAGGCCGCAACCTCCCGCCAGTTCATTAGCTACAGATGAATACAGCGGAGCTGCAACTAGCTAGCCGCTGTTCTTTCTTCCCCATTTCCTCTCCATTATCCGAAGACTTTACACGGTTCCAGTTAGGTTACAGAAATATCACTGCATTTATTTCTCGCTTCCTGACCATTTCCTAACTGTATTTTCAACTTGTAGAGCTCCCAGTTTTTGAGCTCGGTTTTGTTGCATTTTTTGCAGTGTAGCTTTATAGCCAGTAGGTTAATGTTCATGCAAACCCGGTAATAATAGTGACAACAAAGCTGTTTTGAACTTCATTTATTCTTTCGTTTTACGTCGGATTTAGGTGCAAAGTGCATTTGTGATGAATATCATCAGCACATGACATACATCTCTCGTTCATATACAGGCAGTCTGTGGCACAACCCAGCACTGCAGATTCTGTTATGGTGTGTTTACTGTCCGCTCAAGATTATTGGCACCATTGGTAAATATGTGTAAGAATAGTTATGACAAAACGTTTGTGGTGAATCAGGATAAGAACTCACTGACAGTAACTGAACATTTGTCACATTTGGTGTCACATGCGTTTGTAATAATGAGTAGGGGTGTGCAAAAATGATATCTTGATTTTTTTTTTTTGTCAGGGGTTTTATTTATAATAATAATAATTAGATGATATTTTGAAAGTGGATATCTTGGCTCTAAGGTATTCAAAAGTTGTTTGAACCCATCTCTACCTGAATTGTCACTTTAGTGATGTCATTGGTGACAGTATTTGTCGTAAGGCTCTTATTTGCAGAATTATTCCACTAAGGTTTGCTGAGTGTGTTTTTGTCCTGTCGTGGACAACTGACTTCCGAAGTTTTTCATAATCTTCATATTCTGCATGGTGGTTAGTTCGCTGATGGTGTAATAAGGTGTTGAGCTGGCTTTAAAACCAACCGACAGATTTCCGACATAGTTTGCAGAGTGTCGTCTTTTGAGCAACATCTGTCTGTTCAAAGCCGAGCCACATCTAGCAGTTCAGTCTAACAACGTAATGAGCGAGAGGCCGGTGGTGTCTGTGTTTTGTCTGCTGGTGCAGTTTGTTCATTAATTTTTTACTTCTGCGATGCGCTTTTAGATGGTACGCGAGCTTGATTTGTGGCGTTAGCATGCTGTATGCTCAGTAGTCTGTCATACCTGGACACATGATAAAGTGAATACTCTATTGTGTCAGATCACACATCATGAAAACAACAATTAAGATACTATCGTATATGATACTTATTGCACACCCCTAGATGTGAGTCACTCAACATCCACTATATGTTCTCTGAAATTGCTCGTTATGTTGTCTGGAAGTTGTCCGAACACCATATTGTATACTGTACTTAGCAATGCTACATGGGATAGTGTAGTTTACAGGTATTGACTGAATAGCGAAGATATTGTGTGTCAATGTAAGTGTTTCCCATACATTGAGTTATTAAATAAGTCAAGTCAAGTCAAGTCAAGTCAGATCTATTTATATAGCGCTTTTTCCAATGGAGCATTGCCTCAAAGCAACTTTACAAGTTTAGATTATCTCCTAATAACTACGTCCAATCCCAAATTGAGCAAGCCTAGGGCGACAGTGGCAAGGAAGAACTCCCTGAGAAGTCAATATTGATCACCACATATTCATTCAATCATTAATTTCTTATCCGCTTAATCCTAGTCAGGGTGGCGGGAAAGCCGGTGCCTAGACGCCGACACATGGGGCAAGGCAGGAACCACCCAAGACAGGTCACCCATCCATCGTAGGGCACATGCAGTCATACACACACTCGCAAACTAAGGGCACTTTGGAAACACCAAATAACCTAACATGCATGTCTTTGCAATGTGGGAGGAAACTTGAGTACCCTGAGAAAACCCACACGGACACGGGTAGGACATGCAAACTCCACACAGGTGGAGCCCGGGGTTGGGATCGAGGAGCTGTGAGGCACCAGTGCTAACCACTGCGCCACTGTGCTGCGTATTGATTTTCAGTATTTTTAAACTGTCCTCTGTGACAGTGCAAAATAGGGCTGGACGATTTGACCTCCAATCAATATCCTGATTAATTGAATACTTGACGTCGATTACGATTAATAAACAGTTATTTTGTTTTTGGGTTTTTTTGTTGTCATTGTGATTCTAACTGAATGAAAGACACAGATGAACTATTTATGGTTATTTATTGAATATTTCAACCAGTCGAAATCCTTTGTGATTTAGTAGGAAGAGGCATCGGTTATTTCTTTCCATCTTCTTGAATCTTTTTCATGTTGTGTAGCGTTTGTAATCACACAGTGGGGATTTGTGTTGAGAATTAAAAAAACTATTAACAGAATGAAAAAAGACAAAACCAATATTAATGACATGGGCAAGATTATATTAGTCAATGGTACTGATTGTCATTTTAGATGAATTGCCCAGCCCTAGCACGATGTATTTCCTGTTGTATTTATGAGGCGAGTAGGCATTTCAGACGAGAGCAGGGGACTGAGATTGTGAAGAAACTGTGAGAGGCTGTGTTCCAAAAACACAGCTCTTCTTACTCTACTTGTTTCTTCCCCTGTGGTGTGTCATCAGGTCCAGCATGCAAAAACACCACCTGAGTGGTAATACCGATTCTTCATCATCATCATCTTAGTACTTCTAAGATCAGAATTACATCAGAGAAACTTTGCGCAGTATTCAGTCTGCTCATGCTGAGGCTGCATGTGTTTATTAAACCTTTCTGCACCAGAGGCTGTGTGTTCCCTGTGTCGTTATTGCTTTATTACAACAGCTAAAAAAATCTGGCATGTATGGGTTAAGTAGATTAGATGCCTTAAGAATAATAACCATAGCATGGATGAATATGCAAGCAGACAGTGTCTGAATGGACGTTATGCAGTGCAGACCTGCAGTATGTTTGTCAGTGTTATGTCACTAAGGCCGTATTTTCAAAGGCATACTACATAGTTCTCTGCCTGAAAGTAGTACGTATTTTCAAGTATGCAGGTGGAGCTATCTTCGTGGTGTACTGCATCCCATCATGCACTGCGGCTTCAGCAGCCCGGCCTGCTTCGTCAAAACAACATGGCGGTGACTATAGTGGTTGTATTGGGGTATGTTCTCATCAGAAAGAGACGAATAAGTTAAAATGTATAGAAAGGTAGGACATTAAAGTTATCTCTGACGACTTAACAGGTAAATGCGTGGTAAATTATCATGTCACGGCAGCCCAGTGGGTATTCGTACGCTACAGTGGGGCAAAAAGGTAGTCGGCCACTAATTGTGAAGTTCTCCTACTTAGAAACATGAGAGAGGTCTGTAATTTTCATCATAGCTACACTTCAACTATGATAGACAAAATGAGAAAAAAAATCCAGGAAATCACATTGTAGGATTTTACTGATAAATTATGGTGGAAAATAAGTATTTGGTCAATAACAAAAGTTCAGCTCAATTCTTTGTGACATAACCTTTGTTGGCAATGACAGAGGTCAAACGTTTCCTGTAAGTCTTCACCAGGTTTGCACACACTGTAGCTGGTATTTTGGCCCATTCCTCCATGCAGATCTCCTCTAGAGCAGTGATGTTTTGGGGCTGTCGGTGGGAAACACGGACTTTCAACTCCCTCCACAAATTTTCTATGGGGTTGAGGTCTGGAGACTGGCTAGGCCACTCCAGGACCTTGAAATGCTTACTAATGGAAAGAGGTTTTGGCTTAAAATCTCACTATACATGGCCCCGTTCATTCTTCCCTTAACACGGATCAGTCGTCCTGTCCCCTTTACAGAAAAACAGCCCCCCAGCATGATGTTTCCACTCCCATGCTTCACAGTAGGTATGGTGTTCTTGGGATGAAACTCAGCATTCTTCTTCCTCCAGTTGAGTTTTTACCAAAAAGTTCTATTTTGGTTTCATATGACCACATGATATTCTCCCAAACATCTTCTGGATCATCCATATGCTCTCTGGCAAACTTCAGATGGGCCTGGACATGTGCTGTCTTAAGCAGGGGGACACGCCTGGCACTGCAGGATCTGAGTCCCTCTCAGTGTAGTGTGTTACTGATGGTAGCCTTTGTTACTTTGGTGCCAGCTCTCTGCAGGTCATTCATCAGGTCCCTCCGTGTAGTTCTGGGATTTTTGCTCACCGTTCTCAAGATCATTTTGACCCCACGGGATGAGATCTTATGTGGAGCCCCAGATCAAGGGAGATAATCACTGGTCTTGTGTGTCTTTCATTTTCTTACAGTTGCTCCCACAGTTGATTTATTCACACCAACCTGCTTGTCTATTGTAGATTCACTCTTCCCAGCCTGGTGCAGGTCTACAATTTTCTTCCTGGTGTCCTTCGACAGCTCTTTGGTCTTGGCCATGGTTGAGTTTGGAGTCTGACTGTTTGAGGCTGTGGACAGGTGTCTTTTATACAGATAACAAGGTCAAACAGGTTCCATTAATAAGCGGTAATGAGTGGAGGACAGAAGAGCTTCTTAAAGAAGTTGTTACAGGTCTGTGAAAGCCAGAAATCTTGTTTGTTTGTGTGCGACCAAATACTTATTTTCCACCATGGTTTACAATTAAATTCTTTAAAATTCCTACAATCTGATTTCCTGGATTTTTCTTTTTCATTTTGTCTCTCATAGATGAAGTGTAACTATAATGAAAATTACAGACCTCTCTTATCATTCTTAGTAGGAGAACTTGCACAATCAGTGGCCGACTAAATACTTTTTTACCCCCACTGTACATTGTATGACAGAACTTGTTGTTGCGCTGCACACTGCATACAGGGGTCAGTATGCAGTACATACTAGTGCAGTATGCCGTAGACAGTATAGTAGTATGCCATTTTGAATACAGCATAAGTTTTATATACTGCTTGAGGACTTTGGAGGAATCTGAAACCGCTTCTCAATACAATGTTTTTTTTAATTCTTTATTGTCCCATGTCCCCTCTTGGGGGTTTTCTTCTTGACCCACAGTGTTTCATTGGGGTTTAGGTCAGGGGACTGGAATGTCTTTGTCAACAAATGTCTTTGTTCTGTGGTACCTCGTGGAGCCATATTTTGGTGGATGTATGGTTTGCATCACTGCCCTGCAGGAAGATCCAGCCTTGACCCAGTTGTAGCAAGCAAATATTAATTTTCAACTTCTGGTATTTCATGATGTCCATGATGCCATGTATCCTAAAAAGGTTTAACAGGGTCTGTAGAGTAAAATAGTCTCATAACATCACAGATCCCCTACCAGATTTAACAGTGGGTATAACCATCCTTTTTAACTAATGGCCCACCTTGAATGTTTGTTGCCCTGAAGCTCTACTTTTGTACCATTTGGCCATAGAAAGTAGTTCCAGTAAAATTTTCAGTTTATCAAAGTTCTAGATGCTTATGTTTGTGGGTGAATGAAAGAAGAGGCTTTCTTCTGGTACACCTTCCGTATAGTTTGTTTGCATGGTGGTAGTGGTGTCTAATTGACATCGAAATAATTAAAACCTCCTTACTGTGCATCCAGGCAAAAGACACTTGTCTTCAGGCAGGGTTGTTACAGCTACATTGGCTGATTTCTGATGTTAAGCTCAGTTTTGTCTTATTTAATTTGTTTATTCTGTAATGGGTGATTGCTTAGTAGTTCCTAAACTAGGGAAGTTTTATGACAATCCGAAGGCATCTTACAACTTACCCAAACTAAAGGCAGATGTCTGTACACTAGGGCTACTTGTGTTAAGGCAGAGACTGGCCAACAGGGTGACAATCACAAGTGTGCAGATTTGAGCCGGCGAGGTAAAATGTATGCTGGAATAAGAGCTGCATCCACAGGAAGCAAAGATGGAGGACATGACAAAAATAATCATTGACTAATCGAAAAAATAATTGACAGATTAGTTGACTACCAAAATAACTATTAGTTGCAGCCCTACTGTGCACATGCAGATGTCTCCATTGCAGTGTAGACTGTTGGGTTATCAGTAAGCATGACTCACAGAGGAGCTAATGTGCACCTCTCCAAAACTGGTTACCTAGTTGCATTACAAGGTCTGTAATATAATTGACTGCTCCCAGTGTGTGTTGCTATATCACCTTTTATTTTAAATTCTGTATACATTGTATGCAAAAACCGTCTGCTGTAACATCAGAGCATGCTACTGCGTCTGACGAGCATTTGTCTGATCTTGCATCTGTGCTTGGGGCAGCGAACCTGGCACATGCACCAAAACCAGACACACCTATGAGTACAAACCCAAAACAAAAGTGTTGGGACAGTATGTAAAATGCTAATAAAAAAAGCTAATTTCTTAGATTGACTTGATCACAGTATATTTCATGTATTCTTGTTACTTTATTTCATTTGTTAATAAACATCCATTCCTGAATTTCAGGCCTGCAACACATTCCAAAAAGTTGGGACGGAGCAATTACCACTTTGTAATGTTGCCATTCCATCTCACAACACTTAAAAATGTTTTGGCACAGGGGATAGTAAGCGATGAAGGTGTGCAACGGAATGGGGTTGTTGAATTCTTTGTTTTAAAATTCAGTCCCATACCCTGTTCTTCCGCAGCAATGTCTTGTAATGTGTGCATCATTGTCTTGTTGAAATATGCATGGATGTCCTTGGAATAAATGTTATCTTGATGGCATCTTCTGTTGCTCTAAAATCTCAGTGTACTTTTTTGCATTAATGCTGCCATCACAGAAGTATATATGACCTTTGCCAAGGGCACTGACACAACCCCATACCACAACTGGCTTTTGGACTTTGCTGATAACAGACTGGATGGTCCTTTTTGTCTTTGGTCCAGAGCACATGGCATCTATTTTTTCCAAAAAAAGACCT
This sequence comes from Ancistrus triradiatus, assembly GCA_025084515.1. Lineage (NCBI taxonomy): Eukaryota > Metazoa > Chordata > Actinopteri > Siluriformes > Loricariidae > Ancistrus > Ancistrus triradiatus. Next base: position 160,984 of record JAJAGP010000112.1, on the reverse strand, counting down.
GGAATACTGATTGGTCTGGCCACAAGACCTGTTTCCATCGTGTCCATTCTAGATGCCTCCAAGCCCAGATAAGTCAACGCTGCTTCTGAACATGGTTAACATAAGTTTTCTTTTTTGCACAGTAATGTTTTATGTGACATTTGTAATGTAACTCTGTATTGTAGTGTTTGACAAGGGCTTGCCAAAGTAATCCCTTGCCCATGTGGTTATATCAACTATTGATGAATGACAGTTCTTGATGCAGAGCCCTCTGAGGGATCAAGATCACTGGTGTTCAGCTTACTTAGCTTTGCACCTTTTCCCTTTACGCACTTAAATTCCTTCAGATTCCTTGCATTGTTTAATGATATTGTGCACTATAGAGGGAGAAATAAGCAAAAACATTGTTTTTAAGTATTGAAATCATTTTCTCACGGATTTGTTAAGAAACTGGAGATCCTAAACCTATCTTTGCTCCTCAAATACTCAGCCTTTTGTGGATATTGCTTTTGTCGTGATTACTATCACCTGTTAACATTACCTGGTTTTTTACCTCATTACTAGTCCCAAAATGCCCATGTCCCAACGTTTTTGGATTGTGTTGCAGGGCTGAAAATAAGGAATTGATGATTATTAACAAATGAAAAGAAGTTGAACAGACAAAGCATGAAATATCTTGGGTTCATACTGTCAAATAAAAGTCAAAGTAAATGTACGAAACACTGCATAGTTTTTAATCTGCATTTTCCATACTGTCTCAAATGTTCTGATTGGAGTTGTACTTCCACTTTCAATGACCTGAATAATGATAGCTTACCCTAACCAATTTGAAAGTTACACCAACACAAGGATGGCCAGAGTGTGAGTAATTTTGGGGCAAGTTGATGTCAGGCATTGGTAGAGATTTCAGTTTGGTGCCATGCACGTTTATTCTTTGCATTTCACAGGTTTGTTGGTGGTGATGCAGAGGATATATTCACCAAGCATGGGAGCACAAGTGAATTAAAAGGATGAATTTCAAAAACATGCATCCAGTGTTTGTCATATGTGGATGTTGTCCCTTTAGCCAGAATATAAGGGTAGAAAAGCTAGTTTTGATCCTGTTAAGTCTCTTTTCAATAGTCAGGACCTCAGGGTCTGAATGCATGGTCAACTGTCTGACATTATGACCCATTGTGCATTTTAACAACACAACAGTGACCTAAGACTTTTGTAATCTTTTCAATTGTTGTACACAAAAAATATTTTGTGAGCTCTGGAAAAACATGTAATTTTAGATATTTACATCATTTTGAGACATACAAATCTTCTGTTTATGCTTTCCTGCTGCGGCTTTGCATAGCACTGCTAACAAACATGTTATTGTCATGTGTATTACTGTTGAAAAGAGAAATACTTCCTTCTTGTGGTACTAAACAAAACAGTGAGCCAAATTTCTCTTTGTTTTACGCTCTACAGCCATCAACCAAAACATTAAAACCACCTGGTCTATACCAAAGTTTAGGTAGGTGTTACATGGGGAATCTATGTCCATAGGAATGCTCAAACCATTGGTTTCCCAGCATAACATTACCCACTGTGTCACACTCCCTCCACCAACTTGATGACTTCTTACAGTGCATCCCGGTGCCTTCACTTCCGTGGATATTGTGTATACACATACCCGACTGTCCATGTGATGGAAAAGAAAATGGGACTCATCAGACCATTTGTCCTTTTTCCATTTCTCCACTTTGATCAGCCTGATATATTAGGCAGATACTACAAATACTTAGCAGGGGGCGCTGCAGTGTGTGTTATGACGCATTCCTCCCATATTCAGCATTAAACATTTCTTGTCTTGTGTCACAGTAGCTCTTTTGTTCATTCGGATCAGAACGGATAGGCTTTGCTGCTTTTGTGCATCGATGAGCCTTGGGTGTCAACTCCCTGTTTCTGCTTTGTGGTTTGTCCCTCTTGTTGGTAGATTCTGAACACTGCTGACTGAGAGCACCCCACAAGCCTTGTTTAGGAGATGCTCTGAGCCCGTTGTCTTTGTTCCTTGCTGACGTTGCTCAGGTTCTCAGACATTTCATCACATCCAACATGATGAACAAACTGTTCACTTGCCCAGCCAATGTATCCCAGAGCTTAACATGCTGTTTTAACAAGATAATCAATGTTCTTTGTACAGATGCACCATTCGATCAGCAAAAATTATCCGGTTTCATGTAACCGATTCTGTGCTGTTCACATTTACACTTGTACATGGCACGTCTGCGACAAACACAGCCACACATGAACAGCACAGTGCATTTACTAACTTTAATTTCAGAATTTAGTTCATGTGTGCATTGAGCTTTAGACATGGCTCAACCACTCGCCAGTTTTGTTTGAGTGCTGACGCATATTGATGATGAGGAAGCATTAGATTTAGGTTGTTTTGAGTGCTACTTGGTCAGCTAAACAGTCTCCCTAAATAATGCAGTACTAATGAGGGAGTATGGATACTAAGGGAGGGGGGTACTAGTGATTAGAGATTCACCAATCAGTCGTCCGTTTTTCAGCATGATTGGACAAACCGGTTATCAGCCAATCAATCTTATATAACCGATTCTGTTCCGGTCACATTTACGCTTACACAGCACATGACAGCAGCAGCGGTACAAACACAGCCACTGTGTATTTACTTTTCTTTTTGTCTTTTTACTAACTTTTATTCAGTTCATGTGTGCATTGAGCTTTAAACATGGCTCAACCACTGGCCAATTTTGTTTGAGTGCTGACGCATATTGATGATGAGGAAGCATTAGATTTAGGTTGTTTTGAGTGCTACTTGGTCAGCTAAACAGTCTCCCTAAATAATGCAGTACTAATGAGGGAGTATGGATACTAAGGAGGGGGTACTAGTGATTAGAGATTCACTAATCAGTCGTCCGTTTTTCAGCATGATTAGACAAACCGGTTATCAGCCAATCAATCTTATATAACCGATTCTGTTCCGGTCACATTTACGCTTACACAGCACATGACAGCAGCAGCGGTACAAACACAGCCACTGTGTATTTACTTTTCTTTTTGTCTTTTTACTAACTTTTATTCAGTTCATGTGTGTATGGAGTTTTAAACATGGCTCAGCCACTCGCCGGTTTGTTTATGAGACCACTGCTAACACAGGTTCATGACAAGGAAGTGTTAGATTTCAGTTGTGTTTTGAGTGCTGCTTAGTCAACTAAATAACCTCTCTATTTATTTTGGACACAGCAATGTCTTCTATGTGGAAACTCTGTTTGGATTATGCACCCAGCGAAAATAAACCATGAAGGAACAACTCCGAAAACGGTCAGAACAACGAATAAGATGTTTAACACAGCATCAACCTGCTCAATATGCGCAATTTCATAAAATTAACAAAGGCTAAGAGATTAAAGCTAAAGGTAGCGAGAGCGCAGAGCCAGGCACAAGTCAGCAGCCCCTACTATCTTTCTTTAGCAATGAAGCAGTTTCCATTGAAAGAAAAGTTGAACAAAAATCGGAAATTGGAATTGGCCAAGATTGCAATTGGTGCATCTCTAGTTATTGGTTGTTTGGTCTGTGCATGGTTCTAAAGTTTTGGTTGATCAGTGTGTGTATATGGTTAAACATTTGAAGAAGACACCATGAACAGGTCCTGCACTGAAGAGTGATAGGTAAAAAGAATTCATCCTTCGAGCTTGTGAACAATTACATGGGAAACCTCTTGAAAGGCTGAATACCACAGAGCCATTTCCATTTGCTAGAATGTTTAAGTAACTCCTGACATGTGTCTAATATGTGTGTGTACTCTCTTTACAGGGATGTCGAAGTTAAAGCTGATATCTGTAACTGACATGCAGTTTCCTCTGTCATTGCTGGAGTCCATCAGTGATCAGCGAAACAGTGGATTATTCTGTGACGTGACCATAATTGTTCAGGACCGCAAATTCAAGGCACACAAACTAATGCTGTCTGCATCCAGCACTTATTTTCGGCAGCTTTTTTCAGTAGCGGGACAGGTGATTGAGCTTAATTTTATCAAGGCAGACATTTTTGAAGAAATCCTGAATTACATATACACCTCAAAGATTAATCGATTTCGGTCTGACAGACTTGAGGATCTTATCAGTGCCGGCCAGATCTTGGGTGTCAAGTTCATTGCCAGTCTTGCGACAATACTTTCTCAGGTCAAAGAGTTACCTGGCTTGTCAAGAGACACTGATGGTCTTGGTACTGTAGCTGAGAAAAATGGAAGTGCAACAGAAAACATGCCAATCATCACTGAATCGTTTACTTTGTCCTCTGAGGAGTTTAAAATGGTACACAGCGGTGCTGATAAGGACAATTCCGACGACGATGTTGTTTTTGTGTCAGCGGTGGGAGCTTTGAAAACTCAGAAGATCAGTGTTTCTCAGGTTATAGATGTGGATGCAGAAGAAGAACCTGTGGCCAAAAGACAAAAGTTCACAAATGAAGTAGGAGTAAACACTGACGTACCAGAAACCCCAAATGACAAAAGCATACCTTCTGATAGTGAAGTGGTTGAGATATCAAACGACAGTCCTCAACCCCAAGAAAACACAACACCTGTTGAAAGTCCTGTAGTCCCCCAAAACATCAGCAGCTCTGTTCCGGCTAGCTGTACAGCATCGTCCACACACAGTGCACCTTCAACTCCAGTCCATTCCAATCTTACAGTTAATCTCCATGACACATCTGAGAATAAGGCTAACGTGCTAGGAGTCCAGAAGAAGGTTTTGTTGGAGCAGTCACCAGATCGGCCCGGCAAAATCAGACTGTCGGACGCAAGACCCGCTTTCAGCACTAATAACGTACCTGCGCTGGATGTTGCCAAGGCAACCACCAAGAAGACAATAACATTAGACAAAGCCTCAGAGATTGATTCCCTGTCACCAGGATGTAAGGTTTATGCCAATATAGGAGAGAACACCTACGACATCGTCCCTGAGAAAGAGTACTCCGCTGAAGGAGAATCTCGCTCTGCTCCTGGAAGTAAATCCCAAACTCCTGTTAGCAGTCCAAGCAGTCAGTCCAGCTGCTCCCCACGAGGGAAGAAGAGGGGTAAAGAGCAGGAGGATCATTATGAACTCATTATGGACGGCAAGAAGTTTTACGTGTGCGTGGTGTGCAAGCGTCCCTACGTGTGCCTGACGAGCCTTCGGCGCCACTTCAACACGCACTCGTGGGAGAGGAAGTATCCGTGCCGGTACTGCGACAAAGTCTTCGCTCTGGCTGAGTACAGAACCAAACATGAGATCACTCACACGGGCGAAAGGAGGTACCAGTGTTTGCTGTGTAATGAAATGTTCCTCAACTACCAGCTGCTGTCCACTCACTGCAAGCAAATGCACAATCAGGATCCCTCCGGCAGGAAGCAGAAGGATGATGCCGACAACAACCTGTACCGCTTGCTTCCGTGCAAGACGGTGCAGTTCAAACCGTACTCTTTCATCTCTGAGGAGAGCAAACCAGTCCCTGTCATCGGGGAAGATGGGACCGTACAGCACATTAACATGGACCGGTCGCCGTTCACAACCCAGACACTTCCTTCAAGCCAGAGCAAAATGATGAACTGGGATGACCTCTTTGTTGAGCCTAGTCCTCACACTCCGCTAGGTGCACATGCTTCACCTGCGCCCACTCCTCAGCCTACAAACGAAATGAATGTAGGGAATGCATCAACAGAGTTTGAGTTTGTCATACCAGAGACATACTGAGCAGGCATATTCACATTCTGAGCTTTATGGTGCCTTTTAATTGTCTTGAAAAATCTGTTCTTGAATTCAGTTGCTTTAGGCCAGAGCAAGAATATGAGTGTTAAGTATGTGTGATTGTTCCAGGTGCTTCATGATAGAATTGTGTATAGGTTTGGAATGTATCATAGCCCCAAATTGTGTGTTTAAAGGAAAACTCCGCCCTAAGACACCATTTTATACGTTGATTTAAAACTATTTGGGATGTACAGGTATGCGCCATTTAACGACTGCATTATGCTCTGTGAAACAGGTCGTTGACCAAAATGGGCGTTGACTGGACAATACCATAGTCCCGTGAAGCTATTTATATACTGTATAAAGGGAATTTTCACCATAAACTGTGGACACAATACGTAAATGCTTGAGTGCTAACAAGAGTGTAACCCTAAACTGTTGTACACATGCTAACCCTTTTGTAATTTATGGAAATTCACAATAATTATAAAAAAATATAGTAATGTACTCTTACAACCCTGTCTAGGGGAACGTTGTAACACTTAAGAGGGTAGTATGATGGACCTGATACTTTTGGTTGATGGAAGCCAAAAATGCATTGATAGACAGTTTTACAACAACGAGAAAGATCAACGATTGAAAGTGAACCAGTTTGTATAGTTATAGCAGTAGTACTTGCACAAATGCCTTTTTACAAATAAGCAGTGAACGTTCATACATACAAACATGAGGAGCTTTCACAAAAGTATCTTGAACACAGCTGATTCTCTGGACCATACATTAGGCCTTAACAAACAAATAGACCAGGGGTGCCAGATTCCACAAGAGATCCCACCTGCAACCTGCGACTACCAACACTTGCAAAACTTTCTAGAAAAATAAGCCCAACATCGCTAAGAATAAACAGACCTGACAACCATGACCCACACGAGTCCCTTTAACTCCTGCCTCTGTCCAGCGTTGGTTGGCTGTTTACGTCCAGATTTTTATTTCCTGTTGTGATTCATTGCTAAGACCTCGGTCGCTAAAGTTAACTAACGTTTGTTGATCGGATGGTCGTTAAACAGCACGTACCTGTACTTTGCGCTTCTGGTGTTCATTTGCTGTTTCATGCTATGCTTCTGTATGTTCAGTCTGAATTTCGCTGGCGTCTAATCCTGTTAACAACGGTCAGATTAAGCACTTCTTTTCTCACGCACAATTCTTCAGGTGTCCAAGAATCCAGCACTGCCGGCCGGCAAATGATCACGCTGGTTAGCCAGCAAGTGTTCAGTTAAAAAAAACACTGTGAACGAGACCAAAACTCTTAATGAAAATTGATGTTTGTCGTTTGGGGTGGATTTTTCTTTTAATGTGTTAAAACTTGGCAGTACTTAAATGTCAGACTTTCCATAACCAGTCTTTAAAGGTACATTATGTTTTTTTTTCCCTCCTGATAAAACATACAGCAAAGTAAACAATGCTTAAAATATTTGGTAATGAGATAACGAATGCCAGCCCAACGTTACTTCCAAACATGTAGTGCTTCAAGTTGAATTAAGTACGGAGCAACTGCATTCTCTAAAGATCACTGATGACTTGCCTGTAGGTAGCTTTAATTAACTCTGTCTGGGCAGTGTAAAGACACATTAACTTGGACTGCTAACCTTATGCAGGTGAATTCACCACTAGGGGGTGTGCGATATATTATGGGATTTTGTTGATGGCGATAATTAGACGATATTTTGGACCTGTATATCTTGGGTCTAAAGTATTTGAAAGTTGTTTGAACCCATCTTTCTCAACTGCTTGAATTGGCACCGTGTCTTCCGTGATGTAATTGGTGACGGCATTTATGTCTTGCCATCTGTTTTTCAAGTTTATTTTCACTCTTTTTGCGAAATGATTCCAATAGGGTTTGCTGAGTGTGTTTTTGAGTCTGTCGTGGATAGCTGATTGTCATTATCTTCATATTCTGCGCAGTGATTAGTTCACAGACGGTGAAAAAAAGTTAGTTGTCGAGCTGTCTTTAACGGCAAATGATGTCTGACATAGTTGTGAGAAACAGCAATCTTTTCAAAGCCAAACCTCCTCCACTCCAGTGAGGACGAGCCAAATAAATGCTAAGACATCTAAAGGGCAGTAAGCCTCAGCTGTTTTTGATTGTACTTTATAAGATTAAATTATTGTCAGACATATACTGTATACATGTACAGTACAATTAAATTCTTGTCTTCACATGTCCCAGCCTGTTACCAAGTTGGTGTCACAGCTCAGGGTCAACCACTCACTCAAGGGCCCAGCAATGGAGCTTGGTGGACCCGGAAGGTGAACCCTCAACCCTCAGCCCAGAACCCTAATCGGCCTGTATTAAGGGTGTCTGCAGCACACTGTAAACACACTGCGGCTCTGAGTTTTGGAGCTAGATTAGATCACATTACTATGAGATGTATGGAAATTCCTTAGACTGGCCATTTTTGATGTATTATTTTTTGATACATTTCTGCTACGCTTCCTATTCATCCATGTATCTGTTGTTAGGCAGTTTCATGTAAAATGGGCCTGAATTGATGTTAAGGTGAATAAAGGTGGTGAAGCAGTCTAACACGCTAGCGAAGCGCTGCAGGTACCCGCGTTTGAGTCTTTGCAGGGTCTTCCGGCTAGGTTGGGCATCACATGCATGCACATTTTGTGCTGCAACAGCAACCCCTGACCAGCCCTGCAATGGACTGCCTTCCTGTCATTTTTGTTCTCCAGGGATATGTCCCACAAACCTGACCAGGAAAGGCAGGGCTAAATCATGGAAATAAATAAAAATATTACAAATAATATAATATTTACCCCTCTGTAGTTTCTTACCCAAAATAACTATCATCGTTATGAGATCAATAACCAGTTATTAATGAGTCCAGCATCCTGATGCCAAGCCCCATAACAGGTAAAAGAACAGAAAGGGAGATGTTTCTTTCATACACTGGACAGTTAATAGAGGTCAGTTTTTAATATAAGCCCATGTGACTCACAAATCAGCATGCCATTACTGCGTAACTTGCAGGAAACTGTTAAAAAAATCATATTGTACCTTTATTGTGTGGTTTGCAGATATCTGTTGAATCAGGGAATAAATGATGAGTGGCATCACCAAGGTGAGTTAGGGAACAACAAGGGACTTGATGCTGATTCTGAGTTATTCTGTAGTATGGTAGTGTTACAAATGCTCATTTTACATACTAATCCTGTTCAGTGCTCAACCGTTTTTAGACACTGTGGTGCTTTTCATCCACCTTTTTGTGCAAAGTTTGAAATGCATAAAAGCCTGAATGAAAAGGCCGGAAATTTAAAAACAAACACCCAAACCCAGATGTTGCGCTGTACGCCGAATAGGTTAAAAATCTGAAATTGGGACGTGTTACAGAGTTCATGGCAGTGCCCACACAGACATTTAATCACTAATATTAAAAATTAACACTGAGTATGGCCCTGCAGCTCCCGCCCCTAAAGTGTACAGTTGTACTCTTATGTGTCTGCACACTTCATAAACACAGCAGAGACCTGACACCAAAAGTTTCAGCCACTATCAAATACTGATCACGAGTCATGATCTTCATTCCCTGTCATACCTGGAATTCAGGGTCGCCAGGTCTCAACCCTTGAACCGGCTTAACCAGTCTGCTTGGTGCAATTCTGATTTATTCCTGAATTATTCACATGCTTTGGGTTTTGTATCGTAGTCTCTTTCCTGATCATCACCATCAGAATTTGCTCATAACAAATGCAAGCAAATTAGTTTGTTCATATTCTGACTTGAAATATTTTCAAAGGTTGCAAAACAGTTGGGTTGACACCCGCTCTCAGCTTCCATCATTAGACTATTATTGGGTCTAGTAAGCTAGCTACTGTGTAGATGTACAGTGGTGCCTCGGTACTTGACCACCTTGGAACTCGGTTCTCGACGCATTTTGACTAGAAAAAGTTTCTCGGTTCTCGTCGCACTCAAGTACGAGTCGAGCAGCGCAACTTGTTTCAGCCGAAACTCAATTCACTCAGGTTGACAGTAGCCCCTCCTCAGTGAAGATCTGTGCTGTTGATCATGTTTGTCTTTATTTCTACATCTACAGTACTGTATTCTTAGTGCAAATAAATCTCTATGGGTCCTAAAAAGGTTAGTCTATAAGAGCCAACCGAAAGGAAAACAAAAGTAAACTGAAAGGAAATGCAGGCTGCGATTAGCTTAGCAGCAGTGCTAGCGCCATGTTCACCAATAGAGTAAGTGTTTTTTGTGCATCTCTCTTTCGATCCATTATTTACTAAACTCACTAAATGAGATTTTTCAACACTTTATTATAAAATAAGCTTTGTGTTAACTGTGTGTTAATGTTGGTGCTTTAAACGTTTCTGGGTGTCTGAAATGGATTTATTCAATTTATATTATTTCTTATGGGAAAGATTTGCTCGGTACTCGTCGTTTTCGGTTCTCAAGTCTTCTTGAACGAATTAGTGACGAGAACCGAGGTACCACTGTCATTTTAATTCAGAGCATGACACCTATCATTTAAGCATTACACAGTATTTGAATAATTATGTATTTAATGATGGCACAGAAAACATTGTGTCCCCAATTCATTTACGCTTGAGTATGAGCATTTATCAGCTCTTTTAGGAATGGAAAACGTGGCTTACATGATATACTGCAAACGTGTAATTCTCAAAAATATTTCTATTATATATTTTATGTGGTGAGGAAGACTGAACACTCACCAAGATACAACTCTGATTTTAATCCCAGATCATTCGACTGTTCTTTTACTGGCAGTTAGTACATAACTCGGATATCTACCAAGGTGGAATCCCAGATTTCAGTCATAAAGAGGCAAATTTTTTATTTCAGAGAAGGATGGAATGTCTGTGAATGTCTTTTAGTACTACACCAGTTATTTAGCAGGTTGCACTTTTTTTGTACATTTTATTTATATGCTGGACATACGTGGCTGTGGTCATTTCCACAGAAAGGGTAACCATGAGTTACTGAAGTCAAATCGTGAGACTCTCGTCTCTGAGTGCAGGAATGACAGATTCTTTCAGGTTTTATCATGTCATATTTCACTCTGTATATTTTCCTACATTTATTGCATTGTATTCTTGTCTGTAGGTGGTTTCGGGTGATAGGAGGACCATGTGACTATTTTCACAGTCAGAATTAAGTGCTCTGGCATTTGTTGATTTTGAACGTTTTTGTACTACTAAAGACAGTTTAACAGCTCCTGTTTTGTTCAGAACCATATTTATTAGGTCTTAGTGCTGTACAATGTGAAATAAAATGGTAGAGTACTACTTTTAATTGTACTTCCACAGTTCATTTCAGTCATTTAGGTGAATGGTCAAATGTTTTTCTTCATCATCTAACTTTGTCTAGATTTGATAATGGCTTTGAGTGGACCACAATATGTTTGTCTAATATGAAAGTCTCTGATTAAAAAAAGCATACTGAAGGTGAACTGCTGCTTTGTAAGATCTCTTTTATGGTCTCAACCCTCAACCAGCTGCAGTAGAAAAGTAAGACCGGTCATATTAGTATACATAAAATATATTTTGCATACAGACCATATTATTTGTGATACCAAATCTTTCTTTTCTGCCAAATGTACATTTGCTTAAATAAAGCACATAAAAAAGTCTACAGACTCCTCACTAACAGTAGTGTTCAATTTTAAGACTTGATTAAATGTATTCAGAAGAAGATAGCATGAATTGTTCCAGTACTTTCCAAAACTTAAGACATAAATTCATAAATTAGTTCATAAATGAACCGGTTTATATGTAATGGGCATTGACAATGTCCACAGAGTATATATAGTCATTCTGCAATGGTTGAGATGGGTTTTTAAACATGTGATTTGTTGAAATGACCACTAATGAAAGCCAACTCCCATATTTGTCCTTAAATGTACTGAAACACTGTGACCAGTCAGCTTTCCATATTTACAAACCGGATGCACTTTTCAGAGGTGTATAATGCAGTTTACTGCGTGTTTAGCATCAAAGTGGTTTCTTCCATTTAAAATCGTATCTAGCTACAGTATTTACAAACCAGTAAAGAATATTTACATTGTAGGTGACTAAACGTATGACTTGTGTGATTGCACATTTTCTGCTATTTGCACATGAGAGGTGTACAAATGAAACCCATCATTTAGAACATGCTATATTAAGAATAGTACTTGGGCTTCACACACTACTTTTTAGCTGCCCAAATCCACAAAAAATCTAGCTTGATGCTTTTGCAGTTATATTCAGAGACGAGGTATGAATGAGGTATGAATCAACAACACCGACAAGACACAGGTTGGCAGAGTTACCGTTTCCAGATATGCCACAGTCATTCTACACAAATGGCATGGCAGATGCAGCATATCCATGAGTAATCGTAGTGTTTAGTCCTAGAGAGCAGAGATGATCTACTCTGCATATATTGCACTCGATGACTGAACAAGTCCCATCGCTTCATTCATCGGCTTCCATTCAGCAGATGTCACATGAATGCAGTAAGCCTTCACAGTAGTCGCTCATACGACTCTATACCATGGTATATACCCATTTTCCTTAACCCCCACCTCAGTGTTCCCATGATCCTTTGGTCCCTTAAGGGCTGTAAGGTGGAGGTTTATCGTCAGGTGGATAATAAGGGGGAGAGTAGCGTGGAGGAATCATATTGGGCCACATGCGACTGGTGCCAGACTGCGAATCATCAGATAGTCCAGACGAGTCAGGAAACACATTGGAGCCCTGAATACAGATAAGGGTGAAAGAGAGACAAGAGTGGTTTCACTGCATGATGTTTTGATCCACAGACAAATTTCTGTTTTGTATCATAATACATCGCACACTAGATCTGCACTGCTCCTGTGGGTTGTGCACTCAGTGGCCGGGTTTCCATCCAAGTGTGTTACAAATGTTAGGCGCATCTACAAAATTCTCAGAAAAAATGTGACTTAAGTTGTGTTTAAATCCCACTACAGCTACGTGAATAAACTTTAGATGACGTAGGCGACCACGATTAGGGGTGGCATTGAAACCAACAAGAATGGCGGAAGTTACCTCAGTCTTTTAGCTTAATAACCTTTACAGCCATTTAGAATCCTTTATGGTTGACTTCAACACACCCTACCTCATCATTCATTCATTCACTTATCCGCATAATCAGGTACATTTTAATTTGAACAGACACCGTTTACATTCAGTCAGATTGACTATTAAATCATATCTATACGTAACGAAACTGATTTAGTTTTGTTTTTGGTCTGATCAGGTGGAACGAAATCATGTGACTTGACCCATCAATCACAGTTTGATTTCTCATCGTTTATTTGAAAAACATTTTCCATCACCTTTTATGTCTTTTAATTTTATTTTTGTGCAATTTCAAAATTCGTAAAAAGTTGGTGGATGGAAAACTCGCAATTGACAAAAAAAATACTGCACCCAAATATAAATGTCGGATTGTTGCAAATTTCGGCATGCAGTTATGTCTCGGCCAGATATGTAAAATGATTACAGGTGTGGTCTGATTAGACACTGGGTATTGCCACAAGAAGGCGTAATGAAAAGACTCTCAGAGGTAACTTATGGGTAGTGTACCTCTTGGTGAGAGATCAATGACTGCTAGACATGTCTCTACAATGCGGGAGCTCTGACAGTAGCAGGATGTCATTTCAATGAATTACCTACTATCTAGACTGTTCTAACCTAGCTGTTAGGAGGTGTCAGTAGCAGTGGTTCTGTGAGGGCATGCACACAGTGAACGGCCCAGGCAGACCACCAGTAGAGAGGATCATTTGATCCTCAGACAGGCACAAGCAGCTCCCCCAGTTTCATTGTCCACCATCCAGACACAGGTGTCACCTTCTCTATATGGCCCTGTCTCTCCACGGACCATTCCAGGTGCTTAGCTGAAGGAGATTTGTTATCATGGCAAACATTATGTGTCCTGCTATTGACAACCAGCAACTGTTGGCTTCATTAGCAGTGGTGCCATTACGAAGAAACCTGGACTTCTATGGACTTGAACCATATCGCCCCAACTGCTGGTGTGATGATCTGGGGAGCCATCGCATACGACAGTCAGTCTCCCCGTGATGATGCAGGAACACTAACAGCTCGGCGATAAGTGCAGGACATCCTGTAGCCACATGCTGCCTCTCATGGCAGAGTTTTCAACTGCCATTTTTCAGCAGGATAGTGCTTGCCCACACACACCAAGGGTTTCCCAGGAACGTCTCTGCCAGATTGCAACAATTCCGTGGCCTGAACGGTGGCCAGATTTATCACCAATTGAGCATTTATGGGACCAGATGGGAAGCCAGCTTTGTGCAGGATCTACAGGTCCAGCTGCAACATCTGTGGGTAAATGTGCCACAGGATATCATGTATGCTCTGGATGGAACCTGTATGCCCAACCGTATCTAATCTTGTATCCAGGCTAGAGGTGGCCCAACAGGGTACTAGATCCTCCTTTCAATGGTACAGTTTTCCCCAGTAAACTTATTGTAATCACTTACTTATATCATCATTACATCCACTTATATGAAGTTTCGTTTGATTCCAACAACTCCTACTCGGTGCATTTTTTTTGTAAATTAGTGTAAACGCTCATACTGGTTGCAACTCAATTTTCCCTTCATGAATTTTGTGTGTGGATAGAACATCTGTTTTGAACCTCTTGTATTTTACACCCAGGAGGGCACGGTTTGGTTATATGTTTTTTCCAATATAGCCCTAGCTGTCAAACAGTATGAAGTCCATTATGCTGGCTAAAAGCAAGAGTGATCTTCGGCTGCTAGGGAATATTTCACCCCAAATTCGACCAACCACAATAGAATAGCTGTAATAAAAACAAAGAAATGGTCAAAATCTAGACGGAAACGAGTTTCGGCACCAGAATGGATTCTACTGCTCTGACAGGTCCATTTTTCCTAGCTTCATTTCATTCCCTGTGTGTTTGTTTGTGATCTTGTTTTGGGAGACATAAGAGCAGTTTATTTTTTCAGCGTTTCTGGTGAGGTTAGTCACAGGACATTTGCCACGAAGGTCAATTGCTTAAATTCTGTTCTCAGGAAGCAGCAAAGCAAAGCAAAAACAAATACACAGAACTTAAGGGTACATTTAGTATTTCCAGACATCTCCTACAGCTCATCGAATGGTAAGTTTTTGGTCTTTGTGCACAATATTGTTTACGGCCTGTGTGTGGGCTGGGTTTTAAATAAAAAGTATTGTCATGGTTTATGATTTATTCTGTTACTGAGGTGGATACATTGGCAGTTATGTGTATTTGATTTTTACACTTCATAATATTTCATTTTAATTAGATAACTTGGTTAATTTTTACATATAACATCTAAGCCACCCAAGGAGGTTGGGTCCCTTTTTGAGTCTTGGTCCTCCCAAGGTTTCTTCCTTATAACATTTAGGGAGTTTTTCCTTGCCACTGCCACCCTAGGCTTGCTCAATTTGGGATGGCCTCATAATTTGGAAGATCATCTAAAGTTGTAAAGCTGCTTTGAGACGATGCTCTATTGTAAAAAAGCGCTATAGAAATAAAGCTGACTTGACTAGTACGTTTGTTTAATAGTCTATGGTTGTACTTTTGAACAAAGCAACTACCATCGTCACTGTAGCTTCAGTATTCAATATGCAGTATGTTTCACACAGATTTGATCACAGAGTTATGCATATAGTCTGACTGAATCTGACTGTCATCCCTTTTGCAGAAAAATAGAGCCGAGTCCATTTGTAGTGGTTTTGTTTTCGTGACCTGACTGTAATGAATATAAAATTTGTAAAATACCCTGAACTACACTGAAAATATAGGACAGTACAAATGGAAAAGTAACTTTGATTACCTGCATGTCATAAGCTGTATAGGGTGGCAGACAGGGGGCAGTGTTGTAGAAAGAGTTGGAGGTGGTTGGAGGAAGAGTTGGAGGTGGTGGGGGATTGGGAACAGGGTCTGGTTCACATGTCTCAGGGGCTGCAGTTGGGACCTTAAAAAGAGATAAGTGCAGCAGGTATTCAGCATCGTTCCATGAGAATAAACACACGCAATCTTAAGGTCCATAAATCTGAATACCAGGATGCGTTTCTATTTGATCAGTTATTTAAAACTAACACGACGTTTTTTCTCTTTTTAAAAATTAGTTTTTCTGTTCACAGCTTTTGCAACGTTTAAAGCTATACAATTTTTATACAAATTTGATCCGTCAGATGGCACTGCATCAAGAACGTCATTCATCAATAGCTTATAGAACAACATGAGCAAGAGGTTACTTTGGCAAACATTTATTAAGCACTACAATAAAGAGTAACATTCACCAATTCCACTTAAAATGTTACTATGCAAAAAAAAAAAAGCCTTTTGTTAACCATGTCCTGAAACAGCATTGACTTCTCTAGGTTTTGAGCTATCTAGGATGAACCATCACACAATGGAAACGTATTGTGGTCAGAACAATCAGTATTCCAGATCATTTTTGAAAGAAAAAAGGAAATGGATGCTGTGAGCACCAGACCAAAGATGAAAAAACTATTATCAGCAGCAAGTCCAACAGCCAGGCTCTGTCATGGTATGGGGTGTGTCAGTGCCCAGGGCAAAGGTCATTTAGACTTCTGTGATGGCAGCATTAATGCAGAAAAGTACACTGAGATTTTAGAGCATCACATCAAGACGACATCTTTCAGAGAAACATCCATGCATTTTTCAACAAGACAATGCATAACAAGTTAAATCAGAAAAAGTTACATATATATACATAAAAAGCCTTTCGTGGAGATGCTTTTGTACCAAATCATGATTATAATCATCTGTTGACATCACCTGTTTGAAATCACATCATTATTTCATTTTTACCTCATTACTAGACCTAACTTGCCCCCATCCCAACTTTTTTTGGAATGTGTTGCAGGGCTGAAATGCAGGAATGGATGTTTATTAACAAATGAAATGACGTTGACCAGATAAAACATGAAATATCTTGAGTTTATACTGTCTGAAATGAGGTAAAAGTCAAAGTAAATGTAAGAAACCCTGCATTTTTTTAATTAAAATTTTCCATACTGCCCCAATTTTTTGTAAAGAGTAAAATTTTACCATAGGTGGGGGTGTGAGGGGCCACAGTCCAGCAATTTGCTAAGTGAATCCTGAGGGCCTGGGTCTGAATCCGTTGCAATTTGCTTGCAATGCAAACTGGGTCCAGAATGACTAACTGCAGGAAATGTTTAGTGAGGGTATATTTCCAAACATGTGCACTGTTGTCATTTTGATCAATTTACTATAGAGCCATAATATTTCTGAACTTATTACAATGATGGATGCTTATCAGATAAAACTGTGGTCAGACAAAAACCATTAGTGTTGATGCTCTCTCAAGAGTACATAAATAGCCCAAAAACTACAAATTACACAACATATGATTAACTTTATGACCCTGTCTCAACAATACTTGTGCATCCTGAGTTTTATAAAGCAGAAATTCAAGGTCAATTCAAGCCATTTTGAAACCTTTTTAAAGTTTAAAAAAGCTTATTAAAAAATAAGTTGTGTGGTTATGCACAACTTCACACTACAGTGTTTTCATGCAAACTGTTAATTGTGTGGACTGTACATTGTAACTCTGTATCAGCTGTAAGTCCCTGTAAATATTATGCAAACACACTTTCCCATAATTCAATACGTATTGCTAATAGCCATAGTGGTTTTATGACCACCATGATAAAGTCAAGCACTGTTCAGAGCCGCCCCAATTAGCATTATTGACCCTTTATGGGATGTTCTGCAGCATGGACCGTGTAGGAGATGCCCATCTTGTTCATCTCTAAAGAACTTCGCGAAATGATAGACAATCCAAACATTTTAGGACTTGTATTACAGCAATGCATTACAGAAGTATTAATGCTGTTCTGGAGATAATCTGAGACCCTTCTCCTTTTAGGTTTGTCATATTAATATAATGTTATAGTTATTTTGTCTACCCCTTGTTTTAAACACTGTCTAACAGATATACTGAATCCTCAGTGTTTTTCCATTATCTGCATATGCTTTCTACGTACACTATACCAGTTTCCCAACCTTTTTTCTGTCATGCCACATTTTTAAAGACAACCTCACGGCACACCCCAACACTAATCTAAAAGTCAAGTGACACAATGCCTATTGGTTGACGATTTGATCAACAACTTTAGTGGATAAATTATTTAATATCAAAGCATCAATGTTTTATAATACAACATATATTAATTTCAAATAAATATCATTTTCTGGTGGAATTTCATAAAAGTTAATGCACATCAAATATGTACACAGCACACCTTTCCTGCTCTTGTGGCACAGCAGTGTGACACGGCATACCGGTTGAAAAACCTTGCACTATACTATAATTACAATCTATATAGAGACCATATGCCTAATAGAATGCATCTAAGATTTGTACTTTTCTTTGTAAGTTTACTACTTGGATAAAAGTGGAACTCGTGTATACAATTTATTTAATTGCCCTGCTCTGGTAATGTGCACTATATTATAGTTCATCTACAGGTATACCTCACTTAACCTACACAGTACGTAATGTGCAACTGTGTGTTATACGATCGGGATGTTTTCCGAACACCATATTAAAAATGCCTGCTTATATACAGTGGGGCAAAAAGTATTTAGTCAGCCACTGATTGTGCAACTGATTGTACTTAGAAAGATGAGAGAGGTCTGTAATTTTCATCATATTTACACTTCAACTATGAGAGACAAAATGAGGAAAAAAATCATTGGTAGAATGGTAAAATGGTAGGATTTTTAAAGAATTTAATTGTAAATTATGGTGGAAAATAAGTGTTTGGTCAATGACAAAAGTTCAACTCAATACTTTGTAACATAATCTTTGTTGGCAATGACAGAGGTCAAACGTTTCCTGTAAGTCTTCACCAGGTTGGCACACACTGTAGCTGGTATTTTGGCCCATTCCTCCATGCAGATCTCCTCTAGAGCAGTGATGTTTTGGGGCAGCACGGACTTTCAACTCCCTCCACAAATTTTCTATGGGGCTGAGGTCTGGAGACTGGCTAGGCTACTCCAGGACCTTTAAATGCTTTTTATGGAGCCACTCCTTCGTTGTCCGAGCGGTGTGTTTGGGATCATTGTCATGCTGGAGACCCAGCCACGTTCCATCTTCAATACTCTCACTGATGGAAAAAGGTTTTGGCTTAAAATCTCACGATACATGGCCCCGTTCATTCTTCCCTTAACACGGATCAGTCGTCCTGTCCCCTTTGCAGAAAAACAGCCCCAAAGCATGAGGTTTCTACCCCCATGCTTCACAGTAGGTATGTTGCAACTCAGCATTCTTCTTCCTCCGAACACGACAAGTTGAGTTTTTACCAAAAAGTTATGATATTATACCACATGATAGTTCTCTTCTGGATCATCCATATGCTCTCTGGCAAACTTCAGAAGGCCTGGACATGTACTGGCTTAAGCAGGGGGGCACGCCTGGCACTGCAGGATCTGAGTCTCTCTCGGCATAGTGTATTACTGATGGTAGCCTTTGTTACTTTGGTCCCAGCTCTCTGCAGGTCATTCATCAGGTCCCTCCGTGTAGTTCTGGGATTTTTGCTCACCGTTCTCATGATCATTTTGACCCCACGGGATGAGATCTTGCGTGGCGCCCCAGATTGAGGGAGATTATCAATGGTCTTGTATGTCTTGCATCTTTTTACAATTGCTCCCACAGTTGATTTATTCACACCAACCTGCTTGCCTATTGTAGATTCACTCTTCCCAGCCTGGTGCAGGTCTACAATTTTCTTCCTGGTGTCCTTCGACAGCTCTTTGGTCTTGGCCATGGTTGAGTTTGGAGTCTGACTGTTTGAGGCTGTGGACAGGTGTGTCTTTTATACAGATAAACGAGGTTCAAACAGTGTTGCCATTAATACAGGTAATGAGTGGAGAACAGAAGAGCTTCTTAAAGAAGTTATATGTCTGTGAGAGCCAGAAATCTTGCTTGTTTGTGGGTGACCAAATACTTTTTTCCACCATGATTTACAATTAAATTCATTAAAAAATCCTACAATGTGATTTCCTGGATTTTTCCCCCTCATTTTGTCTCTCATAGTTGAAGTGTACCTATGATGAAAATTACAGACCTCTCTCATCTTTTTAAGTAGGAGAACTTGCACAATCAGTGGCTGACTAAATACTTTTTTTGCCCCACTGTATCTCTAGTGTTTATCCAGCGTCGATGCAGGGTCTGCTTTCCATACTGAATTCCAACCAGTGTGTCGCAGCACCTGACATTGGCTCCCAACCACACTGGGCCAATTTAGAGAAAACAATTCACCTAATGTATGTCTTTGGAATGTGGGAGGAAATTGAAGCACCCAGACAAAACTCACATACAGATGGAGTCCGAGGTTGGGATTGAACTGGGGATTTATGGAGCTGTGAGGAGACCGCACTAACAATATGCAACACATATACCTATTTATATCCTACACATTATATAGCAAACCTATATGGGATAGTGGTCCAGTACTGAATAAATAGCCAAGAGACTAGACACATACAGTACTGATGTCATGTCATCCCATCCTCAGCCGTGCTGAGTCGTGGTTACTCTGCTGTTTGTCACCCAGATGGCTGCATGCCTTATTCTTCATCTGTATCTTCATAGTTAAGTTTTCATATCTCTACTTTGTATTTAATAAAACCTTTTGAACCAAAGTCAGGACTGTGAAGTGTGTCATTACAACTGTATTTCAGCTAATGTGTCTGGCCAGATAATGCATGGGTTGTGCAGGTTAATGCCATGAATAATAAGGATAATAAATGTACAGTACTGTGCAAAAGTCTTATGACATGCTTATTGTTGGTGGTGGATCATTCTCAGCACTGCAGTGACAATGCTGGACTGATGGACTATTTCCAGTCCAGCAGTGATACTGATGTGGTTTATAACTCCAGCAGCACTGCTGCATCTGATCCACTCATACCAGTGCAACACACACAAACATACCACCACCACATCAGTGTCACTACAGTGCTGAGAATGATCCACCAGCCAAATAGTACCTGATCTGTGGTAGTAATGTGGACGAGCAAAGTATGTAGAGAAACAGATGAACTACGGTCTGTAACTGCAGAACACAAACTACAAAATGCAGTGACCACTAAAACATCAATAAAGAATAAGCAGAAAATGAACTGAAAATATAGAATGCCTAAGACTTTTGCTCAGCACTATATATGCGATCATACTGTATATTGTCCAAACGGATGTTATGTGGTGCATAACTGCATATTGTGTTTTAATGTTTCAGCCCCCGGTTTTTCTGGTCAAGATGCTGGGGCTCTGGTGCCGATCCATAGAGACCACAGGGCATAGGTGTAAGCGTGCCCTGGTTGGGATGCCAGTCCATCGCATGGCTGGGTATTACTGTTATAAAAAACCCTTCAAAAAACACTTTAGTTTGGTTTTCCAGAGTAAATTAGTCCTAATCATAGGCCAAAACTATGGTTTCCAATTACACTGGCGTTACAAACAAGTTCAAGCCTAGATTTAATCTGTGTTCTTTAATCCAGTATTTAATGTAAACAGTTAACAGCAATTACTGACAATATTCAAATCTTACCATATCTTTAAATCCTCCAAGCACTGCTGCTGTGATGATGCCCAGAAAGAGAGCAATAATGTTTAGAATGGTGGCAGACCACAGCAGGTGGTACAGGTGTACAACGTCCTGGCAACTCCGCACTTCTGTATACTCATGGTAGCCTCCACTCTGGTCAACATGGCTGTCCAAGGGAGTAAAGAAGTGCATTATGGCAACAGATACATAAATGCAGATCGTTCAGAGAAGACATACAGCACATAGCAACAGAAGGAAAGCTTCACAACACATTCATGCAGTATGAATGATGAAATAAAAATGTCAGCCAGTGCACATCACTCTTCAGAAGAGCATAACACAAGATATACAACTGTTTTATTTGGCTCACAATGTTTTTATGATATTATGAAAACCAATGAGGATCTGTACACAATTTGTGGAGTTAAGGAATGAGGCCTGGCTTTTTCACTTATCAGCGAAAAGTGCCAGGGAATAAACCCTTTCCTCATTCCAGTAATACCATATGTTTCCAATGGAGCAAACTATACACAGCCACACCGAGTACTTCAACCACAACAAATCATGGCTTGTCAATGTTGTCGAGGGGCTAAAAATGGAAAGACCTACTTCCAAACCATGGACGATTTCCTAAATTTTTTCAAAACATCTTTATTCTGAAGTCCCAAAAGAGGATGTTCTCTGAAACATAAGTAAACACAAGCGTTCTTTTCCAACAGAGCTTGAGGAAAAAGGCACGCTCAGTGAAAGCAAATAGAAACCGTAACTTAAGCAAGATAAACAGCAGATAGCAGTTTCACCTCAGTGCTGCATACAGGATATACTGAAAGAGCACGAATTACAGACATACTTGCCACAGTCGTAGAGGTCACAACAGTAGCACGTGTTACTCTTTACACGCAGGTTACAAGACATACGTGATGCAGTTTGGCAGTGGACCTAAAAACAAAACAAGATATCTGAAAATATCCAGGCTTTACTTTCTACCAGAAGCAACTGGTGAAATATGAAAACATGACGTCATTCTATTCCAGAGCTAAAGAGATGAACTACATTCCTGTGCAGTTAGTTTGATTGAAATGGGTTTTTGAGAACCCCTTAAAGCAGAGATGCAAACTCACATCTAAGTCAAAAGCAGTTACGCTGGAGTAATATTCACATCGACCAGCATAAACAGGTCTGAGGTCCTGTAAGACAGTGCACCCAAGAAAAAAGTTATTAAAAGGTATGAGAACAGACAGAACAATCCTGATATGTACAGGTAGGAAATGCATTGACCGAAATGGACGTTGACCAGACAATAGCATAGTCAGACAGTGTTTTTGTAAATATACTGTAATGTAAATATGAAGGGTATTTTCACAAGAAAATCTGCATGCAAACAATACGTAAATGTGTCAGAGATTCCACTGAAAACATGAAGGAAACGCTTTCACCTACACAGCCCCCCTAATGCCACTGCATCCAAAGCCTAAACTGTTATACACATGCTAAACCTGTACTAATTTATGGAAATTCACAATAATCATAGAAGGTACAGTAATGTACTGGTACGACCTGTATAGGGGAAAGCCGTAACACTATGACAGTGTTGTGCCAGTTCACAGCTTTTCTGAACTAGTTCAAGTTCAGTTCATACATGCTCAAAGTGAACAGTTCACGTTCAAAGTTCACAATTTTAATTCTGAACTAGTTCAAAGTTCAGTTCATTTTACTTTTTTCGTGAGATATTACAAATAAATTTTTTTTACTTTTTTTTCACCCACTACAGCTAGAAATCACTAATACGTTCTTGGAAATGAAACTGCTCTTGTAGAAATTTGCGCATTTGAACTGCCATTGTGTACGCGGCGTTGCTATGCCACCCGCTCTGATGCAAATTCTCATGGGTAACGTCGTGCTGGAAGCCAGTATGTATTAAACTTAGCCAGTATGTTAACTATTCTCAGGCCGGGACAATACGATTTGACCCACAATGCAGTGCCCGCACACAATGTCAAAGCCCATTCTGTCTGTTGAGACATGATTTAAGCGGAGGCACCAGCGAGAATTAAAGAAGGGAGGAACTTTCTCTCGTGCGTTTCAAAGAGAAAACATGGATGTCACTCAGTTTCAATGGAAAACAAATTCCAACGTTCAGTACAGTGATGTCTGCCATTCATGACACATAATGTGAACTAATTCACGTTCAAGTTCTTTATTAAAAAATGTGTTGCGTTCAGTTCAACGTTCACGAAAAAATGAGCGTGTTCAATGAACGCGTTCTTTTGAACTCGTTCACGCACAACACTGCACTATGACAGCATTACAACCATCACAGAAGATCAACCAGATGAAAAAGAGAATCAACGAGTGAATGTCAACCAGTTTATATAGTTATAGCTTAGAGAGAATATACAAGTGTTGGGGGAACAAACAAAGCAGTACCACTCATGATAGGACAGGCTCATACAATGCATTTGGAAGGTATTCAGACTCTTTCACTGTTTTCACATTCTGTTATGTTGCGGCCTTGTGCTAAAATAAAAAATAAATCATGGTTTTCCCCATCATTCTGCATTCAATGCCCCATAATGAGAAAGTTGGAACAGAATTTAAGAAATTTTAGCAAATTTGTTAAAAAGGAAAAACTAAAATTTCACATGGACATAAATATTCAGACCCTTTGCTATGACACTTCAAAATTAGCTACGGGGGTCTCCCATTTCTCTTGATCACCTTTGAGATGTTTCTGCACATCGATTGGAGTCCACCTGTAATAAATTCAATTCCAAAATCCTTTGTGCAAAACTTCCAGAAGGTCAACCATCACTGCAGCACTCCAATAATCTGGGCTTTATGGCAGAGGATTCAGTCTTGGTTTCATCAGACCAGATAATCTTGCTTTTCACAGGCAGAGAGTCCTTTAGGTGCTTTTTTACTCCAGGCAGGCTTTCATGTGTCTTTTACTGATGAGAGGCTTCTGTCTGGCCACTCTGCCATAA
The DNA here is from genome assembly GCA_025084515.1 of Ancistrus triradiatus. Taxonomy (NCBI): domain Eukaryota; kingdom Metazoa; phylum Chordata; class Actinopteri; order Siluriformes; family Loricariidae; genus Ancistrus; species Ancistrus triradiatus. The sequence goes on along the minus strand of JAJAGP010000112.1, from coordinate 136,650 downwards.
AGGCCAGATTGGTGGAGTGCTGCAGTGATGGTTGACCTTCTGGAAGGTTCTCCCGTCTGAACACAGGATCTTTGGAGCTCAGCCAGAGTGACTCTTGGATTCTTGGTCACCTTTCTTACAAAGACCCTTCTTCCCCTATTACTGAGTTTGGTGGGGCAGCCAGCTCTAGGAAGAGTCCTGGTTGTTCCAAACATCTACCATTTAACAATTCTATAGGCCACTGTGCTCTTGGGAACTTTCAGTGTAGTAGAATTTTTTGTAGCCTTCTCCAGATCTTTGCCTGGCTTGGTTTTTGCTCTGATATGCATTGTGAGCTGTGAGACCTTATATAGACAGGTGTGTGTCTTTCTGAATCATGTCCAATCAACTGAATTTACCACAGGTGGACTTTAGTCAAGGTGTAGAAGCATCTTAAAGATGATCAAGAGGAATGGGAGGCCCTCAGAGCTAAATGTCAAGTGGCATTTTAGTTTTTCCTTTTTAATAAATTTGCAAAAGTTGCAAAAAATCTGTTTTCACGTTGTCATTATGTGTTGAGTGCAGATTGTTGGGGAAAAACCTGATTTATTATTTTTTTAGCACAAGGTCGCAACATAACGAAACGTGAAAAAAGTGAAAGGTAACACAGACACGAGTAACCACAACAGTCTCAAAACACATCAACCGAGTTATAGTCTCTAGGCCAAACGTGAGCACACGACTGGTAAGGTACTTATAGACGCACACAAACACAAATGATGGACTTCCGGTCTTAAGCTAACTCCCGCCTCTGCTCGTGGATCCACAGTGTTGACTGGCTGTTGAGGTGACCAACTGTTTACAGCCACAACATCTGGACTTAAAAGACAGATTTTTATTTTCTATTTTATTATCTCAGATTTATTTCCTAAATTATAATTTATTATAATTTTTAAGACCTCAGTCATTAAAGCAAACGGACGATGATTGGATGGATGTTAAACTTTGCATACCTGTATTTTAAAGCCAACGAATACTCACAATGTGCCTTGCTGCAAACACGCCATCCACAATAGCACAACAGAATGCTGCTACCACACCGAAGCTAATGAAGACAATGGAGGCCACCAGCTGCAAAACATGAAAAATTGCTGTAAGTTCGATGCATTTATTAATAATTAATCATAAAAATAAATTATTATGCCTAAAAAGCCTCGTTATTGCGTCAACCAATGAAATATTTGTTGTAAGATAGCACTGTCATGCGGTAAGTCGACATCTCATAATATACCTTGTTAAATTCTGGTAAAATGAATTATGTTAGTATTAATAGTTTCTAAATATTAATTTTACACACAACTGTATTAAGCCTGACTATATTCCTATTTAACAGTTATAGTTACATGCTGGAAGTTAAACCACATACTACAATGTACATATATAGTGTATAAACAGTGGGCTTACATGAAAAATACCATAATAGTTTATAGTTTATGATGCCACCTTCCTTCTGAGCATACACCAAAACGTTTCAAGTGCAGGGTACGTAGTGCAGGCTTGTAAGCACCATGGCTGTGAAGAAGAGGGTTCTCTAGAGTGGAATGAAGTCTGAACTGTTCCATTTACCCAAACAGTAGCATGTGCAACATGTCAACAAACGAGAGCAAACACTTCGAGTTTATTCACTCATCTACAGTATGTGAACACCATACTTTACTGCATAGTGATAGTAAAGCCAACTGTATGTCATAATTTACCGGTTTTGTCTTATTTTGACCATCTAAGCTGTATAGCTTTGTGAATATAAGAATTGTGAATTCTCTAGTAAACAAACCAACAAATCAGCACTTACTCAATCCATTCATCATTGTTTTCAAGTTTAGTCCAATCAAATATGACTGTAAACAGAGTCCATACAAATTTCACAAGTGGTTTTGTTATTCATCAGTCTCATCTGTCAGCCGCGCGACTTGTTTCAGCCAAAACTCGATTCACGATTGATGATTCACGATTCAGTACAAAGTGATTCAGTGATTCAGATTTACAGTAGGGCTGTTTCTCAATACCAAGTATGCGAAGTTCGGACTTGCGTACTTCCTAGTCTGGACTTCGCAAGTTCGACTTGCAAGTACATTCTCCCGATGATGGGAGGACACAGTTTGGTTATTCTACAATTGGAACAGCAGCGTACTTGGCTATGGAGACAAGACAGTTTACTTTTTACACCTACATAAAATCCTAAAACATCTTGTATAAAGCCTGTCAGTGGTGGAAGAAGTGCTCAAATCTCTTACTGTCCATTAAATAGTTTAATCTACGTGTAACAACGGACCGATCGCAGTTAAGCACAAATAAAAACCTTCCCAAGCATAAGCGAGCACCAAACAAGTCTGATTTTAGAAGGGAATTTAATTCTTAACTTATATCAGTATATCATACAATTTATATTTAGAATACAGGTTGAATAAATAATACATATAATGCATAATAAATACATCAACAACTTTATGTCTCATCTCCAAAATCGAGAATTTTTTTATGTAAACTCTACCTTGATAAACTGAAGTTGAATTTTAAACAACTACATTCTCGTCTAAAAAATCTTATAACTTCATTCTGTGACACAATGATAGAATTACTTTGAAAATTATACATCCAGTAGGGAGTCCTCTCATAAGCCATTACTGAGCTGGCAATGCATTGTGGGATATTTTGCTGTCCAAGTACGCAAGTCTGCTCTGATGCATCCTCGATAATATGGGCGGAGCAAGAACACATCCAGGGATTTGGAGCGGACTTGGTTATATGCAAACTTAGAAATGGAACAGGACTTGGGCTGCGACTGATGACGTTTCACAAGTAAACAAGAACACAAGAACAGAGAAGTACGCATACTGAGAAATGGCCATAGCTCTTTCCCAGTAAAGGTCTGCACCATGTTTAACGTGTTTTATTTATTTTTACATCTACAGTAGAGTATTCTTAGTGCAAATAAGTCTCCACTAACCTAAAAGGATAGTACTGACAGCCAACCGAAATGGAAATCCTGTCCTGAATCCTCCAGAATTCAGGCTGCAGTTAGCTTAGCAGCTATGCTAGCGTCCTGAGTTCACCAATAGAGTGTTGCGTGTACTTTTCACTTTCAGTCCATTACTCACCAAATTACATGATACTTTTTAACAGTATATTATCAGATAAACTTTGTGTTAATGATTTTGGCCAACTGCAGGTTAATGTAGGTGTTTTAAGCAGTAACTTACTTATCATAGGCTCATTTATATAAAGAATAGGCTGTTCTAACAAACACTCCTCAGTTCATGTTACATTTAACTTGTGATGGATTTGTCAGAACAAATTCCCATCGTAAATCAGGAAGCACATTTACAATACAACTCCATTAATGCATATAATGCCTCATACAGTGTGAATTTTCTGGGGGGTCTGGAACAGATTCATTCAATTTAAATAATTCCTTATGGGAAAAATTTGCTCGGTACTCGTTATTTTTTCGACAAGGCTTCTGGAATGGATTGACGACGAGAACCGAGGTATCACTGTACAGTGGGGCAAAAAAGTATTTAGTCAGCCACTGATTGTGCAAGTTCTCCTACTTAGAAACACCATATCATGTGGTCAGCTGAACTTTTTAGTAAAATCCTAAAACATATTGTTTAAAGCCTGTTAATGGTGGAAGAAGTGCTCAGATCTTTTACTTTCCATTAAATAGTTTAATCTACGGGTAACTTATAAGCAACTGAAGGCCTCTCTCACATTGGCTAATGCTAAGGTTCAGGAGTCCACCATCAGAAGAACACTGAACAACAATGGTGTGCATGGCAGGGTTGCAAGGAGAAAGCCACTGCTCTCCAAAAAGAACATTGCTGCTCGTCTGCAGTTTGCTAAAGATCACGTGGACAAGCCAGAAAGCTACTGGAAGAATGTTCTGTGGATAGATGAGAACAAAATAGAACTTTTTGGTTTAAAAGAAAAGCGTTATGTTTGGAGAAAGGAAAACACTGCATTGCAGCATAAGAACCTTATCCCATCTGTGAAACATGGTGGTGGTAGTATCATGGTTTTGGCCTGTTTTGGTGCATCTGGGCCAGGACGGCTTGCCATCGCTGATGGAACAATGGATTCTGAATTATTTCAAGTCAAGTCAAGTCAGATCTATTTATATAGCGTTTTTTACAATGGAGCACTGTCTCAAAGCAACTTTACAAGTTTAGATTACCTCCTAATAACTATGTCCAATCCCAAATTGAGCAAGCCTAGGGCGACAGTGGCAAGGAAAAACTCCCCGAGTGTTATAGGAAGAAACCTTGGGAGAACCAAGACTCAAAAAGGGACCCAACCTCCTTGGGCGGCATAGATGATAAATCTAAGAGCGAAACTAAAGTCATGGTCAAAGTCAAAGTTCGAATAAAATGTAAAGTATGCACATCGGCATTAAGTGGCCCGGGTATGGTGGGGCTGGAGCTGATGACGGAAGCAGCTTGAGTGGAGCTACAGCGGATGAACATCATGTGTGTGGGCTGGAAACTGCGGAAACACAGCTCGGAGAGAAAACAGAAAATGTAATTAGTTATTGATTAAGAGCACAGTGTCTATTAACAATCACTGATGCCATGTCAATCACTGATGCCAAGTAGTAGCATGAGACCTCGGCAGCATTAGCTATAGCAGCAGCATAGCTAGAAAGGGGAGAAACTGGTAGGAAAACACAGCCAAGAGGGATCACATGAGACATTGGCACCCCACGAGCGGCAGAAGACAGCAACCCAACGTCTCTGATCACCAAAAGACTCTTGGACTATGAACCCCCAGCTCTGCACTTATTCTAAGGCAAGGATGCACGAGTCAAGATCACGAGGACCGAAGCCCAGTTCAGCCAGACCGCCCACTCGACACTCCCGGCTAATGGACAAGGCAGGCAGGCCAGACATGACTCCAGACTCTGGCCCCAGTGACCCAAGCCATGCATCCTGGTCTAAATCTAGTCAAAAGCCTGTGTAAATAGGTCTGTCTTTAGCCTAGACTTAAAATGTTGTAGAGTGTCTGAGTCTCGAACGGAAGTGGGAAGTTTATTCCATAGTTGGGGGGCCATGTATGAGAAAGCCTTCCCCCCTGCTGTGACTTTTTTAATTCTAGGAACTAAAAGAAGTCCTGCACCCTGCGAACGAAGTAGACGAGTTGGATTGTAAAACTCTAAGAGGTCACTCAGATAATGTGGGGCCAGGCCATGTAGAGCTTTATAAGTTATAAGAAGTATTTTGTAATCAATATCAGAGAATTCTAAAGGAAAATGTCAGGACTTCTGTTCATGAACTGAATATCAAGAGAAGGTGGATCATGCAGCAAGACAACGACCCAAAGCACACAAGTTGTTCTACCAAAAAATGATTAAAGAACAATAAAGTTCATGCTTTGGAATGGCCAGGTCAAAGTCCTGACCTTAATCCAATCCAAATGTTGTGGAAGGACCTGAAGTGAGCAGTTAATGTGAGGAAACCCAGCAACATCCCAGAGCTGAAGCTGTTCTGTACGGAAGAATGGGCTAAAATTCCTCCAAGCCGGTGTGCAGGACCGATCAACAGTTACAGGAAACGTTTAGTTGCAGTTATTGCTGCACAGGGGGGTCACACTAGATACCGAAAGCAAAGGTTCACATACTTTTGCTACTCACTAATATGTAATATTGGATCATTTTCCTCAATAAATAAATGACCAAGTATAATATTTTTGTTTCATTTGTTTAACTGGGTTTAACTCGCTTCTACTTTTAGGACTTGAAAATGTGAAAATCTGATGATGTTTTAGGTCATATTTATGCAGAAATAGGTAAGTATGTATTGCAAATCAACATAAAAAGTACATCTAAGAGTTTCTTGGGGGGGGGGTCCCCGTTATTCTCCAATGGAGGAAGAACCTACTTCCGTCATATCCATCTGCCATCTTTGCCAACAGCTCAACCAGACAGTTGCAACCCATTTTGCCTCAGACACTTTTTCTGTCATGGCTAATAGTTTCTATGGAAAATCCAGTCAGGCTGGAGAGCTTAATGGTTTCTGAGGGTTTTTGTATGGATTAACAAATAAGCTAAACAAAGATTTTCCTCTTTCAGCCTCAGAGTTCCAGAGATATGAGCCAAAATACACCAACAGGCTGATCAGGTCTACTTTGCTTGCCTGAGTAGCAGGAGGGAGTCCTATACTACCTATTCACCACATTTCACGTCTGCATAACATATGGGCTGGGATGCATAATTCATAACAAAGTACAAGATAAAAACTACTATTACACTAGAGTATTGCTGGTTCTATGCTGATCGTGTTTTCCTGGGGAGCAGGGGGTGCAATGGTTCAGAATCTGTCCCTGAATTCACTAGGTGCAGGGGTTGCTATCTTGACTATTACTGAGTCCCAACTGCACCACCTGACCTTCACATTGCAAGCCCAGCCTGCGGATCGAACATAGGTCCTCAGCAACTGCTGTTTCCAGCAGCTGGCCATTCCCTCCGAGCCACAAGAACTGCATATTAATAATGATAAAAAGAAGACAAATCCTAACAAATACAAGCACCACTGTTGCCTGAACCCTTAATAATTATGGTGGATTTGGATGAAAGTTGGGAATACATTATGGATAGAGTACCAGCCAATCACAGGGCATCATACAATCACTCACATTAAGGGACAATTTCAAGTAAATGAGGTTAAAGTGGTTATTGAAGGTGAATGAATAAATCTCTAACTCGTGCACGTGAGCTTTCATTTATGGTGTGTGATTCAGTTTGAATACTGTCAACATGTCATACACACAGGTAGGCTATTTGCTGAGATGAAACTTTATTAGCTCATTACTTTAAATAATGCTGAGGATCAGAATCGCCATGAGGGCTGGCAAAAAAAAGTAATCCCTGAATGCATAAATTGCTTTATGGGAACTGTGTGATCTTTTAAGTCATGTTATATGTCCAGCTTCCTCACACAAGACATGCCCTAGTTTCAGTGTGATCTTGCCTGTTGTGAATAGCCATTGTGGCTGGTGTGATGATAAATACACTAAACAAACAAACTTGGCACCATTAACATGCTGATAAAGGTAATGGAAAAGAAATCCTCTTGGTCCACATGATTCTATGCTGAACCTGTGCTAGAGTGGACACTTTGGGGATTGGAGACGGGGGACGATTGAAAGTCGAGGTTTACCGTAAGCCAACACATATGGATCAGTACTTAAGGTTTGACTCTCATCATCCACTGGAGCACAAACTAGGAGTCATCAGGACACTGTACCACCGGGCAGACAGCGTCCCCACTGACACAGTGGCCAAGGATGGAGAGAAATCTCACATTAAGCAGGCCCTGGGCAAATGTGGTTATCTGAACTGGGCCTTTGTCAAAGCCGGTAAGACGCCCAAACAGTGCTCCAGCAGATCGACGAGAGGAGAACAACAACCGCAGTCTAAGCGTAAAACCAGTGGTGATTCCATATGTGGCAGGGACATCGGAACAATTGAGACGCAAATTTGCCAAACACCACGTCCCGGTGGCTTTCAAACCCCAAAACACGCTACGCCAGAAACTGGTCTACCCCAAGTATTGGGTCCCCCAGCACAAACAGAGTAATGTAGTGTACGCTGTTAAGTGCCAGGAGGATTGCCAGGAATTGTACATCGGGGAAACCAAACATCCACTGGCGAAACGGATGGCACAACATAGAAGACCTACCTCATCAGGTCAGGACTCTGCAGTTTACACCCACCTATAGACCAGTGGCCACTCTTTCAAGGATGAAGACGTGCAGATCCTTGATAGAGAGGAACGATGGTTTGAACGCGGAGTAAAAGAAGCCATTTTTGTAAAAAGGGAACGTCCATCCCTGAACCGAGGAGTGGGGCTCAGAGTACACCTCTCACCATCTTACAACGGAGCCATCGCAGCCCTTCCCCAATCCTGTGTGAATAGCACACGTGGCCATTGTCGTTAATGGCTATGCCAATCTGCATATTAAACTGACAAAGGTACTGTATATAAGATTGGGAAAGTTTTCCAACTAGCTGAGACTGAAGAAGTCACTTAGATGAGTGACGAAACGTTTCTCCAACAAAATCTACGTCCAGATGAACAGATTCAACTTCTGGGATAGAGTGGACACTATTTCATTCCAGCTTTTAGTGTCCTACTTTTGAGCCATTAAGTACTGTACATCTTTTATTTGCTGCAACCTGTGTTTCCTGATTGCATAAAAGGATGAATGGGTTTGTGTTAAAAATAATATGTACAGAGAGAGTGAGTGCACAGGTGCTTGCTTCAGTGTACAAAAGCTGACTCATCAACTGCACTCAGATCTCCACTCAAAAGATTACCACTCAGTTCAGTGCAATCCAACAGCTTCATAATTCAGATGTGGATTATTTTGTACATCACTGTATCGTTATTTTAACGGAAGGCAGAAGAAGAATATTTAGTAAGTTGAACAGACGTAAGAAAGACGATTCAGATCAGGCCTTTCTTAACAGCAGTTATGAACTCCATTTCATTGTTTATCAAGTTGTTTTGAGGCTCAAATATAACTATAAAAGCAACATTATGCACCATTTAACAACCCTGTCCATTCACCATGTCCATCTGAGGTCTTAATAATTATAATAGGAAATAAAAATCTGTCTTGTACATGCATCTGAATGACAGAAAACTAGTATGAGAGAACCCTTGTGACACCTACTGATACAAAAGACAATCTCAGTCTAAAAGATACAAAGATAAGAAATACTGTTTTAACACTAAAATAAAACACTACGAGCAACGTATCTAAACTATAATACATGACTGCGAATGTCCGTTTCACAGAATGTCATGCGGATGTTAAATGGCGCATACTTGTATAGGAATACTTTTGTTCAGTGTGTTTTTACACATTACAAACTGTAAGTTTTAATGTAAAACTGTAAGTGAATTACTTTGCTATATAACACCAGTGTCGCTGTATAGATCTTTCAGTAAAGGTATCTTATTCAAATTTTATTGCTACCAATGATTTCTTAACCTTTTCATAAGCTGGACCATACCATTGACCATTAGAATGTATTCTGTGCCACATGCATGCATTATTGTATAGTAATAACAGGCCTAAATACAGAAGTACATGCCACAGTTCCATGTATCACGGGGGAGGGGGTGTCTGACAGACTGCAGCTTGAGATCCACTGTGAAACACTACAGTGGCATGCATTTATTGGTGGGCCTGCTATCCGGCAGACATGGCTCAGCAAGTGTATAGCCCTTAGTAGGGGACATGATGATAGTAAATATGTTCCCTTCTCTGGTGCCCCTAGCTGGCACTGTGCCCAGCTTTCCTTGAATGAGCTCTCCCCTCCCTCCTTTGACTAAGAGACAGGGAGGTTTCAGTTTCGCGTCATCCCTTTCTGTCTGCAGTGCCTGCAGTTCTGCTGGAAGGAGAGAACACTCCCAATGACATACCACATTCTACAGTGGCAGCTCCATGGAGCGCGACTATGCCAAAACACTGTAATGAAATGCACTGTTCAAAACACTTCTCAAAACCTACATGGCCTAGATTTTCCAAAGTGAAAATGCCATGTTCTCTTTAACCTATTTGTCAGACTGAGCTAATCTCTAATACTGAAATTTATTCAGCAAGCATTATTGTACCTGTTAAACTGAATGGCCATGAGGCTACCTTCCCTCATATTCCATCTGCTTTGCTGTTTCAATTGTACATTCCTGATTGGACCCTAGCCTGCTCCTCTTACACCGAGCTATTTCTGGGTGCATCTCACCAGAGTCCCAGGAACATATTCCAACAAGCAAACCAAAATGTTTCTCTGTGATATAAGCGCTAGAAAAAGCTCACATGCATCTTTTAAACGCCATTCGCCACTCAGTCACTATTTTGTTTCTAGAATGGAGCGAAGCAGAGTCGTTCTACTGTTGTCAATTCTAGCATGATTGCCAAAAACAGAGAAACTGCAAATAAGAAGCAATGTAACAGAAAACATCTTACCATCTGTCTCTTATTCTCTATTAAATGAGCCCCGATGATTCCCAGAAATGAGCCAAAACCAAGCTAAAAACAACACAGAAGTGACACCATTACTTCTTTATCACGTCCATCAGAGATAAGGTAGTTCAATATCATCTCAAACATAAACATTTTCACTAAAGGTATGGCCTATTGTCATTGTCTTAGCCATCATTCTGTTCTGAACTTGAATACACAATAAGGATCTGTATATTACAGCAGTACGTGTATTGGTGCAAAGCACACTATGTAACCAAAGGTGTGTGGACACCCAATAATGACATCCAAAAACATCTGTATTAGCATGGAGTTTGTGCCCCTTGGCTGTACGTCACTGCTCTGTGAAGGCTTTCTACTAGATTTTGGAACAGAACTGTGAAGTTGTGCCCTGATGCTGGACAATAAGCCTGGTTCAGAGCTGAATTTCTAATTCATCTCAAAGGTCTCTGATTAAGGTCAGAGCTGTCTGCAAGCCAGACATGTCCATGAAACTTGGCAACTATTTCTTTATAGATTGTGTTTAACAAGGGCAGAGAAAGTTGATGAACTGATGTGCTAGAAAGGATTAAACATATAAAAGTGTCACATGGAGAGTCACCTGGTGTTTGGTGCAACTCATTCTACTGCCGCTGTTGGTCTATGACAATTCCATGCCTGTATGCTTTATATTATAAGCCTATTAGCAGTGACAGTGGGTCGGGGGCGTTTCTAGACTACTTGTCTTACTGGGGCACACAAAGAATTTAGAGGAGTACAGCTGTACATCTTCTGCTTACTCTCTGTCATAGGGGCACGACAAAAATTAGCCTGTTAAACACTAAATAGATTTAACACAAAAGTGGGCATTAGTCTAACATGGATGACAAATGAAGAGACGATATTTTTATGAACTGCATTCATTTTGTTTACGCTAATGTAACTGAAGCCTTTGATATAGCGCAATATAATATGTCTAATATGTACTTTCAGCAGGTTATGTGGCTATAAGTGGCCAAAACATATAGCTTTGACCTATCATTATCTTGTCTGCAGCATGGCTGACTTTCTTTTAAATATTTGCGGATGTCCATAACTCCATGCGAAAAACTGAAAGAAACTTTCTCTGACTGAAAGCTGACTCAAGCATTTGGAAAGATGCTGGGGGATTATGGGACATGTAGTGCCTGTAGTGAAGTTGCTTGACATGTCCTGTAGTTCTACTCAGCAATCCAGAATAAAATGGACTTTTTACTGTCATGATTTTAGTGGGGCACAGCAACAGGGGTCTGATGATGCCCCTGCTGTGGATAAAATAACAGATCACTAGTTATAATGGGTCTCTGTATACTGTATCTCAGTACTTAATATCATTCAGCTGTTGATGTGGGAAGTTGTATTGTCTCTCTGAACAGCAGAGCACAAAACACTACAGTTTAATTCTTTGATACATATAATAGCATCAAATGGAATATTATTAAAAGTATGTAACAGCTACGCTTTCACTGGTTTACCATAAGGGGCACAAACAAGGCTGACAACAATCTTTTTTTATATAAGATGTGCAATCATGTAAGATGTGTGTACTAACAATGACTCCAGGATAGTAGCCTCCAACTGTGATGTTCTGTGTCCTGGTTGTAGCAGCCAAGCCAAAGACTAGGATAAGTATAGACACTACAAACAGCATCACCGTCACTATGATGGACTTCCTCTTCCTCCTCTTGAAAGATCCTATAAAGACGATAAATTAGGCCAACGTCATACAAATCTGAGAACTATCTAAATAAACACCTGCCAAGCTTTAGCAGATTTTCAACAGGCCAGAACGAAGAATATCATCCTTTCACATATAGACTCATATGAAAGGCACCAGTGGGATTTTAACTGTCTCAGATATGACTGTCATCTGCTTTGCTGATAACTAAAAGCCATATTGATTTTGAAAGCCATTTATTTACAAGATTATCAATTATAAATGACATAATGAACAGCAGATTTTCTAAATCTATTGTTTACCCAGTAAGTGGTGTAAACAAAGCATTCTGAGCTTCAAAAGCTGCCCCTAAAGGCTCCGATTGTTGGCGAGCATACCTACAGTTTAACCATGAATTTGAGAACACCTCCGATGTTCTGTTAATCTCACAGCAGATCAGGTAATCCTGTTGATCACGGAAAATATGAAATGAAACGAACTGTGTCGGTAGGACTTGGGAGCAGTTACACCATTAGCATCCTTCACCACACCTCGAGGGTGAAGGATAGTTCAAATAACCTTAGAAAATAACACAAGGGCTTAGGGTTACCATCAATTCGGTGGACCTGTACTGGTGTCAGGTGCACGACACAGAGTCCGCCACGGAACAATGCATTTATAAATGAGGTCAAATAGGTATTATTAATTCAGGCACGCAGATTATATAGAGTTCAACGGCACGATTGCAATCATTCCGAAAAAAAGGCTCAGTAGAGATATAACACAAGCAGCCTGGCTGAACGCCATTGACCTTGCACGTACCCATCGTATCGGACATAGGGATCCCAGCAGTTTGCGCATTCACTCCCGCTGGCATGTTATTTGGAGGACTCCTAGCGTGAACTGTGCTGCAGTTATGTCTTAAGACTACAATGCAAGATGGTTATTTCTCCCGGATTTAACGAATGGAAAGTCTTGGCTTGCCGTGGCATCCTCTGACAGCAAGCGCGCCCCTCTCTTTAGCTTAAAGCGCCCCAAACTCACGACCGTCCTCGTGTTTTGGTCCGAAGCGCAGTCATTGCGCATGCGCTTTATGCGCCGTAGATAGGCGTGATCTTTTCGAGGTTTTTTTCCAATTCACTTCAGCGCAGTGAAAGAACTGTGTCTGAAATGGTGCTATGCTCCCTACTGCCTACCAACTGCCGAGTGAATTAGGGGTAATCGGTCTCCCCTAGGACTAGTATTTTAGCACCTTCCTGTGCACGGTGTAATTCCTAAAGTCTACTGCATTTTCTCCACCGTGCATTCGGACGTGACCAATGAATTGTAAAACTTTGCATTTAGCAGACGCCCTTATCCAGAGCGACTTACAAGTGACTTACACAGTCCAAGCAATTGTGGGTTAAGGGCCTTGCTCAAGGACCCAACAATGACTTGTTAGAGGTTGGATTTGAACCCTGGACCTTTTGGTCTATAGTCCAGTACCTTAACCGCTAGGCTACCACAGTCCCATATAAATACAGATTTGCACCGTTCTGTAAAACAGGACATTGAATGAAATAGACCTTGACCATACATTACCATAGTCAGGTAGTCTTTTTGGCATACTGTAATGTAAATATGAAGGGTATTTTCTCACACAAAATGTGTCCCAACAATACGTAAAAATTACCGCTGAAACGTGAGGGGAACTATGTACACAGCATCCCATCACATCCGAAACCTAAACTGTTATACACAGTATATTTATTTTTAAAAAATATTTAATGGAAATTCACAATAATTATAGAAAAGTAGTGCACTGTTACAACCTAGGGGAAAGCTGTGTCACTTAAGAAGATGATATGATGGACCTGATACTTTTGTTTGATATAACCCAGAAAAAAATGTACATTTATTATTACCTCAATAAAGCACACAAAAATGTACCACATCAAGTTACTCCTGTATTTTGCTGAACTAGTCTGGTCAATGATTCATATCTAACATAGCACTGGTAGGTTGAGAAATGAGAAAAAAAATCCAGGAAATCACATTGTAGAATTTTTAAAGAATTTAACTGTAAATTATGGTGGAAAATAAGTATTTGGTCAATAACAAAAGTTCAACTCAATACTTTCAACATAACTTTTGTTGGCAATGACAGAGGTCAAACGTTTCCTGCAAGTCTTCACCAGGTTTGCACACACTGTAGCTGGTATTTTGGCCCATTCCTCCATGCAGATCTCCTCTAGAGCAGTGATGTATTGGGACTGTCGCTGGGGAACACGGACATCTTGTGTCCAGGCTAGAGCCGGATAATCCACGATCAACTGTGAATGGTATTATTGAAAAGTGGAAGCGTATAGGAGTCACAGCAACTCAGCCACAAAATGGCAGACCAAAGTTACAGAGCAGGGTCACCGAGTGCTGAGACTAACTGCAGAGTTCCACAACTGTGCACCAAGAGTGTCATGGCATGGGTTTCTATGGCCAAGCAGCTGCATGCAAGCCTTACATGATCAAGCACAATGTCAGACATCAGATGGAGTCGTGTAAAGCAAGCCACCACTGGACTCTGGAGCATTGAAAATGTATTCTTTGGATTGATGAATCATGTTTCTATATCTGGCAAACTGATGAACATGTCTAGGTTCCAGACGAAATGCCAGACGAATGTTAACTGCCTGACTGCAGTGTACCATTGGTCAAGTAAGGATAGGATAATGCTATTTGGTTGTTTTGAGCTTAGTTACAGTGAAGGGAAATCTTAATGCTTCAGCAAAACATTTTGGACAATTGTAACTTTGAGGGAGCAGTTTGCTGAAGGACCTTTTCTGTTTCAGCATGACTGTGCCCCACCGCACAATGCAAGGTCTATATGGTTGGGTGAGTTTGGTGTGGAAGAACTTGTTGAGTCTTCACCTCAACCCCATTGAACCCACACTCCAAAATCTTGTAAAAAGTGGAAGCTGTTATAGCTGAAAAGTGGGGAGCCCCATTTAAATTCCTACTGATTTATATTTGAGGCACAATCATGTCCGTTAAGGCCTTTTCAAAATGCAATTTTTAACGTAGTGGTACCATCACACATTTTTTTTGTCTAAACACTCTAAAAACTCCCTGTCCACTTTTGCTTTCTTTAATTTCCCTTCTCTTAATGTGTCTAGCCGTGTCTTTTTCACATCGTCAACTTGAACAGATGAACAGATTAGAATGCACTTAAAGAAATAAGCTAAAGGTTCCATCCAGTCAATGTGAGGTTTGTCACCATCATTCTCCAGCCTTTCAGTTATATACCATCAGATCTGCTCTTTAATATCCATGTTTTATAGTCAGCGTGTTGCTTGTCCTAGAAGCTCTTGTGCTCTGATACGCGCAGGAAGAGCTGTTCTGCCTGACAACCAAGCTCTGATTGGTCAGCCTGATTTTAACGCGTCCGACCAACGCAGAAATTAGAACAGGCTCCGATTAAACAGTTTACGCAGCGTTGCAGTCTGTCAGTTTCAGACTCTTTGTGAAGGACGGCGTTAATATCCGTGTGTTCTTTTTCAAAACTCGACGTGCGTAATTGACGTGTGTATAAAACGGACTCGGTATGAAAAGGCCTTCACACAACGACTGTAAAAAGTAACAGTAAACAAAGAAACAAAGTGGATGCTATCAGACATAATGCTATTCTGAATCTGCTGTATGCTTTGATAAATCCTAATTAGCAGAGGCTATAAACTACATAACGTTAAACAAACTAAAAATAAGGCTCAATACTTAATCGCCAGTTAGCGAACATGATCCAATAGCGGCACGACGTGGCCAAATTGAGCTCATCACCAAAACAGGAGGGAGGAAAGAGTTGGCCTACCCTACCACTGAAGTTAATCAACTGATCAAAAATTGTTTCATTTTTTGTGTTTCAAATAAAACGAACCCCTAAACGAGTAGATATGGTGTCAAAATTGTGTCAAAAATCTGACACAACGGTGTTCATAAAAAAACAACAACATCCAGACATCCATACGTTAGCAAGAGCATTTATGTTGAAGCTGTGTAACCCTCACGTCATGTATCACGCTGACTTAGTTTTACTTAGTTTTGCTATGAGAATGACTCGTCATGCTCATATAGTATTCAGTAGCTATGTGCATGTTGTACGTGATGCTCATAAATGAGAACTTGGATAAAAAAAGAGAGCGAATTTTCCATGACGACATTTCCATTCAGGTTTTAAAAAAACCAGCGGGTTCACACAAGCTAAGACAGCGCAACGTGACCGGGATACAAACATTTAAACCGATGAAAGTAGCGCAATTTATTATATCGACCGGGGGCCAGAGGGTTGCACAGCCGAAGAGAAGCACATTTGGAAGTTTCCCCGTGTGCTCTATGTCCAAACACTGCTGTGAAAAAGGCTGAAATAATTGAGATATGTTTTATGAAAATTGTTGTGGTAAAATTTGATGCGTTTAGCGCAAAATCACTACAGAATCTGGACTGATTAATAACGCTGCGTTCAGATGAAGGAAGAAAGTGGGTTTAAACGTGTTTCAGTCTTTCAGTCACTGCGACTATGCAGTGTGCGTGTGTAGAATACCGTCCAGAAAAACAAAGCGCGCCTCTCGCTTCTGCCAAAAACTCTTCAGGGATTAAAAAAACTCCGCCACCTTCTATCCCACCCCCAGTTTCTCTCTTCAGTCCAGACCCCATTCACTAGGATGTTGGACCTGTAGCAGGGAGCTTCTCTGTGTCCGGCGAAAAAATTCAATGAAACCCGAGAAAACTTAATTTATCCGAATTATAGAGCTGTTCGGTTTGCACTTCAATGCGTCGTTTCGGTTTTCAGCGCACAAGAACAACCTTAGGGTAGCTACATCGTTTTTTGATCCGAGAAGATACATTTGTAACATTTTATCTTCTTTTTTTCTTTTCAGTTATAGGCTACAGGTTGTATTTTTGCTGCTTTTGACTTGGCCCAAATTTTACTTTGGAGGACGTAATTTTACTTTACGATTTCATTGTACATGTAACTTTTTCCATCTAATTTTTGGCTTCCACCAACTTTATTTTGGCGGACTAAACATCGTGTTAAGCGGCTTGAGCCACTCGTGTATGTGATTGGTTTAACAAGTGCCTTTGTTCTCCAGCGAAGGCAGTATGGAAGCTGAGAACCGTGCAGGTGGACCTGAGGAGCTGCAGCTCGAACAACCAACATCAAAAGCGGTAAGCGCACCCGCCACCAATATCTGGTATCTTAGTCACTTTGGGACGCAGGTGGTGGGGGAACTACCGTTATCATAATCTATTTTACTGATCCACAATGTGCTGTCTGTCACAGGATGTATCCAGTCAAACACAACATAGGCTTTGAGTTGCCCCCGTTAGGGGTCGCCACAGTGGATCATCCTGATCTGAATATTAGATAAGGTTTTATGTAAGATGCTCTTCCTGAGATTGGCACCACTGGGACCAACTGGGACTGGGTCCCATGCCCTCAGACGCTGCCGTTTGCAGGACAGCTCTACCCACTGAGCCACTGGAAGTATTGATTCAGTGGATCTGGACTATTCTGAAAGTTTGAGATGCAAGCTACCACTTCTGGGTTTTTTTGAACACTCCCTTAGATTTAAACTCTGTAGCTCTTCTATAAGTTGCTCTGGATAAGGGAATCTGCCATGAAATCTATAAATGTAAATGTAATGCTTTGTTTATAGGCACAATCCTTATCATTTATTATGCGTTATTACATATTTCACTGGTCATTCGTATTAGCTGATAAGGCCAGTGAGAAAAAAGAGTTACTCCATAGGAGTTTGAGCCTCCTTTGCAGTGGTCAGACCGAGATCTCAGTGTGTGCTGTGACTCAGTACTGAGAATGAGTGTACTGAGAACATCTGCATAGACAGTGACCCTGCTCTCTTTTGCAGCTGGTGGACATTAACCCCTCCACCCCCCACCATGGATCATTTGGGTCGGCGACCCTTCTTTTTTCTGCCTTCAGTTACATTCACACGAATGCTGTGCAGTGCTAGTGAATGAAACTTTCACACCATGTCAAGAAAGTGTCAGCTCGTTCACTTGCATGCCCTATTTGGTTTATTTTGAATCTTTTTCAAGAACTTTCTAGATTACGTTGAGGCCACAGCATGTTGTGGAGCTCGAAGGTAGAGCCTAAACAGGGTGACAGAACAGGATGGTTTGTAGGCATTTACAACATTTCGCTCTTATTTTCTCCCATTAGCGTGCCGGGTCATTGCATAAGCACTGCCATGAGCTGGCTGAAGCCATGGAGGTTGAACAAGAAGGACTGGTGGAGCACCAGCCTCTGGAGCAAGATGACCTCAACTTTGAAAGATGGAAGCCCAAGCCAAAGCCGAAGAGGACACTGCATGAAGCAATAGACGACCTGAAAACATACCTGTGGAACCCTGAGACCAAGGAATTCATGGGGCGTTCAGGGAAAAGCTGGAGTGAGTAGCATATAGGATAATGTGAACATAGATCGCATCTTCTTTGATGTTGATGGACTCAAGTGGCAAAACAATGTGCACTTGTTTTAGTGAGCGTGCTTAGAGAGCACAAGACTGGGTGGAAACAAAAGGTTTCATTTAGGAATGTTTCATCTTTATCTAATGAACAAAGAGAAGTGAGTTCAGAGGGTTTGTTTTGGCCCTTATTTTTGGGTTTTGCATTAGCTTTCTGGTCTTTTTTTTTCAGATGAGAGGGGGCTTTGAACTGTGCCACTTGTCCATGCCACTGGTCGCTCTGCTTGGAAAGCAAGTGCATATTAGTGTGTGCGCAAGTGTCACTGTGTGGGTCTAGATTAAGTGTTTACATAGGTGCACAGATAGCTTGGAGAAATCTGGACAAAAACAGACTGCCTGGGGAATGGTTCTCAGCAGGCAAGCGACAGTCACAGTCCGTTTGCTGCACTTGAATCACATTCCTATTCCCAAAACTCCTTCAAACTCCAGACCACCTCAAGCATGCTCTCTCCTATCACAAGTGTACCATAGCTTTGCATTTGTCCCCCTGGAAGCTATTTTAAGCCTATAAAAAGGTTAATACAGCCTTTCTTGGCAATGGTTACTTCCTGTAGAGGTTTGCTAAGACAGTGACTGTAAAACGGCAACTTAGTTTGGCCACGCAGCTTTTCAAATCCCTCTTGGTTTGGACTTTCTTTCTCAAGGAGAAAACAAATGTTAAAATAAACATTTGTGTATTCTCTACGGTCCAGTACAGATACTGTAATAGCTGTCTTTTAAAATCCATAGTTATTCCCAGACAGCAGACAACTCTGGACTGTTTAAGCACCTATGGGTCAGTTACAGCAATGGAAAATGTATTATAGGTCAAATTTGCCCCAACTTTTGCCAACCACTATAAAGGTCCATCAACATTCAGACTCTGAACTGCATGTGCCCACATGGAATCTACCATAGGTAACGATTGTGCTGGATTTGCATTTTGGTCTAAATGTGGCCCAACAGGAGCAGTTCTGGCTGTGTACCTGCACAGTAGTATGTTGGCCTATGAAATTACAAGTGTGGCCTAGAACAGGGCTTCTCATTTGCTATCGGGGTTAGGTTTGATTCATTCAGAGAGTGTTTTACCAGCAGACAAAATGGACTGGCTTGGCAAGTGTCGAGAGTAGGGGAGGGCCCCTCACTCTATGATGTGAATCTTGTGAAAGGAGAGTGTTAAGAAGTGTGCAGAGGTCTCACAATGCCAGAGTGGGGTGATCGGGCTCCTTGGAGCCGCTGGTGGCTCCGGATGGTGGCTAAAGAGCGTCACTCTGATGGCAACCGGAGGTTCACTGTGTTCCTGAGTAAGAGGACAGCTGGGAGAATTCTCACTGTGCTCAAACAGAAAGGCCTTTGTGGCTCAGGGACACGAGGCTGGCTGCAGATAGGCTACACATAACTGCCTAGTGTCTCATTTCCTCTGATTGAGTCTCTTAATTGGATATTCAAAAACGGATTGTTGGTGCAGTATGTTTCTAACCAAACTTGTTTAGTGAGTGTGTTTAAAAATTTAAGATGCAGCTGGATGTTTGAAAAAGTCATATAGAGTAGTTAATCAAAGCTGTTTGATTAGCAGAGAAATGCCACTATCTGACTGCAATAATTTTACACATTTTTCATTAAATATGTATGAATGATCTTTGATTTTCAGTTTAATTGACATAACAACTAATTAAGAGTTTTTTCCTTCTGTTCCCTTGCAGGCCTGATTCTTTTTTTCTACTCAGCGTTGTACATTTTCCTGGCCGCCATGTTTGCTGGCTGTATGTGTTGTTTGATGTGGTCCATAAGTCCTTATGCACCGACCTACAATGACCGAGTGGTGCCACCAGGTATGAATAATTCTTATCCATCTGTGCCCTTTACATGTATGATTCAAGAAATAGATATCCACATGAATCTGACTACAAGGGTGACACAGTGGTGCAGTGTTAAGCACTTTAGTCTCATAGCTCCAGAGATCCTTGGTTCAATTCCAGTTCTGTAGTCCGCCAGTGTGGAGTTTGCATGTTCTCCTTGTGACTGGGTGGGTTTTGTCTGGGAACTCTGGTTTCATTGCACAGACATATGTTAGGTCAATTGGTGTCTACAAAGTGTCCCAGTGTGAGTTATTGTGCGTGTGTGTATGCTCTGTGATGGATTGGCGCCCTGTCTAGGGTTGGTTCCTGCTGTGCACCTTGTGTTGCCTGTTAGGCCCTGGCTCCCTGTGACACTGAATTGGAATAAGTGGGTGTGAAAATGAATGCATGAAGAAAAATAGTATCATAATAATTAAATATATCAATGAGCAGTTGATAATTGTTATACAGTACTGTGCAAAAGTATTAGGCCACCATTAGAATTGTTGTTCTGGCAATGGTATAATGACTATATATATAACAAAACCTTTCTGATTTTTCAGTCCATAGTACTCTTTTCCACTGATCGTCATTCCAGTCTTTTTGAGCTTTACCATATCTTGACTTTTCACCCTATTTCCTTTCTAAAAAGACCATTCCTGATCAAGCTTCTTGATCAGGAATGGTTGTAGAAGGGTCAACTTGGACCTACAAAAGTGTAAGGGGAGGTCACACTAAATACTTGGCACTGTAATCTATAGAAGCTATTTTTTCTAGATAAAAAAAAAAATTCCTGTATTTTCTGGTTGTATGCTAATAATGACTCAGAAATAATTATATAACAATGGCTAAAACAATGGTATATTTAATCTAATGGTGGCCTAAGACTTTTGCCCAGTACTGTATGTATTTAAAAAACAGTACACATAGAGTTTTAACATAGCGTACATCAGTGTTCCATCAGAATTTTTATTCTCCTTTGTGTGATAAAAAGACAGGAACATCTTGTCATTTCTGGCCAGGGAACATGATGGTATATTTTTATTTGGATAATGTGGACCATCATTTAAGATAATAATTGTATTTATTTTTACGTGTTTTTGCCCATGCTGGTAGGCATGACGATGTCGCCGCATGTAGATGTTGTTCATGGTCTTGAAATTGCCTTCAACGCTTCTGACCGGAAATCATGGAAGAAATATGCAAACGCACTGGAATCTCAACTTAAACGTGAGTTCTGCCTGCGTGGCCTTGATGAAGTGCTTTGCTGTGTCTCTCTTTACTGCCCCTTAATGTGCCAACTCTGCTTGGCCATGGAAAATGCTGAGGACAATCACACGGTACTGCTCAGGCCCCAGCTTTGTGCTCTTCCTTTGGGCTGAGAGGCCAGTTAGGGTGTTCAGTCATTGTGTGGTTAATTTACAGTCTCTCTCTCTCTCTCTCTCACTGTCCATGCTGCATCGCTCCAGCCTATAATGATGGATTACAGGAGAAGCGTAACATTGCATGCAAACAAGATGGCTACTTCATGCAGGATGACCTGGAGGAGAGTGCAGAGAGAAAAGCTTGCCAGTTCAAGAGGTCCTCACTGGGGCCGTGCTCAGGCCTGCAGGCTAAAGACTTTGGCTACTCTGAGGGAAAGCCCTGCATCCTTCTGAAAATGAACCGGGTGAGCAGAGAACTGAAAATGGGGGGAAAAAAGCCAGTGTGTGTCAAAGATTGAGTCTTGAGCTTCATCTTGTGGTTGCAACAAGTAACTACCAAAAACAAGTCACGCAGTTTCCCTGTGGGCTTTTGTTGCATTGGGGTGGCACGGTGACTTGGTGGGCAGCACTGCCGTCTCACAGCAAGAAGGTCCTGGGTTCGATCGCAGGTGGAGTCCTCCTCGTGTCTGCGTGGGTTTACTCAGGGTACTCCAGTTTCCTCCCATAGTCCAGACAACATGGTTTAGGTTAATTGATTATGCTAAAGTGGCCCTGGTGTGTGAGTGAGTGTGTGTGCCCTACGATGGACTGCCGCCCTGTCTAGGGTTGTTCCTGATTTGTGCTCTGTGGTGCTGGCTAGGTATCAGCTCTCCCACGACCCCGTACAGGATTAAGTGGTTAAGAAAGTGAATGAATGAATGTTTTTTTGCATTGTGTTCTTTTGAGTGAGATGGGCTATGAAGTCTATGGGCTATGAAAAGTATTTTTCCCCCTTGTAGATTCTCGGCTATTTACCTGGTGATGGTACTCCAGTGAACGTGACATGTGCTGTCAAAGTAAGTAGACTACTGATGGTGAGCTACAGTACATTTTTCTACGTCTATATTTACTTTTTCAGCTCACTTGATTTGAATAAGATTGCATTTATAGCGCACATTGTCCTTGTTCTTAATAATGACTCTAAAGTCATTTCCCATTTACTGTGCAGAAAGGGACACCCGAGGAACTCGGACAAATTGATTTCTATCCAAAAAATATTTTCAACTTAATGTACTATCCTTACTATGGAAAGCTCAGGCATGTAAGTATACATTTATATTTTCTCACAGGTAAAATATGTGCCTAAATCATTTCTGACTAGCACAGAGTTGACAGTATTTATTTTACAGTTGAACATTGTTACATTCTTATGCACAGGTAAACTACACTTCTCCACTGGTGGCTGTTCACTTTTCCCATATCCAGCTTGATACCCATCTACATGTGCAGTGTAAACTCAATGGCAAGGGGATTATCAACGATTCACCAACTGACCGCTTCCTCGGTAGCGTGTCTTTCTCTCTACAAGTTGGTGCGTAGTGTTGGAGGAGCTACGCGTAAACTTCTCAGTGTATATTATGGTTAAAATAGTTAAGTGTACTATCTTCTACCCATCTCCCAGCCACCGTGCCTTTCGTGTGCGTTTAGTATACACATGCTCACAAAATGCCCCATTTGCTCTACTAGTAGGCTAGTGTAGAAACTGTAGTGTCGCAGAATGTAATTATTAGAATAAAACATAAACTTAAATGTTATATGCATTAATAATTGTTAATTAAAATTATAAAAGGTAGTTTATGAGCCAGACTTGTTCAAATATGTATGTATAGAGAAGCAAGAACATACCCTATACAATATAGGGGGCCATTATTTTGGTGACAGTTCACTATAGAGAATTAACTCTTCTCTTAAGTTCAATGGCACGTACAAATCAACAAATGATTAGCTGTTATGCCATACAAATAAAGTAACAATCACTCGTAAGAATGGGAAAAAAACAGTACAAAGAAATTTGCTTTTAATTGCTTTACCAAGATTAACCGTGATTAACTATAAAAATCCCCCTAAAAGTAATATTTCTGAAAACATTACATTTTGGAGCATGAAAGAATATTATGCAAAGGTGTCAGAATATCATTTGGTTTATTAACAAAAACATTTGGTGAATGCCAGTAAGAACTGATAGTTTTAAACAATGGCCTTAATTTAAAAACTAATTAACATCAATATATAATTTTATGTACACAAAACACTGTTATTTAAAATAACTTTGTTTACATACCAATAACTAGGTTAATTTGTTAGAAGTACTAATTATTTTCCAGAGAGTAATGTACTTTACTGGGCAGAGACTTTTTTTTTGATATTATAAAGCATTTATTGGGGATAAAAAGTTCACAATTAATCAAAATTTCTCCTCTATGCAGATAAACATTTTACCCATGCATGATCCCTTATCTAGCACCATATACTTCAGACTCATTGTAGGGTGTAAAATACTGTACCTGTTTGGTACTCTGTAAGAAGGATATCAACAGTATTATTTATTAATTGTATTTGCACAATTGACATGGTACAATTACTTAACTTTAATGTCTACATGGAAATTGGAATCTCTTGTTGTTGGATCAGTGAATGCAGTGACGAGTTTGTCAGCTCATGTTTTTAAAAGCACTCCTAATGTTCTAGATATCAACAATAAAGACGGACCAAGATTAACAAAATTTTATGCATGTTTGATTTAGTATGTCTCAAAATAACATGTGATCTTTATAGCAGCCAGGTTAATGGTTTTAGGCAGGCGCACAATATAGATAGTCACCTGAAAAGAGAAGCATGCTATGTCAGATTTTAACAGGCCACATGATGGGTGTGGACTTCTAAGAATTTAAAGGACACTTGCTGTAAGCAAAAATGTTAACCTAAGCACATCTACTATCAGCTCAGCTTTGTTGAATTACCTTTTGGTGATTCTCAATGGTGAAATAATGACAAACATCCAACTTTTATTTGATGTAAATTAATCTGGAGAAAAAAAATCCTTGAGTCAATAGTCATTTTTTAACAAACCAGATGTGC
Organism: Ancistrus triradiatus; assembly: GCA_025084515.1. Classification (NCBI taxonomy): domain Eukaryota; kingdom Metazoa; phylum Chordata; class Actinopteri; order Siluriformes; family Loricariidae; genus Ancistrus; species Ancistrus triradiatus. The sequence goes on along the minus strand of JAJAGP010000112.1, from coordinate 112,316 downwards.
CACAGTTGGCACCCCTGCAGTTACTACGCTGTACAATCCTCCTTTCCCAATAAAACAGCTCTTACTCCCCTCCTATAACACCTTTTTCAGTGGTTCCCAAAGTGGGCTGGGAAGAAAGGCAAGTGACTAATGCACGTGTGAGGCAGAACAAATCTCAGACAGAAATATTTAAGATACATAATGCATTGCACATTTCACTTTATTTTGTTCAGTAAGAAGTTGCAAAATATTCTTATTTACAATAGGGGGCGCTGCAGAAAAAAAATGTTTGGGAACCACTGCCTTGTAAGGTTGAAGAATACTGAGCAGGGAATTTGAGACAATTGCTTTTTACAGAATCTCTCCAGATCGTTCAAGGTCCTAGGTCCTCTTTTGTGCACTCTCCTCTTTGACTCAGCCCACAGTTTTTCTATGGGGTTTGTTTTTGTTTTATTTAACATTGGGCCATCAACAACATTGGCCATTTCAGTGACACTCACATGGTTACATCAAAAAGATATCATATATATATATATATATATATATATATATATATATATATATATATATATATATATATATATATAAAATAAAGGGAACACTTAAACAACACAATATAACTCCAAGAAAATCAAACTTCTGTCCACTTAGGAAGCATGATTGACAATCAATTTCACATGCTGTTGTGCAAATGGAATAGACAACAGGTGGAAATTATTGGCAATTAGCAAGACACACTCAATAAAGGAGTGGTTCTGTAGGTGGGGACCACAGACCACTTCTCAGTACCTATGTTTTCTGGCTGATGTTTTGGTCACTTTTGAATGTTGGTGGCGCTTTCACACTCATGGTAGCATGAGACGGACTCTACAACCCACACAAGTGGCTCAGGTAGTGCAGCTCATCCATGATGGCACATCAATGCGAGCTGTAGCAAGAAGGTTTGCTGTATCTGTCAACGTAGTGTCCAGAGGCTGGAGGCGCTACCAGGAGACAGGCCAGTACACCAGAAGATATGGAGCAAGCCGTAGGAGGGCAACAACCCAGCAGCAGGACCGCTACCTACCCGCCTTTGTGCAAGGAGGAACAGGAGGAGCACTGCCAGACCCCTGAAAAATGACCTCCAGCAGGCCATAAATGTGCATGTGTCTGCACAAACAGTTAGAATCCGACTCCATGAGGATGGTATGAGGGCCCTCAGACCCCTTGTGAGACCATATGCTGGTGCGGTTGGCCCTGAGTTCCTCGTAATGCAGGACAATGCTAGACCTCATGTCTGGAGTGTGTCAGCAGTTCCTGCAAGATGAAGGCATTGAAGCTATGGACTGGCCCGCCCGTTCCCCAGACCTGAATCCGATTGAGCACATCTGTGACATCATGTCTCGCTCCATTCACCAACATCACGTTGCACTACAGACTGTCCAGGAGTTGGCGGATGCTTTAGTCCAGGTCTGGGAGGAGATCCCTCAGGAGACCATCTGCCACCTCATCAGGTGCATACCCAGGCGTTGTAGGGAGGTCATACAGGCATGTGGAGGCCACACACAATACTGAGCCTCATTTTGACTTGTTTTAGGGACATTACTTCAAAGTTGGATCAGCCTGTAGTGTGTTTTTTTTGTGTGTGACTCCAAATCCAGGCCTCCATTGGTTAATAAATTTGATTTCCATTGATGATTTTTGTGTGATTTTGTTGTCAGCACATTCAACTTTGTACAGAACAAAGTATTCAATGAGAATATTTCATTCATCCAACAATCCAACACACGTCTTTGGAGCTCCTGGAGTAAACCCACGCAGACATGGGGTAGACATGCAGACTCCACACAGAAAGGACCCAGGACTTTCTTGCTGTGAGGCAGCAGTGCTAAACCTTTTTTGTGATCATATAGATATATTTTGGATACTGCTGGAAAATCAACCATACGTGTCATTGGGCAACAGATTCTTTTAGGGTGTAGTCATCCTTTTACCACCAAACCCCCTTGAGTGCATAAAATTTTATTTCATTTGGAACACCAAGGAACATGGTTTCAGTCAAAGTCCCAACTGGGCAAACTCTAGGCATTTAAAGAAGTGGTTAAATGACAGGAAAGGCTTTTCCCCTCCAACAGGCCTTCCAAATAATCCATTGATTCAAAGGTGGCATCTGATGGTACTCTAGGAGACATGGTGACCTAAATATGCAATTTTTTGCTGTAACTTCCCAACAGTGATCCTTGGAGATTCTTGAGGATCTTACCATCCTCCTCCCTATCTATGGGATCAAACAAACTTGGAACCTCAACCAGGCAAGCTTGTCATAGATCCAGTTGATTGGAGATTTTTTTTTAATTTTGCCTAAATTACAGAAATGTCAGGTTACTATTTCTGCAAACCCCTGACTTCTGCAGGTCAGTACACTTCACTTGCGTATCGTCTTTTCCTTGTTGAAGAATGACTACGAACATGACATCACTTCAGCTACGTTGTGTCCAAGAGTTTCTAGGAGTGCCAACAATGGTGGCATGATAAATTTCTTGATGAGGGATTTTTCCGTTAAGTAAATTCATTGGCATTAAACTGTAGGAGTTTCAGTGTGAGATTAAGCTGATTAACCAGAAGGAGAACTTGAACCTTTTACTCATTTACCCAGGACGTAGCTGCTAATCTTTTGTTGAGTTGTTCTGACACTGATTATCAGAAATCAAATCACAAACAGCCTAAAATTGTGTTATAAAAAAGTGACATTTTTATTGAAGTGAGCTCAGTGCAACAATCATTTGTTAACCTGACAAACCGTTTTGAGAGTACTGGGACAGCTAGGTGCAACAAAAAGGCACATTACATTAAGGGGTCAGTAGTATTCCCAATTTCTTTGGCATTACAACTGAGGCTTGTGACCTAGAGTTGAGCCTTCAGTTATATACTGGAATATGAATTCAGAAAAACCTTTGAAAGATCCTCATCAGACGACACCTCCCACCATTCCCTTAGAGGGATTTGAGTGGAAAAGTGGGGGATTAATTACAAATAGGCCTCATTGCAAATAACTGTCCCTTAATTGCAGGAGATACTAAAATGTGAGCTATTTAACAGGTACAGAAAAATATGCCTTTAAGTTATCCATGTTTATGAATAGAGAAAGATTTTAACCTCAAAGTTGTACTCCTACTCCCGAGTTAACCATTCATACAGTCACATGGCAATCACATAGCACAAATCATGTGAAGCTTTAAACTTAAGGAAGAATTCAAAATAGATCACTCTAAAAAGGCATTTTGTCATGCATTTTATCATTTAGTGCAATGCCATTGTATTGACTGTCAGGTTACTACAAGTGACAGGCAGCATTGCTGAAGCTGCTAGGCATGATGCCACATCTGGGTAGCAGAACTCAAGTTACAGGCAGCAAACAACTCAGGAATCACAAGTAATACTTGCAGGTTGTAAGAGGTAAAGGGTGAAAATTAAATGGAAAGGACTGTTGAGCAAGGATACATGGAGCAGAATATAGGACAAACAGATCATAGCAAGCACTGATTGCAATGGCTCAGTAGAGCTATACAGACTGGTAACCAGTGTGGCTCTTCCGCCGACCAATCAGGTAAGAGATGAGCACAAGGATGATTAGGAAGCCAAGAGCCATGCCAACAGCAATCGGCACAACAAAGCTTAAATCAGTATCCAGAAAACACTCTTCCGCTGCCAAGGGAAGAACAGAAAAAGAAAGTTTAGGGTGCTGAGGAGAAGAAAAGGTAAAGCAAGCTACAACAGAAGGAAGTCAGTAACTAAGAGCTTTATTAAAATCAGGGACTTGAATTCCTGGCAGGTGTTCAAAACAGCACTGGGAATACAGGAGGGAAAAGTCTAGCTCATGCAGTTAGCTTAATGCATCTGTCTGCATTTTACTTAACAGACGAATCAGATCAAAATAACAGAAGACAGATCAAAAAGTTAACTGTACAGTGCCCACAGTTCAAATGGGCATGGTTTAACTGAACTGCTCATAGCTTGCAGTTTGACTTCTCTTCCTTCCAACAACATAGGCCACCAAGACTATAAGAACAAGAACAGCAATGGCAACTCCAACTGCTATGGGGACGATGAAACTGTCTGCCTGATCAGCCGTGCAATCCGCAGCTGAGAAAGAAAGCATGCATGTGAAAAAAGGTGACAGACAAACAGGAACCACATGCGAGCAGGTCTTCACAAAAGAAAAGCTGAACAGAAAAGGTTAAATATGGAATAAAGAACATTAGACAACTTCACAAACTGAGAACATGTCCATATTTCTGTTTATTGGACATGAATACAGCCATAACATTAAATCTACCTTACTTCTGCACTCATTAGCCATCTCTGCTCCACTTACTATACAGAGGCACTAGTCAGATCACAAGCCTGTTCTACCATTACCTTCTTGGCCCACTTTCACCACTCTAATGTCCAGGAACCTTGCACAGCAAACATGGGTGGTGGATTACTTAGCAGTGCAGTGACATTGCAGCATATGTTGCACTGGTGTGAGTGGATCATACAAGGCTGTGCCCATTCATACCTACCTTATAGACATGGCATCAGAACCATTTTCTGCAACTTGTGTTACTCATTCTACAGGGAATCACCATATGCTGTTTGTGCATTATTCCCAGTCCAGCAGTGGTTCTGAGGTGTTTACAGTCCAATGGCACTGCTGTGTCTCATCCATCTGTACCATTGCAACATGCCTAAGCTTGACCATGTCAGTGTCCCTGCCATGCTGAGCATGATCCACCAAACAAAGAATACCTGATCTGTGGTGGTTATGACCATTGATGAACAGTGTTAAAGGGGCCAACCAAGTATGCAGAAACAGTTGGACTACATCTAACTGAAGAACTATGAAGTCCACCAGTGGAAACTAAAGTGGAGCTGATCAGTAACCACAGTTACAAGGTTGTTTTAGTGTTATGGCTGATGTGTGTTTAAATGCACCATAAGCTAAAAAGGAAACATGAGAAACCACCAAGAACTGACAAGGATGTGTCACAATTTATTAAACAAATGTAAGGTTCTTTCAAATTTCCCCTTTTCAATTAAATTACATCGTTTATCAAGCAGAACATTCATCTTTGACCTATTAACTTCACAGAAATGTGCATCTTCATTAATCAAGGCATGAACTTGACAGTTCACACTCCTTCCAAAGTGATTGAGTGCAGTAATTTGCTTAATGTCAAAAATAATTCAGCATGTATAGCAGTTCACATGACAGGAAAAACTATAAAGTCAATAAATTCAGGAAACACTAAGGCAGATCAAACCAGACTGAAAGTGAAGGTAGAAAAAGGACAAGCCAGACTACTTAAACATTTATACAGATGCACTCAAGACGACCTACATTTACTGCAAAGGTTAAAGTGTAATGTCTTAAAGCCATGCTTTACCAAGTCCCAAGCCAAAGATTTGAAATCAGCTCATAAGTCAACAGCAGTCTACAAGTGTCAACATTCAGAGATGCAGCCAAGAGTACAAAAATCAAGATCCAGTTCCTCATAAAGACACTATATGAAAACTAATGCAAACAGAATTTAATACTGCATGTGTATACGATAACTGGTTTCTTCAGCCTAACCAAGGTCACCCCCTAAACCCAAAAAGAGATGAAACAATTGTGTAGTTTAAACATCCAGCCATCTGCAAATACAGCAGAATGTGATTTTATTTATAAGCTTTCATAATGTCAAACCAAGCCACTGTAACAATTGCAAAGTCTAATACAGAACCATAAAAGTTATTGTTCCACAATCAGAAAACTGACCAATCCCTTGAAGACAACAAGTCAAGGAGTGATAGAACAAACCAACTCATTAGCTCCTAACAAAGGAAATTGGAGGAGATGAATACAAAACAGAAACTAGGGCACATGATTCTGGAACAGATGCACAAACCACACACTTGAGACATTTAGTGCATAGAAGCCAAAGGCTGCCAGGTCATCCACAAAGAGTGGTCGCCTGTCTGGAAGTCACTTTCCCAAGTGTGTGATGAACTGGCACTGGCCCAGGATCATTGGCACAGGAGATCTGGAATTTATGAAATTGTTTGATTTGGGGAAGTCATTACAGGGTTTGATATCCAACATAGGTCTTTCGTCGACCAATCACGTATGCAATCACAACAATGAGAATCAAGCCAGCCAGAGCTGCACCAACAATGATTGGGATTAAGAGGCTGCTGTCATCCACTGAGCATTCATGGGCTGCAGGCAGAGAGAAGATGAATGAACACAATGCAACTGCCAGGTCACATTAACAGTTATGGAAAACCACCTTTAAATGTACAAGTCATTTGAACTGAGCAACTTTGACCTGAAACCGATTCAGTGACAACAAATCAAGAACTTACCCGTGCTGAAATTGTTGTTGGTGACGTTGAAGGGCTGCACCTGGAGTTGAAACGTATTTAAAATCAGGTGGTCTGTAATGTTGTAGCTCTGCTCCTTTCGGCACATGTAGGAGCTCCCAAGTGATGCTTCCCACAGAGATAGGTTAGTACTGGCAGCACTGAATGGAGAACCTGTCATCAAGACACAAGACAAAAATCATCAGGTGCCATACATTTAACATGTAGAATACTGAGTTAAAGCCAATCAGGGTAGAGGATAGTCACTTACCACTTCCGTTATCCACAGTAAAATTCAGAGTACTCAGGTGGAACTTGCTCATTTGCTAAAAGTCAAATCAGAGAATTGTGCTTAAATGCAACACAAGTCTTTCAAATCTTTAAGGTTTGCTCCACTTAAGTCAAATCCAAAGAGTATTCATGAGACAGCAATAGTTGTAGAGCAAAGGACTTACATGAACACAAAGCTAAACATTAAACACACAAAAATACTAATGTGATGGAACAGGTTTAAATACTCACCCTGGTAAAAACAAACTGGACTGTAATTTTGTCTGACTCAAGTATGAGCACGGAGTCACTGCCGTTCCTTCCACATGTGCCATTGATTGTTGTAACATTAGGCATCGGGTCAAGATTAACCGTCTGAAATTTACCTTCCTAGGTAGAGAGAACAAACTAAGCATCAACAACTTGAAGCTCAACAAGCTTTAACACTTAAAATAGCTAGCTGTAAGAAAACCACATCAGACAAGTCTTAACTAAAATTTACCAAGCACCTACCACAGAACTAAAACTGAACTGCAGGCCCATCCTTGCCATCAGACAGACAGAGGAGTTAGGATCAGACCTGATGGTATATTCACCAACAGTGGGGCTTGGCAGTGGAGGAACAGTAGTAGGGACAGGGGTGGAGGCAGTCGTAACAATGGTTGTGGCATTGGTGGGCAGTGGGGTTGTGGCATTGGTTGGCCCAACGGTTGTGGCATTGGTGGGCAGTGGGGTTGTGGCATTGGTGGGCAGTGGGGTTGTGGCATTGGTTGGCCCAACGGTTGTGGCATTGGTGGGCAGTGGGGTTGTGGCATTGGTGGGCACAACTGTTGTTTCACTGGTAGTAGTATTTGGTCCAGCTGTTGTAGTTGCTAAATCTGTAGTACCACTGGTTGGGTTCGTTGAAAGGCCCGCTGGAGTGGTTTGCTCAGTTTCTCCAACTGCAGAAATGGGCTGTTCAGTAGTAGTAGCTTCAGATGTTCCAGTTTCTGAAACTGGCTGATAAGTCGTAGAAGTTGGAACAGCTGGCTCAGAGGTGGATGCAGTGGAAGTGCTGGTAGAGTCTGTTGCGACTGGTGTTTGAGCACTGGTTCCTTCCAGAGAAAATTGATCAGTGGGAAAAGCAAGACTCTGAAGCGGTGTCATCAAGAGTGCATTAGCATGTCCAATGCCTACAAAAAAACAAAAAACAAAATTAGATGTGTAAAGTTAGACTGCAATAGAATTCCAGACAAAGGTAAAGCCGACTTGTAGGTGGGGGGCCTTTCAAACAGTTTGGTTACTTTCCCAGTCAATCCAACTGGCACCAATATTCAGGCCTCCTAGAGATGCTGATTAGCTGAATCAGGTGCTTTAGATTGGCAGGAAGAACGGTCCCATGTCTTGGCACGTCTGAAGTAGGTCACTGGTAAACACCTCTGGCCCCACTTAAGTGATTACACGTAATCAAATGGAAATTTGTCCAGCATTTGGTTGACAGGGCAAACACTCTGCCCAAGAACAGCTCAGCTTTCCATTTAGGTCCCAAAATTGTTTTTCATTACACTTGGTACTAATTAATACAACGTAACGGTAACATGAAAACATTAGCCTGGCTCCCAAACAGCAGCACCAACAAGAGTGGACGACGAAACAGGGATAATATATTGCTACATTATTCAATCATAAGGCCACTAACGGTGCTAGGGGAGTTAAAATTTAGGAAGGCACATCATGTAATATCATTTCAGGCGTTTCGCAGTTCTTCCCACCATGTATCACATGGTAAGAAGGCACAGGGGCCCGTGATCGTTTACAGGCAAATCTCATAAACCTGACTGCATTTGTTACTTTAATCGATTATATCAAACGTGGACCGAGAAAGTGAGCCAGCAATTAAACTCGTACAACAATTAAAACCTGTTACAAGTGCCTTTGCTGAAGCCACACAGCAAATCCGGTAGAGAGTGAAACCGTCCCAAGAACACCTTCTCAAAAGTAGTGCATAGCTTGAAAAGGAGAGTGGTTTACGTATTTAAAAGCGACCAAGGCGTGAAATTGGCAGTGGCGCAGCGATAAACACTAGCAACCCGCTTTGATAATTAAACATCCACGGCGTCCCAAGAATACATACTGGCGTACTAAATAGTGTACGTGTTTACTACACAGCCAATAATCGTGTCTACATTTTTCCATACTCCTGTCTACGTAGTACACAGAAGAGAAAGCAACCAGCGGGAACAGAGCCAAGCAGCTCGGGCCTCAAACGCCGGAGAATAAACACGTTAAAATGGCGCCCCCAAACCAAAAGGTTTACAGACTCACCACAGAAGAGCAGTAAGAGCGTGAAGCGGCAGACGGAGCGTAGCATGGTGCCGAGAGGTTCAGCACTCCGCTGAGAACTAAGCTGGACTCTGGGATAGACACAGCGTAAGGAAGAGCAGACGTACTGAAGTGCTGCACCTGCTGCCGTATAAAAGCCCCTTCAACCGGTCAGCTGATCACAAATCACATGACACGCTAACACGCCGCCACGCCCACACTCTGATGTTGCCATGTTTGAAATACCCCTCATAAACGGGGACTTTGCCCAAAATATACCTAAATAAGTAAATGAACAAATACTTCGTAACGTAACAGTCGATGAACATGAAATGACACGTAATTAAGATATGAAAAATATTAGTTTCATCTGAAGAAGGTTCAAGATAGCGCATACCCAGACACTACAGAGTCCTCCACAGATTTACAATGAGTTGCCAGTTAACTCATGTTGCACCGATTTGGTCAGACATGCCTACAATTTCTTTACAGGTGGACTCATTAGGTATACAATGTACCATTTATCGTACCCAGACTAAACCCAAAGAGACAAAGAAAGAACCTCAAAACAGGCATTCTAAACTGTGTCAGATATGATCTAGGTGTTCGAGCTCTGTAATAAGTAATGAGCTAAATTAATTTGATACTGTTTCTTTACATGTAGAAAATGATTTGATTAGTCTGAGTTTGCCAAACTGCATATGAATTAGTTTTTTAGGCTTGCAAAGAAATCTGTGGAGTCCTGACATATGACATGCACCTTATAACCTTAATAAAACAGGCGTTATTGTCATTGAACACTAGTGTACAATGAAATGTTTATTTTTTAGCATATCCAAGCTTGTTATCTTGGTCAGTCATAATATGGAAACTCTGGGACAGAGATGGATAGAGGCCTTTCATGGGGAAGCAACAGGGGCAGTTTGGTGAGAGATAAGAATTTGAATCAGCCCGTCAACCCATAGCCCACAGCCCTTACCACTACGTCACCATCGCCTCCTTAATATGATTAATACATCAACAAAAATGCTCATTAGAAAGTAATATATCTTAATCAATGTAATTACGGTCAGAGTCTTAATAGCAATTCTTTTAATAGGTCTATTTTCTACAGCACTGACCATAGCCCTATGAATCGGTGAAATCAGCTATCCGAATGTATTTTTGTTTTAAAGCTATGATTAAATGTTACATACATGTAATCAAACATACATGTTACAAATTTAGTGTCAGAGCCATTATAGCCATTGTATTTATGTCTGAACCATAGATATACCGATGGTGAAGAGTTTGGGGTGACATGAAACAATTGGACACAACCTTTGAATGGAAATTACACATATTGCTAGCATTTCAATGCTGACTTTTTCGATCATATCAGAAAAAAAACACCCCACAGCCCCAGAGACTCGCGTTCGACTGAAGGCCTGGTCGATGCCTGTGTTGAGTTTGCTCATTCTCTGCATGTCTAAATGAGTTACCATCTGTACCATCTGTACTTCAATTTCCTCCCACATTTCAAAGACATGTGTTAGGTCAACTGCATCTCTGAAGTGTTTCAGTGCATGTGTATGTGTGTATGTATGTGCTTGTGATGGACTCATGCCCTGTCCAGAATTGGTTCCCGCTTTGCAAAACACACTTGACTAGAGTGCAACATTAGTCAGGTTGTCACTATTAAAGCAGCTGGTCATCTCAACAGGCAATCATCACTGCGGATCCACAAGCAGAGGTGGGAGTTAAAGAGCAGATGTCTGTCATACACTTGAAAGTTCACTACCTTATTGGTCGTGTGCTCGCTTGCTCATTAGCTCATGTTTGGACTACAGACTGTTCAAACTCGGTTGACGTGTTTAGAGATTTTTTTGTTGCAAGTCCACCTGTGTGGAGTCTGTATGTCCTCCCTGTGTCCACATGGGTTTACTCTGGATACTCTGGTTTCCTGCCACGTTCCAGAGACGTGTGTTAGGCTAATTTGAGTTTCTAAGTGCCTTTAGCATGTGAGTGTGTGTATGAGTGTGTAAGTGTATGTGCCCTACAATGGATTGGAACTCTGTCTAGGGTTGTTCCTGCCTTGAGCCATGTGTCGCTGGCTAGGCACTGGCTTTCCCGTGACCCTGACCAACGATTAATTGGACAAGAAAATGAAGGAACGAATGAATTAATGGTAATTGCATTTGTAAGTGTATGTGTCTGCGCTATTGAATGTAGTACTGCTTTGTTTGTTTCCCCACTACCTGTATATTCTCTCTAACCTGTAAATAAACTGGGTCACATTCACTCGTTGAGTTTCTGTTTCATCTGGCTGATCTTCTGTGTTTTTCATTCATTCATTTACAGCATTTAGCAGACGCCCTTATCCAGAGGGTCTTACAATTGATACAATCTTACAATTGTGGGTTAAGGGCCTTGCTGAAGGAGCCAACAGTGGTAGCTTTGGCAGAGGTGGGATTTGAACCCTGGACCTTCTGATCCATAGTCCGGTACCTTAAACAGTAGGCTACCACTAATACTGTCTATCAATGCATTTTTGGCTTTCGTCAAACAAAAGTATGAGGTCCATCATACCATCCTCTAAGTGTTACGGCTTTCCTCTAGGGTCGTAATAGTAATTTCTAAGTTGTAATTTCTATAATTATTGTAAATTTCCAAAAAAATATATATATATAGTGTATAAAAGATTTGTTTTCATGCAGTATCTCTGATGCATTTACGTATCGTTTGCATGCACTTTTCTCGTAAAAACACCCTTTATATTTACATTACAACAGCTAAAGACACTGTGTGACTGTGGTAATGTTTGGTCAAAGCCCCTTTCCACAGAACGTGATGCGAGTGTTAAACGGTGCAAACATGTTTATGGCCACAATCGGTGTGAGCGCCACCCGGTGACGAGTTCACACACTTCAGCACCCTGAAAAAGAAGAAGCGGGCATGCTAAGCTAACAGGCTAAGCTAACAAGCTAACCACAACAGCTTGAAAAGTACTTCCGGTAGGTCAACCGATTGCCCTGCAAAGTTTATCCTAAGTATGCTCCCCTGTATTTAGGTTTTATTATCTAGTAACGCGGCTGTTTAAGCAAAAATACACCGTAGCTAAACGAATGCAGACTGTAACAAGGGCCGCCTGTAGAAGGAGACGGATTTTATGTACTTGAAGAACGGCACGAGTGTCCAAGAGGAAGCAATAATCAACCATCTTTCCTCTAGCAGCAATAACAAGAAGAGAGGGGCTGCAAGTGGAGCTGCACTTCTCAGTTTGTTGTGTTTCAGGCTAAACCCAGGCACAATCAGGCGCAGAGGCTTTGCCCCCCCACAGACCAACAGCCAGAGGAACACACAGACCCCTGTACCGGCACACAGGAGTGTAGCGCTTAGCACATCACCTCTTTGATTTTTTTTTTTTAGATTTCATTTTTCATGTTTCCAACAGGTTTAGCTTCCCCTAATCCCTCAGCGCCAAGCCAAGAGGCCAGAGCGGCAGCTTCGGATGTGAACAGCGACGGCACTTTGCCGTCTTCTCGGAAGAGGAAGGTTCTCAGCTCGAACAGGGAGAGCACTGATTCTCTGTCTGCGTCTCCCAGATCCCCTAAAGCCGCCTGCAACTCGTCCGCTACCTGCTCTTCCACTGGTCAGCACATCCAGAAGAAGCTCAGGTTCGAGCTGGAGTGTGCGGGACTGGATGTGAAGATGGCAGAGGAATCTCCAACAGCATCGTGCTCCAAGACTAAAAGCGTTTTTTTCTCCGGCCACGCAAACGGACTCACCAAATCGGCCGGATCGGCCACGTTCGCCAACAGCAAACCTGGAGCAGCCAAGAAACTTGTGATCAAGAACTTCAAGGGTAAGTGGAGCGAAACTCTTCTACCCTCTGTCTAATCATTCGTGGTGATTATAATGGAAGATGACACTAAACACAGATTTGGTCCTGTGGTACTGGAGATAATGTCAGGGTCAGCACCAGAAAGGTGAAAATAGGTTTAAGAAACCTCTTTTCGGTTTATTAGCTCTATCTAATAAAACAATATAGCCTTTAACTCAAGTGAATTTCTTAATACAACAGAACTCTAAATAGTTCTTACAATTATTTGTACATTGTCTTAAGTACTTTGTGCAAACTCCCTTTGCCAACACAAGAGCACTGAATCGTCTCATATGATCTCTTGTACACCGTCCTTATGCACCTTTACATCACCCACAGGTTTTCAGTGGCCTGTAGGTTAGGGTAGTGTGTCACCTGGTTCTGTGGCGATTCAACCATTTTGTGTGGAGTTGGACTGTTTTGGACCACTGTCCTGTGCCAGTCTGTGACGCCATGCATCTTAAAAAAGGTTACTGAGCTTTTAGAGAAAAAAGGCATCCTCACAGTATTGCAAATCCTTCACCACACTTAATAGTGGGTAAGAGGTTGTTTTCTTTACAATTTTTTTCTTTAACAAATCAATCTTAAAATTTTGTTGGTTTGTTAAAGAATCTGTCCACAGTTTCAGTTCACAGCTGCAGTGTTATCTAGAGTATATCGCCTACAATTGTGGTTAAATAAAAGGCAAAATAGATTGTTGGCATGGATGTTCCATCGCATCGTAGATTTGCTGACTTTGCGTCCAGAAAACTAAACGGGCAGGTTCAGTATAACTTCAGAACACGTCATAAATTCCCTAATTTATGAGTGCCAACATAGTTAGTCTCTCTTAATTTTTTTATATTCTAGTGTCTTTCCAATTTTGATTTTAACGTGTGTGTCACCCCATGTTTATAGCCTAGTGAATATACGAGGTCATGAATGGCCTTTTCAGAGCTTCTAAAAACTTGGTTGAAACAAAAGTTTCAGTTGACAATGCCATTAACACATACATTTTCACATGTGGTCTCAAACATTTGGCCCCCACTGTACTGAAGGTCTACTGGAATATTTCAATACATTTTATTATAAGCAGTGATCCGTCAAGGCAAGTTCCTGGCTCACTGCTGAAAGAGTATCAATGCAACATATACCATTCAGCAAAAAGATCAAGACCACTTGGTCCTTAGCATTGTTCAGGTAGGTGTTGCATGTCAAATTATTGTCCAGATGAATGCCTGGACCTGGGTTTCCCAACAGAACATTACCCAGAGCATCACACTCCCTCCGCTAGGTCGTCTGCTTCCTACAGCATCCTGCTGCCGTCACTTCCCCAGATAAATGGTAAGAAAACAGGACTCATCTGACCATAAAATCTTCTTCCATTTCTCCAAGGTCCAGTTCTGACACTGGCATGCCCATTATAGCTACTTTCTATAGTGGACAGAGGTTAGCATGATGAACACACTGTCCAGTCTATGCCTAGGCAGTCCCATACTAAGCAGGGGGCACTGCATTGTGCATATTTTTTCCACAGCCAATGTGAAACAATGTGGGACCAACACCCTGCCATTGGTTTGTGGCACTGTTGATAGGTCCTCAACACTGCTGACCGGGAGCACCCCATCAGCCTTGTTGTTTAGGGGATGCTTCAACTCAGTCACCTGGCCATAATGATTTGTTCCTTGTTAAAGTTGCTGAAGTCTTTACTTCTGAACATTTGTCCCTCCTCTAAGACGTCGACTGTGAGAAACGATTGTTCACTTACCCAGCTAATATATACGAGAACTTAACATGCTTTTGTAGTGAGATAACCAGTGCTAGATAGATAGTGTTGGGTTTTTTAATTACTGTATCATTAACGCATTGCATACATCTCAGTTGGTTTCTGAATTCCCCATCTAGGTTTTCTCTGTTGTGAATGTACTAGTGTGTTCTGAATGAAGAGACAGGCTGCACCCCTGAAAATCTCTTATAAAAGTCTTGCCACACAATTAGCTGTCCCCTCAATTATTACAAGTGGCCCCAACTCATGATGTGCCCTCTACCATGCTTCACAGTTGGGCTAAGGTTTTGGTGTTGATTTGCAGTGTGTAGTATCACTGAGCATTCAGAAGAACATGAACCATAAATGCTGTGGAACATCCAGGTGGTCTTTTAAAAATTTTATTGGTTTTTGGAGAGCAGTGGTTTTCTCAGTGGTGTCATTCTGTTTTCTAATAATGGACACTTAATCTTTTTAATTTAGAACCCTGCTATCCTTCAGCTCTTTTGTTTTACATTTTTAACCAGTTAGTGTGAAAACCACAATGAGGCGAAAGCAATATTTTTTTCCTAAACTATAATGTGTCCGATTTGTTTTTATTTCTTTACCCTGTAATATGTCTACATTTTACTAATATTTAGCTGTATATCTTTGGCTGCTATCTAACAATGCCATCCTGCTAGTCCCAAATGGTTTTCATGTGGTATGATGGTAGATCCCTCTGGATAAGAATGTCTGGTCAAACCCTATGAGTCCATATATGAAGGGTAGTCAAGTCAAGTCCTGTCAAGTCAGCTTTATTTCTATAGCACTTGTCTCAGCAGCTTCACAATTTTGCATTATCTTCTAAGTTATAAGACCAATACCAGATTTAGCAAGCCTTGGGAGACAGTGGCGAGGAAAAACTCCATGAACTTTATAAGGAAGAAACCTTGGGAGGACCAAGACTCAAAAAGGGACCCAACTTCCTTGGGTGGCTTAGATGTTATATGTAAGAATGAACTAAATTATCTAATTAATAAGTTCATATTAATAGTTTAAATAAACAGAAACAAAATATGCATTAACGGAGAACATATAAAATATTAAAATAAAAACAGGTAGACTAACATTTTTAGAGAAAATGAAATATTATGATGACTATAATAAAATAGAGAATATAAAAGCTATAGCATAGCCCAATAATGAAGAGAAACCGAAAAACTGGTAGAAGCTGTCAGTTTTTGCAATGCAGTTGTAAGGTGATTGTGTAGCATGAAATGCGTGTAGTTAATGCCAGCACATGGTAGTATCAACATGTCTTTGTTTTGCTTTGACTGTACAATACATACTGTAATAAAAATAGTCTGTAGTGCCTACCTAGTGCAATACTATATGCCCAACAATGACATCTGAGGTTCAGC
Organism: Ancistrus triradiatus; assembly: GCA_025084515.1. Taxonomy (NCBI): domain Eukaryota; kingdom Metazoa; phylum Chordata; class Actinopteri; order Siluriformes; family Loricariidae; genus Ancistrus; species Ancistrus triradiatus. The sequence continues at coordinate 96,391 of JAJAGP010000112.1, read as the reverse complement.
CACAGACAGAAGTAGTGCTGGTGATATGACGTCAAATCAATATCACAATTGACCTCTACAATTGAACATTTTACCTTGATTACTATTAATTAATGACTATTTTGTTTTTGTGGTTTTTTTTGTTGTTGTTTTTTGTCCTCATATTTCACTGACGTGGCTTGTACTATAAATATGCTCAAAACTAGGATATGTTTTCCTAATGAGACTGCCTATCGTTGTGATTTTAAACACACAGAGTAACCATTTGTAGTTATTTACTGACTATTTCAACCAGTTGAAATCCTTTGTGATTTGGTAGGATGGGGCATCGATTATTTCTTTGTTTTCTTGAGTCTTTCTTATCTTTTTCATATGTTTTTCAATCTTAGCTCCCCTGTAAGGAACATATTAAGATATATTTTTGAAATTATTGAATTAAAAAAAAAAAAAAAGACAAAGAGCAAGATTACGTTTTCAGCGGTTCTAAATGTCGGGTTTGATTAATTTTCTATTAAAGGCTTTTTCACACCAAGTCCGATTTTTCTGCAAGAAAATAATGGATGTGGTTTTTTAACGTAGTGGGACCTTCACACCAAGTCTGATGTGTTTTTTTTTTTTTGTTTTGTTTTGTTTTTTTTTGTTTTTACGCTAAACACTCAAACTCCCTGTTTACTTTTGCTTTCTTTAATTTCCCTTCTCTTAATGTGTCTAGCTGTCTTTTTTTCACATCATTTTTGTGAAATGAACAGATTTGAATGCACTTAAATAAATAAGAAAATGGTTACATAGTGGTGCTTGAAAGTTTGTGAACCCTGTAAAATTTTCTATATTTCTGCATAAATATGACCTAAAACATAATCAAGTCCTAAAAGTAGATAAAGAGAACCCAGTTAAACAAATGAGAAAAAATATTATACTTGGTCATTTATTTATTGAGGTAATTGATCCAATATTACATATTAGTGAGTGGCAAAAGTATGTGAACCTTTGCTTTCAGTATCTGGTGTGACCCCCCTGTGCAGCAATAACTGCAACTAAACGTTTCCTGTAACTGTTGATCAGTCCTGCACACCAGCTTGGAGGAATTTTAGCCCATTCCTCCATACAGAACAGCTTCAACTCTGGGATGTTGGTAGGTTTCCTCACATTAACTGCTCACTTCAGGTCCTTCCACAACATTTCGATTGGATTAAGGTTAAGACTAAGGTTAAGATTAAGACTTTGACTTGGCCCTTCCAAAACTTTAGCTTTATTCTTCTTTAACCATTCTTTGGTGGAACGACTTGTGTGCTTAGGGTCATTGTCTTGCTGCATGACCCACCTTCTGTTGAGATCAGGTTCATGGACAGATGTCCTGGACATTTTCCTTTAGAATCTTTGATATAAGTCAGAATTCATTGTTCCATCAATAATGGTGCAAGCCGTCCTGGCCCCAGATGCAGCAAAACAGACCCAAACCATGATACTACCACCACCATGTTTCACAGATGGGATAAGGTTCTTATGCTGGAATGCAGTGTTTTCCTTTCTCCAAACATGACGCTTTTCTTTTAAACCAAGAAGTTCTATTTTGGTCTCATCCATCCACAAAACATTCTTCCAATAGCCTTCTGGCTTGTCCACATGATCTTTAGCAAACTGCAGACAAGCAGTAATGTTCTTTTTGGAGAGCAGTGGTTTTCTCCTTGCAGCCCTGCCATGCACACCATTGTTGATCAGTGTTCTTCTGATGGTGGACTCATGAACATTAACATTAGCCAATGTGAGAGAGGCCTTCAGTTGTTTAGAAGTTACCCTGGGGTCCTTTGTGACCTCGCCAAATATTACACGCCTTGCTCTTGGAGTGACCTTTGTTGGTCAACCACCCCTGGGGAGGGTACCAATGGTCTTGAATTTCCTCCATTTGTGCACAATGTGTCTGACTGTGGATTGGTGAAGTCCAAACTCTTTAGAGATGGTTTTATAACCTTTTCCAGCCTGATGAACATCAACAACTCTTTTTCTGAGGTCCTTAGAAATCTCCTTTGTTCGTGCCATGATACCCTTCCACAAATGTGTTTTGAAGAGCAGACTTTGACAGATCCCTGTTCTTTAAATAAAACGGGGTGCCCACTCGCACCTGATTGTCATCCCACTGATTGAAAACACCTGACTCCAATTTCACCTTCAAATTAACTGCTAATTCTAGAGGTCTGATATTTTAGTTTTCTTTTTGTATGCTTTAGATTTAGCTTACAGTGGGGCAAAAAAAGTATTTAGTCAGCAACTGATTGTGCAAGTTCTTTTCTGAAGATCTGAAGATGAGAGCGGTCTGTAATTTTCATCATAGATACACTTCAACTATGAGAGACAAAATGAGAACAAAAAATCCAGGAACTCACATTGGAGGATTTGTAAAGAATTTAATTGTAAATCATGGTGGAAAATAAGTATTTGGTCACCCACAAACAAGCAAGATTTCCGGCTCTCACAGACCTGTAGCTACTTCTTTAGGAAGCTCTTCTTTCCTCCACTCATTACTGGTATTAATGGCACCTGTTTGACCTCGTTATCTGTATAAAAGACACCTGTCCACAGCCTCAAAAAATCAGACCCCAAACTCAACCATGGCCAAGACCAAAGAGCTGTAGAAAGACAACAGGGTGAAATTTTTGTGAAAAAAGAGTGAATCTACAATAGGCAAGCAGGTTGATGTAAATAAATCAACTGTGGGAACAATTCTAAGACATACAAGACCATTGATAATCTCCCTCGATCCGGGGCCTCACTTGCATGTCCAGGCCCGTATGAAGTTTGGCAGAGAGCATATGGATGATTCAGAAGAGGATTGGGAGAATATCATGTTGTCAGATGAAACCAAAATAGAACTTTTTGGTAAAAACTCAACTCGCCGTGTTTGGAGGAAGAAGAATTCTGAGTTGCACCATACCTACTGCCAAAAAGCAGAGATTAAAGTTTTGGGTTCTATTTCAACAGCAGCCGTGGAGCATCACGCCTCATACAAAATTGGTCAAAGTTTTGTCTACCATTTATCCACTCTCTCTGGCTAAAGTGTTTACATGGGTATTTTTAGCTTGATTGACTTGTCATTGTTAATGGACTGAGGGTGCATGTATACATAGTCAGTGGGACACATTGGCATCATCGTACATTGTGTGTAAACTCCAATCAGGGTATTATGGATACATGAGATTTACTATCGTCAATACACTGACTTGGATCTTGTCATTAAATTGATTTTAAATGACGTTCCTGGCAGAAATTAGTTAGTATCTTGGCCTTCGTGAAGTGTGCACTTTTACTGTGGTAATCGGCACGACTATAAAATCCTGAGCCACTGAGGGGTGCAAATGCCTTGCGGGACCCAAGCCCAGATAAATGGGGAGGGTCGCATTACAAAGGGCATCCGGCATAAAATCCAATATGTTGATCTGCTGTGGTGACCCCTAAATTGAGCAGCCAAAGGAAGAGGAAGTAGTAAACACCATGACGATTTCATGGTTACTGATTTTTGGATCTCTTATTAATATTGAAATGATTTGTACAGTGCTGCATCTTGATTACATTTTAAAATGAAAGGGTAACAACATAAATGTTAAGAAACTGATTGTAAACTGGCTGATACTGGCTGAAAAATATGTTTGTAGTGCCTGTTTAATCGTGCCATTTACTTGTTTTTGTATTTTTACAGAAAAACCAAAATTGCCAGAAAACTACATACATGAAACGTGGCAGAAACTGAAGGAGGCAGTTGAGGCCATACAGAATAGCACTTCAATAAAGTACAATCTGGAGGAACTCTATCAGGTAGGAAATGCAGAGAAATAATTCCTGTGTCCTTACTGTTGTGTTAGCCATTGTTCACTTACCGGAATTCTTTCTGTGACATTCCTGACTTAAATTTTAAAACGTCTGTTTTATGTTTTCAGGCTGTTGAGAATTTGTGCTCACATAAGATATCTCCCAAGTTGTATAAGCAGCTCAGAGCAGTATGTGAAGACCATATCAAGGCACAAATCGATCAGTTTCGAGAATATCCTTTTCAGCATGTTCAAGTCCTCTGCTCATCTACTTTGTTGTGATAACTGAGAAAGCATCACGTTTGCTAGTGTGAAGCACATCATTGAAAAGTCAATGACACAAGCTCTGACACAAACTCCGAGAGAGAGAGAGGTTTAAATGGTTGCTGATGTGACCTTGCGTTATTGTGCATGACTGTTAAAAAGGTAGGACTAGATTTGATTTCTGTGATTGAAAATATATTTTCTTAACTCCCATGCTACGGACTCTCTGGACAGTGTGCTGTTCTTGAAGAAGATAGATAAATGTTGGCAGGATCACTGCAGACAGATGGTGAGAAAACCTCCTAGAAACTGTAGTTTAGATTTTTATGCTTCTCTTGTAAATATTTCAAGTAAAAGTCAGCCATGTGTTGTTGTAGCACTGTGAGAAATATGTCCAATGTGTCTCTTCATTCAGCAATGAAACCCAGTCCTGGGTTATTCCGTTACTTTCTTAAGTAGCAAATGTATTCATTTAGAAACGGTCTATTTTTTTGGAAAATGAATGGTGTTACAAGGTATTAAGTTGAGCTTTCAATGTTAGCAAGTTAATATTTTATCACCAATATTTTTTTTTCAACTCTGATTGTGTTTCCACTGGTTGCATTAGTGTGACCTCCCCTTACACTTGATCTGTAGCAACATCTGGCAGGTTATCAGGATGCCAAGATGATCCTTCTACAGTTTTGTAGGAATGCTTGATCAGAAATGGTCTTTTTGTAAGGGTAGCAGACAAAAATCACTTTTTTCAGAAGGAAGGCTAAGAAATGCTAAAGCTCACAAAAGTTGGAGTGAAGATCAGTGGAAGAGAGTATTATGGAGTCACAAATCCAAGTTTGACATTTTTGAGTTCGGTCGTTGACAGTATGTTCTATACGGTCATTATACCATCCTTAAATCTTAATGTCGATGTGCATACTTCACATTCTATTCGAACTTTGACTCCATGACTTTAGTTCGCTCTTAGATTTATCATCTACGCCGCCCAAGGAGGTTGGGTCCCTTTTTGAGTCTTGGTCCTCCCAAGGTTTCTTCCTAGAACTAGGGAGTTTTTCCTTTCCACTGGCGCCCTAGGCATGCTCAATTTGGGATTGGACGTAGTTATTAGGAGATAATCTAAACTTGTAAAGTTGCTTTGAGACAATGCTCCATTGTAAAAAGCGCTATATAAATAAATCTGACTTGACTTGACTTAAAAACATCTAATGGTGGCCTAAAACATTTGCACCATATTATATAAATCTGCAGATGAAGTACACTCTGGTGAATGTAGTGTTTGATGAATAGAACAATAGTACAATTATAATATGTTATTTGTAACTAATTTATGGTAGTTGTACCTAAATTTGAAAGATTTTTCCACAGTCATCATAGTTGCATTAATTGTACCTTTGCTTAAAATGTAGTTTGTCTTTCACGTGCAGTATATAGCTTGTATGTTTTACAGAAGTTTACTTAATTACACTTGTGCAAAAGCAATTATTGTTGTTTGGTTTTTACCCTTGAAAGCTGTGACCCACCTCTCTCCCTCTTTTCCATTTTGCTTTACCAGATCATGATTAGGAGTATATTTTTGTTTCTGGATCGCACATATGTTTTACAAAACTCAATGCTACCGTCTATCTGGTATGTATCGCATGGAAGTTGAAAGAGATTAACAGATTAACTTGATTTTTTTTATACAGTTCTTTTTTTTTTTTTTAGTGATGTACAACTTTTTTTTTTTTTTTTTTTTAATATTCAGGGACATGGGACTGGAGTTGTTTCGTTTCTACATCATCAGTGATTTGAAAGTACAGAGTAAGACGATTGATGGCATCCTGCTCCTTATAGAGAGAGAACGCAGTGGGGAGGCCATAGACCGCTCTCTCCTGAGGAGCCTGCTGAGCATGCTTTCTGACTTACAGGTACTACTAATCATGAGCATCACTTTTTGGGGGGGTTGTCGTAAATCTCCTTCCTTTGTGCCATGATACACTTCCACAAACATGCTGTCAAGGTCACTTGTTCTTTAAATACAACACTGCGAACACTCACACCTGATTATCATAGTACAATACAACTCTAATTAATCTAAAACTTTAATTACACCTTTAAAGTAACTGATAATCCTTGCGGTTAACATACTTTGCTGCTCATATATGTGTGATATTGGATCAATTTCCTCAATAACTAAATGACCAAGTACAATACATTTGTCTCATTTATTAAATTTGTTTCTGTTATCTACATTTAAGACTTGTGTGAGAAACTGATGATGTCTTAGGCCATATTTATGCAGAAAAATACTTTCTAAATTGGTCACACAGTTTTGTCATGCACTGCAATCCGGAGTTACATTTACAATGTCACTTAAATCTTTACTGTGCAAAACAGAAGCCATATGTTAACCATGTCCAGAAGCGACGTCAACTTCTCAGGGCTCAGAGGCATCTAGGATGGACCATCACACAGCGGAAACGTGTATTGTGGCTTTTTTTGGATGAAATGGATGCTGTGTGCTCCATACCAAAGATGAAACGGTCCATCCAGACTGTTATCAGCAATGAGTCCAAAAACCGGGTTCTGTCGATCATAGTATGTGATTGCGATAATGCCCTTGACAAAGGTCATTTTACACTTTTGTGGTGGCAGCATTAATGCAGAAAAGTAAACTGAGATTTTTAAAGCATATGCTGCCTCCAAAACGACATCTTTTCCAGGGATGTCAATGCATGTTACAACAAGACAATGCAAAACCACATGCTGCACACTTTACAATGGCATGGCTCCAGAGTAAGAGGTCTGAAATGCAGGATTGGATGTAGGCAAAACATAATATTTATTTGCTTCATACATTATATAAATGTATGTCAGTATGAAGCAATGAAACAAATTACATAAGGGTCAAAATAAAATGTAAGAAACACTGCATTTATTTATTACTTGTATTTTCTATACTGCCCCAACTTTTTTTGATGTGCAGTTATAGGGTAAGGCGTCAGACATGCATTGAAATGTAGATGTAGCTAAGATTACTTCATAGAATACCCACACCAGCAGCCAAGTGCCATGCAACACAAACAGCGCTCTGATCTATCCCCATCTTCCGGCTCAACCAAGCCTGCTACCGCTGAGAACATCTCCAATAATTACACTGCAGACCTTGTGGCTCCCAAAACCAACTTTTACTGCATGTGTGATTGATTGCCAGTCTCGACTCTCACCTGTTTGTTCACGACTCGTTTGCCTAATTCTTAAAGCTTTGTTGCCAATTACCCTGTTCTATGCCAATAAACTGCCTGACAGTCTGTCTTGTGAATACCATTGCACCTGTCTAGTTTGGATTATGGGCCAGCCTTCCAGACGTCACCAGAACCTAGGTTTAGAGCAAAGCTTACTCATAGTAGAACCACTGTAAAATCTGTTACACCTTACAGTGGCAGACAAATCCTGGTCTCTGTTCAGAAAAGTGTCTCTGTTTATACACCGATCATCTGTAACGTTAAAACCAAGTGCCTGATATTGTGTAGGACCCCCCCTCATGCCACCAACGCTGAGACCCCTCGATGGCCTCAGATACCTCTGAAGCTGTCCCCGTGATATCTGGCACCAAGACTTTAGCTGAGGATGCTTTAAATCCTGTTAGTTTCAAGATGGGGCCTCCATGTACTTATTTGTCCAGCATATTACATTGATGCTTAAATGCCATGACCGCTTTGCCGTGTTCCTCAAGCCATTCCTGAACAATCTTGAAGTGTTCCAGGGTGCATTGTCCTGATGAGTGCAGCCTCTGCCATTAGAGTATACCCTTGCCATTAATTGATGGATTTGGTCTGCAGCAAAAATAGTCACCTTGTATGTTTAAGGTGGTAATAACTTCAGGCTCCTGTGGAATACGTTGCATGAGGATGATTAAGCTATGGGGCTTTACAGATTGGCCTGTATAAAAGGGTGACTATGCTGAAAAGAGCCTGATGCCTACTGTTAGTACTGTGGAGGATCTGTGTTGTTGTGGGGTTGTTTTTCCTATCCTACTGTGGATTGTCTGTCCTTATTGATACATCATCCATGAATCCCTTCCTACAGGGTTATATTTAGCCTTACTTCTAGACTGATTCTTCTCATAATTTACCTTAACATGTGATCTGTTTGATTATGATTACCATCATTTCTTTGCTAAATAAATAATCCTGAAAATCTTAATTTCATTTAATTTGACAGATTTATCAAGATTCATTTGAGCAACGCTTTCTGGAAGAGACAAATCGACTGTATGCTGCAGAAGGCCAAAGACTTATGCAGGAAAGAGAGGTGAGTTATACATTTAGATGTTGGTTTTTAATGCTGTTGTAAACACACTGTTTGTTGCTTTTCACTTGCACACATAATTGTGATTGTAAATGTTGGCTTTTTCCCCCCCGAAGGTGCCAGAGTATCTCCATCATGTCAACAAACGCTTGGAGGAGGAGGCTGACAGAGTTATCACATACTTGGACCAGAGCACACAGTAAGCATGATAAACTGTATAGTGTTTAAGGATTTTAGGCAGTGAAAAGCTTTAGCTGCAAATCATTCCAGACTTTGTCCTAGGTCTGAATGATGGACTGGCTGCTTGAAGTAGCAAAGGTGTTTATTATATTTGATGTTATGCAGGGTTGTGTAAGCTTTTGTTCAAATTGTGTAAAAAAACAAAAAAAAAAAAAAAACAACAACAACAAAAAAAACCCCAAAAAAGTTATTCCTAAAACATTGTTTCCCATTACCAGATCTGTGGCGTTCAATAAATTTAAATCCTTCTCCCACTAAATATATATGAATAGTTCATATCTCAGTTTGCAGCATGACGGTTTTATAATTTACTGACCTTAATATTCATAGTGCAGAAATGGAAAGGGTTCGTAGGATGTTGATTTAAAGAAGAGAATTCATGGTGTGACCTGGCAGGAGATGGAATGCAGGCACCTTCCTAGTTTGCACCTCACCATGGCAATTTTCAATCTTACACTGACTATATATCACGCTGGGTCAAAACAACAGGATGAATCCAAACCTTCTTCTTCTTCTTCTTCTTCTTCTTTTGGTTTCTCCCTTTATCAGGGGTCACCACAGCGAGTTAAACGTTTCCACCTCACCCTGTCCTCCACGTCCTCTACTCTCACCCCAACTCCCTGCATATCTTCATTTACCACACCCCAAATAACTCCTCTTTGTTCTTCCTCTCCGTCTCTTGCCTGGCAGCTCCATTGCCAACATCCTCCTACCAATATATCCACTATCCCTCCTCTGCACATGTCCAGACCATCTCAGTCTAGTTTCCCTCTCGAATTTTGTCTCCCAATTTTCCAACCTGTGCTGTCCCTCTGATGATCTCATTCCTAATCCTGTCCTCCCTAGACACTCCTAAAGAGAACCTCAACGTCATAAGTTCTGCCACCTCCAGTTCTGCTTCCTGTCTCTTTGTCAGTGCCACTGTCTCTAACCCATACAAGGCTGGTCTCACTACTCTCTTATAAATCTTTCCTTTCACTTTTGCTGCGACCCTTTTGTCACACAGCACTCCTGACACTCTTCTCCACCCACTCCATCCTGCCTGTACTCTCTTCTTTACCTCCTTTCCACACTCCCCATTTCCTTAGACAGTTGATCCCAAGTACCTGAACTCCTGGACTTCTGGACTCCGTGACCAATGATCCCTGTAGCCTGACTGTTCCACCTGCCTCCCTTTCATTTACACACATGTATTCTGTCTTACTACAGTTGACTTTCATTCCTCTCCTTTCCAGATTATACCTCCACCTCTCCAAGTTCTCTTCTACCTGTTCCCTGTTCTCACTACAGATCACAATGTCGTCTGCAAACATCATAGTCCACGGCGATACCTGTCTGACCTCATCTGTTAGTCTGTCCATCACCAGAGCAAATAAGAAGGGACTCAGGAGCGATCCTTGATGCAGTCCCACCTATACCTTGAAGCTATCTGTCACTCTTACAGCACATCTCACCTCTGTCACGCTGTTCTCATACATGTCCTGCACTAATCTAACATACTTTTCAGCCACTCGAGACTTCCTCATACACCACCACAGTTCCTCCCTTGGCACCCTGTCATAAGCTTTCTCCAAATCCACAAAGACGCAGTGTAGCTCTTTCTGACTATCTCTATACTTCTCCATCAGCAGTCTCAAAGCAAAAATCGCATCCATAGTGCTCTTCCTTGGCATGAAACCATACTGTTGTTCACACACTGTCACCTCCTGTCTGAGCCTAGCTTCCACAACTCTCTCCCAAATCTTCATTGTGTGGCTCATCAACTTTATGCCCCTGTAAGAGCCACAACTCTGTACATCACCCTTCTGCTTGAAAATCAGTACAAGTTAACTTTTCCTCCATTCCTCTGGCTACTCTCATTCACCAGAATTCCACTAATAATCTAGTCAAAAACACCACTCCCAGCTCTCCTAGACTTTTCCATACCTCAACCGGTATGTCATCAGGTCCCACTGCCTTTCCGTTCTTCATCCTTTTCAAAGCTTTCCTCACTTCTTCCTCGCTAATCTTTGCTACATCCTCTTCCACAATTTCTACACCATCCAGCCTTCTTTCCCTTTAATTTTCTACATTCATCAACTCCTCAAAATACTAATTCCATCTTTCCCTCACCCTCTTTTCACCTGTCAGTACATTTCCATTTTTATCCTTGATCACCCTGACATGCTGCACATCCTTTCCAGCTCTATCTCTCTGTCTCGCCAGCAGATACAACTCCTTCTCTCCTTCCTTACTGTATAACCTTTCATATAACTCATCGTAGGCCTTCTGCTTGGTATTTGCTACCTCCCTCTTTGCCCTTTGCCGCATCTCCTTGTACTCCTGCCTACTCTCATTAGTCCTGTCCCTGTCCGATTTCTTCTTTGCTGACCTCTTTCTCTGAGTAACCTCCTGCACTTCCTCGTTCCACCAAAAGGTTTCCTTTTCATCCTTTGCCTGTCCAGAAGACACACCCAGTACCTTTCTACCTGTCTGTCTAATTACTGTTGCCGCTACTCCCTAGTCGTCTGGGAGCTCTTTCCTATCACCCAAAACCTTTCTCAGCTCCTCTCTGAACTCCTTACAACATTCTTCATTTCTCAACTTCAACCATTTGATCCTCTGCTCTGCCTTGTCCTCTTCCTCTTCCTAGCCACCAGAGCCATCCTGCACACCACCATCCGATGGCTGCTAGCTACACTCTCCCCTGCCACTACCTTACAATCACCAATCTCTTTTAAGCAATCTCTTCTAGATAAGATGTACCTGTGTGCTCCCTCCTTCCTTTGGAAATATGTGTTAACCACAGCCATTTCCATCCTCTTTGCAAAAATCCACCACCATCTGTCCTTCTAGGTTCCTATCCTTAAACACCAAACCTGCCCCATCACTTCCTCATCTCCTTTATTACCTTCACCCACATGACCCATTGAAATCTGCACCAATCACCAGTCTCTCCTCACTGGAATGCTCTCAACCACTTTCATCTAAACTCCCCCCAGAATCTCTCTTTTCTCCTCTAATTCACAGCCAACTTGTGGTGCATAGCCCACTAACAAAACAGTCACCATTACACCCTCAATTTCTAGCTTCAGACCATATTATCCTATCTGACACCCTTTTCACCTCAACGACATCCTTTACATAGTCCTCCTTCAGGACCACACCAACTCCATTTCTCTTCCTATCCACACCATGGTAGAACAGTTTAAACCCTGCACCAATGCATCGAGCCTTGCTACCCTTCCACTTTGTCTCCTGCACACACAAAACATCGACCTTTCTCCTCTGCATCATATCAGCCAGCTCTCTACCTTTCCCTGTCATCGTCCCTACATTTAGGGTTGCTACCCTCAGTGCTATATTCTGGCACCTCCTGATTTCTGTCTGTCTCCTCACACGCTTCCCTCCTCTTCATCTTTGGCAAACAGTAGTCCAATTTCCACTGGTACCCTGTTTGCTACCAGTACCAGTGGCGGTCGTTGTTAATCCGGGCCGCAACCGATCCGGTATGGTGAAATTATTATGAACTCACATACTAGATCTGGCAAATGTTTTACACCGGATGCCCTTCCTGACGCAACCCTCACCATTTATCCGGGCTTGGGACCGGCACTAGAAATACCCTGCCTGAGCAATCTAGCGGCTGGTTTGATGAATCCAAACCTATGCTGTGCAATAAAATTCGAGACTTTTGAAGTAATTATATACATTGCATTGAGATAAGAATGATGTACAGTGGGGCAAAAAAGTATTTAGTCAGCCACTTGGAAAGATGAGAGAGGTCTGTAATTTTCATCATAGGTACACTTCAACTATGAAAGACAAAATGAGAAAAAATCCAGTTAATCACAGTGGAGGATTTTTAAATAATTTAATTGTAAATCATGGTGGAAAATAAGTATTTGGTCACCCACAAACAAGCAAGATTTCTGGCTTCTTTAAGAAGCTCTTATGTCCTCCACTCATTACCTGTATTAATGGCACCTGTTTGATCTCATTATCTGTATAATAGAAACCTGTCCACAGCCTCAAACAGTCAGACTCCAAACTCAACCATGGCCAAGCCAAGACCAAAGAGCTGTCGAAGGACACCAGGAAAAAAAATTGTAGACCTGCACCAGGCTTGGAAGTGTGAATCTACAATAGGCAAGCAGGTTGGTGTGAATAAATCAACTGTAGGAGCAATTGTAAGAAAATGGAAGACACACAAGACCATTGATAATCTCCCTCGATCTGGGGCTCCACGCAAGATCTCATCCCGTGGGGTCAAAATGATCATGAGAACGGTGAGCAACAATCCCAGAACTACACGGAGGGACCTGATTAATGACCTGCAGAGAGCTGGAACCAAAGTTACAAAGGTTACCATCGTTAACACACTACACCAAATGGGACCCAGGACCTGCATTGCCAGGCGTGTCCCCCTGCTTAAGCCAGTACATGTCCAGGCCTGTCTGAAGTTTGCCAGAGAACATATGGATGATCCAGAAGACGATTGTGAGAATATCATGTGGTCAGATGAAACCAAAATAGAACTTTTTGCTAAAAACTCAATTCGCCGTGTTTGGAGGAAGAAAAATTCTGAGTGGGGCCATACCTACTGTGAAGCATGGGGGTGGAAACCTCATGCTTTGGGGCTGTTTTTCTGCAAAGGGGACAGGACGACTGATCCGTGTTGAGGGAAGAATGAACGGGGCCATGAACGGAAGCCAAAACCTCCTTCCATCAGTGAGAGCATTGAAGATGGAACATGGCTGGGTCTTCCAGCATGACAATGATCCCAAACACACCGCTCGGGCAACGGAGGAGTGGCTCCGTAAAAAGCATTTCAAGGTCCTGGAGTGGCCTAGCCAGTCTCCAGACCTCAACCCCATAGAACACTTGTGGAGGGAGTTGAAAGTTCGTGTTGCCCCAAAACATCACTGCTCTAGAGGAGATCTGCATGGAGGAATGGGCCAAAATACCAGCTACAGTGTGTGCCAACCTGGTGAAGACTTACAGGAAAAGTTTGACCTCTGTCATTGCCAACAAAGGTTATGTTACAAAGTATCGAGTTGAACTTTTGTTATTGACCAAATACTTATTTTCCACCATGAATTACAATTAAATATTTTTTAAAATCTTACAATTTGATTTCCTGGATTTTTTTTCTCATTTTGTCTCTCATAGTTGAAGTGTACCTATGATGAAAATTACAGACCTCTCTCATCTTTCTAAGTAGGAGAACTTTTACAATCAGTGGCTGCTAAATGCTTTTATGCCCCACTGTCACAATGAATAGTATTGATTTGACCTTAAAACAAATACAGGTCTGCGCCTTTCAACGCCTATCCTATCAACATCCGTTTGTTCTAACAGCCAAGGCCTTAATAATTATGATAGGAATAAAAATCTGTTCTGTACATCTAATTAAATTCTAAATGACAGAAAACTAGTATGAGCTTACCTTTGCAATACCTACTGACAGAAAAGAGAATCGCAGGCAGAAAACAATGTGGTAACATTCCTTTTTTGTTTTGTTTTCATATTGTGTTTTAATTAATAATATTATGTGCAAAGTGTCTAAACTACGTTGTGACTAAGGTAATGTCCGATCAACGTCCATTTTAGTTAATACCCTGTTTCACAGAACGTAATGCGTACATTAAACTGTGCATACCTGTAAACTAATTTATATTTAAAAAATTATTTTTGTATTGTTTATTTTAACCTGCAACTGTGAGCTCTTATGAGAAACACTGTACTAATACTGGATACCTCCTATTGCTTTTAAAACAGCCTCAATGTTGACATGATTGCATCACTCTAGTCCTGCAGATTTTCAGATGTGCTTTCATGCACCCACGCCCCAAAGTGTTCTGTTCGATTCAGATCCAGTGACTGGAAACACTCTAGTGACGGGCCACTGAAAAACAATTTTTCATGTTTATGAAACCAGGTTGAGGTAACACTTGCTTTGTGACATGGTGCAAGCGTTAAAGGATGGGTAGATTGTGGCCGAGGAGCGTTACACATCATCAAACTCAGTACTTAAATAGGCTGTGGCATTCAAGCCATGATTGATTGGTATAAAAAGAAAAATGATTTTATGCTATGCATCTTTTTAGATAATTGAATGAATTAGTAGGTGTAATAATAAAATGCTCAATAAGTGCATATGTACTTTCACTATAATGTTTGTCTGAATTCTCATGCTCTCTTGTGTTCCATGAAATCAGTAACTCTTATTGGCCAGTGCCAATTTTCCTAGCCATCCAAGAAAGCTTAATTGGTCTGGGTGTGACCATTGGATGTCATTCCACTGTTGATCAGAGTGACTCTAGCCAATCTTGGGCATCGGTGGACTTGCGTGTAGATGATGGGACAGTTAGCGTGCTCATCTAGGCATGTTAAACTGCCCTGTGGCACTGCATGTGCAGTAGTTTAAAAATTTGTGGTGGCTGGGTTCATGTGTCATATGTGTAGCTTTCAGAGATAGTAATTCCTTGGGGTGTGTCAAAATATTTTGACACGATGCTTTGCATTGTGAAAATGTGACGATTTGGGCCATGGAAATGTCACTGTGTATTGTGGAAAGCTGTGTTTATCTAATGCAATTGCTTTTTTTGAACACCAGAGGGCACAATCATACATCATATTTGGCATGACTTCCGTTCTACAATGAGAACTAACGATATTTGAGATGCATTATACTTAAAGGCTGAGCTTAACACAATGAGCTTGTTTGTTTACTGTCATTTAAGATGGTGATTAGTAATTTATTTGTCTAGTTATATAAAATATTTTTATTGCAGGGGTCAGAAGTGTTTTTATTTAAAAACTTGTACAAGAAAATGCGCATTGTTTACACTTCTGGAAGTAGGAAGATGGGAATGTCTTTTATTGAACGTAAAATCGGTGATTGTGAGAGAATTGAATTGCGAACTCAGTATCATGAATCAAGTGTATCATTACACCTCAGTAACTCTATTTCTAATCTCTCTTAGAAAACCCCTCATTGCCACTGTGGAAAAGCAGCTACTGGGTGAACACCTGACAGCAACACTTCAGAAAGGTATCAGCCTGATAAATTATCATAACTACTCCTTTGCAAGTTGGCTCCTGTTTTAACTGTATTCAAAATCATGTACTGCACTGAGATTTTTTCCTATCTATTTCTAATAATAATTTTCTAGGCTTAAATCACCTGTTGGACGAGAACCGTATCCAGGACTTGTCTCTGCTGTATCAGCTGTTCAGTCGGGTTCGAGGTGGTGTGCAGGCACTGCTACAGCACTGGATCGAATACATCAAGGTAAATGGAATAGCTGTGACCTACAACGACTTTTACGTAGCTTGTTCGACTCAGTCCAGCAATGTTACTGCTCATTCATTTGTCTTGTATACAAGTGCAACTTTACAAAGGAAGTTGTGCAGTGAGAACTCTTCTATGGCTTCCTCACTGAGGGCTAAACGCCTGTGTATACTTCATGCAGTGCTGATATTCACCTGACCTTTGGAACAATATGACGTGATTACAGGGAAAACAACCACAGATGCTGCATGGAGGGCTTCGCTTACCTTAACAGATAATGCACATGGCAGCTGGGCGACTCTGAGGACCAAAACCCTAAGTGACAAATCCTGTGATTGGTTATTGCAAAACAGACATGCAGATTTTAAATCCATATGTGATCAAATATGGAAATGGAACCCTTTAAGCATCCCAGGGCGTTGTGGTTATCCTAATAGGCTCTTGTGAGCAGCTGAGCATCTGGAAATAAAGATAATTGATCCTTATAAAGCAGGAAAATACTATTAAGAAATGATTCAGACATTGAGTTAAATTTGTTTTCTTTAGAAAATCAGCAAAACATGTCATTTGGCTAGAGGTACCCAAACCTTTGAAAAACAAACTGTCTACAGGTGATTTAGACTCCATCCGTACGTCAGGTGCATCCTTTGTGATATGAAGGTTTGGAATAAGTATACTAAGCTCTTCAAGTTCTAACTTGAACTCGGCCTGCATGTGTTCATGTTTCCTATTGTAAATGTTTTACAGGCTTTTGGTAGCACAATAGTCATCAATCCTGAAAAAGACAAAACAATGGTGCAGGAACTGTTGGACTTCAAGGATAAGGTGGATTCCATCATAGATATATGCTTCATGAAAAATGAGAAATTTGTAAATGCCATGAAGGAAGCTTTTGAGACGTTCATCAACAAGCGGCCTAACAAACCTGCAGAGCTTATAGGTATGTGTCATTTGAATTCTTCAATTGGGGACTGTGGTGGCCTAGTATTTAAGGGACTTAACTTTGGACCAGAAAGTCCAGGGTTCAAATCTCACCTCTGCTAAGCTCGCACAGTTGAGTGCTTGAGCAAAACCTTAAGGCACAATTGCTTGACTTGTAAGTTTGTAACAGGTGTGAGTCACTCCATGTAAGGACATCTTCTAAATGACTAAATGCAAATGTTAATTGTTAGTGAATGTTGGACAGTGGTGGTACAGTGGCTAAGGTAATGGACTTTTTACAAGAAGGTCCCAAGTACTGCCAACCTTCCACTGTTTGGCCCTTGAGCAAGGTCCTTAACCCACAATTGTACGATAGTATCATTTATAAGTTGCTCTGGATAAGAGCATGTGCGAAATAACTAAGTGTACATTTTAAATTCAAAGACGTGCACCTGTATCTGGAAGCTCAGGGCATGTGTATGAATATTTCAGCGGACTGTTGTTCTATCATCTTTTAGCCAAATATGTGGATTCAAAACTAAGGGCAGGAAATAAGGAGGCCACTGATGAGGAACTTGAGAAGATGCTAGACAAGATTATGATCATATTCAGGTTCATTTATGGTAAGGCCTTCATTCTGTACTTCATCGGTTTCCCCCAAATGTTAGCAGAGCTGACTTTTTAATGTAAACATTTTTTTCATTAATAGGCAAGGATGTCTTTGAGGCCTTTTATAAAAAAGACTTGGCAAAGAGGTTGCTGGTTGGAAAAAGTGCCTCTGTAGATGCTGAGAAGTCGATGCTTTCCAAACTCAAACACGGTAAGTGTTGCACGAATTGTTCGCTGTGTGAAAACATCGGTTTTGCTCTCTCTCAAGCACATGCAAACACAAGAGGTCATCCGTACTGATTTATTTAGTCTTCTTACCCCATCAAACTGTGAAAACTATTAAAATACAATTTTACATATACAAAACACATTAACATTAACTATAATTATACATAGTTAACTCAAAATATAAACAAAAGTACCTCGTTGGCTGCATGCTATGTAAGGAAATCCATCATCTTTAAAACTCGCTCATATATTATTCAAAAATTCCTTTAATATTTTAACTTTTCGCATAGAAACAAACAATTGTCGCTTCCGGTACGTGCTGCTTTATTTAGCGCCTTTTCACACAACAGCCTAACATAGGTTTCAAAATAAAGGTTTCAAATATAACCACACAAACGCAAGAAAAAAAATAACAAACATACAAATATACCTATTGTATTGACAGCAGCTACACTCCCACCAAATCGCAAATGTGAGATTTTTCTAAATTCTGCTGTAGGTAAACAACATTTCGACCTTTTCTTATTGTGAACCCTTCAGCATAAAGTTAAACAAGCATCACATCTTTCTTATACCAGTGGTTCTCAAACTTTTTCTGCAGTGCCCCCCCTTTGTAGATAAGAATATTTTCGAGCCCTCTCACTCCGACCCACATGTACAGGTCTTTTGAGTTCTAACCTCACTGGAATTTATTTTAAACATTGTAATTCATACAAATTGCAAAACTTTTTATTGACCAAAATAAGGTGACGTCATCTTTACAGCGGAATTATTACAAGTAACATGCATTGTGTTTTACATTTTTACTGTGTAACAGCATACATCTGCCTTGCGCTGCCCTTGTAATAGCTCCACGCCACCTCTAGTACCCAACCCCCAACCCCCCACCCCCTCAAGGAACCACTGTCTTAGACAAAGGACTGTCTTGCATGGTTTGAATATTAACCTTCTTAGTAGAATGACTACTGATTGTAATTTTGTTTTTTTAGAGTGTGGAGCAGCATTTACTAGCAAATTGGAAGGAATGTTTAAGGACATGGAGCTCTCGAAAGACATCATGGTGCAATTCAAACAGGTAACGTTTCCTTTTTCTGAAGTCCTGTAAAATCTACAGAACCATGTGTGAGTGCCTGAGTGCATATACATTTCATTTGAAATTCTTTTTCTGTTGATTCTTCACATCAGTACATGCAGTGCCAAAATATTCCTGGTAACATTGAGCTGACTGTGAACATTCTCACGATGGGTTACTGGCCAACGTACGTTCCCATGGAAGTACATCTGCCTCCTGAGGTTTGTTTGGTCTTTTTTTTAACTGACTGATCAGAAATGGACTGGCCTATAAACTGCTGTAGCAGGAATTCCCACCCCATGTTAGTGAAGCAGTCATTCCCAGATGTTCTGTATCCTTCCTACTGATCTAGACTTAAGCTCTAGCCAAGCTTTTGTAATCTTGTTTCCTAGTCACAGCTATAAACCTGCTGCTCCCATGATAATAGCCACTGGTGCTGGCATGGCATGAAGAACAAAACAAACACGCACTTCTTTTATCATGTGGACATTGTATTAAACTGAGTTATTTATGCTGCTCTTGTTTGTATCCATCCAGATGGTGAGACTCCAGGAAATCTTTAAGACATTTTATCTTGGGAAGCACAGTGGAAGGAAACTACAGTGGCAGTCAACTTTAGGACATTGTGTATTGAAAGCAGAATTCAAAGAGGTATGCCAGTGTTAGGGTCATATTAGTTGTGATATGCAACTTGGCAGTTATTATTAAGTAAACAGACGTGCAGTCCTCTCCGCAATTTACCAGTAGAAAAATTGTATTGAAAGTAAAATGGTTATAAGAGGTTCACCTTTTTTGTAGACCAAGCATGATGTCACACTGCAAAAGAGAACATTTTCAGATTTCTTTGTCACATGCACAATTATACAAGGTACAACTTTGCAAAGCAGTGAAATGTTTTTCGCACTTGTCTGATATCTTTGTTACGTAGAATAAAAGAATATACATGAAAATTAAAATAAAAATAGAATAGAAGGAATACAGTGAAAATAAGACATGATTTAAAAATTCCAAAACTACATGCTGATATTCGGACCATGAGTCCTTTTCATCCTCCTGCCCAAGATACAAATTTCATATAGCCATGCTATATGAAGTCTTATTGGTTCTTATAGGTAGTAAACAATTTTGGACTCTACATTTACTGCACGACCGCAGATGCATTTCATAAACACACAGCATTAAGCATTGTGCCACTGTGCAGCTCCAGTGTAGTACACGATAGTGAACTCCATTGTCTTGTAATCTTGTATATCTTCTCATGGAAGGTGGCACAGCCTCCCGCGGAGGATATGGGAGGATGCTGGAGTAAGAGGCTTGAGGAGTAGAAATGGACAGCGTGCAGAAAAAAGGCCTTATGTGCATTAGCATTCATACAAACTAAAGTCAGTGAGGTGACAAGAGCAGACTTGTCAGTAGAGGAGGCCTCAAATCAGTAGTGCTTCCAGTCCGTCAAGTTGTGTAACATGAGAGCAGTACATATGTCTCGCCTTAAATTACACATTACCATACTATTTGAGTACACTTCAAATAATGTCATCCCTATTTTGACATCATGCAACGTCTGATATAGGTTTAGAAGAAACAGAGCAAGCGGCTTAAGAACTGTGGCATTGCAACGCAGCTTCGAGTTAAATGTTCTAGTTTCTCATAGCCTTGTGCAAGTTTCACATTTCTGCACGCTTCTCAGTTCCCTGTGCTACTCCTGCAATGGCTGCTTGCGTTCCTATACAACAGGATATCTGTTGCGCTGTCACTTAAAAGACAGGTTCTCATTCCCGGTGCATGTGTGAGAGGAAGAGAGAGCACGGGGTTAGGAGAGGCTTAGTGAATCAGTGCATTGCACTCAGATTTAGAGTTAAATTCCTTAAAATTTAATGTTTGATATAAAATAAGCCAGTGTGTAGGAAACAGGAAACGGCAGTGTCTATTTAGTCTGGTCCATACCTGTACATTACAGAGTCCCATGTAGCATTAGCAGTGGAGTTTGGTTTGTAATATGGTGTTCAGACAACATCATGATCGCATTACAAGCAATATGGCGAATGTGTCGTGGATGTTAAGCGACTCATTTCTACTTTTATGTTACTACAACTTGGAAAGTGTTAGTACAGTTTTGGTACTGGAAAATATAAGTTAACTACAGTAGGGCATATAGTCCCAGAACCAAAGTTTGGACATTAATCTAATATGCCTAAAAACCTGTTGACTGAATTTTGGTCAAAATCTGACTGTTTGCAGTTGTCAGACTGTAGACCGATTTCGTGTGTTCACTGTACAAAACAATGATCTTATTTCTGTTTAAAGGGAAAGAAAGAGCTTCAAGTGTCACTGTTCCAGACGTTAGTTCTGCTCATGTTTAATGAAGGGGAAGAATTTTCCTTGGAGGAGATCAAAGTGGCTACAGGAATTGGTGGGTGTGATTCTATTTTCTAAGAAGGAGTGAGGTAATTTACCTTCCCAGTTTAAATACAAATGAAGTTACTTGTACATTTGTTTGTGCGTGTGTTCTCAAAATAAAAATGACTAACAATCTTGCAAATAGTTTATAAATTGGTACCTCGCTTCTCGACCACCTCTGAACTCAAATTCGCTCATCGGCCAATTTTGGCTAGATAAATTTGCTCGGTACTCTGAGAATTTGCTTAAACTTGCATGAGTTGAATTGCGTGTTTCAGCCTAAACTTGATTCATGATTCAAGAGTCATGTTTCAGTGCAGAGTGATTCAGGTTCACAATAGCCCTCCGAGAAGATCTTTGCTATGTTTATTGTTTTTCTTTATTTATATATCTACAGTTACTGTATTCTTAGTGCTAACAAGTCTCCATGCATCCTAAAAAGGTTAAAAGTTTAAAGAGCCAAAGAGCCGAAAGCACAACAGGAACTGAATGTTCCTGAACATAGGCTGGAGTTAGCTTAGCAGCTATGCTAGCGCACGGAGTTCATCAGTAGAGTACGTGTTGCTATTACTTTGCACTTTCAGTCCATTACTCACTAAATTACATGAGATTTTTCAACACTTTTATTATAAAACAAGCTTTGTGTTAATGATTTTGGCCAACTGAAGGTTAATGTAAGTGTTTTAAAAAGCAACTTATTTATTATTAGCAGAGATATGGAAAGAATACTATGATACACTATAGACCGCTCTAACAAACACAAAACATGAACAATATCCTCAGATCGTGATACTTTTAACTCATGATGGATTTGTCAAAACATATCCCCTTCGTAAATCAGGGAGCACCTGTTGTGCTGTAGGGACTGTGGTGGCCTAGCGGTTAAGATATTGGACTATGGACCAGAAGGTCCAGGGTTCAAATCCCACCTCTGCCAAGCTGCCACTGTTGAGTTTTTGAGCAAGGCCCTTAACCCACAATTGCTTGGACTGTAAGACCGTATCAATTGTAAGTCGCTCTGGAAAAGGGCGTCTGCTAAATGCTGTAAATGTAAATGTATAAATGTACCTGTACAATACAACTCCATTAATGCATAGACTGCCTTATACAGTGTGGATTTTCTGGGGATCTGGAACGGATTCATTTAATTTACATTTTTCCTTATGGGAAACATTTGCTCGGTACTCATCATTTTCAGTTCTTAACAAGGCTTCTGGAACAAATTAACATCAAGAACCTAGGTAACACTGTACCTTCGACAAATACAGGATGGTGTTCTGTCTTCAAATTTGATTCAACCGATCCTCAGTCTGCTCTAGGGAACTATCTACAGCCAACCCCAGAATTATCGGCACCCTTGGTTAAATATCAGGGGTTGAAAGGGTTCTTAAAAATATCTGCGGTTTATTAACTATCTCAACTGAAAGTAAAAAAAAATCAACCTATGTTTTATGTAAATCTATTATTTATTAATATTTTATTTTATTAATAAACAAATTGTTTTTAACACAAACAGGTGAAAAGATGATCAGCACCACTAGAAAATCGAGTGTTTACCCAAATTATTCTCTCAAAGTTTTATGCTTATTGTATTAATGCTAATGACTCTGCTAAGAATCCCTTGTCCTTGTGGTAGTGAGTTTGCATCTTTGACAGTGCCGTCTGATTACATATTTATTCAGTGATTACCCAGAGTAGCCCTTGGTTTGTTTAACAATATCTGCATATTGCCGAAGGTACCCGAGACACTTTTATAGCTAGCCAGGCCAGAATCGGTGGAGGGGCAGCTAAAATTTTTAAAGGGGTGGTGATAATCGGACTCAAACCGATTTCACCAGTATCCAAAGTGAAAGTTATGATGCTACAAGATGCCAATATGCGGTTTGCAATACCAGTAGCTGCTCCAGTATGATCAAACAGACATGCACAACAATGCCAAACATGACAAACTCAATTTATTTATCTAGCTTTTTTTACAATGGAGCACTGTCTCAAAGCAGCTTCAGAAATAATATAGGCCCACAGCCGTAGCTGAGCAAGCCTGGGGTGGCAGTGGTAAGGCAAAACTCCCTAAAGGTTATAAGGTAAGAAATGTGGGGCGACCAAGACTGAAAAAAGGACCTAAGCTCCTTGATCGGAAAAAAGGTTATATACTGTATAAGAATGATCTAATTAATAAATACCATTAATAAATGGTAATAGTTTAAATTAAAGGAGAGAACAAATAAAAAAAAAAACAATAACATATATTAATATATAGACTCCAAATGTAAGATTATAATGAAATAGAGACTGTAAATCTACAGAAAATAACACAATAGTGTATATACAGTATAAATAGAATTTTTAATATAACACAACCAATATCACAAATAATAATCCCATCTAGCCGTCTTCGACAACCAGGAATAAGCAAACAAATTTTACTAGGGGTGTAACAGAATGCAAATGTCATGGTCTGGTACGTTTTCTTTACAGAGATAAAGTTTACAGTTGCATGCAAACGTTTAATTTATTATAAATTTACTTGTCAACATGTAAAATTGTAAACAGTAGCAAAATGGCTGTAATGTAATGGCTGAACACACAAGGAATGCACATAAAGGCACATGCCTTTCATTTTTAAAAATACCTTCATCTAGGTATTAAAAAAAAAAAGCAAATCAGTTAACACTGCTGCAGCAGAAATACAGTGCTCAAAAGGTTATCAAATATCATTAAAATAAATATTATAATAATACAAAATCCGTATAGCTGGACTATGGACCAGAAGGTCCAGGGTTCAAATCCCACCTCTGCCAAGCTGCCACTGTTGGGTCCTTGAGCAAGACCCTTAACCCACAATTGCTTGGATTGTAAGACTGTACCAATTGTAAGTCGCTCTGGATAAGGGCGTCTGCTAAATGCTGTAAATGTAAATGTAAATCTAGTTTTTTTTATATGTCAAATTAATGTCTAAAATGTCTCCAGAAGGTGCAGATCTGCCAGCAACATACCTGATTTCAGTTTTTCATTTTAGTTCCACCCACAGAAATGTAGAAGTCAGACTGTACCTGATATATTGTCAAGCATGACTTTATGTGCTGAAGTAATGGGTAACTGACCATCAAAATGTAAAGTTCTGCATGTACAGTGCGTAGTTAAACCTAGACTCTGTTCATACGCAATCCAACACACACTGAATGTCCTGTACTGAATGGCACCATAACAGTACGTGTACCTTTGCACCTTTACCTTTATCATTAGAAGTTTCTCATTCTATTAACTGTTAATGGTGAATAAATCCCATCCGATCAGCATTTGGAAAACTTAAGCCAACTTTTGTTAGTTGGGTAAAATCAGCTGACAGTGCCTCACTGAGACGGGAGTGATTTTGGTTGCTATATTTTCTTTCTGCAGCCATTCGAGTGTTAACTAACTTGGTGGCATGGTCAAAAAATGCCCACTTGCTTTCATCATAGCAAAATGACCAGCCTTAGTTTGTTGTTTTAGTGCACTAATGGCCACAAGTGCCCTTTTTTGGAGTGTATTTGCTGATTTGGAGCGTAACTGCTTTAAAGAAACATTTAAATTATGCAATTGTGCACGTATACGTTGTGCAAATATACATGCATGTAAAAATGTTTCTAATCATTATATACAGAAATGAGGGGATGGACCTGTTACTGAGCTCTTTTAGCCTCACCCCATCCCCAGTGTTGCTAGGCCTGTACCTTACACCATGATTGCTAATAAATGACCATGCACCAACAATAAGGATTCTAATAAAAAGATTGTACGACTACAAATCAGAAAAAGTAATTAAACGCCGCAGTGACTTTTATTTAGTAACTGGTTGTAGTAGTAGCTTTTTTTTGGTTTCAAAATTCTCCGCACATTCTCTATTGGGGACAGGTGAGAACTGCAGTCAGAACAGTCCAGGACCCGTAACCGCTTCTTTCGCAGCCATGCCTGTGCAGTATGTGGTTTTGCATTGTCATGGTGAAAAATGCAAGGACGTCCCTGGAAGAGATGTTGTCATGAAGGCAGCATATCTTGCTCTAAAATCTGAATGTACTTTTCTACATTAATGCTGCCATCACAGAAGTGTAAATGTCCTTTTTCGAAGGGCACCGACACAACCTAATACCATGAAAGACCCTGGCTTTCGGACTTGTTGCTGATAACAGTCCAGATGGTCCTTTTAGATTCTGTCATCTTTGCTCCTCAAAGACTCAGCTTTTCATGGATACGGATTACCATGCTTATCATGGTTATCATCACCACCTGTTTGAAATATATATATTTTTTTCCATGCAACCTCATTTCTAGTCCTAAATTGCCCTGTCTGAACTTTTTTTTTGGAATGCCTTGCAGGCCTGGAATTCAGGAATTGATGTTTTTTTTCAGAAATGAAATAAAGATAACCAGGCGAAACATGAAATATATTGGGCTCATACAGTCTTCAAGTAAATCTTAGAGAGACTGCTTTTTTTGTTAATTAGCATTTTCCATACTGTCCCAACCTTTTCTGATTTGGGGTTGTACAATGCAGTACTCGTATCTGGAGTGTTTCCTCAGTCATTAAAAACTGCAGTTGTTAAGCTGCTTCTAAAAAAGGAAAATTTGGAGCCACTCTGATTAGTAATTACAGACATACTTTAAATATACCCTTCATTGGTAAAATCACTGAGAAAATAGTTCACAACAGGGGTGTCAAGTCTGGCCTTGGGGCCAAATGTGGCCCCAGGACAGATTTTTAGTTGGCCAACAACGTCTCTTGAGAATACATTATTAGTGGCTCGCAGGCACATTTTAATTTTTCCTTTCACCTGACGGTAGCAGCATTCTGTAAATGACGTAAGAGCTGCTTGACGTCCAGACTGACTGGTAGCCACTAACATGACATCTTGCATGTCCTAACTGTAGCTGTCGAACCAGACGCATATAATGCAGTCGAGGGTGCAACACAACCCCTTTGTTTAGTTTCAAGTGGACAGTCTTTTCTGGTAAGTTGTAACATCTGGTTTAAACTTTACCACAAGGATTTTTTGTACAATTTTTGCTTTTGTATTTAGTTGGTTGTGTGACTTAAGAAATATGACTTTGAGTTCCGTAGATCTGGTAATAAAATACAATCCACATGAAAAATAATGACGGAAGGGACTTGACATGTTTTAAAGATGCAGTATTATGCATAAATGTTGTAATGTTGTTTTCATTCCTTTTATATTTTGCTGCAGGTCTTGGCGTAAAATGAAATTCAGTATTTGAATACAATGTTTTGAATAATTTATGAATAATAGTTTTGGAAAGAGAGACTGGCCCTTAGGGATTTTATGGTCCAGTCTGGCCCCAGTTGAAAAAGTTTGGACGCCCCTGCTCTACAAGCAACTTGCTGCATTTCTCTCCTTAAACAACTGTCTAGACAAATTCCAGTTAGGGTTCTGTCCCAGTCATAGTACTGAAACTC
This sequence comes from Ancistrus triradiatus, assembly GCA_025084515.1. Classification (NCBI taxonomy): domain Eukaryota; kingdom Metazoa; phylum Chordata; class Actinopteri; order Siluriformes; family Loricariidae; genus Ancistrus; species Ancistrus triradiatus. Next base: position 69,866 of record JAJAGP010000112.1, on the reverse strand, counting down.
TTATTCGGTTACTATTATTCATGACATTTGCTTAAATGTGCCTGGAAAAATGTCTGTTCTATTACTCCTTGATCCTAATGCCCCCTTTGATACTATTGACCATAAAATTCTTCTAGAAAGATTTGAGAACTGGGTTGGACTCAGCAGCCGTTCTTAAATGGTTCAGTTCTTGCTTATATGGCAGGGAATTCTTTATATAGTTTCAGATAATGTGCCAGTGACCTCCAGGTTCAATTCTTGAGCAACTTCTATTTAATTTATACATGCTTCCTCTTGACCAGATTCTACGAGACCATGGGATGTCTTATCATAGCTATGATACCCTGATTTACTTGTCCCTGTCTCCAGGTGACTGGGGTCCTTTTAATTAAGTAAGTAAGTTAGTGTATGGATTCGAAAGCCTTCGAATAGAAAGAGCTGGCTCGTAACAGTGTTATATGAAAGCAGTTATTAAATCGATTCTTCTCAAGAATATTAACAAGATTGGAGATTTTATGACTGACCCAAACCTGGAGAAATTTATTCATGCCTTTATTTCTAACAGGATTGATTATTGAAATGGTGTCCTAACTGGACTCCCCAAAAAGACAATTAAACAGCTTCAGTTGATTCTAAATCCTTACACTGGCTGCCAGTGTGATTATAGAATTGATTTTAAGGTTATTTTAGTGGTGTATAAATCAATTAATGGTGTAGGAAGATGTGTCATTGAGGCGCAAAAGTGTTGAGAGTGCTCTTGGTGAACTCGTGGTTATATAACACGCTTTTCTAATAAATCATGCTTATAATCACCTGTTGACATCACCTGTTTGAAAGCATCTTTTTTGTTTTTTTTTTTTATAAATAATTTTTTTTCAATATTTTTTTTTCCCTCTCGTGCAACCTCATTTCTAGGCCTAAATTGCCCCATCTGAACTTTTTTTTTTGGAATGCCTTGCAGGAATTCAGGAATTAATGTTTTTTTTCAGAAATGAAATAAAGATAACCAGACTAAACATTAAATCTATTATAAATATATTGGGCTCATACAGTCTTCAATGACATAAATGTCCACTTAATGTCGATGTGCATACTTCACATTCTATTCGAACTTTGACTCCATGACTTTAGTTCGCTCTTAGATTTATCATCTACGCCGCCCAAGGAGGTTGGGTCCCTTTTTGAGTCTTGGTCCTCCCAAGGTTTCTTCCTAGAACTAGGGAGTTTTTCCTTGCCACTGTCGCCCTAGGCTCGCTCAATTTGGGATTGGAACGTAGTTATTAGGAGATACTAAACTTGTAAATTTTGGCTTTGATGACAATGCGCCATTTGTAAAAAGCGCTATATAAATAAATCTGATTGACTTGACTTGACATAAAAGTCAATGTTAGAGACACTGCTTTTTTTGCCGTTATTACCTATGTAGAGTTATATTGGGAATCCCTGCGTTGGGGTTTGAGTTCCTGTAATTTGATAGCATCGTATAATATCTTAATTTCATTTTAGAATGACCATCTATAGCTTTTTATTTTGTATTCTTTTATTCATTGCACATGCATTTTTCTCAAATGTATTTTTAATCTGTTCTGTAAAACAATTTCAATGGCAGGGGTGTATGAAAAGTGCTATATGAATAAATTTGACTTGCATTGCCTACATTACAGAATTTGTGTATAGAACTAACTACAGCAAAACCAGGCGTGTGCGCTGTAACTGTTATTGTATCATACTGCAGTATAAAGCCATAATGCAAAACCCACAGTGTCATTTCTTTGTGTGTATTCTGAATTCTTTGTAAATTCATGAATTTGATTCCAGTATGCACTATAGTACTGTTTCATTTCAAGATCACCATGTTAGACTGTTAAAGACGTCTGTGCACACACACAATCATTCTCAGTCATGCATCATTTCTCACACATGGAAGCTGCATAAAGGTAGAATTGCATAATTACAGCAGCATATATAGCCTCTTTGTAAATGTGACCTCATACAAATCATTATATTTAATGTCCACAGAGGACAGTGAGCTGAGGCGTACGTTGCAGTCTCTGGCCTGTGGGAAGGCGAGAGTTCTCACCAAAACTCCCAAGAGCAAAGATGTAGAGGACGGAGACAAATTTTCTTGCAATGATGATTTCAAGCACAAACTCTTTAGGATTAAGATCAACCAGATCCAGATGAAAGAAACGGTACAAAACTACGTTCTGTGTCTGAGCCTTTTAAAAAATTCTCTACTTCATCAGCAGTAACGCTTGAAGTAACCATACTTTGTTTCATCTTGACTGGTTTCTGTATTATAGGTAGAGGAGCAAGCTAGCACTACAGAGAGAGTCTTCCAGGACCGACAGTACCAGATTGATGCTGCCATTGTACGCATTATGAAGATGAGGAAGACCTTGAGCCATAACCTTCTGGTGTCTGAGGTTTACAACCAACTCAAATTTCCAGTCAAGGTGAGGCCAAATATGTCTGTTTCAGTTTAATCGTGCGCTGTATTGCCATGATCCTCTACCTGCCTGGCCTCCCCTCCATCAAACATGGACAGTTATGTCTGTGTGATGCCTGGCCCAGCAGGAAGGCACCCTCAGCACTCGAACCCAAGTCACTGTGGTGGTGTGCTAGTGAATTGTCACCACACTTCAGTAACTTTAAATATGTTGAAAACCACCATACTTTTGTCCTGTAGATGCTGTTTCATTCTAGTTTTCTGTCTTTGTCTTGCAGCCTGCTGATTTAAAGAAGAGGATAGAGTCACTCATTGATAGGGACTATATGGAACGAGACAAGGAAAACTCCAATCAGTACAACTATGTGGCTTAGAAGGAGTGAGAAGTGGAAGCAAGGAAAGACTTGAGAATGATAAGAAAGAGGAGCCTCTTCAGAGTCAACATGTGGATTCAAATCTTCCACATGAGGTTCTCTTTACCCTCCTTAACCCAGTGAATGACACCTGAAGGGATGTCGCTTTACCAAGTCGTTTGGGGGGTATGTTTTCCATTGGATTGCATGCCCATTAAACAAAATATATTGTTCAGTATCAGAGCTTCTCTTTACGACTCGGACAATCTCAGAAACAGCTTTTTCTTTCCTTTTTTTATTTACTGAAAGGAAACGTATTTATTTTCGAAACTGGTTCTACATCAGATTTGTTTAGGGCATCCTTCATTGTTTCATTTTAAGCCACAGTTCCTTTTAATTCACTGTGTATCCTGTGCAAAACATAATATCATGTGTGAAAGAAAAATGGCAAAAGATTACTAATAAAATGAGACATTTGTTCAGTCAGTGCTGTAGTAGACATGAGTGCATAACACTGAAAATAGTATTTCACTTTTTAATGGAACAGCTGTACACAAAACAAGCAGCGTTTCGCAATTGTAGGCTCAAAGTCAAACGTTTCTACAGTTACAGGGCACGAGTGATTAGAAAGGATGACATGCATAGAAACATGAGTGACAAAAGCCCAATTGGAAATGTAAATTATGTGCCAAAACGGATAAAAATCCAGCACTCTCTTTGTTACGGAATTCAATCATGCTGCTAAACACTAAATTTGTTTGTGTGAATACTATTTCCACTATTTTATGTTGTCATTTCTACACTTATCTCTTTCTCTCAGCTCCAAAAATGGTGGAACCCTTATTAAAGATGGGTCAAAATAGTTCATATTAGCAAATAAAGCAGTATAGTTGTTAATTTAATTTAATACTAGATCTGTCTAACATTCATCTGAATTTCGTTTATTCAAAACGCAATTTAACAAAACCACAGGTAACAGTTGTGGCTACCTGCATTTAGTACTTTGTGGTACCACTGTTTGTCAGCGTAAGTTCTGACCCTTATTATGATTAGAGCATCCAAAGCATGGGATCAGAGACATTTTGTTAATACAAAAACTCTCCAGACCCTGCTAGATTCTGGCTTGTGTTCTTTCCTCTTCAGCTCTCACCATAATTTAGGCCAGAGGACTGGAATAACCAGAAGTTACATTTTGTGGTCAGGATTTTCTAAAATGTTTTGGGTTATTATTTGATGAAGTACTCAACCACAAATCTGTTGTAGCTTCTTGGTAGATGCAGCTGTAGTTTCATATAAAATGTCCTGGACCTTCATAGTGTTGTGATATCTAACTATGCCTCAATCAAACATATTGGTGTGGATTAGTTTATTTTCTGTAGAACCATACTGCTTTAACAACAATTTTGTACCATCTGACCATAGAACCCAGTTTGAGCAACAAAAGTCAAGATTTACTTTTGTCCCTAGATGTATTAAAAAGGCTGTCTTCTAGAGAATGCGTTTTAGGTTGGGAAATTTGCGCTCTGTGTGTAGTTTTTGGAGACTTTATAACCCTTAATGCTGCTGATTTTGCAAATCTACAGTTGTAAACCATTTGCCCCGGTAACCATTCTTCCCACTGCAACCAGGGTCAAATTACCTCTGTCCACTTCCTGGCAGGTTTATAACAGCTCTCATTGTTGTAGAAGCATCTTTATTGCTTTAACAGTGTGCACTTTTGTGAGTTTATCATTCCCCAAGTTGAATGATTAAGGAAATGTTGCCTCAGATTCAACTCCTATTTATACCTTAATGCCACAGGAAGTCATGGATGCAGAAGATAAAATATAAAGAGTGACCTTCAGATACACTTTGTTTATGAACATAATTGACAGTAGGTTAAAATAATAGTTTGGATATGGTTTTTCATTTTTGGAGATTATGCTATTTAATCATAGACAGATTTCATAACCTTTTTAACCCATCTTTCCTAAGGGTGCCAACAGGTAATCTGGAGCTGTATTATTTCAGACACATTTTGCAGCCAAACTTGGGCATGGTTTCCTTGCTACAGCTTATGCTGTGCCTTGTACATTGTAATAATGTTAAGGGTGGTTTTCTATGGAAAGTCTTTAGTTAAGGATGAGTGTTAACTACGTCTGTGAGCTGTCCTATTATGTTTAATTGCATTGAAAGCAAATGACCAATTTCTCCAGGACACCAACAGGATAAGAAGCACAGCAGTGACATCATTTTATTCGAGCATCTCCAAGATTTATATATCCTTGGGTCCTTGCACCGAGCAGCTCCTGTGTGGTATCACTGGATTAATCGAGTTGTATGGCTATGGTGTTTCGATAAATCATAAGTGGACAGTTATTCCTTGTATGAATACATTTGCTTGATTTTATTGCTTCAGATTAAAGAGCTGTATGTTTCCATGATAACCAACCCTTTTTTCTATTACTGGCTTGTTTTCATAATGATTTGATGGTCACTCTTTGCACCTTGAGATGAATGCAAGTTCGAGAGGATATAAACACAAAAATATACAGTGGCAAATATATTAGGTAGATCTGCTTTATTTGTAGTCACACTGATTAGCAGCATTACAACGGAATTATTATAATTGAAAGATTGTTAACTTGTATTGGCAGAATTCTTAAGGTATCTTGCATTGTTTTGAGTAGGAAGTCTCGTTGTTGCAAGCCTCTGTAATTTTTCTATTATTAATATATCAATCAGTTAATCTTTACTCTTGGGCAAAAATGGCCAAAACTGCGAATAATTGGACAGGAAATTGGCAAGACATAAACAAATAGATAGTTAGGATGTCAAATATTTAAGGCATGTGTATAAGCATGCAGAAAGCTTTTTACAGAAAGAAGACCAAGTGGTGTTCCACTCAATTGTAATGGCATCAGTTCATGAGTAGTTGAAAATGTATCCCAGTTAGTGTTTAATGTGAGACCAAATACTCTCTATACAGTTCAGATTTGGATTCGGGACCAAAACAGGAGCCTGATGGGCTTGTTCTTAAACCACCACTTGATGGTCTGCACAGATTGAGCAGGAGCGTTGTCTTGGTGAAAAATAACACGTGGTTGTTCCTCATTAGGAAACAACTTTTCAGTTGTGGGAAGCAAGCCTTTTTATGATATTTTCATGTACTTCAAAGCATTAATTGACTTTTCACAGTGAAGCACATCAGGCACATAAGTACCGGCAGCTGAAAAATCTCTTAATAACTGATGGTGAATTAGGGATTTGGTGTGCCTTTAGGCTCTTAAGTTTCAGAATAGGTGCAGTTCGTATGATGAAGACCTTCTTTGTGGTTTCTGACAGCAAACCCTGTATGATATTTTGTTCTCACTTGTTTACCTTGGGTCTGAAGGTTGCATATTGTAGATGTCAACCTGTAGATATCTGTCACACCTGGTTCTGTTTAAGAGCTTGTTTTCAGAATTGTAATGGGCTGCATCAGGTGTGGCAGGTTCCCAACTATTGATTGATCTTTTCAGAAAAAGGGGAGAAGATTTTTTTTTTACATCCAGACATGTTAAATTGAGTTGTATGTCAAACATCTGCATGGGTTTACTCCTGGTACTCCGATTTCCTCTCAGAGCCCAAAGACATGCAATAGGTTAATTGTTTATGTTAAATTGGCCCAATCTGAGAATATACAATGCATTCAGAAAGTCTTCAGACCCTTTCACATTTTATGTTGCGACCTTGAGCTAAAATAAAAAAAACTCCATCATTCTGCACTCAATACCCCATAATGACAAAGTGAAAACAGAATTTTAGAAAATTATTGAAATGGAAAAACTAAAATATTGCAGTGATATAAGTATTCAGACCCTTTACTCAGTACTTACTTGAAGCAACTTTGGCAGTGATTACAGCCTCTGGTGTTCTTGGGTACGATGCCACAAGGTTTGCACAACTGGTTTTGGGGCACACCTGTTCTTCTCTGCAGATCCTCTCAAGCTCAGTCAGGTTGGATGTGGATCACCAGTAGACAGCCATTGTCAGGTCTCTCCGGAGATGTTCAATTGGGTTCAAGTAAGGGCTCTGGCTGGGCCAGTCAAAGACATTCACAGAGTTGTTCATGAGCCTCTCCTGTGTTGTCTTGGCTGTGTGCTTATGGTCATTTTCTTGTCGGAAGGTGAACCTTTGGCCCAGTCTGAGGTCCTGGGCGCGCTGGATTAGGTTTTCATTTAAAATATCACTGTACTTCGATCCATTCACATTGCTCTCAACCTTTGCCCTTGACCTTTTACTGAGGAGAGGCTTCTGTCTGACCACTCTGCCATAAAGCCCAGATTGGTGGAGTGCTGCAGTGATGGGTGACCTTCTGGAAGTTTCTCCCATCTGCACACGGGATATTTTGAGCTCAGTCAGAGTGACCATTGGGTTTTTGGTCACCTCTGTTACCAAGACCCTTCTCCACCTAATTATTTCGTTTGATTAGGTGGCCAGCTCTAGGAAGAGTCCTGGTTCTTCCATTTAAGAATTATGGAGGCCACCGTATTCTTGGGAAGTCTTGGGAAGATTTTTTGCAGCCTTTTTGTGCCTCCATGCAGTCCTGTCTCTGAGCTCTACAGCTAGTTCTTTCCTACTCATGGCTTGGTTTTTGCTCTGATATGCATTGTTAGCTGTGAGACCTTATAGACAGGTGTGTCTCTTTCTAAATCATGTCCAATCAACTGAATTGACCACAGGCAGACTTCAATCAAGGTGTATATGATCAAGCCAAATGGGTGACCCCTATAGCTATTTCAGGTGTATTTTAAGTGTCATAGCAAAGGGTCTGAATACTTGTCCATGACTTTTTCCATTTTAAATAAATCAGCAAAAAAATTAAAAATGTGGTGTGATATTGAGATATATATCTCTAAATATATATATATATATATATATATATATAATATATATATATATATATATATATATATATATATATATATATATATATATATATATATATATACACATATACACACACACACACAGTTCTTGAAAGTTTGTGAACCCTTTAGAATTTATACAACCTAAAATATCAGCTTTTCACCCAAGTTCTAAAAGCAGATAAAGAGAACTCAGTTAAACAAATGAGACAAAAATATTATATGTGGCCATTTATTTATTGAGGAAAATTATCCAATATTACATATTAACTTTATTCTTCTTTAACCATTCTTGTGTGCTTAGGGTCATTGTCTCTCAAGAGAAAAGCCACCTTCTCTTGAGATTCAGTTCATGGACAGATGTCCTGACATTTTCCTTTAGGATTCTCTAATATAATTCAGAATTCATTGTTCCATCAATGATGGGCAAGCCGTCCTGGCCCAGCTGCAGAAAAACAGGCCCAAACCATGACACTACCACCACCATGTTTCACGGATGAGACAGATGCTGGAATGCAGTGTTTTCTTTTCTCCAAACATAACGCTTTTCTTTTAAACCAGAAAATTCTATTTTGGTCTCATCCGTCCACAAAACATTCTTCCAATAGCCTTCTGGCTTGTCCATGTGATCTTTAGCAAACTGCAGATGAGCAGCAATGTTCTTTTTGGAGAGCAATGGCTTTCTCCTTGCAACCCTGCCATGCACACCATTGTTGTTCAGTGTTCTTCTGATGGTGGACTCATGAACATTAACATTAGCCAATGAAAGAGAGACCTTCAGTTGCTTAGATGTTATCATGGGGTCCTTTGTCAACTCGCCAACTATTACACGTCTTGATCTTGAAGTGATCTTTGTTGGTCAACCACTGCTGGGGAGGGTAACAATGGTCTTGAATTTATTCCATTTGCACACAGTCTGTCTGACTGTGGATTTTTGGAGTCCAAACTCTTCAGAGATGGTTTTGTAACGTTTTCCAGCTTGATGAGCATCAACAAATCTTTTTCTGAGGTCCTCAGAAATCTCCTTTGTTTAGGCCATGATACACTTCCACAAACATGCATTGTGAAGAGCAGACTTTGATAGATCCCTGTTCCTTACATAAAACAGGGTGCCCCCTCACACCTGATTGTCATCCCATTGATTGAAAACTATGAGAGGCTGTTTAGGCTATTATTCAAACTTACCTCTCACACTCACTATCAAACTTTTAGGCATTCTTGATAATGAATGTAAGAGTTCGATGATGAATGTAAGAGAGTTTGATGGTCGTGTTTTCTGATTGGCCTAGACAGTTGTCGTTTTAATAAGCAGTTTTTTATTCGCTTATAGTCAATTGTGCCTCACCCCTCCATGTATGGTTATTTTCTAACAAGTGGAAATCCCTATAGATTGGGTTAAATGGACCCAAGAGCTCAGACGCAGATTAATGAGGCTATTGGCCTTCTAACAAACATTAAATTCACCTAATGACATAAACACTATGGCGACAGCGGCAACAACCAGCAGTCAATGCAACTGTTGATGAGGAGATGTGTCGTTTATTGCGGTCACGCCATCTGCACTTCGCTAAAGCTCAGTCGAGCCATCTAGGTTGAGTTTTAGTGCGCGTCTAAACGCTATTTTACGGTACAAAGATATGAAGTTAGCTTTGGGGGAAAGCTGTTCGTGCTGTCACTCCAGAGACTGAAAATTGATAAGTAATTAGTTTTGAAATCAAAAACTATTTATTAAAACGACAGCTCTCTAGGCCAATCAGAAAACACGACCATCAAACTCTTTTACAGTCGCTATCAAACTGTCTTACATTAATTATCAGGAATGCTTAAGAGTTTGATAGTGAGTGTGAGAGGTAAGTTTGAATAATGGCCTAAACGGCCACATTTCACCTTCAAGTTAACTGATAATGCTAGAGGCTCAATAAATGACCAAGTATAATATTTTTGTTTCATTTCGGTTCTACTTTTAGGATATATATATATATATATATATATATATATATATATATATATATATATATATATATATATATATATATATTTATGGCTATTGATGCTGAAAGTGAAGTTAAATAAACCAAGTAAACAAATAATTATATTAAACATTTCAATCTTTTCACTGCATCAACGAGCAGAAACAAGCAAATAGTGTCACAGGTCTCAAGAGTGCAGTTCTTGGTTCTTGCTCATTTTCTGACAAAAGATTTGTTTTTTGATTTGGCTCTTTTTTTTACCCAGGTGAGTGTCTATTTAGCTATACACTATACTGTATATGTTATCGGGGGAATCTATTGGGGAATGTCTTTTAAAGTTTGGTTTGGCTTAGCAGCACTAAGGACATTCTAAGGGTTCAATCCCAGCCCGACAACCATTGTTGGGCCCTTGAGCAAAGCTAAACAGCTTTGAAGAAAAGTGCTGGACAAATGCACAATGCACTAAGTATAGGTCTAATATTACATTTCCTGGTGTAACACAAAGTATTTGGGTCACAAGATATTAGACGCTATTCATTAATCTTTGTATGACTGTTTAATGCAGAAACCTCACATGTAAAAGAACGTGTTCCTGTTTAATTAAGTGTACATTTTATGTTGTATAAAAAAAGGAAAGCAAATAATCCTGTTTCCTTGTCCTGGTCAGGGTTGCATAAAAGAGTCAGGAACTTCAGGCAGAACTTCATGCTTTCGTGTTGAGAGCCCCACCTAACCAATGCAATTTTGTAGTTCCGGTTTGGTTGGAACAAAGAAAAATAGGCACGGGAATACCGGGTTAGTCATTAACTACAGTGTGTGTATATCAAAAAGGCAGTTGTGAAACTATGTGTACACACAGCACAATACACCCTTAAGTCAATTCCATGTTAGTGTTTATTGCTACATGATGAACTGTCCAATGCATAATCTGGTCAATTGCAGTTATACAGTGTCATTTTCTGTTGGTGTGCAGGTAACGTAGCTGACATGCTGTATGATTATCAGCTGGCCTATGTCAGTAACTATATAAACACACTGGCCACTTTATTAGGTACCTGTTTAACTGCTCAGTAATATTAAAAATACACAATTATCTAATCGGCCAATCACATGCCAGCAACTAATTTAGGCATGTAGACATGGTCAAGACGACCTGCTGAAGTTCAAACTGAGCATCAGAAGGGAGAAGAAAGGTGAATGTGAACAGTGGCGTTGGTGCTAGACGGGCTGGTCTATTTCAGAAACTGCTGATCTACTGGAATTTTCACACAGCTATATCTAGGGTTTACAGAGAATGGTCTGAAAAAGAGAAAATGTTCAATGAGCAGCAATTCTCTGGGTGCAAATGCCTTGTTGATGCCAGAGAGCAGAGGATAATGGCCAGACTGGTTCAAACTGATAGAATGTCAACAGTAACTCAATTAATCACTTGTTACAACCAAGGTTTGACTAAGAGAATCTTTGAATGTACAACATGTTGAGCATTGAAGCATTTGGACTACAGCAGAAGCAGACCATACCGGTTGCCACTCCTGTCAGCTAAGAACAGCCAACCGAGGCTACAAAGCTCACCAAAATTGGATAATATAAGATTGGGAAAATGTTGCCTGGTCTGATGCCTTGATTTCTGTTGCAATATTTGGATGATAGTGTCAGAATTGGCATAAACAACATGAAAGCATGGATCCATCCTTATCAATGGTTCAGGCTGGTGGAGGAGTAATAGTATGGGGATGTTTTCTTGGCCCCATAACACCAATTAAGCATCATTTAAATGCCATAGCCTACCTAAGCATTGTTGCTGACCATGTCCATCCCTTATGACCACAGTGTACCCATCTTTTGATGGATTCTGCATAATGGGCCATCTCACAAAGCTCAAATCATCTCAAACTGAGCATGACGATGAGAACAACTGAGAACAATGTCACTGCACTCAAATGGCCTCAACAGTCACTAGATCTCAATTCTGCAGTGCACCTTTGGGAAGTGGAGGAATGGGGAGATTTGCATCAGCATCTTGTTGAATCCACGTCACAAAGAATACACAGTTCTGAAGGCAAAAGCGGGCATACCCTGGAACTACAAGGTGTACAGAAATAAATTGACCAGTGCGTGTATGCAGAGCACCTAAATGTGAAATGAATGTGATAAAATCTGATTTACTTAAAATAATAATAATTACATGTATAACGGGAGTCTGTAATGACTCCTTTATTTGAATATATTTTCAATGCACCTTATTAATTTGCTTTCAATCAGTTGAAAAGTTAGGTGGGGTGATTGTGTGACCACATATGCAGCTAAAATTAACTATTAAAAAGGACAACTTAAAATTCTGAAATGACTATGCCTTGTTTTATTCATTATTTTATGCCTGAAACCTGTAGGATCAAGACATGACATACAAGATGGGCAGTGTTTTTTCTCCAATCACTGAAAATATTTTGTCTGTAAATTCTGACATTCATATATATCAAGTGGCACAGCAGAAAAAGAGAACTTGTATTAAGGCATATTTTCAAGAACAATCTGGGCAGGGAATAACACAGTTATTTCTAAAATTAAAATAAATTCATAAGTAAAATTTAAAATGTATTTTGTACTGTAGATGACTGCAAAGTTTTAGCATATACATATTTTCAGTAGTGAGGTAAGGGGTGGCTTTAAACGATGCTATTAATGATATTAAGGGACTCAAAGTTTGCCAAGAAAATCTCCCCCACACCATTATACCACCACCACTCCAGATATCCCTGCTTCGATCCCGATCTTGGACTCTGTCTGTCTGGAGTTTGCATGTTCTCGCCGTGTCTGCGTGGGTTTACTCCAGTAGCTCCGGTATCCTCCCACATCCCAAAGACATGCATCAGTATAACTGGGTCACTCTAAATTGGTCTGGTTTGAATGTGACTGACCAGTACCAACACAACCTTATTCCTTCAAGGTTCAACTCATTGTGTGTTCAAAGATGCTCTTTTGCATACCTCACTTGTAATGAGTGGTTATTTGAGTTACTCTTGAATTTCTATCTGGCCATTCTCCTCTAATCTCAGAAAACTGCCACTCCCAGGATACTTTCTCTTTTCCTGACCACTGTCTGTAAGCCCTAGAGATCGCTGTGGGTGAAAATCACAGCAAATCAGCATGTTCTGAAATACACAGACCAGCTCGTCCAGCACCAACAGCAAAGCCACGTCCAAAGTCACTTAAATCACCTTTCTTCCCCATTCTGATGCTGGGTGTGAACTTCAGCAGGTGGTGTTCACCATAACTGTGTCTGAAATCGTGCCCTATTTACTAATCTAATGTACTATTTAGTGTGTTGGCCATTTTGTAGGGTTGTCCGAATTACACTACTTGTTACCCATAATCCACTGTAAATATAGTGGACAACTACTCACACTACTTACGAAGTAACGTTCCACAATGCATCGCGGATTCCTTCGGCTTTACTCGGTACAGATGACGGATAAATCCGAAACCACAGAAGTGACGAATTTCGTGTACAAATGTAAGTACAAAACATTATTTAACGCCTATTAAACGACAAACCGTTGATAATAATGTGTTTACTTGTGGAAAATAGTGCATGTAATATTTATGTATTCATCATGGTGTACCTAATAAAGTGGCCGGTGAGCGTGTTCATCGGCTCAAAAGCTCGAGCACGTGTCATGTTACGTTTAGAGTTTGCCGTAAAACGTTAGACGATGTCGCAAAGACGTGCGGTTAGTTGCGTCAGTGAAACACGGCGTGGAGATTGAATCATTTATTAATTCGTCGTGTTCGTTATTTGTAACTTTTTGTTTTGTGTTTTAAATAAGAATCAACTTTAAAGAGTAACGAAAACGAAACAAGATAGAGGACAGAGACTCGACCAACAACAATGTTTAAAAAGTAAGAATGAGCTTGGTCTGTTGGCTGGCACAGCTTTCTGCTTGGAATTTAACGCCAGTGCTCGTAGAAGTGGAGTTTATTTCTGCAACCCATGAAGCACGGATGTGTAAAATAATTATTTTTTAAGACTGTATTGAAGGAACGTAGTTATTCGTTTTACTCCTAATACGCTCTATATTGTAAAGCTAGCTGTAACAGCTAACCCCAGCCACTGCTAACGAGCAGCAAAGTGTAGTAGCTATATTGCTAGGATGGGTCTTAATATCATTATTAACACGCATTACAGTAACAGAAACTTTTATCTGGAATTAGTTCGTGCTATAGAATCGTTTCATTGTGTGCAGACAGGCGTTGTTAGTATCTCGACTCACAGTGAGTAAAAATTGCATAAATGTTAAATCATTTAAAAAATAAATATATTTTAGTTTAATTGTCAGGTGTCGCATAAAGGCTTAATTAAATGCCTTCAGTAATCCATCAGAGGTACAGCAGCCAGTCAAAGGTGTGTTTTTAATATGTTGGTGCCACAGTGGCACAAGCCCCAGAGATCCTCAGTCCAATCCTGACTCCACCTGTGTGTATGTCCTTCCAGTGTCCGTGTGGGTTTACTCTGGGTGCTCGTATTATCTCAAACATTCAAAAGACATGCATTTGATCGACTGGTTGCTCGAAACTCCCCCAGTGTGAGAGTGTTTACATGCACTTAATAATCTAATAACTGCAGAAAATCAGACTTTGTGAGTAATCAGATAATGGGAAACCTAAACAATAATAAGGTTTCTGCCTTGCATCCAGCCAAAAATCTCACAGAAGGATGTGACATAAACTTCAATAATTAAGTATCAAAATTCTTCATTTCCTCAAGCATAAACTGCGTTTCAGTCTTCAAAAAAGTGTCCGGTTGCAGTTTTGCTGTGTTTAATTTTGTGCTGCATTTAATTCTAGGATTGGCAAATCTTGGGAAAAGAAATAAGCCACATGTCAATGGAAAAAAGCCAAGTCTACTTAGAATAAGCATACCTGGAAACTGTCGGGTTATGCTTGAGGGTACATGCAAACTGAGAAAATCAGAGGAACAGGTTATATGCACTGAGAAATCTGATTACCGAGTTAAATCCAGCTCTCCTTATCAGATTTCATACTCTGATTTTCAGACCTTAAGCCGATCTGGGGAAATCGGAGTGTGTTGTTTACATGACCACTTGAGTAATCAGATAACTGCAAAAAGCTGATTATGATCTGATTATTAAGGGCATGAATACACACTTGATGTGTTTGACTAGTGTCAGTGTAACCTTTCTCCTGTTGTGAATAGCCATTGAAACTGATGTGGCGTTAAACAAACAAACATTTTGTCGTAGCCAAGAATATTTTGGGCTGTGGTGCCTGTTCTGGAAGAACACAGGGTGTAGGTGTAAGCTGTTGCAGCGCCGATCCCCCAACAGGCCGCCAGGACCATGGTGGTGAGCTAGTGTGCCAGATCGCTGCACTACCCAAGTGCTTTTATCACACTTTCTTTTTTCAAAGCATCATGGTTTCTCTTACAGATTTGATGAAAAGGAGAACGTCTCAAACTGTATTCAGCTGAAGACGTCTGTAATCAAAGGCATTAAGAATCAGCTGGTCGAGCAGTTCCCCGATATTGATCCATGGCTCAATCAAATTATGCCCAAAAAGGATCCGGTCAAAATAGTTAGATGGTAAGAATTACAAAGCTTGACTTGTTTGTTTATTCATTGCTTAATGTGTGAATATTCATATTTAACTCCTGTTTGTTTACTCCTAGTCATGAACACATTGAAATTCTGACAGTGAATGGAGAGCTGCTCTTCTTCAGACAGAGAGAAGGACCTTTCTTCCCAACCCTCCGACTCCTGCACAAATGTGAGTTGTCAACATGGTTCACATAACTTGTCTTTTACGAGAAAATTCCAGAGTAGTTACCTGTTGAGGGGGAAAAAGCCTGTACATTATTGGATATGCTATCTGACAACTATTGATGTTATTGATATAAATCCTTAGCACCCCCATACCATCACACTTCCTCCTCCATACTTCACAGTGTGAACTACACATGTAGAAACCATCCGCTCACCTTTTCTGCATCTTACAAAGACATGGTGCTTGGTACAAAAAAAAAATTCAAATGGACTCATCAGATCAAAGGACAGCTTTTCACTGGTTTAATGTCCATTCCTTGTGTTCCTTGGCCCAAGCCATTCTCTTCCTCTTGTTGTTCTTCCTTAGAAGTGGCTTCTTTGCAACAATTCGACCATAAAGTCCAGATTCACGCAGGCTTCTCTGAACAGTTGATGTTGAGATCTGTGTGCTGCTTGAACTCTGAAGCATTTAGGTGGGCTCTTATCTGGGGGGCTGTTAACTTGCAGTTTCTGAGTCTGGTAACTCTGAGGCACTTATCCTGTGCAACGGAGGTAACTGTTGGTCTTCCTTTCCTTGGGCGGTCCTGATGAGAGCCAATTTCATCATAACGCTTGACGGTCTTTGTGACTGCACTTGAGGATACTTTCAAAGTTTTTGAAAATTTTCGGATTGACTGACCTTCATTTCTTAAAGTAATGATGGACTGTCGTTTTTCATTACTTAGTTGAGTAGTTCTTGCTATAATATGGATTAGAACATTACTCAAATAGGGCTATTCACTGTATACTCAACTCTACCTCGACCTCTTTACTGCCAAGATGTGCAAATCTGTCAACTAAGCAAGAAGTGCCAACTTTGAAGTTTCTAAAATATAAAACATTGTTTTTTTTGATTACTAAACAATTCCATATGTATTTCTTCATAGTTTGGATGATTTTAGCATTAATCTACAATGCAGAAAATTTTAAAATAATGAAAAACCACTGAATTTGAAGACACATCCAAACTGTTGACTGGTTGTGTGTGTGTACAGTGGGACAAAAAAGTATTTAGTCAGTCACTGATTGTGCAAGTTCTCCAACTTAGAAAGATGACAGAGGTCTGTAATTTTCATCATAGGTACACTTCACATGTGAGACAAAATGAGAAAAAAAAAATCCAGGAAATCACACTGTAGGATTTTTAAAGAATTTAATTGTAAATTATAGTGGATGAATACTTTCCTTTTGGATCACAGGATTGGTTCACCATTTCAGCAGTGGGGAGTACTTGGTAGTATTAAGTGAGAGAAGTTTTGCTTTCTTACTTCTCCTTGTTTGAGTACATTAAGCCAAATAAAGCTTTGTTCACATTAGCCGTTGCAGACTGTCCCAGGTAACGCAGTACTTGCGCTAGGAGACCGTGGGCTGTCAAACACGGTGAAATGCTGAAGCATTTCATGTTGGTGCTTCAGATGCTTTGCCTTTTTTAGGTGAAACGTCCTTTACAACAGACCAGCTTTCCACACATACTGCATTTAGCATTGTCACTGAAAGTGGAGCTGAACTTTTGAATGAATTTGAGCTCCGATTTTCTGCTAATGCTATAGCGGAGCAAAATCGAACAAAACCATGTGATAACGTATGTTATCACATGACACACTGGCCCTGGCAGAGGAGGGCTTTCTTAGTACAGACATATTTTTGAAGTAATAGCTGCATAAAATGAATTAGTAGGAAGTGATAAGTGGAATTTAAATTCTGTTTTCCTAACGGGTCTAGGTATTTTGGAATCGTCTCTGAACCGGGTTGCAATACCCAACCCTACCCATCACTATCACTATTTTGTTGTAATCTTTTGCTTAACCCTGGGTTCAGTATTTCAGTATTTCATTACATATACATTTTAGTCTGAATGATCTAATGCCTGCTTTTTATCTTATTTTCCAGATCCCTTTATTCTTCCACACCAACAAGTTGATAAAGGAGCTATCAAGTTTGTTCTTAGTGGTGCAAATATCATGTGCCCAGGGCTGACATCACCAGGAGCCAAACTGTACCCAGCAAGTGTAGATACAGTTGTTGTATCCTTCAAACAGATGTGCAGTGTGTTCTTGCATTGATAACTTTGCATTTTAGTATAGAATATTTCGTAAGGCACGTTACACTCAGTATAAAATTAGCTGCCATCAGGAAACAAACAAACAAAAAAAATAATCAAGCACGAGTGAGTGTTATCCTTGATTCATTGTCAGGCAATAATGGCAGAAGGTAAGCAGCATGCACTGTCTGTGGGAGTGATGAAAATGTCTGCTGAGAATATGTAAGTGTCCTTGTTATTTCCACTAAACTGATATAATTCAAGGCAGTCTACAAATACGTGCAAGATAATCTGTGTGTTTTAATCATAATGTACAGTCCTTCTTAAAATATGTTCTACCTGAGTTGTTGGATATCAGTATTTTAAAACTCCTGCTGAATATTGATTTAATTCATTCTAATGTTGAAATGTGTTCATGCTGAACAGAGAGAAGGTCAACAAGGGGATTGGGATCGAGAACGTTCATTATCTCAATGATGGACTGTGGCATATGAAGACGTATAAGTAATAGCACAGACATTTGAATGTGAATCTGAACTGCCAGTCACCAGACAGTCTACTGGGCATCAGTGGACTTTAGTGCAAAGCACTCTGACGATTCGGAACCCAATGCACTAATAAAACCTCCATTCAAGTCATTGTGCAATTGATTTTTTTCATATAATAGGCTGTATTTGTTTCATGTAAATTGTTATTGTTCAAATTTAAGTCAGCCCATAGCCCCATTTGGATTTAGGCTTGCCTCTTTGGTTTGTCAGGGGACATCTGTTACTGAATGATTACACATCTCTCCGTGTGATAATGCTGGTATTTGCATCACATGCAACCGACCAATACAACATAAACTGTACTTACAACTCAGATGGTCAAACTGGTACTTCTGCCTTTCTTATTAACCATGAATGTCTAATTAAAACTTATAGTGGTGCTTTAAAGTTGAACATTTTAGAATTTTCTATATTTATGTATAAATATGACCTAAAACATCATCAGATCTTCACACAAGTCCTTAAAAGTAGATAAAGGGAACCTAGTTAAACGAGACAAATATTATACTTGTTCATTTATTAATTGAGGAAAATGATCCAATATTACATTTTGGACAGCATTGTTGTTCAGTGTTCTTCTGATGGTGGACTCATGAACATTAACATCAGCCAATGGCAGAGAGGGTGTTTGTTGCTTAGAAGTTACCCTGGGGTCCTTTGTGACCTCACCAACTATTACACGCCTTGCTCTTGGAGTGATCTTTGTTGATCAACCACGCCTGGGGAGGGTAACAATGGTCTTGAATTTCCTCCATTTGTACACAATCTGTCTGACTGTGGATGGGTGGAGTCCAAACTCTTTAGGGTATTTGGATTTAGGCTTGCCTATTCTGTTACTGAATGCTACTTATTACACATCTCTCCGTGTAATAATGCTGGTGTTGACACCATTTCTTTCAATAAATAAATGATCAAGTATAATATTTTTGTGCCATTTGTTTAACTGGGTTCTCTTTATCTACTTTTAGGATTTGTGTGAAAATTTTATGATGTTTTAGGTCATATTTAAAAAAAACCCAAAAAACCCCAAACAATGTTAAGAGTAGTGTGTATGGTAGCAGCATCTTCATTTTTAATCCCAGTCCTAGTGAAGAGCAGCAAGCTGTAATGCTGGAACAAAGTTATCATCTCCTCATGATGACCCCACCTCACTGTTCTCTCAATATCTCTTTTCTTTAGTGAATCACTCAGTTATCCTTGTTTATGAGGTGTCATGCATGAAAAGTGTCTCTGCATTTTCTCCACCATTTTTGAGTGTTGGCCTCATGAGCGCACATATTCATAGGTCTGTCACTAGTTGGGAGCAGTGGTTCTGTGAGAGCATGCAAACAGGCTCTGGATGGCCCAGACAGACCACCAGTAGAGAGGGTTGTTTGATCCACTGACAAGCACAAGCAGCTCCAACAGTTTTATTGTCCATCATCCAGACAGGTGGCACCTTTACTACACACCCGTCTCTACCCTGACCATTTCCAGGCCCTTAGCGAAGGAAATTTGTTTTCACAACGCACATTATGTCCCGCCATTGAAAGTCAGCCACGATCGCCTTTTCTTGAAGTTGGATCATGAATGAGAAAACTGGACTGCTATGGACTGGAACCGTGTCATCTTTAGCAACTAATCCAGGTTCTGTTTGGAACCCACGACAGTGGGTTTTGAGGACTTAGGCCTTGTGAACGGTTCAATCCTGCCTTTGCTGTGGAGTGACACACTGCCAGAACTGCTGGTTTGGTGATACGAGGGACACTGACAGCTCACTGATGTGGCCACGTGTTGCCTCTTATGGCCGGGCTTACAACTGGAATTTTTCAGCAGGATAATGCTCGCTCACACATAGCAAAGGTTTCCCAGGAACAGCTCTGTCAGATTGCAACACTTCCTTGGCCTACCTGATTGGGCAGATTTATCACCAATCGAGTAATTTTGGGACCGATTTCCACAATCGACGGCTGTGCATGATAGGCCCAGCTGCAACATGTGGGCAAATGTGCTGCAGAATATCACACGGAACCTGTGTGCCTCCATGTACAACTGTATCTCATCTTATATCTAGGCTAGAGGTGGCCGAACAGGGTACTATAGCCTCCGTTCAATTGTACAGTTTTCCCCAATAAACTTATCCTTACGCTCTAATATTGTAATCACTTAGATATACCATCATTACATTCACATATAAAGTTTCGTTCGATTCCAACAAGTCCTTCTTGGTGAAGTTTTTTTTTTTTTTGGTCATAGAGCGTATTAAAATCGCTAACTAAAAACACCGCAATTGAAAACAAGTGTTTTATTAGAAACAACAACCAATACCCAGCAACAAAACTAAAATTAAACAATTCAACAGAATTAATGTCAGCAGATACCGTTGATCCATGCGGAGTTGCTGCTGAAACCTCACTTCATTAACTGATAAGAACAAGCATATTACTGAGTTTAGACATTTTGAAAATTATACCATTTGGAAATTCCTGGTACTAATTGGCTTGGATTGTGTAACCTGGTGAAAGAAAGGTCAATAAAATGCAATCATT
Source organism: Ancistrus triradiatus (assembly GCA_025084515.1). Classification (NCBI taxonomy): domain Eukaryota; kingdom Metazoa; phylum Chordata; class Actinopteri; order Siluriformes; family Loricariidae; genus Ancistrus; species Ancistrus triradiatus. The sequence goes on along the minus strand of JAJAGP010000112.1, from coordinate 49,290 downwards.
GGAGTTTCACCTAGCATAGTACTTCATTACTACTCTTCATTCACCATACATGACCAACGTAAACAACAAATCAATGTAGAAACAGTACGTGTAAAATAGCAGTTGTTCAAAAAAACACAAACATACTTGGTCATTACATTTTCTGTATTTGTCTGTACAATTTCTCCCCTGTCCCTGACTCTAAACCACATTTTAAATATTTAACTAGAACCTTTTAAATTACAACCATTTGCTTAGGTAAGATCAAATTCCAACCTAAAACAGTCAGTTGTCTTTGTTATACCCTACAGCTCTGCTCTGGACCCAGAACCGAGTTTGATCATCCTCACAGAGAGCACAGTAAAAGGGTTATCTTATTGCACCAAGAGGTACGTCAGTAATCTCACCAATTAGTGATTAGTCATTGTTTGAGTTCTTTGGTGGTAAAAACACCAGGGAGTCATGAAAGTTGTGTCCATACGCTCTCAGTCTGTAAACTCCATACATCATGACCTGCATCTGGCTTGGTGACATTCCACCAAAAGTGACTGCCAAGTCGGAGCAGCACGCGTCCACTACGTCAGTGGGGTTCTGAGACATGCTGTCAGAAATGAGGGTGTTTATACTCTTTTTGTTAAAAAGAAATTTGCCATGAGAATCTTCTCCATTTTCAGCAAACACACCAGTGTACTTAAGGCATGTGGCAAGCTGCTTCTCTTCGCTCAGCTTCCAGAGAGAATAGCCTTTCTGAGGGCATTTTTCCTCGTCCTTGAACACTCCCACAAGTCTTTTCATAGCCTCGTAGCTGAGTGCAATGCCACCATCATACTCCACATACTCCAGCTCACCTGACTTCTGCACATTGCCAATGTAAAATGGCTGACTGGGATCTTTAACCAGTATCAGATATTTGAGGTTCTCGATAATGGCAAAAGTCGAAGGTCGAGCAATAAAGAACCAACGGAGGCCATTTGCGTTCTCATATGCGTGTGTGATGGCTTTACGTAGCCTCACCCACTCATCCTGTTCTTGCAGGTTAACTGCCTCCAAGACTTTGGCTGATTCAGATGTGTAGAAGACTGTTTTATCACAGTGTTTACTCCAAGTGTCGTTGGCAGTTGCCCAATAGAGCAGGAGCTTAGGCGTCACCATGATTATGCAATATACTCTCACCTGCTCAGTAAGTTCAGTCATTTGAGTTTTGGTTAACTTTTGTAGTTCCTCTTTGGTGAGGGGTTGAAGATGGTGATGGTGGTCATGGTGTTCCGAATGAAGTGTACCTGAATCAAATGTCCCAAAAAGAGACAATACTAGACAAAAGATGCTTCCTAGGACCATGCCCCTCAAGAATGAACTGCCTTCAGATAACATTTTGCAGGATTATACTGTGGATAAAAAAAAAAAGAACAAATCATTGCAATTACTGACGCGAAAGGATTAACAACAAAATATCAAAAAGAGTTTTATGATTTAATATTACTAAAACATTGATTTTTTTTTCAGTTTTATACCCACTTAATTCAGTCACCTAATTGAATCCTAGCATCCAATCCTAGACGGTGCACCAATCCCTCGCAGGGCATGGGCGCACACACTAGGGGTGTGTGATTAGATATCGTCTACAATAATATCTTAAATGTTGTATTAATGATGTGCCAGCCAACATTATCGAGTATGTCACTCAATTCATATATTCACTGCATCATGTGTCCAGGTAGGACAGACTACTGCATACAGAGTATGTGCAGCATCCTAGCGCCACAAACCAAGGTACCGTTCTACCTAAAAGCGCATTACTGAAGCTAAAAATGTATGAACAGACTGCGCTAGGATGCAAAATACCGAGATCACCAGCTTCGTAGTCTACATCGTTAGATTTAAATGTGAGATGTGGCTCATCCTCACTCGCAGGTGGTTTGAAAAGAAAGCGGTTGCTCAAAAGATGGGAATCTACAAACTATGTTGGAAATCTGTTTCACAAAAAATGCTTGGCTTTTTTCAGCCTGTTCAATTAAATTCAGGAACAGTATAGCCCTTGTAGCAGCACAGCGAACACTGATTTAGATGGAGAAATCAGGCAGTGAATAATCTGACATCTTCTTGTCTTATTTATCCCTGTGTCATCCAATATTAATCACTGCTAGTTTTTAATTTGTCTTTGGTTGTGATTAACATGGGAACTTTTTCTGTTAGAATGGTTCAGATGATGAAAGTACACATCAGAATCTATATTAAGGCCTAGGATAAAAAAAAGGGCCTCAAGAGTGGATATGGGCATAATCAGGAATGTTTTTTTTGTAGTCACAGTCTGATTTATGGAAGTCAACCCTCATTTCTCATTTCATTTGTTTATTTTTTAATCTGCCTCATGTTGAAGATTGACATAATTTGGCCTCTGCTGATAGCCCGCAGTTATACCCTAGTGACAGATATTCATAGATTGAGTTCCTAAACACTCAGGGGAGCTTAAAAAATATATCAAAATGCATATAAATGAGGACATGTCTTGGTAACATTTTGCTGTTTTCAGGGTGACTCTACAAGTGAACAAGTGAACAAGTTAGGATACTCTTCCTCCACAATGAATCTACAACTGGGTTGTGGTTTGATATTCCAGCAGGAAAATGATCCAAAATATTAAGTGTTTAACATATGAATTATAACACAGTGAGGACTGTGGTAGCCTAGTGGTTAAGGTACTGGACTTTGGACCAAAAGGTCCAGGGTTCAAATCCCACCTCTGCCAAGCTGCCACTGTTGGATCCTTGAGCAAGATCCTTAACCCACAACTGCTTGGATTGTAAGACTGTATCAATTGTAAGTCGCTCTGGATAAGGGCGTCTGCTAAATGCTGTAAATGTAAATGTGCCTAGCTGGCAGCATAGGGCGCAATTCAGGAACAACCCTAGACAGGGCACCAATCTATCGTAGCTCTAACTATCACAGTTTACTTAATAATAACAGACTCCTATGTTAATTACTTATTTATGTACTATTACTGCTGTGCATTATGACAACGTATTATTATTGTTTTGTTGCACTCTGCAGTGTGTTTTGAAATGGGCACTTAAAGGTCAGAAGTCTGTCGTTCACTCGAAAGTTCACTACCTTGCCGGTTGTATGCTCGCTTGCTTCTTAGCTCATGTTTGGTCTAGAGACTGTTCCAGCTGATTTGATGCGCTTAGACACTTTTTTTCGATGACTTTTTGCTACTTATTTGTAACGAGCTGTAAATGCCGTTTATAAGTGTATATACACCTGTCCTACTGTGAGTAGTACTCCTTTATTTGTCTCCCCACTACCTGTATATTCTCACTAACCTATAACTATATAAAACTGTTCACATTGACCTGTTGAGGCTACGTTTCCTCTGGCTGGTCTTATACTGTCTATCAATACGTTTTTGGCTTCCGCCAAACAAAAGTATTAGGTCACCACCCTCATTTCCTCAAGTGTTATGTCATCCCCATACACAGGGCCATATTAGTATATTATTTTATTGTCTATAGTTATTGAGAATTTCCATAAATTACTGAAGGTTTTGGATAACACATTCAGATAGAGTTACATGGCATCTCTGGCGCATTTACATCTTGTATAAACATATCATTTACATATTGTAATTTTCTTGTGAAAATTTCCTTTATGTTTATATTACAGTAGCATAAAAAGACTACGTGACTATGATGATGTCTGGTCAACGCCCATTTTGCTCAATATCCTGTTTCGAATAATCTAAGGTGGATGTTAAACAGGGCACACCTGTAGTGATAAGTGCTGCTCTTGCTGTGCTTGGAGGTGTATGGTCAGCCTGTTTATTTCAGGTGTTATAAAGTTTATATAAATTATAGTAATTCTGTTTTTCTGTGATTATTAAGTTAATTAAGCTACCCTTTAGGAATTTATTTGTTAGATTTAAGACCCTGCCAGTATTTTCGTTCTCGTTTCTGTTCAGTTTCTACCACCAAGTTCTTTTAAGAGTGTGTGTGTGTGTGTGTGTGTGTGTGTGTGTGTGTGTGTGTGCGCGCACACATTGTGTACAACACACTTAACTTGTCTGTCTGGTTCTCCTGCACGTGCACAGTGGAAAATAGGAAATCAAACACTTCTTCATTCAAACAATCTGGACAGTGAACTCTCCGTTAGAAATGTGTTGTGCCCAAATTTGAACAAAAATAGTAATAATAAACAAAAATATAATAAATTTGCCTGTACTGCTTTGAAGTTGTTTCCTGTACTATCATTATACTGTATGTTTATAGTAAAAGCTTAGGTTTACATTAATGAGGAACTGAGCATTAGTTCAGCCGTCACATGGACGGATGCCTACAAGAAATGCAAGTACCCATCTCCCGTGAGCTAAAAAAAAAAAAAAAAAAAAAACTGACTATAGCAGTAAAACCTGTTTGTGCTATGATTTCCTAGACAGTACCTGACAATGCATATCAGTATCAGCTTTGTTTTCCATTAAACTGATCTAAACTAAAACAAATACATGCTTGAATACAAGTAAAAATTTTCCCATAGCATTAAAGGCCACTAGTTCAGCTTCGTTAATAAGTACACACGCATGAAATGTGCACACACTGAATCACTCTGATTGACATCCACTACATAAGCAAAAGTACTGGGACACCTACACATTACACCTACAGGAGCCTTTATGACATCCCATTCTAAATCTATAGGTATTAATGTGGACTTGGCAGATATAACAACACCCACTCTTTTGGGGAGGCTTTCTACAAGATGTTGGAGTTTGGCTGTGGGAATTTTTGAACATTCATCCAGAAGACCATTTGTGAGCTCAGACACTTATATTGGATGAAAGGGTCTGGCTCACAGTCTCCGTTGTAGTTCATCCCACAGGTGTCTGATGGGATTGTAGTCAGGGCTCTCTGTGGGCCAGTCACAGCCACAGCAGGCTGTCCCAACCATAGCTTTATGGACCTTACTTTGCGCACTGGGCCAGTCATGCTGAAACAGAAAATGTCCTTCTCCAAACAGTTCCCACCATGTTGGGAGCACACAACTGTCCAAAATGACTTGGTATGCTGAAGCATTAAGATTTCCCTTCACTGGAACTAAGGGATCTAGGCCAAGCCCTGAAAAACCCCACAGCATTATCCCTCCTTCAACAAACTTTACAGTTGGCACAATGAAATCAGGACAGTAAGGTTCTCCTGTCATTTGCCAAACCGAGGCTCGTCTACCAAACTGCCAGATAGAGAACTGTGATTTGTCACTCTAGAGAACATTGCCACTGCTCCACATTCCAGTGGTGGCTTGCTTTACAAAACTCCATCTGACACTTTGCATTGTACTTGGTGATGTAAGGTTTGCATGCAGCTGCCTGGCCATGCAGTGTTAATTTCATTGACGAATGATTTTCGTCATAGTTTTCGTCAACCACCCTTTTTTCTAACGAAAACAAGACAATGACTAAATTAAAATGAACGAAAAACGACAAAAACTAGGCCGAAATGAACTGACACTTGCCAACGAATAAAAATGAGACGAAATCCAATCAGATCTAAATTAGTCTGGTAGAAGGTAGAGACAAGTTAGGAAACGATCCAATCATAACTTTAGCATATTGGAAAATTGAGTAACGATCCAATCAGTAATGCAGTAAGATGCACACATCTGCTCTAACCCCGGGAAGGTCATACAGATAGCATCGGTACTGTTTCTCAGGAAAGCAACTCAGCAATGTCAACACCTGAGAGAAAGCAGAGAGTCGATATAGTGGCACATTTCTCATTCGATGCCAAGTAAAGAGTCTTTGTAAACCGTGTGGGGCGACCATCTCCGGTACAAATACAACAAACCTGAAACAACATCTGCAGGCATGTCATCCTGAAACTGCAGTCAAGTTGTCCGCACCCAAATGGAGGGAGCTCCTATTTTACGGTAGTGCGTTTCAAACGCACTCTTAGGTTCATTATGTTCAAGTTCAGCGAATAAAGCAGGGATTGACGTATATTTCCAGTTCGCGACGTGGATACATTTTACTTTGTCTAAAGTGTTAATTTTATCTTTAAGGAGTATTCGAGTAACATAACTCCATTTTATACTGTAATTATGAATAAATGCAAATAGAGCATCTTCTATGTTTAATTAAGCTCATAATATGTAATTTATTCTAACGATTCTATTCTACAAGGAGTTTGAAGCAGACTGGTGGAAATTATGAGTTCTGGTTGTTCTTCTGTTATTATCAATGCATGCATAGAGACCTGAGCTTATATCTTAATTAGATCTAAAAATGCATCAATCATTCCAACCTGATTCTATTCTAGAATATCTGCTGAATGTCCACACCGAGTTTGAAGCAGATCTATGGTGGAGTTATAACCACTTTAATGTATAATGTTATTATCAATTCATGCACGTAGATGTTTCATTTCGTCTAAGTGCCTATAATGACTTCAATAATTCAAGGGAAATGTTAAAAAAGGCATTTAAATATTGCAACCTTTACATTTCAGATTTTAGTTAACTGAACATACTGCAATTTAGTCGACTATAACCTTATAATAATTAGTCGACTAAAAGTAAAAACAATTCAGATTTCTAAATTATGACTAAAACTAAATTACGTTTCAGTTAAAATACTATGACAAAAGCTAAATCAAAATTTGCTGTCAGAATTAACACTGCGGCCATGAAAACAAATGCCATGAAGGTCCTGGTGAACAGTTTTTGCGCTGATGTTAATGCCAGAGGAGATGTGGAACTTGGTTTTAAACACCTATGGCAATAGGACTGAATTACTGACCGGAATTCAATGACTAGTGTTTAGTCGAGTAGGTACTACATAGTGGGAAAGCGCCTTATGAAATCCGTCGCAATACTTTTGTCCATATAGCTAGTTATGTATAGCTGAACACTCAACACTATGTTAAAGGTATTTTCTAAATAAATGATCACAGGGAGACGGTAAAAGTGACCAAGCACGATGGCTAAGTACAGCTTCTGATAGGGCTATTGCCTGTTAAAGAAACTAAGCGTTTAAATCTCATCATTTCTCCTCATGCACCACGTAGCTCTTCAGCTGAGCTACATTGTGTCAAAATGAGTAAGTCTGTTCTAATAACGAAAGTTAGTCGACTTACCTTTCTCCCGTTCAGCCAGGTAGCTACACGGGAATAAACGTAACTGTGAATGCTTTCCACGTAGGCTACTTCTACTCTAAGGACTGATATTTACTTAGATTTACTAGTACCAGCTCAGTCCGAGCTTCAACTACCTTCTTCTAGCTCAGCGTTAAAGACGTAACGTAGTAGCCGTAAATACAGACAGGAACGCGAGCGACGTGCATTATAAAGGCGTCACTAGCAACATAACGACGTGCACCATGGGATATGTAGTCCAAAACGCGTTCAACCAAATCGAAACACTACAGTAGCGAGTTGGTTACATATTACAGAAAGTATTTAACAAACATGTGGTCTGCAAAAAAGACATTAACTACACCTTTTCCCTAAACTTGTGATTTAATGGGAAAATGAATGAAACAAATACATAACAGATACATACACAAGACGTCTAATATGCATGCCATGTCGCCACCTACTGGCATTCATAAAGCAATAATTAATTTCCATAGCCGCTAATCCACTTCAGGTCTTCAGTTTTACAAAAGAAAGTTGCAGTTTTAAAAATAAGGCAATTATCCTTATGAATACCAGCAAAAAATCCACAAGGTAAAATGTCGGATCCTTCTATCCTTGTGGGGACATTTGGTTAATCACAGTGTTAGAAATCTGACCCCTTCTTCATTCGGTTTGCTGGTGACCCTCAAGTCGCCAAACCAGCTTTGTAAACAGTTTATAAACAAAATCGAATAGGTTGTCACAGCATCTAAAAGTGCTTCTTAAAATAACTGTTTGACAAGCAATTGCTAAATGAACTGATGTTTCAAATTATTATCATCTTAGTTGATTGGTTGTGTCATTTTGCTGAGTTGTTTTATTTGGTAGATAACCCAGCAGCTACTTCACAGAACAACGGTTTGGAGTGGTACAGTCGTGCTTTAGCATTTGTGAAACCTTTTCAATATTTCTATAATTACCTATATTTCTGCATATGACCTAGAACACCATCAGAATTCCAAAAAATTCTAAAAGTAGATAACGGGAAACCAGTTAAACAAATTATATTTTGTTTAAACAAATGATAAAAAATTATACTTATTTATTTCCCTAGAAAAATGACCAAATACTACATCTCTGTGAGTGTCAAAACTATGTGGTGCTCTGAGTGAGCACCATGTTGAATTTAAGGAACATGGACCTAGCCGACCTTCACAATACATTTGAATGGAAGAGGTCTGCAGAGGTCATTCCAAGAGCAAGGTGTGTAATAGTCTGCAAGATCACAGAGGATCCCAGGGTAACTTTCTCAGCAACAAAAGGCCTTTCTCACATTGGCTAATGTTAATGTTCATAATGTGCATGGCAGAGTTGGAAGGAGAAAGCCACTGCTCTTTAAGAAACGTTACCAATCACATGACACATGTACAATACAGATGGCTATTGCAAATACATTTTATGGACCGGAATAAAACTCTTTGGTTTAAATGAAGCATTATGTTTAGAGAAAGAAACAAACTACGTTCCAGCATAAGACCCTGTGAAACATGTTGGTGGTAGATTCATGGTTTGTGCTGCATCTGTGTGCGGTTGACTTGACATAATTGCTGAAATAATGAATTTTGCATCTATTCATGAACGGAATATGTGGTCACTGTGATGTCTACAGGGGACTTAAGCTAACTACCAAACTCGACTTTCAGTAGCCAATGCTTCCAGTTATCAGTATATCAGCTGTGAAATTAGGTGATAACTATATCTTTATCAATCCAGTGGAAATCCTTCTGTCAAAGTTCTTGTTTGTGGAGAATGTGACTTCATTCCATTAAGTCCATTTCTTGAACTTGCATGGAAGACCCAATTTACAGTGCACTTGGAAAGTCTTCAGACTGTTTCACTTTTTGCACATTTTGTTATGTTGCAGCCTTGTGCTAAAATAAAAAAAATGTTTGCTCCTATTATTCTGCACTCAATACCCCATAATAACAAAGTGAAAACAGAATTTTAGAAATGTTTGCAAATTTATTGAAAAGGAAGCACCTTTGGCAGTGATTACAGACTCCGGTCTACTTGGTATGATGCCACAAGGTTTGGATTTGGGGATTTTCTGAGATCCAGAGATGTTGATTGGGTTCAAGTCAGGGCTCTGACCGGATCACTCAAAGACATTCACAGAGTTGTGCCTAAGCCTCTCCTGTGTTGTCTTGGCTGTATGCTTAGAGTCATTATCTTGTTGGAAGGTGAACTTTCGGCCCAGTTTCTGAGGACTCTGGATTAGGTTTTCAATAAGATCTCTGTACTTTGCTCCATTCAGTTTCCCTTAACCCTGACCAGTCTACCTGTCCCAACTTCATATACAGTGGAGCTTGAAAATTTGTGAACCCTTTAGAATTTTCTATATTTCTGCATAAATATGACCTAAAACATCAGCACATTTTCACACAAGTCCTTAACGTAGATAAAGAGAACCCAGTTAAACAAATGAGACAAAAACATTATACTTGGTCATTTATTTATTGAGGAAAATGATCCAATAGTACAGATTATTGAGTGGCAAAAGTATGTGAACCTCTAGGATTAGCAGTTAATTTGAAGGTGAAATTAGAATCAGGTGTTTCAATCAATGGGATGACAATCAGTTGTGAGTGGGCACCCTGTTTTGTTTAAAGAATGGAGATCTATCAAAGTCTGCTCTTCACAACACGTGTTTGTGGAAGTGTATCATGGCACGAACAAAGGAGGTTTCTGAGGACCTCAGAAAAAGAGTTGTTGATGCTCAGGAGTGGTCGACCAACAAAGATCACTCCAAGAGCAAGGCGTGTAATAGTGGGTGAGGTCACAAATGACACCAGGGTAACTTCTTAGAAACTGAAGGCCTCTCTCACATTGGCTAATGTTAATGTTCATGAGTCCACCATCAGAACACTGAACAACAATGGTGTGCATGGCAGGGTTGCAAGGAGAAAGCCACTGCTCTCCAAAAGAACATGGCTGCTCGTCTGCAGTTTGCTAAAGATCACGTGGACAAGCCAGAAGGCTATTGGAAGAATGTTTTGTGGACGGATAAAACCAAGATATAATTTTTTGGTTTAAAAGAAAAGCGTTATGTGTGGAGAAAGGAAAACACTGCATTCCAGCATAAGAACCTTATACCATCTGTGAAACGTGGTGGTGGTAGTATCATGGTTTGGGCCTGTTTTGGTGCATCTGGGCCAGGACGGCTTGTCATCATTGATGGAACAATGAATTCTGAATCATATCAGAGGATTCTAAAGGAAAATTTCAGGACATCTGTCATTGAACTGAATCTCAAGAGAAGGTGGTTCATGCAGCAAGACAGCGACCCTAAGCACACAAGTCGTTCTACCAAAGAATGGTTAAAGATGAATAAAGTTAATGTTTTGGAGTGGCCAAGTCAAAGTCCTGACCTTAATCCAATCGAAATGTTGTGGAAGGACTTGAAGCGAGCAGCTAATGTGAGGAAACCCACCAACATCCCAGAGTTGAAGCTGTTCTGTATGGAGCAATGGGCTAAAAATTCCTCCAAGCCGATGTGCAGGACTGATCAACAGTTACAGGAAACGTTTAGTTGCAGTTAATTGTTGCACAGGGGGGGTCACACCAAATACTGAAAAGCAAAGGTTCACATACTTTTGTCACTCACTAATATGTAATATTGGATAATTTTCCTCAATAAATAAATGACCAAGTACAATATTTTTGTCTTTTTTGTTTAACTGTGTTCTCTTTATCTACTTTTAGGACTTGTGTGAAAATCTGATGATGTTTTAGGTCATATTTAAGCAGAAATATAGAAAATTCTAAATGGTTCACCAACTTTCAAGCACCACTGTAATCACCTCCACACTATGATGCTGCCACCACCATGCTTCACTGTATGTATGGTATTGTGCAGACAAAGTGCCTGCTATCCTCCAACTGAGACCAATAAGTTTGATCATGGTATCATCAGACCAGAAAATATTGATTCCCACAGTCTGAGAGTTTTTAGGTGCTTTTTTACAAATTCTAGATGAGCTTTCATGTGTCTTTTACTGAGGAGAGGCTTCTGTCTGGTCACTCTACCATGAAGTCCGCATTGGTGGAGTGTTGCAGTGATGGTTGACCTTCTGGAATTTTCTCCCATCTGCACACAGGATCTTTGGAGCTCAGTCAGAGTGACCATTGGGTTCCTGGTCACTGGGTTACCAAGGGGACCATTGGGTTACCAAGGCCCTTCTACTCCTATTACTTAGTTTGGTGGGGTGGCCAACTCTAGGAAGTCTCCTGGTTGTTCCAAACTTCTTCCATTTAAGAATTATGGGGGCCAATGTGGGAAGTTTCAGTGCAGCATAATTTTTTGTAGCCTTCTCCAGATCTGTGCCTCAACACAATCCTGTCTCTGAGCTCTACAGGCAGTCCTTTCCTCCTCCTCTCTTGGTTTTGCTCTGATATGCATTGTTAGTGTCACGGTTTGCTCCAAAACCCTGTTTGCTTTGCCTCTCGGATCCACTGGGGACAATCTGAACTGCACCTCTCGTAGTCATTGGGTGGGTTATGTGGGACCTGCGGACCTGTCCGGAGCTCTGCTCCGCATCAGGCTTGTTGATGAGCAAATTGGAGTCACCTGTTGTAGACTGGATATAAGCTCAACTCAAACATTCACATGGTGCGTAGTATTGAATTGGTTGTGTTCCGAGCACGCTGTGCGTGCCTCCCTGTGTGGATTTCTTGCCTGTTTCATCCATCCGCCTGGGTTTACTTGGTTGGTGTTTGTTCCGGTGGTAGCCAAAAAGGCATTTGTTCCAGGGGTAGCCAAGAAGGTATTAGTTACAGTATCAACCAAAAAGGCGTTGGTCCGTACTAATGACGGTTTTGAGGACGTTCAGAACACTTTGCTACCAGAGGACATCCTGAGCACCTTGCTTTGAGAGGACATCCTTTCTGGGTCCTTCCCAGTTCCTGTTCTGAGGAAGTCCATGTCAGTGTCAGTTTTGAAGATGTCCACAACACTTTGCTTCCAGAGGACATCCAGAATACTTCGCTTCCAGGGGATGTTCAGTGCACGCAGCTTCCAGAGGATGTCTGTTCCTGTGCATGTTTTAAGGATGCCCATTCCAGGGACATACACTCCAGTTCTGAGGATGTCTGTGCCAGTGCCTTTCCCAATGACGTCGGTGCCACTGCCTGCCCCAAGGACATCCGTGACTGTTCCAAGGACATTGGTGCCAGTGCCTGCCCCGATGACGTCCATGCCTGCATCAAAGACATCCGTGCCAGTGCCTGTTTCAAAGACATCCATGCCAGTGCCTGTCCCGCAGACGTCTGTGCCTGTTTTGAGGACGTTGGTACCAGTACCTGCCCCAAGGACGTCCGTGCCTGTTCCAAGGACGTTGGTGCCAGTGCCTTCCCTGAGGACATCCGTGCCAATTTCAAGGATGTCCGTGCCAGTGCCTGCCCTGAGGATGTCCGTGCCAGTGACTGCCCCGAGGACATCCCCACCTGAGACTGTCCAGAGTACGTCCACTTCGGAGACCATCCAGGGTGCTACCACTTCAAAGACCGTCCAGAGCACGTCGCTTCTAGAGGTCGTCTGCTCCCAAGACCACGAAGAGGTCGTCTGTTCCCGAGACCATGTAGAGGTAATCTGTTCCCAAGACCTTCCTGAGGTCATCTGCTTGTGAGACCTTGGGAGGTTGTCTGTTCCCGAGAATTTCCAGAGGTCATCAGTTTCCAGGACCATGTAAAGGTCATCTGTTCCCCAGAACCTTCCTGAGGTTGTCCATTCCAGCGTCTGTTCTGAGGACGCTCAGACCGCTGCACTTCCAGAGGATGCCCAGAGCGCTGCGCTTCCAAAAGATGCCCAGACCTCTGCGCTTCCAGAGGACACCCAGACCGCTGCACCTCCAAAGGACGAACTGAACCCTGTGCTTCCAGAGAACACCCTGAACCCTGCACTTCTTGAGGCCTTCCAGAACGCCTCGCTTCTTGAGGATGTCCTGAACCCTTTGCTTCCTAAGAATGTCTGTTCCAGTCTCGAGGATGTCCAGAACACTTTGCTTCCTGTGGACAGTGAGAACACTTCTCTTCCTGAGGATGTCAGTCCCATTTCCTGCCCCGAGGACGTGCACCCCCGGGTCCTGCCTCAAGGACACCTGCTCCTGTGCTGTTCCCAGGACATCTGCTCCTATGAAGTCCATTCCTTGGAGGGTCTGCCTTTTCCTTGGACCTGTACCCTCCTTCTGGCCTAGCACCACCTACCTGTGTCAGTTATGGTGGCGACCATAATCCTCCCGGGTTTCGCCATGAGAGAAAACCTCCAGACATGGTTCTGCACCTCAGGGGAGGTTCCATTTGTCCTAGCTCCGTAACAGACTACTTGGTTGGGGTTGGGGTTGGGGGTGGGGGGGTATGTCACGGTTCACACCATAATCCAGCTTGGGTCTGCTGGGGACCTCTCATAGTTGTCGGCTGGGTCACGTGGGTCCTGCGGACTATCCGGAGCTCCGCTCTGCATCATGCTCACTGATGAGCAAATCGGAGTCAGCTGTTGTAGACTGGATATAAGCTCGGCTCGAACATTTGCACGGTGCATAGTATTGACTCAGTTGTGTGCCGAGCATGCTGTGCGTGCCTCCTGTGTGGATTTCCTGCCATTCTGTCTGCCTGGGATTACCTGCATGTTTTGCGTGTTGTCTGCAGTGGACTACCTGCGTGTTTCGCGTTCCATCATTCTTGGGATTACCTGCATGTTTAGTGTTTCATCTGCAGAGGATTACCTGCGTTTTTGCCTTCCGTCCGTGTTGGACTTCCTCCTGCAATAAGCCCCGTTAGCTTTAGCTTAGCACTAGCTTCGCTTGAGTGTCTTTCACTCTTTTGTTTATGTTCACGTTATCGTGCTAATTGCTAGCTTAGCACCCAATTTGTTTGTTTTTGGTCTCTTTTGTTAGCTGTTTCCCTTGGTTTGGTGGACATTTGGTATGATTACTTCTTTTGTTAATAAACCTTTGCTTTCCTTTTGGAAACCTGCGCTCATCTTTATTGTTCCTACGCCACCTGACAGTTAGCTGTGAGACCTTAAATAGACAGATATGTGTCTTTCCAGATAATGTCCAATTAACTGAAGTTACCACAGGTGGACTTCAATCAAGGTGTAGACACATTTCAAAGATGATCAAGAGAAATGTGAGGCCCCCAGAGCTATATTTCAGGTCTAAGGGTCTGAATACTTCTAATTTTCCCTTTTTAATGCATTTGCAAAAAAATCTAATATTGTGTTTTCACTTTTTCATCATGGAGATTTGAGAGCAGAATGATGCTTTCAAAGGATTTTTATTTTTTATTTTAGCACCTCAACAGATCTCAACATAAAATGTGAAAAAGTGAAAGGGCCTCAAGACTTTCCAAATGCAATCCATCAAGGTAATCAAATGCCACATTTCAAACTTCTTGGAATCTCTGATCAAGTGTATCACCATCCCTGTGTGCATGGCACCATGAGAATCTCTTCCTTTAGCACAGTGATGCTAATGTCGGACCTCTTTAGGAGGTAGGCTGTCAGGCAGTGACAGCGAAGGCGAAACTGAGCACTGGCGGCTGAGGAGCAAAGCTCAGTGGCTCCGGGACGGAGTTCGACGCCATTGGCCCATGGACGGGGCGCGACGGCTGAGAGGTGTAGCTCGGCGCTGGCGGCTCAGGGGTGGAGCTCGGCACTGGCGGATCAGGGGCGAAGCTTGGCCCAATGAGACCTTTGAGAAAGGCAGGCGCAAGGCGTCTGGTCGGGCGAACAGAACAACACGATCGCGTTAGCAACGATGGCACCAGGATGACCGCAGCGTGTTCTATAGGGGCACTAGATGGCACTAACTGCTCAGGTGCGGAGCTTACATGCTCAAGGGACCCAGGTTCAGAGCTAGGGGGCGCCAGGTAATCGGCTTCAGTGCTTAAGAGCACGGCGAGCTCTTGAACCGGGCTAGGCGGCGCCAAATGCCCAGGCATGGAGCTTTCCTGTTCAGATGCGGGGCTTACAGTCACAGCGAGCTCCTGTACAGGGCCAGGCTGCGCTAAATACCCAGGCATGGAGTTTAAGTGCTCAGATGTGGGGCTTACGGGCGCGGCGGGCCCAGGTACAGGGCTAGGGGGCGCTAACTGCTCAGGCACGGGGTCAAATAGCCCAGGTGCGGAGCTTACATGCGCAGCGAGCCCAGGTTCAGAGCTAGGGGGCGCCAGGTGCTCAGCTTCAGCGCTTAAGAGCACGGTGAGCTCTCGGACGGGGCTTGGCGGTGCTGTAGCGCACAGCTGCTTTACAGCTGCAGACAGAGTCGAGATCTGCTCCAGCAATCTGAGAATATTCGAGGACCTCAGTGATTATGATGGACCTCTCCTGAGGCCGATGAAGGCGAAACTCGGCCTCAATGGCCAGATAATATAATTCAGTAATTGAGGAAGGTGGATCGAGCCGAGCTAGCTCATCCTGCACCTCCTCATTGAGCGCAAGAGAAAAGAGGTCCATCAGGGCCCGGTCATTGAACCCGGATGTGACGGCTATTGCATTAAATTCTCCCACAAACTCTAACACAGACCTGGGACCTTGTCTGAGTTCAAAGATCCCAGGAGAGTTGGCCCGTGGCCAAGGGACCATCTCACTGGGAGGGATGGGAGCAAAAGCAGGGTCAAACAAGTTCAAAATGGGCCACCCCCGAACTAAGGTAGCTCGTCGGACCCCCCAGGAATAGAGATCTGCCGGCTGCGGTGACTGGGGACCTCCATACTGGAGGTCCAGGAGCTAACGCTGGGTTCCCTATTTGGTTGCATCATTCTGTTATGGTTTGCCATCAAAAACAAAATGACGAACCGTAAAAACTGAAAAATAAGGGTTGGGACCTAAATGCAGTTAGCTCCAGATGGTATTAGTGAACTGAAATAAATAAAAGAAAAAAAACAATATTTATATAATGTAAATAAATAAATAACAAAGAAAAAGTGAGCCTCTGTGTATGAGTGAGCTCAACGAATCTGATATCTCACACACACACAGACACACACAGGCTTACTGCCGCGCTGCAGAGAACGAGGGAGAGGGAGGCGGAGGGAGAAATCCCCCACCAGAAGAAGCAGGGGGCGCGGTCCAACATGTGCTCGGTGCGTGCCAAAGGGCGAGCAAGCCTGCAAAGCGGTGCACAGGCGCAGAACGTCGCGTAGCATCGGGAAGCAAGAGGGAAGAAGCAGGAAGCGGGGGAATGCGATTTAATAAAATAAATGTGTAAAAAACTCACCCTACGCTAACTACTTGCCTAGCCAAGTCAAGTCAAGTCAGATTTATTTATATAGCACTTTTTACAATGGAGCATTGTCTCAAAGCAACTTTACAAGTTTAGATTATCTCCTAATAACTACGTCCAATCCCAAATTGAGCAAGCCTAGGGCGACAGTGGCAAGGAAAAACCTCCCTAGTTCTAGGAAGAAACCTTGGGAGGACAAAGACTCAAAAAGGGACCCAACCTCCTTGGGCGGCGTAGATGATAAATCTAAGAGCGAAACTAAAGTCATGGAGTCATAGTTCGAATAGAATGTGAAGTATGCACATCGACATTAAGTTGCCCAGGTATGATATAAATCTAAGAGCGAAACTACAATCATGGAGTCAAAGTTCGAAATATAAAAATGTGAAAGTATTCACATCGACATTAAGTGGCCCGGGTATGATGATAAATCTAAGAGCGAAACTACAGTCATGGAGTCATGGTCGAATAAAATGTGAATTATGCACATCGACATTAATTGGGCCCGGGTATGATTGGGGCTGGAGCTGATGACGGAAGCAGCTTGAGTGGAGCTCCATCAGATGACCATCATGTGTGGGGCAGGAACTGCCAGAACACAGTCTCGGAGAGAAAACAGAAAATGTAATTAAGTTTTATTGATTTAAGAGCACAGTGTTTATTAACAATCACTTGATGCCATGTCAATCACTGATGCCAAGTGTAGCATGAGACCCCCGGCAGCATTAGCTATAGCAGCATAGCTAGAAAGCTAAAAGAGGAGAACTGGTAGGAAAAACACAGCCAAGAGGGATCACATTGAGACATTGGCAACCCCACGAGCGGCAGAAGACAAGCAACCCAATGTCCTCTGATCACCATAAGACTCTTTGACTATGAAAACCCCCAGCTCTGCCCTTATTCTAAGGCAGGATGCATGAGTCAAGATCACGAGGACTGAAGCCCCAGTTCAGCCAGAACCGCCCACTCGACAATCCTGGATAGCGGACAAGGCAGGCAGGCCAGACTACATGACCTCCAGACTCCGGCCCCAGCGACCCAAGCCATGCAACCTGGTCTAAATCTAGTCAAAAAGCCTGTGTAAATAAGTATTTGTTCTTTAGCCTAGACTTAAAACTTTTGGAGGGTGTCTTGAATCTCGAACGAAAGTGGGAAGTTTATTCCATAGTTTTGGGGGGCCATGTATGAAAAAGCCTTTTCCCCCTGCTGTGACTTTTTTAATTCTAGGAACTAAAAGAAGTCCTGCACCCTGCGAACGAAGTAGACGAGTTGGATTGTAAAAACTCTAAGAGGTTCACTCAGATAATGTGGGGCCAGGGGGCCATGTAGAGCTTTATAAGTTATAAGAAGTATTTTGTAATCAATGCGGGAATTTGGACTGGTAACCAGTGCAGTGATGATAGAACAGGAGTGATATGATCAAATTTTTCTAGTTCGAGTTAGCACTCGGGCAGCTGAATTCTGAACTAACTGAAGTTTATTTATAGATTTACTAGAGCATCCAGTAAGTAAGAGGCGTTTACAGTAATCCAACCTTGAGGTTATAAACGCATGAACAAGTTTTTCTGCATCATTAAAAGAGAGGATATTTCTAATTTTTAGCGATATTACGTAATTGAAAGAAAGCAATTCGAGTGATGCTGCAAATGTGTGCATCAACGGAGAGATCTGAATCAAATGTGACCCCTAAAGTTTTTTACAGACGGACTGGGCAATACTGGACAGCCATCTAGATTTAGGATAGATGTAGCTAACCTGTCTCTCACAGCCTTGGGTCCACTAATAGCACCTCAAGTTTTAATCTGAGTTAAGTAAGAGAAAATTAAATAACATCCAATCTTTTTATTTCCTTTACACAGTCCTCGATTTTGTTGATTGTAAGGCTGTCATTAGGTTTTTGGCTGATATGTACAGCTGTGTATCATCTGCATCGCAGGGAAATTAATGCCATGTTTTATGAATAAAAAACTGAGCCTAGTGGCAGCATGTACAGAGAGAATAAAAAGCGGGCCAAGCCACTGACCCCTGAGGCCACGCCATACTTCACTTTTTGAGAGAGCTTAGATCTTAGATTATTTATATGAACAAACTGGTACCGGTCAGTTAAGTAGGAATTTAAACCAATAAGTGCTGATCCCTTAATACCTACAGTATTTTCTAGTCTGTTTAGTAAAACATCATGATCTATAGTGTCAAATGCTGCACTTAAATCTAACAGAACAAAAAAGAAAAACAAACCCACATCGCTTAATCTGAGGACATTAACAAGTCATTTAGTACCCTAAGTAATGCTGTTTCAGTACTATGATGGGGCCCTGAAAGCCAGACTGAAATGTTTCCATAAATTTCATTCCTTTGGAGGTAACTACAGAGCTGCTGATAGAACGGCTTTTTCCTAAGATTTTGGGACAGAAACGGTAGATTTGAAATTGGGTCTATAATTAGATATCACACAAGGGTCCAAGATTGGCTTTTTTTAATCAGTGTCATTTGGTTTGATAACGGCAGACTTAAAGGATTTGGGCACATAACCTAAGGTAAGGGATGAAATTTAAAATAACTAACACTAGCTCTATAACATTAGGTAATACTTGTTTGAGTAGACGTGTAGAAATTTGGATCTAACAAACATGTTGATGACTTAAGACGAGCTGATCAGTGCGGATAGTTCAAGTATTAGTAATTGGGGTAAAAGATTCTAATCTTGATTCACGGCTAATTGAAACAGATGTCTTCACTAGTGCTGCATCTGGAAGGTTTGCTGAAACAGTTTGGTGATGTGATGAGCATTGAGTTTTTATGCCTAATGTGTTTTCTATCTTATCATTAAAGAAAGTCATGAAATCAATTACTGTTCAAAATTACACAGAATGGAGAATCACTTTTCTGTGGGGGTTTTTTGTTAATTTGGAGACTGTATTAAAGAGAAATCTTGGGATTATTCTCATTTTTCTCTATGATTGAAGAGAAGTATGCAGCTTTAGCTTTAGTGAGGGCATTTGCTTACTTTATACTCTGCCATACTCTGCTGTCCCTCCAAGCAATCTTAAACACCTCCAATTTACTATGTCTCCACTTTGCGCTCTAGATGCCGTGTTCTTTGCTTTAAGGTACGGGTGTGGTCATTATAGCCATGGAGCTAGCTTTTTCCCCCTAATACGTTTTTGACCCTAGCAGGGGCAGTCGTGTCCCAGGGTTGAGCGACCGCACACATTCTAATTGGTCATTTTACACACTCAAGATGATTTATCTCCGTAGGTGTATTAATTTTTTAAGTCTGGTAGGTTTTTTAATAAACGCAGCTGGAGTAGGCCAGATGATGATAGTGCGCTTGGTGTGATAACGAGGCAGAAGGATTTTATTTATTAGAGATAGCTCAAATACTAAAAGATAGTGATCTGAAATCGAATCACTTTGCGGGAAAAGGGGGGGGCACTTTGCGGGAAAACATCAAGGTTATCTATATTGATACCAAATGTTAATATTAGATCTAAAGTATGATTACAGCGGTGGGTTGGTCCCATCACATTCTGAGTGATACCCATGGATTCTAAGATGGACTCGAAAGCAATTTTAAGTGGATCCTGCTCATTGTCAAAGTGAATATTGAAATCACCTACAATTAAAGCCTTTTATCTGTTGACAGTAGTAAGCAGGAAAGAAAGTTAGCAAATTCCTGAAGAAATTCTGAATAGGGACCAGGCGGGCGGTAAATAGTGATAAGCTGAAAAGAGTGTGGTTTTGACTTCCATAACGATGTTAGTTACCTCACGCTTCCCAGTGCTACGGGAACTGACCTCCTTCGCGAGGCCAGTCCATCCTCTGACCCTAACAAAAGAAATCAAAACGAAAAAGAAGCGCAGGGGCTCTGTATCAGAGCGGGAGACGGGTGAGGTTTCAAAAACACGCTGCTGCCAGGAATCGCTTACAAAAAAACGGTGTCGGCGATCGGGGGGCACAAGCAGCATGTCGATCGCGATGATGCAACACCTACTACAACTGGCGAAGCTCTCAAATAACCAGGAGTAGCAGGTGTTGCATATATCCACAATTAAGCTGCTTAATGACGGACAGCTGAATTGCAGCGGCTGTCAGAGATCCTACTGAGGAAAACCAGACCAACGCTGCGTCGAACAAAGGTAGGATGTCAAACATTAACTGCTCGCTTCAGGTCCTTCCACAACATTTCGATTGGATTAAGGTCAGGATTTTGACTTGGCCATTCCAAAATATTAATTTTATTCTTCTTTTAAATTTCTTTTAGACTTCTGGCTTGGCCACGTGATCTTTAGCAAACCGCAGACGAGCAGCAATGTTCTTTTTGGAGAGCAGTGGCTTTCTCCTTGCAATCCTGCCATGCACACCATTGTTGTTCAGTGTTCTTTTGATGATGGACTCATGAACATTAACATTAGCCAATGTGAGAGAGGCCATATTTATGCAGAAATATAGAAAATTCTGAAGGGTTTACAAACTTTCAAGCAGCACTGTAGATGATGGGTGCAACAACTTTTGCACCTAATTCATTCCAATAGGAAAAAAATTTGGACAAAATGCGTAGCTACACAGAAACCATGTGTCCAATCAAAAAAACTATATAAAAGCTCAGATCGCACAATCAGCCTAAACAATCTGGAGTTGGAACAGTGTCAATATCTCGAAAACTGCGGAATGAGATATGGGTCAAATATCAAGCAGAAAATAAAGAATAAAACAAAACTAGAGAGGCGCATTTCCTGAAGATTGACAAAGTTGACACTGCTCAGCATAAATCAAAACCCCTATTCCATGATGAGCTCAATCATCCTGCAAAATTTCAAATCTTCTGCTCAAAATGTAATTTTTCCCATTCATTAACATTGAATAGATAGGGCCCTCTCAAGGTTTAATCAGCATCACAAGCACAACACCCCTATTGCATTATGGGTAGCATCATCCTATAAAAATTTTGAACCTCTAGCTAAAAATGTATTTTAATTTAATTTATTTTAATTCAATTTAACGCCCTGTTACATTATGATCAGAATAATCCTATAAATCTTTGTGTTTCCAGTCCAAAAGAAAACTTTTACTATTTGTCTAACATTGGAGAGATAGTTCCGATTGGCACTCAATGCACAAAACCCTTTTTCCATTATGATCAGAATCAGCCACCACAATTTTGTGTCTCCAGCTCAAAATTACATTTTACTCAGGGCCCCTCAAGGTCCGATCTGCATCATAGGTACAAAAACGCCATTATGAGCAGAATCATTGATTTTGTGTCTCCAGCTTAAAATAAATGTTTTCCCATTCATTTCCCACACTGGAGAGATAGGGGACACTGTGGGGCCTCTCGAGGTCTGATAGGCACCCAAAGCATAAAGCTATTATACAGTTTTTTTACAATTTTGATGGGACCCAGAGCCATCACCCAAGGGCGAATCATTGGCACAATCACAAAATTTATTTTCCATTTTGAGCTTAACTATCCTGCCAAATTTCGTTTCTCTACCCTGAAATTAAATTTTTCCCATTCGTTATAATTAGGTCCATTCATTTCCTATGAGGAAATTTTGGACTTTGAGGGGCCTCTGTGTGCCCCCTGACAGGTCGATCAAAAAGCTTTATACAAACCCATCATTCCTGACCACACTGGACAAGTTAGTGCTGGAACAGTGTCGATATTTCAAAAATGCTATATAATAAAAAAAAGCTAATAAAAAAAAGCTATATAATATTGCTAAACTTGTATACACTCACTTTTATAAAAAATAAACTTTGTTTTATAGAAGTAGAGAAACTGTAGAGAAACTGTTCATGCATTCATAATCTCAAGGATATACCATGGTAACACTTGAGTTGAATGCTTTAGAAACTCTATGAATATACTTCAGTTAGTTAAGAATGCAGCAGCTTGTGTGCTACCCAGAAATAAAAAAAATCTTATCTTATTCCCCATTCTGTGAGCTCTGCACTTGTATGCCTGTTTGATTACAAAATATTGATTACAAAATATTTCTGGTAATATATAAAGCTCTACATGGACTCTCGCCACAGGATTTGAGTGAAGTTATAGATTCTTTCAACTCAGCATGTCTACTTTGTTCACAAGGGTCAGGACTCCTTTTAGTTCCTAGAATTACAAAAGTCAGAACAGCTGGAAGAGCATTGTCATACACATCCCCACAGCTATGGAACAACCTCCTTACCTATATTCGGCACTCAGACACAGTTCTAATTTCCAATTCTAGATTAAAATCATCTTATTTACAAAGGTTGTTGATTACACCATGTAACAATTTTCAAATTTTTTTTTGTTCGCAGTTTTTAAGTGTGTTTTCCTGATTGTTTGTACCCTAAATGAATAGAAAAAAGTTATTATTCCCTGTAAACTTTGCTTTTGTGGTCAGCACAATGATATTTTGAAATTGATCTATTTTTAAGGATATTCGCCATATTTCAAGATACTTAAGAAGCTTCTGGAATTGTGAGAACTATCAAGATGTTTCTAGAACTGTCCAGAATTATCTAGAACTTTCTGGGACTGTACAGAATTGTAGGTAGCTGTATAACTACAGTTATATAGGGCCACTATAGCCCTTCCTGAGAGACGGAGAGACATGATCTAATTGATTGGGATTGCATAGTAAGTGGGCAACAGCCATCACAGACAAAGGGGAACTGACCTAGACAGACAGGTGTGAATTCATTCTCTATTCAGATTCTGATAAAGACAGTATTCACCACTTCACCCCACACCCATTACAGGAGCTTAGGAAGGACCACTACTTTCAAATGTATATATTGTGTGTTACTCTGCTACCAGGTGATCAGTCTTGCTCTGCTGAATCCTTAGTACACTCTTGTAGTTTGATACTGCATGGAATAAAGATTGACCATTTTTTATTGAGTTTGGAGAGACATCCTTTTTCCTTACAGTACACAGCAACTTAGTCAATTTAGATGGCATCAAGAGGTTGCATACATTCAGCAGACGCATTTTGCTATGTATGTGGCCATTTTATAAAGACAAGAGCGAAAAAGTACTCTGTGGAAGCATCTACTAAGATGTGTGAGGCCTACAAAGCATACTTCGGCATGCCTGTTGGTGACCTGTTTCTATAATAAAAATTCATAATTTTCGTTGCCGTGGTCACAAAAGCGGAGTTTATGATGAATGTAAGCAATTTTTAATTTGTTTTAGACATAAGCAATTGGAATATAACATTAAAAAGCTGGGAACAAAACTTGTGTTACATAGTGTTATTCTCTTTAGACTGGGATGCACAGCTCTGGTTCTGGGTGCTAGAGTCTAGACTTCTATGCCATCCCCTTTGGCTCAGTAACCAGCCGGTTACCATGATGGCGGTGTATGGGGTGGGGCTGCCAGAATGCGCTGGCCTTCAGTCCTTTATGACCTGGGGTTGTGGATCCTTGCTCTAGACTATGCTGGGGGTTTGTTGTCATAAAGTTTTGTAATGAACTAGTTGTTGTCTTCCTGCCTCTCACATGTGATCACTGAGGTTTGTTGGTTGCTGTGGAGATTGGTTGCTGATGTCTCATGTGATCCCTCTTCGCTGTGTTACCTTCTGGTTCTCTCCTTTTTAGCTATGCTGCTATAATTAATGCTCTCCCATGCTACACACAAATGTGTTCTGTTTACAGACTGTGTTCTTAACATCCCTACACATTCCACAGTTTTCTCTCTGAGCCTTTCTTCCAGCATCAGTTCCTACTCATACCTCTACTCAGACCACACTGAAGGATCTTAAACCCCCCTCCCCTCCTCCTGTTGACTGAGGATGTCATGCCACCAAAACTGTTACCTGCTCAAAGACATGAGATCATTCACTGATTGCATTTACAGTGGTGCTTGAAAGTTTGTGAACCATTTATAATTTTCTATATTTCACACAAGTCCTGAAAGTAGATAAAGAGAATGCAGTTAAACAAATTACACAAAACTACTATACTTGGTCATTTATTTATTGAGGAAGATTATCCAATATTACATATTAGTGAGTGGCAAAAGTATGTGAGCCTCTAGGATTAGCAGTTAATTTGAAGGTGAAATTAGAGTCAGGTGTTTTCAATCAATGGGATGACAATCCCTTATTTAAAGAACAGGGATCTATCAAAGTCTGCTCTTCACAACACATGTTTGTGGAAGTGTATAATGTCACAAACAAAGGACATTTCTGAGGACCTCAGAAAGAGTTGTTTATGCTCCCCAGGCTGGAAAAGGTTACAAAACCATCTCTAAAGAGTTTGGACTTCATCAATCCACAGTCAGACAGATTGTGTACAGATGGAGGAAATTCAAGACCATTGTTACCCTCCCCAGGAGTGGTCGACCAACAAAGAGCAAGGCGTGTAATAGTTGATCACAAAGGACCCCAGGGTAACTTCTAAGCAACTGAAGGCCTCCCTACCTTTACATTTACGTTTACATTTACATTTACATTTACAGCATTTAGCAGACGCCCTTATCCAGAGCGACTTATAATTGGTACAATCTTACAATCTAAGCAATTGTGGGTTAAGGGTCTTGACCCAACAGTGGCAGCTTGGCAGAGGTGGGAGAGGTGGGATTTGAACCCTGGACCTTCTGGTCCAGAGTCCAGTACCTTAACCGCTAGGCTACTACAGTCCCACATTGGCTAATGTTCATGAGTCCACCATCAGAAGAACACTGAACAACAATGGTGTGCATGGCAGGGTTGCAAGGAGAAAGCCACTGCTCTCCAAAAAGAACATTGCTGCTCGTCTGCAGTTTGCTAAACATCATGTCGACAAGCCAGAAGGCTATTGGAAGAATGTTTTGTGGTCGGATGAGACCAAAATACAACTGTTTGGTTTAAATAAAAAGCGTTATGTTTGGAGAAAGGAGAACACTGCATACCAGCATAAGAACCTTATCCCATCTGTGAAACGTGGTGGTGGGAGTATCATGGTTTGGGCCTGTTTTGCTGCATCTGGGCCAGGACGGCTTGCCATCATTGATGGAACAATGAATTCTGAATCATATCAGAGGATTCTAAAGGAAAATGTCAGGACATCTGTCCATGAACTGAATCTTAAGAGAAGGTGGCTCTTCTCTTGAGAGACAACGACCCTAAGCACACAAGTCGTTCTATTTTATTATATTCTCTATTTTGTTATTCTCTATTTTATTTATTAATTTTTTAATTTTATTATTCTTTCTCTTTTATTTATTCTCAATTTTACATGTTCTATTTGGATTCTGCAGATTTTACCTAATCCTAAATTTTTCATAAATTTACTATTTATGTAATTTAATTTCATTCTTACATATAACATCTAAGGTGCCTGAGGAGGTTGGGTTCATTCAGTTCATTCTTTTCCATGGTTGCCCTAGGCTTGTTTAATTTGGTCTGTTGGCCTATATGTTTGTAAAGCTACTTTAATAATGCTCTATTACAAAAAATGCTATATAAATAAATATGACTTTAACTAAATATGACTTACCTCAGTACCAAATCACAAAAGTTTTCAATCTGACTGTAATCATTGTCATTGGGTGGAGTCTCTAGTCTGCCTTGCAGTATGCTGTAGTTTGGAGGATCCTGTTTATGTAATTCAAATAGGACCTTCTCCACTGCTATCAGGCGCCACTTTACCCAGTGTTATTTCCTTCCTTCCTTTGCAAGAAGTT
This sequence comes from Ancistrus triradiatus, assembly GCA_025084515.1. Taxonomy (NCBI): domain Eukaryota; kingdom Metazoa; phylum Chordata; class Actinopteri; order Siluriformes; family Loricariidae; genus Ancistrus; species Ancistrus triradiatus. Next base: position 23,275 of record JAJAGP010000112.1, on the reverse strand, counting down.
AATCATTTTTTACAAATAAAAACTCATGTACGTGTGTATCTACAATGGCAAATGTTTGTGTCATGCCACTATTGAATATGTTGTCTAATAATAGAAAACAAATTTATAGTAAATATAACTGTACAGATTATACAAATCCATGTACCGGGTGAACAATCCTGTTTATGCCTAGAAGTCAAAAGTAAGACTAGAATTATCCCATTGCTAGGTCATAATGGTCCAGTTTTTGTGTTATTAAAAAGGTTTAGTAGTAATTAGCTAACTCACTATGTGGTGATTTGGGTTCAAGCCTTCTGGTTGTGTTGGCTGTCACACAGACATAATTAGCCTATGTCTGAGGGAGGAGAGGGTGGACTAGGGGATCATTCATCTGTCCATGGCCTTCAAAAGCGACCCATGCTCTGCTCTGCGATGAATGAGTGGTCTAAAATTTACATGCAGGCATTTAGCAGATGCTCTTATCCAGAGGGTTTATTTAGATAGATATTTAAATAGATAGATAAATTAGATGAGCTATAATAATCTTGCTTTCATGATGTTAAGGGTGCCATGATGGGGCAGTGGTTAGCACAGTCACCTCACAGCTCCAGCGTCCCCAGTTCAATCACAACCTTGGGGAGTTGCATGTGCTCTGCATGTCCGTGTGGGTTTACACTGGGTACTCCAATTTCCTCCCACATTCCAAAGATGTGTGTTAGGTTAAATGGTGTTTCTAAAAGTGCCCTGATCTAAAGTGCTCTAAAGTGTGTGAGTGCGTGTGCCCTATGATGGATTGGTGCCCTGTCTATGGTTGTTCCTGCCCTGTGCCGCCAGCTAGGAACCGAGCTTCCTGCGACCTTGACCAGGATTATAAATTAATGAATGACTCTTTATCATCATCATCATCATCATCATCATAATCATCCTTACACAAAAAACAAAAATTTGTGAATGTATGTATTATAATATTTTTGACTATAACATTATATTCACCTACAAATAGGAAATAAATGGGGCAATAAATGGAAGGTAATATGCTGTATTCTTATATTGTATATTCATAAAAGTGCTTGAAAAATAAAATATAGAAATTATTCATTCATTCATTTGCTTAACCACTTAATCCTGGACAGGGTCGAGGGAAAGCCAGTGCCTAGCTGGCGGCACAGGGCACAAGGCAGGAACAACCCTAGCTTAACACGCATGTCGTTGGACTGTGAGAGGAAACCAGTGTACCCGAAATAAACCCACTTGGGCAAGGGGAGGACATGCAGACTCCACACAGAAAGGACCCAGACCGCTCCATCTGGGGTTGAACCCAGAACCTTCCTGCTATGAGTGCTACCCATTGAGCCACCATATCACAATGTATAATAATTATACACACATTTGCATTATTCACCATATGCATAATTCTTTTCTCCTTGCTTCCTAAGAAACTATTAAAATGCCCTTTATGCATGCATTATTATTTCCACTGTAGGTACTCTGCATACTAGTAAATCATTGAAACATTGGCATTACTATTCTGTTTTGTGTCTGTATTTTGATCAGAACACATTGGAATAAACTATGTGTATAGGTCTTGTCTTTGGTACTGTGATTTAAAGAGATATGGACACAATGTGACAGCATATTCTTATGGGCAAATATCTGTTGCTATTTTGAATATGGCTTCTGTGACAGGATGGAGATGAAAATGAATTTTCCTTTGTGCCTGGATGCAGGGGGTAGCGCTGGCCCTTTAAGATGAGACATTCCAATCTAGGCGTGTTTCCTGCTTCCATTCACAATCCTAGATCCGCGTCTTGCGCAGAAAATTCCGCGAGTGTAATCTATATTTTCTATTTTAATAGACGTATTTATGTAATTGATATTGAGGCTTTTGTATAGCTCGAACGAGGTGAAGATTGCTCTCCCGTCTCCATCTGTCTGTGTGGGATTATAAAGCTGTTTACAGCGCTACTAAGTGACATTAATGTCAGTCGGTCAAGGTCCAGCGGTGGCTGCAGAATTCATCAGGATTCATTTTAATCGGGATTGCGCTCTCTCTTCTAACCTGAACCTATTCAGAGGAACAACTTTGTTTTTTTGTGCACGTCTGTGCGTTTGAAAAGCTGACATGGGAATTTTGCGTCACTGGAAAATCAAGTTGTGTTAGAACGGACAGATTGTATACAGGTCTTTTCTGGCTCACGTTTTATAATCAGATTCCTAAAGCCTTGATAATCATGTGAATCCACGAACATTTTGGATTTCTCAAAAAAAAAAAGCTTTACTTTGTTTCAAACGTCTAACGAGAGTTTCTCCTTATTTAATCGGTGGCGTTACTGGAAATCTGCTTTGTCCTGCTTACTCTGACTGATGAAGAATATGGTCTATCATCCGCATTCTGCCGAATCACAAAGAGTAAACAGTCAGGAGAGGCGACTGCGGTAATAAACCCGGTTAAAACATACCAATTTTAATATTTGTTCATCGGGGCTCTGAAAGAATCATCATGTCGGCGGTAATGATGCCGAAAAAGGTCACCCGCAAATGGGAGAAGCTGCCGGGGAAGAATACCTTCTGCTGCGATGGACGTGTGATGATGGCCCGCCAGAAAGGAGTCTTTTACCTCACCCTCTTTCTCATCATCGGCACCTGTGCTCTCTTCTTCGCATTCGAGTAAGTACCGTCTGGTGTTGCATTGTTATTGCCCAGTAGTAAAGAAAATGTAGATAGAGCACATTGAAGAGATAATGAGCCGTCTGCATATTGCAGGCAATACTGTACAATCAACACCAAGGCCTGTGGTGTTCCTTCCCTTTGTGTCCCTTGAATCAAGTGGGTTGTCAAGCAGTTTTCCTCTTGCGAGAGTTGTAAGGAAATATAAGGCTTCTGAAAAACTGGAAGGGTGCATTGCAATGATTATTTACTGCATGCTTGTTATGACCATACAATAACATATGGCTAATGCACATGGATTTCTTTCTTATTTATGAAAGGTTTTCCAGCTATAATGTTTCCATGTAGGAATGCATCATTAATTAATTTCTTCATTCTAATTTCTGGCCCAAAATTAGACAGTCCTGATTGCAAGGTGGCAGTTGAAGGCCACTGGAAATAAACTGTAACTGTAAACTGCTAACAGGTTCATAATGTGAAGGGGGCAGTGTGGTCATTGCAAGATGTCCCTGGGTTAGATCCCCAGGTGGAGCGGAGTCTGCAGCTCCTCCCTTGTCCATGTGGATTTACTCCGGGTACACTGGTTTCCTCCCACTGTCCAAATACTAAGTTAATTGGTTATGCTAAATTGGGCCGATTTGAGTATGTATATATATATATATATATATATATATATATATATATGGTTGTGTTTCGATGCTACTCAGCAAGTCAGTTTGTCAGTTTCTGCTATGCCCTATAGAAAGTCTATTAATAAATGTTTTGTCAATGTTGACAGATAAGTTGGCTGGCTTACAAAGAGCCCAGATCTTAATTCCATGGTACACCGTTGAGATGAACTGGAATGTCAGCAGCCAGCCAGGGCTTACTGTCAAACATGATGAAGTGATCTCACAGTCATGTTCTAAATTCTGTTAGAAACCTTCTCACAGGTTGATGTAGCAGCAGGGGGGATATTCGTGTTTCTGGATATAATTCGTAGTTTACAAATGTTTGGCTACACCTAGGGAAAAAACTGTAAAATGCATTTAGTCCCATTTATGAGTCTCTTGAAGTAAACGACTTGCACTGGCTTCATCATTCTCATGCCTTTTCCTGTACCACACCTAATGTAGCAAGGCTGGCTTACTGGAATTCTAAACGCTTTTGTGATGCAAGCAGCTCTTATAGCATTATATACAGTGATGAGAGCTGCCTTCTTTGTGCTGACTTGTGTTTTAAATTACCTTTTAGTTAATACAGCACAAGTATTATACAACCATTTTAATGTACAGCCCTTTGAGCAGGTTGATTTTCAGTTAAAAGGGACAAAATGACTTTCAGGCACTTTCAGTCTCCACTGGTATTATTCTACAGTACACAGGAAATGGTTGCATTCCCTGTGTTACTGATGAGGCAGATATAACTTGCCTTCAGATTCAGGTTAGATTTGGGTAAGGGCTGTTTACTCTACGGAATGTTCACTCTGGAGTTTCCATTAGTTATGTTTTGTGGAAAGTGATTTTAGAATTTAAGGTGCAGAGCAGAAGTGTAACTTAAAACGCTCCATTATAGAACTACTTTAGACTTATTGAGTCAGATGTATTTCACCCCCACTTTCAGGCTATGGGCAATATCTAGAGGAGAAACACATTAAATTTACACATCATAAATAGAATAAAAAAGTATTTGGAACAGATGAGAGACCTGAGAGTAGGAGAAGACTATGGATGAAATGTCATATCACAATACCTGATATGCAACAATGTTTGCTTTTAGGCTCATGTCAGGAAAACAGTTCTATAAAACAGTGGTTAAGTCAGATTTAGTCAGCATTTGCTACAAATGAAGATATTTAACAAGGAAAATAAATAACAAATGAAACATTTTGTACAAAAATAGATTTTAGCATCCATATAGTCAGCAGTCAGCAGCTGTCAATAACAACAATATTCTTGATTGTCTCTTTTGATAATATATCAAAGTTTATATTGTACTGTTAAGGAAGTGCTTCTTCTTGTAAAATAAAAGAACCTTCGTTAAATCAAAGTTACAAATATAGGTTCAAAAGTGGCCATATCAGCTATGGCATGCATTTTGATATATGAGATTTTCTAGCACATAAAGCAAGAAACAGTTCCTAAAAGTCCAGATAATGACTGTCTTTATAATGATGAATAAGTTGTGATATGGGTCAGAAAAACTGGACAATTAATAGAACAGTCATAAAATTCATAGAATTCAACATATTCACATTCATAAAATTCAACATATGTCAGACAAGAATCAACAGCATCAGGAACAGGAACAGTGGTCACAACTTGGAACTTACTGATAGGGATATATCACTTGCATGATACTTGTTACATTACCCAAATATACAACCACAAAAAACAACTGAGCACCACGACAATTTGAGTGAAAAAACCCAAAAACTTTAGGATTTGTTAGTATTTGGTGGGATATCAGGTTCTGAAAAATGATGATCCATGTTATCCCAAAATGATTTCACAATGTTCTAACAAGCATCTTGTGGTAATAATGAATGTTTGGATTTCTCTGTCTTCAAGTGGCCCCATAAGTACTCAATGGGGTTTGGTCAGGTAGAGGATAGTTCATGACAGTCAGCACTCCATTGTCTACTTTGGTCTTCAAGAAGTTGTTGCAAAGCTTGAGGTGTGTTTTGGGTCCTGCTAGTATGAATCCTTCTCTAGAAAGATCCAAGCATTTTGACTAGTGGTCTGAGACTTTTGTCTCGTACTGTAGCTAAGGATAATGCTACTGCTGAAAATATGGTAGTGTCTTTCTTGTTTCTGTTTTTTAACTTGTCTGCCTATGACGTTTCTTAGCAAAGCAGCCAAGTGGGAGCACAGCACCACTCTGCCTTTTGTCTCATTTGTTTAACTGGGTTCTATTTATCTACTTTTAGGACTTGTGTGAAAATTTGATGATTTTTTAGATCATATTATGCAGAAATACAGAAAATTCTAAAGGGTTCACAAACTTTCAAGCACCACTGTAAATGCTAGTCGAAGGTTGTTCCTATAGCTAATGTTGATTGTTTGCCTTGAATAATGTGTTTCTAAATATTATCTCTTCAGTGCATTGGAATTTTTGCCGTAGACTTTTCGGGGGATTGTATTTTTTCAGGCTATATTTCTGTGTTATTAATTTTGTTGTTGTCTTCTGTACTGTACTTCGTCACTGAGCAGTAATGACATTTAGGCCAAATGGTATAAATTAATTATTATGGAATAGCAATTTGTTTCATCAGAAAATCTGTTTCATTTTTGTAACCTTTGATTTAATTTGTATTCATAAACCATTTTATTTACCCCCCTAATATTTGTATAGGAGTTGAATTAGTCTTCAGTGTGTTTCTCTATATCCTCAGTGTTTAGATGTTGAATCTGTTGGATTTGTTTGTGGTGCACTCATAGGTTAAGTCCTAAAAAAACTTTGGATGATTCATGGACTTCTGTAATTTGGCATAATGTGGTAGAAGGCAACAGATGTCATTAGTACTTGATTTCTGGAGTGTTACTGATGTAACATATATTTTTAAATATCCTGTGTGCTGGTATATTAAAGGCTACATTTGCGGGACCAAACTGTGGAAGTGGTTAACAATAAAAAAAAAATCTTTTAAAAAATATTGCATGAAATCTGATTAACAAGGTGCTGGAAATATGTATAAGGAGTCCTGGTTGATGTTGTTTGTTTGTTTCTTTATATGATTTTGCTTCAGCATCAATCACTATTCATGACATGAATGCATACATAATCACACTGGGGGTAATTTAAGGTGACCAGTTAACTTAACCTAATATATATTTTTGGAATGTGGGAGGAAACCAGTGTACCTGGAGTAAACCCACACAGACCGCTTGCACTCTGTGCCACCCCTGGTTAATGCTGCCACTGACAAACCAAATGAGCTCTACTGGGTTCAGATCTTCATATACTTTTTGATATACACTCATGGAGTGATGCACACTTTGGTATTGATGAGTATTTCAATGAAGATAGAACTACATACTCCCTGGATGTGCCATTGGCTTGCATATCCTCTACACACAGGGACCTAAACCAGTAGAACTGGCCAATATGAATCATTATATTTCATCATAGCTCTGGTGCTGTGGATTTGCAGCCAGTATCTAATTCATTTACTCTGTAATTCATTACTCTCTGAATAGCTAAACTGTTTATTAAGGATTAACCAAGTGTGGGCATGAAATCCTCTGTAATGTGATTATCACATCTTCCCAATGACAAAAAAACATTGTGCAAAAACATCGAACACCATGACTTATCTATTTCTTTCTATAACAACCTTAAAATTCTCACTGCACTCAGTATAAAGCAGAATTACAATAAAAAACAGTTTAGGCAAGTAATGTATGAACACATTCTTTTATGGCAGGCCATCTATTCAAACATTAAATGTTAACCACTGAAGATATTAAAATGACCACCCCCTCAGTGGTGCAACAGGAAGTCCGTCAGTCCTATCGTCAGAGAGTGTAAATGGCCTTACTTTTTGGTAGGTATTATTATTATTATTATTATGATTATGATTAATAGTAATAATAATAACAAAAGGGTGGGGCAGTGGGGCAGCTGCTGTCTGTATGGAGAAGGGGTGTGTGTGTTTATTTTATTTTATGTTGCATCAGCATTAATGGCTATTCACGACAGGAACAATGTTACACCAATACTAGTCAGCATCAATCACTAGTCATGACACGAATACAGACATAATCACACTTGGCCAATTTAGAGCAAACTCAATACAGGCAGAATCTAAGGTCGGGATCGAACCGGGGATCTGTGGAGCTGTGAGGCAACTGCTCTAACCGCTTGTGACACTATTCCGCTTGTGCATGTGTGCGCCTGTGTGTGCATGTACCATATGATGGACTTCGGCTCTGTTTTCACCTTGTGCCCTGTGATGCTAATTAAACACTGCCTACACTGCCTATAATCTGCTTATAATCTTTATTTATAGAGCATTTATAGAGCTTTTGATATATGAAGCAGCAGCTCAGTGTGATTTATGAAATGGAATAAAATACATATAAGACAAATAATTGTTGAATTAAATAACTATTTAAGTCATTCAAGCTAAAAAAACATATGTTCAGATGCTTCTTGAAAGTGTATATTGAGCTTGGCTGCCTAATTGTAGGAGTGAATGGGATCCACAGTTTTAGAAGTGTGATAACAAAAAGGCTACACCATTTTTTATTGAATTTACACAGGGGACTTGTAGAAGGTCAGTATTTAATGATCTCAGATCATAAGCCGGAATGTTAACAGACATGTATTCAGTAACCACACATGCTAGGTCATTAAGGTCGTTGAAAACAAATAAGAGCTGAACTATAAAGAGCTGAACTGGCTATAAAACAACAACATCAATAAACAAAACAAGAATGCTGAACAATACATGTAGTGAAGTGAAATTCTCCCTAGATAGGGTTTATATAAGCTTTCTTTCTTCTACATTTTTGTTACAGTATGTGCTGCTGCATTTTGAAACAGCTGTAGAGTATGTATAGTTTTATTGGTAAGTCCACTAAAAGAGATTTACAGTAATCAGTTGTTTGTAGCAATGCATGGACAAGTTTTCTTTATCACTCTGAGCTAAGAGAGGCCTAACCATAGCAATATTTCTTAAATTATAGAATGCAACCTTTCTTAAATGTGGGACGTTTCTTAAATGTGGTATAAAACATAGATCATGTTAAGTCATTCCCAAGTTTTCAAATTTGAAATTTGATGAAAGAGGGCCTTATGATTTACTGATTTGTTTTTGCTGTTATTTAGTGTCAGTTACCTTAGTTTTGCCCTGATCGACTTGAAAGCAGTGTTAGGACATCCATGGAGAAATATTTGATTCATAGTTATGAATCGAGTCTTGACTTTTCAAAGGAAAGGAAATGTAAATGTATGTGTAGTTAATCTCATGTTTGCTGCTTATTACAGGTAAAATTGTATAGCGGTTCACTTGTATATGGAACTTCAAAGGAGACAGAAAAGTTTATACATTAATTATTTCCTAGTGCTACATGAAGCTTTCTGTTTGTGAAATGTGATCTTACAGTGGTGCTTGAACATTTGTGAATCCTTTAGAATTTTCTATATTTCTACATAAATATGACCAAAAACCATCAGATTTTCACACAAGTCCTAAAAGTAGATAAAGAGAACCCAGTTAAACAAATGAGACAAAATTATTATACTTGGTCATTTATTCATTGAGGAAAATGATCCAATATTACATATTAGTGAGTGGCAAAAGTATGTGAACCTCTAGGATTAGCAGTTAATTTGAAGGTGAAATTAGATTCAGGTGTTTTCAATCAATGGAATGACAATCAGGTGCGAGTGAGCACCGTTTTATTTAAAGAACAGGGATCTATCAAAGTCTGCTCTTCACAACACACGTTCGTGGAAGTGTATCATGGCACAAACAAACAAAATTTCTGTGGACCTCAGAAAAAGAGTTGCTGATTCTCATCAGGCTGGAAAAGGTTACAAAACCAACTCTAAAGAGTTTGGACTCCAACAATCCACAGTCAGACAGATTGTGTACAAATGGAGGAAATTCAAGACCATTGTTACCCTCCCCAGGAGTGGTCGACCAACAAAGATCACTCCAAGAGCAAGGCGTGTAATAGTTTGCAAGGTCACAAAGGGCTCCAGGGTAACTTCTAAGTAACTGAAGGCCTCTCTCACATTGGCCAATGTTAATGTTCATGAGTCCACCATCAGAAGAACACTGAACAACAATGGTGTGCATGGCAGGGTTGCAAGGAGAAAGCCACTGCTCTCCAAAAAGAACATTGCTGCTAAAGATCTTGTTGCTAAAGATCGCGTGGACACGCCAGAAGGCTATAGGAAGAATGTTTTGTTGATGGATGAGACCAAAATAGGACTAGAAAATCATTATGTGTGGAGAAAGGAAAACACGACATTTCAGCATAAGAACCTTATCCCATCTGTGAAACATGATGGTTGTAGTATCATGGTTTGGGCTTGTTTAGCTGCATCTGGGCCAGGATGACTTGCCATCATTGATGGAACAATGAATTCTGAATTATATTAGAGAATTCTAAAGGAAAATGTCAGGACATCTGTCCATTAATTGAATCTCAAGAGAAGGTGGGTCATGCAGCAAGACAACGGTTAAAGAAGAATAAAGCTAATCAAGTCAAGACAGATCTATTTTTATAGCGCTTTTTACAATCGAGCATTGTCTCAAAGCAACTTTACAAGTTTAGATTATCTCCTAATAACTACGTCCAATCCCAAATTGAGCAAGCCCAGGGTGACAGCGGCAAGGAAAAACCCCCTGAGTGTTCTAGGAAGAAACCTTGGGAGGACCAAGACTCAAAAAGAGACCCAACCTCCCCGGGCAGCGTAGATGATAAATCTAAGAATGAAACTAAAGTCATGGAGTCATAGTTAGAATAAAATGTGAAATATGCACATCGGCATTAAGTGGCTCGGGTATGATGGGGCTGGAGCTGATGACGGAAGCAGCTCGAGTGAAGCTGAAGCTTGATAAACATCATGTGTGGGGCAGGAACTGGTACCGGAACACAGCTCGGAGAGAAAACAGAAAATGTAATTAGTTATTGATTAAGATCACAGTGTCTATTAACAATCACTGATGCCTTGTGTAGCATGAGACCCCGGCAGCATCAGCTATAGCAGCATAGATAGAAAGAGGAGAACTGGTAGGTAACACAGCCAAGAGGGATCACACAAGACATCGGCAACCCCACGGGAGGCAGAAGACAGCAACCCAACGTCTCTGATCACCATAAGATGTGGAATGGCCAAGTCAAAGTCTTGACCTTAATCCAATCGAAATGTTGCTGAAGGACCTGAAGTGAGCAGTTAATGTGAGGAAACCCACCAACATCCCAGAGTTGAAGCTGTTCTGTACGGAGGAATGGGCTAAAATTCCCCCAAGGGGAATTTTGAAATACTGAATTCAAAGGTTCACATACTTTTGCCACTCACTAATATGTAATATTGGATCATTTTCTCAATACATGAATTACCAATAGTAATATTTTTGTCTCATTAGTTTAACTGGGTTCTCTTTATCTACTTTTAGGACTAGAACCTTTCTAAAACTGTCCCTGAGACACCAACCCAGCTTTTAAGATGGTGGATCAGAATATTGTGATCAACTGTATTAAATTATGCACTAAGTTCCAGTAGGGCCAGAATGGATGCCTTAGGTAAATCAGCACCAAGCCTCAGATCATTTACAAAATGGAACAATGCTGTATGTGTGCTATGATTGTAACAACACCCTTACCTGAACTTCTTCAGTAGGTCATTGGATATCAAGTATGCATTTAATTGTTTAAAGAAATTTGTAGCTGTTGTGTATCACTAAGCTAGCTGGGTGGGAATTAGTTGTAACTCTAGTGGGACAAACGTGGGGAAAAACGTTTTCACATTGGTGTCAGAAAATTGGGAAATTTCTATGCTAGTAGGCTACCCATCAAATATGCATGCATAGGCAGTTCATACACCTCACCATCTTCCTTATTTTTTCACTGATTAGCTTCACCAATGCAGAAGTATTGATCAGCTTCATTATAACCATAATTTTTCTTTCTTTACTCCCTTTACTCTGGTTTAACTATTTGAACTGTAATCGTGTGGCAGTGCTCGTGTATTGTCTCTTATCATCCTGTCCCTGGCGAGATGCTATTTGTTCAAAGATGGGATAAAATTAATAATTGACCTAATCTGAGTTGACTCATATACTGTAAGCACACACTAAGTGAAAATCTATAGGCCCATAAAAAGCAACCAGGAAAAGACAAGCACATGCATTAGTAACAGTAGACTAAGGAGTGGCCTGATTGCTGCTGTGGAGTGAGCTGAGATAGGAGAAATTTTTATTTCATTTATTCCATATATATTCAATTTCAACTAACAAAACTTACACCTTTTCTCATTTTGCCAATAAAAATAATTTACATTTGAATTCACTGCTATTAAATTTTTGCTGTGACCTTTGCAAGCTGATTTATGTAGCCACTGCAGTGATAATGGAGAGTTATAATTGTGAATATTTAGTTATTTGAATGCGTGTGTTCAGGGTCTTTGAATGCAGCAAGACTTGGTGGCATTGTGCTTGTATTGATTCACAATATTTGGGTGGAGAAAACAGAATCTGTAACGTAATAGTGTAATTTAATTGATTTCTGGGATAGGGATCATGTGCACTGTCTCTGAAAAAAGCTTTAACTGGTGAAAAAAACCTAAGAGCTGTGGTGGGAAATGATGATGGTGGAGTTGGTCAGATATGTATACAGTCCTCTCCAAAATTATTGGCACCGCTGTTCAAAAATGAGTAAAGGGGTTATAAGAAATTTACATTTTTGTGAACGAGATTAATCTCACTGAAAAAAAAAGAGAATTTAAGTAAATTTGTTTGAGAAAAAAATCCCTTGTGACAGTTTTTCACACCAATAGAAACTCTTGGAAACAAAATGGAACTGAAACCTTTTCTATTTATTTTTTTACTTTTTATGTTGATCATAGTGTCTAGGAAATTTCAAGCAGCAATCCAAGACTTCCTGTTTCACTAGGGTATAGGGTCAAAGTAGCATGTTGGGGTCACATTCCAACAGCTCTAACTACAAATGCTATGGTGCATATTATGCTATGGTTTTATATTCTCTATTTTATTACACTCTTCATAATATTGTATTCTGTTTAATTGTATTCTGATTTGTGATGTTGTGGGGCTGTTTTTCCTCCAAAGGCCCTGGGAACCCCATTAGGGTACATGGGATCAAGGTCAAATCTAAATTAAAATCTGTCTGGCTCTGCCAAGAATCTAAAATTGTGCCAACACTGGATCTTCCGGCAGTACAATGATCGAAGACATATGTCCATGTCAACAGAAAATTGTTTACAGAACACAAAATCAAACGTCTGCTATGGCCATCTCGGTCTCCTGATCTAAACTCCATAGGAAACCTGTGGAGTGAGCTATTGCAGAGAGTGCACAAGAGAGGACCCATTACTCTGTATGATCTGGAGAGAATTTGTAAAGAGGAGTGGTGTCAAATTCCCTGCTCTGTATTATCCAATCTTATAGATGGTATAGGATGACTAAGTGCTGCTTTATTGGCAAAGGGAGGTTGTACATACTATTACATGCAGGGATACCAAAAATTGTTGTACATGTTTAATTTAGTTTATTTGTTTATTTGACAGGGACAATACAGATAAATATTGTTACATAACATGCAACAGATGTAATGTATATAGGGCGTCTATCTTAAGCTAACTTGCAGCCCTGTGTGGTTTTGTTAAAAATAACTATTCCTTGATAATGTATTTTCCTAAGACTAAATGTACTTCAATTAAAGGATTAATTTTTCTTATATTTTAGTGTGAGATTAAGCTAATTCACCAAAAGTGAATTTCTTATAATTCTTATTACTCGTCATTATCAGGGGTGCCAATAATTGTGGACACATAGCTCTCCTGACTGTCTCCCATCATTTTGATTGCTGGTTTTTAAGGCTGCATTGATGATGTTTGTTGAGGTATTTTTTGAATGCCTTCATTCTTGGCGATACAGCTACATCAGACGAACTGACCATACCTGTCACACAGGTTGAGCTCCCTTACATTATTATAGCTCATTTAACTGACTCAGCAACATTCTCCTTACGGTTACTGGGCAACTACACATTGAAGTCGGTTCCACTTTTCTGTCTGTGGAGAGAAATGGAATTATCATAATGGAATTGCCATTCTCCCACTGTTGTTTTGCTGAACCCCCATCAGAATTGATCTGCTCGACCTGGCACCATGTCAGAAAGCCAGAAAAGAGCCTGCCCAGCAACAATACGTCACAGTGAGGAAGAGGTTATCTGTGCTGGGATTGGACTGATACAGTGTAGCAAAAGGTTTACTGTATGGCATGACTTAAAATAATTTTACTTCAAATTTAAGCAGTTACATTAATGTGTAACATTCCCTTACTAAGTTACAACTATTGTAATCGACCTATTATGATGATTTTAATTATTTGTGTACTTTAGATGCACTCATTTGTACAGTTCAATATTGGCACAGTGATATGTAATATATTGGTATAATCTAATTGGTTTAAAGTTCAAGACTGCTCCATATCTTAGCAACAGAGAGAAGAGTTGAGCCTTTTTTAAAACCTTTTCAGCAACTGAAAACAGAACTACACACTTCCTGGATGTGTTTTTGGTTTGCATATCCACCACACAGGAACGTAGACAGTAGTACTGGGAGATATGACGATAACAGTGTTATGATAAACTACAAAAGCACTTTCTAAGAGTATAGTGGTATCATCTAACAATTTGCAAAAGTGTATTCTTTCAAAATCAAATAGAAGGTATGTTGTGGTAAATGGGTCTCATAGAAGGCCTGTGTAATTATATACATTTTATACAATGTAACTCAATTCCTAATGATGTATGGAGGCAGCACACAGCCCTCTAGTAATGAAGCTCTAACCCAAATACTCAGCAGCAAAATAAAAAAACTACAACAAATTGCTGAATCAAAACCATCACCGCTTTTCACAAAAAACATAGTATTTCATCATCATGAACAGCTAGTAATTCTGGCTGTGAGTGGTGTAATGCCAATAGCATAGAGGCAGTAGTGGGAGATCTGACAGATTCTGGGCCAAATCCATGGGCCAAACATTTTCACAGATTCCGGTTTTACTTGGGCCAAACATTTAAACAGTAGACAAAATGTAATATAAGATTTAAGGACAAGGTCATTGCATTTGAGTTATTCTTATAAATTCGAACCAGTCCTGGTTTTTCAGGTGGACACAGACCTGGAGATTGCCTGAAAATCTGTTTGGATCTATGAAGCCTCGTTTAGTGGAACTACTGTATATCTTAATTCAGTGCAGTAGCCTGGGTATTAATCTGTCGTGTGTTAGTGCTCAAAATGGGGAAATGGTTTGCGGCATCTGAGACACTTCAAGTTTAGGGTATTATTTCACCTTCAAATGTCCTGGTGGGCATTCTTACCCTTCTGCAGATCACCTTAAGACCTAATGCCAAGACACAGATAAGTAAATAAATTGATTCTGTGCCTACTAGTCTAAAGACGGCTTAATGGTGTCAAACATGTTTTGGGGACTGGAATTGACAAAGTATTTTGGTTTAGGTATGCGAAACTTGGAACAGTGTTATTGGTCTGGGTTTGCATGACATTCAAAGTGAAATCTGATGCTGTGTTATGAATGATTCAGCAAATTGGGCATTTTTTGTGGGTGGAGGTATTGATGTAGCTTTACTAGTGGATTGCTTGTGTACAGTAATTACATTAAAATGGTTCAGTGAGTTGGGGAAATTTGGTTTAGTTGTCATCTCATGAGACATGCGCCACACATTTCCTCTGTTTGTTATTGCAGCATTACTTAGCCTGGAAGGCATCCTGCTGCGTGCTTAGTATATCAGAGGACATCAGTAACACGTGCCTAGGAGCTCTAGGGACTTCCAACATGTATATCATGTAACAATGTTTGTGTTTTGACCAATGCAGGTGCCCATACCTGGCTGTCCACCTGTCTGCAGCCATCCCAGTCTTTGCCGTGATTCTCTTTATCTTTGTCATGGCAATGCTGCTGAGGACAAGCTTCAGTGACCCGGGAGTGCTGCCTCGAGCCCTTCCTGAGGAAGCCAACTTTATCGAGATGGAGATTGGTAAGTGTGCCTGCCTGTAGTATCTGGAGTGTGGAGTTGTCAATAAGTATCAATAAGGCGGTAAGGTCAGTAGGAGCTTAAGTAATGCAAAAACCTTGTCGCATTTAATGCATTTAAAGATTGTTCAGAACATTTATCTAATGTATCTTAAATGATCTAAGAAATACACTTAAATGATCTAAGAAATACACTCATTGACAGAAAAATAAACTCAGATAGAAATTTCAGATTGCTGCAAAACTCAGCATGCAGCTATTTCTCAGGCAGATATGTACATGATTACAGATGCGGTCTTGCCATGAGAAAGCATGAAAGTGCTTCCCAAACTGTTGACAGACATTGAGAGGAGGTGCATAATTGGACTGAAAGAAGCAGGATGTGATTTTGTCGAATTGCCCACCAACTAGGGTGTTTTGACCATGCTGTAAAGAGGTGTTGGGAGCAGTGGTTTCTTGAGGGCCCACACACATGGCGAACAGGCTCTGGATGGCCCAGACAGACCACCAGTAGAGAGGATCGTTTGATTCACTGGCAAATAGAAGCAGCTCCCACAGTTTCATTGTCTACCATCCAAGTGGCACCTTCACTACACACCTCTGTCTCTGCCGTGACCATTTCCAGGCGCTTGGCAGAAGCGCCCATTGTCAGTGTGCCCATTACGTGTCCTGCCATTGACAGCCAGCCACCGTCACCTTTGGGATCCAACGACGGTCGTGTTCAAGTATGGAGGCTCTTTTGGTGAGCACTTAATTTCTACCTTTGCTGTGGAGTGACACACTACCCAAACTGCTGGTGTGATGATCTGGGGAGCCATCGCATAACATAGTCGGTCACTCCCAAGTAGTGATACGAGGGACACTAATAGTTCAACAATATGTGCAGGACATCCTGCGGCTACGTGTTGCCTCTCATGGCAGGGCTTCCAAATGGCATTTTACAGCAGGATAATGCTCACTCAAGCACAGTAAGCGTTTTAGAGGAATGTTTCCACAAGATTGTAACACTTCCTTGGCCTGCCCGGACGCCAGATTTATTGCCAATTGAGCATTTATGGGACCAGCCGGGATGCCAGCTTTAATTTGAATGCACTTTGTTCATTATTTGTTATTCATGGGCGTGGATTATGATAACATACACGAGTTCTAGTAATAAATTAGGTGTTTATGTGGCGTTCGTGAATTTGGCGGATAGTTTTCAGAAAGGTCTATTTTATGCGTAATTTACTCACAGTTTAGTCACTTTTCATGAAGGTTTCATGAATGAGGCACGAGGAGTGAATATAAAAATAAATAAGGAGAGAATATAAAAATAAATAAGGATATTCTGAAAAAAAGAATAATTTGAATTGAATTTGGTAGAAAAAAATCTTATTGTTTCATGTCATACCATAGTCTGACTTTTGGTATGCATATTAAATTGAGTTCACACATAGAGTGGTGCTTGAACGTTTGTGAGCCCTTTAGAATTTTTTATATTGCTGCATAAATATGACCTAAAACATCATCAGATTTTCACACAAGTCCTAAAAGTAGATAAAGAGAACCCAGTTAAACTAATGAGACAAAAATATTGTACATGGTCATATATTTAATGAGGAAAATGATCCAGTATTACATATTAGTGAGTGGCACAAGTATGTGAACCTTTGCTTTCAGTATCTGGTGTGACCCCCCTGTGCAGCAATAAATGCAACTAAATGTTTCCTGTAACTGTTGATCAGTCCTGCACACCGGCTTGGAGGAATTTTAGCCCATTCCTCCATACAAACAGCTTCAACTCTGGGATGTTGGTGGGTTTCCTCACATTAACTGCTCGCTTCAGGTCCTTCCACAACATTTCGACTGGACTAAGGTCAGGACTAGGCCATTCCAAAACATTAAGTTTATTCTTCTTTAACCATTCTTTGGTAGAATGACTTGTGTGCTTAGGATCGTTGTCTTGCTGCATGACCCACCTTCTGGCTCTCCTCCAGATGCAGCAAAACAGGCCCAAACCATGATACTACCACCACCATGTTTCATAGATTCTTATTCTGGAATACAGTGTTTTCCTTCCTTCAAACATAACGCTTTTATTTTGAACCAAAAAGTTCTTTTTTGGTCTCATCCATCCACAAAACATTCTTCCAATAGCCTTCTGGCTTGTCCACATGACCTTTAGCAAAATGTAGATGAGCAGCAATGTTCTTCTTGGAGAGCTTTGGCTTTCTCCTTGCAACCCTGCCATGCACACCATTGTTGTTCAGTGTTCTTCTGATAATGGACTCATGGACATTAACATTAGCCAATGTGAGAGAGGCCTTCAGTTGCTTAGAAGTTACTCTGGGGTCCTTTATGACCTCGCCAACTACTACACGCCTTGCTCTTGGAGTGATCTTTGGTAGACCACTTCTGGGAAGGGTAACAGTGGTCTTGAATTTTCCTACATTTGTACACAATCTATCGGATTGTGGATTGGTGGAGTCCAAACTGTTTAGAGATGGATTTGTAACCTTTTCCAGACTGATGAGAATCAACAACTCTTTTTCTGAGGCCCTCAGAAATGTCCTTTGTTCGTGCCATGATACACTTCCACAAACATGTGTTGTGAAGAGCAGACTTTGATAGATCCCTGTTCTTTAAATAAAACAGGGTGCTCACTCGCACCTGATTGTCATCCCATTGATTGAAAACGCCTGACTAATTTCACCTTCAAATTAACTGCTAATCCTAGAGGTTCACATACTTTTGCCACTCACTAATATGTAATATCATTTTCCTCAATAAATAAATGACCAATTATAATTTTTTTGTCTCATTTGTTTAACTGGGGTCTCTTTGTCTACTTTTAGGACTTGTGTGAAAATCTGATGATGTTTTAGGTCATATTTATGTTGAAATCTAGAAAATTCTAAAGGGTTCACAAACTTTCAAGCACCAGTGTATACTGATGTGTTCTACAGTGGGGCAAAAAAGTATTTAGTCAGCCACTGATTGTTCTAGTTCTCCTATTAAGAAAGTTGAGAGAGGTCTGTAATTTTCATCATAGATACACCTCAACTGTGAGAGACAAAATGAGGAAAAAAAATCCAGGAAATCACATTTTTAAAGAAGGATTTTTAAAGAATTTAATTGTAAATCATGGTGGAAAACTACTATTTGGTCACCCACAAACAAGCAAGATTTCCGGCTCTCACAGACCTGTAACAACTTCTTTAAGAAGCTCTTCTGTCCTCCACTCGCTACCTGTATTAATGGCACCTGTTTGACCTCGTTATCTGTACAAAAGACACCTGTCCACAGCCTCAAACAGTCAGACTCCAAACTCAACCATGACCAAGACCAAAGAGCTGTCGAAGGACACCAGGAAGAAAATTGTAGACCTGCACCAGGCTGGGACGAGTGAATCTACAATAGGTAAGCAGGTTGGTGTGAATAAATCAACTGTGGGAGCAATTGTAAGACATACAAGACCATTGATAATCTCCCTCAATCTGGGGCTCCACGCAAGATCTCATCCCATGGTGTCAAAATGATCATGAGAACGGTGAGCAAAAATCCCAGAACTATAGCAGAACATACGGGAGGGACTGATGAAAGTGACCTGCAGAGAGCTCAGAACACGAGTAACAGGCACCATCAGTAAACACACTACGCCGAGAGGGACTCAGATACTTCCTGCAGGCCAGGCGGTCCACCTGGCTTGAAGCCAGTCGTACATGTCCAGGCACGTATGAAGTTTTGCCAGAGAGCATTATGGATGATCAGAAGCGGATTGGGAGAATATATGTGGTTCAGCTGAAACCAAAAATAGAAACGTTTGGTGAAAAACTGAACTGTCATGTTTGGAGGCAGAGAATGCTGAGTTGACGCCATACCACTGGGAAGCATGGGGGTGGAACCTCATTGGTTGTGGGGCGTTTTTCTGCGCAGGGGGACAGGCCGACGATCGGTTAAGGGAAGAATGAACGGGGCAGGTATAGTGAGTTTTCAGCCAAACTCCTTCATCAGTGAGACGCAGGGAAGATGGACGTGGTGGTCTTCCAGCATGACAATGATCCTAATCACACAAGCAATGAAGGAGTGGCTCTGTAAAAAGCATTTCAAGGTCCTGGAGTGGCCTAGCCAGTCTCCTGACCTCAGCCCCATAGAAAATTTGTGGAGGAAGTTGAGAGTCCGTGTTGCCCCAAAACATCACTGCTCTAGAGGAGATCTGCATGGAGGAATGGGCCAAAATACCAGCTACAGTGTGTGCAAACCTGCTGAAGACTTACAGGAAACATTTGACCTCTGTCATTGCCAACAAAGGTTATGTTACAAAGTATTGAGTTGAACCAAATTTATTGCCTAAAACTTATTTTCCACCATGATTTACAATTAAATTGTTTAAAAATCCTACAATGTGATTTCCTGGATTTTTTTTCTCATTTTGTCTCTCATAGTTGAAGTGTACCTATGATGAAAATTACAGACCTCTCTCATTTTTCTAAGTAGAAGAACTTGCACAATCAGTGGCTGACTAAATACCTTTTTGCCCCACTGTACCTCACTCATCTTCTCTGGAATCAAGATGTCTGCATTCAATTCTCAATCTTCCCCACCCCCTCTCTGCACATTTTTATTGGCTCAGGGCTACTTGCTCTGCTGAAGATGCGTAGCACTATGTTTGTCCCTCCTTTAACATCCCTTCCTCCTCCTCTCCCTCTTCTTTTCTACTCCTGCTTAGCACCATGAGGAAGTGTGGGTGTGGGATGGAGAAAGGAGCATGGCAAATGAGAGAGCACTGAGCTGAAATATGAGATCCAGAGATACATGAGATGAGAATGGTCAGCTATGTTTAGGGCAGTTCTTCCATTAATCTAGATGCTCATTTTGATGGCACTTGTATGTTTGTGTTTTTGTACAAGCCATATCAAGATATAGCATGTACAAGCTTTTAGATATATATATATATACTGCTCAAATCTAGATATAGCTTTTATATATACAGTGGGCTAAAGGAAAGCCATCGTGGAGTGTGAATGATGGAAAGTGATATTCAGCAATGAATTTTATGAACATGCATAGGCCAAGTAGATGAAGCTGGAACTTCTGTCTGGTACAGTTCTAATGAATGCTGCAAAACGGACTGTCAACCACTGTTTGAGATAGCTGGAACCATCTTGATCTAGAATATTGTTTTTCCTTAGTGAAGGCCATTCTTCAGAGAAATCAGGCTCTCATAAAAGCCTGAACAACAAAGTACTAATTGTGGAGATGATTTGCTGATGATTCCGTAATTTTTTTAAACAATATTGATTCAATTTTTTTTCCACTTGATCTGGAAAAAAAAAATAACATTAATTAACAGTTAAATGAACTTTGGTGCTTTGGAAGCAAAATTTCTGGTCTTACTGACTGGTCTGTGGCTACATAGCACCACACCCAGCAGGGAGTGATGCACTGTCTGTTGGGAAGCATAAATACTGCCATGACTTGTGCTGTAGTAGCCTTTCAGTCAGTTTCACCCAGACAGTATAGTCTTCCTTGCTTTTGTGCATTGATAAGTCTTGGGTGCCCAAAACCCTGTTGCCAGCTTATAGGACTGTTGACTTATTGTCTAATATACAGTGCCGTGCAAAAGTCTTAGGCATTCTGTATGTTTTCAATTTATATTCTGCTTGTTGTTTATGTTTTAGTGGTCACTGTGAGTACAGTGGTATTCTGAATACAGAATAAATGAAAATTACATACATATACAGTACTGTGAAAAAGTCTGGGGCATTCTGTATTTTTTAGTTTATATTGAGCCTATTCTTAATATATGTTTAAGTGGTCACTGCACTTTGTAGTTCTGCAATTAAAGACTTTAGTCCATCTGTTTCTCTATATACTGTCAATAAGTTAGTCCCCGTTACTCTGTTCTATGGTAGTCAGGACCCCCTCAGGACCACCACAGATCTGATACTGTTTAGGTGGTGGAACATTCCCAGCACTGCAGTGACACTGATGTGGTGGTGGTCGTGCTGTATTAGTGTGTGTTGAGCTGGTACAAGTGGATCAGACACAGCAGTACTGCTTTAGTTTTAAAACACTGTTCACTCACTGTCCACTTTATTAGAGACATTCACCATATTGCTCCACCAAGCAGATGCTAAGTCAGAGATAGTAGTTCATCTGTTGTTGTAGTTTGTGTTAGTCATCAGCTAATCCTTCATCAGTGCTCACATGACGTTGCCTACAGGGTGCTGGTTGCTGGACATTTTTGGCTGGGGAACTATTTTCAGTCTGATAGTGACCCTGTGGTGGTTTAAAACTCCAGCAGCACTGCTGTATCTGATCCACTCATATCAGTGCAACACAAACCAACACACTACCACCACATCAGTATCACGGCAGTGCTGAGAATGATCTTCCACCCCAATAGTACATGATCTGTGGTGGTGCTGTGGAGGTTAGAGAACGATCAAAGTAGATCAAAGTAGATCAAAGGGGATGATCAAAGTATGTAGAGAAACAGATGGACTGCAATCTGTAGATGTAGAAGTACAAAGTGCTTTGGCCACTAAAACATAAATAAAGAATAAGCAGAATATAAACTGAAAAATATAAAGTTTCCAAAGACTTTTTCGTAGTACTGTGTATGTAAGTGATTTTCATTAATTCTGAACTGATTGTGCAAGTTCTCCTAGGACGAGAGAGGTCTGTAATTTTTATCATAGGTACACTTAAACTATAAGAGACAAAATGAGAAAAAAATACAGGAAATCACATTGTAGGATTTTTAAAGAATTTAATTGTAAATTTTGATGGAAAATAAGTATTTGGTCAATAACAAAAGTTCAACTCAATACTTTGTAACATAACCTTTGTTGGCAATGACAGAGGTCAAACGTTTCTGTAAGTCTTCAGCAGGTTTGCACACACTGTAGCTGGTATTTTGGCCCATTCCTCCATGCAGATCTCCTCTAGAGCAGTGATGTTTTGGGGGAACACGGACTTTCAACTCTCTCCACAAGTTTTCTATGGGGCTGAGGTCAGGAGACTGGCTAGGTCACTCCAGGACCTTGAAATGCTTTTTACGGAGGCACTCCTTCATTGCCTGAGCGGTGTGTTTGGGATCATTGTCATGCTGGAAGATCCAGCCACGTTCCATCTTTAATGCTCACTGATGGAAGGAGGTTTTGGCTTAAGATCTCACGATCCATGGCCCCGTCAATTCTTCCCTTAACACGGATCAGTCGTCCTGTCCCCTTTGCAGAAAAACAGCCCCAAAGTATGATGTTTCCACCCCCATGCTTCACAGTAGGTATGGTGTTCTTGGGATGCAACTCAGAAATCTTCTTCCTCCAAACAGGGTGAGTTGAGTTTTTACCAAAACGTTCTATTTTATTTTCATCTGACCACATGATATTCTCCCAATCCTCTTCTGGATCATCATTATGCTCTCTGGAAAACTTCAGACGGGCCGGCCTTAAGCAGGGGACACACCTGGCACTGCAGGATCTGAGTCCCTCTTGGCATAGTGTGTTACTGATGGTAGCCTTGTTACTTTGGTCCCAGCTCTCTGAAGGTCATTCATCAGGTCCCTCCGTGTAGTTCTGGAATTTTTGCTCATCGTTCTCATGATCACTTTGACCCCACGGGATGAGATCTTGCGTGAGGCCCCAGATCGAGAGGAGATTATCAATGGTCTTGTATGTCTTACAATTGCTCCCACAGTTGATTTATTTACACCAACCTGCTTGCCTATTGTAGATTCACTCTTCCCAGCCTGGTGCAGGTCTACAATTTTCTTCCTGGTGTCCTTCGACAGCTCTTTGGTCTTGGCCATGGTTGAGTTTGGAGTCTGACTGTTTGAGGCTGTGGACAGGTGTCTTTTATACAGATAATGAGGTCAAACAGGTGCCATTAATACAGGTAATGAGTGGA